>CM026081.1:6052500-6757500 GCA_014839685.1 Anableps anableps
CAAGACCTTTTAAGAACTGTGCAACTTTAGCCAATTTTTTTTTTTTTTTTTTTTTTTGTAATTATCCTGTCCACCAATTTTAGTTATTAGTTTGATGCATAGTCTTTAGCAAGATTTTTAAAACAAAACAGCAACTAAACTTAGTAGTTTATGCCCCCCCACACCCTCACCCCTCATGGTACCCCCTTGGGGGAGTGACTGGTAATTTCCAAGTGATTGCTGAGCTGAATACTACATGTTTTTTTATTATTTTGCTATTTATAGAGTGACACTTGGAGCAAAACAAGCTGATATTAGCTGATGAATTAGTCTGGCTCTCAGCTGGGGCCAGCCTGGAATCAGCTGCTTAACAAATGAGTGCCTGGGAGATTGTCAGGTCTAGTTTAAAACGGTGTTACTTTAATAAGAGTGATGGATCGCTCTCATTTAGTTTCCAAACCAGAATTGTGTGTGTTAACTGAATTTGTGTTCTATTTAAGCAAAGGTAAAGTTTAGTAGCCTTGATTCAGCCAAGTGACTGGCAGTGCATAGGAAAAGGTGGGGAAGGGGAAGCGCTGAGATACTATATTCTTTTAATACCATCTCATTAAAAGGAATTTAAACTGTATTAATGGTAAAATGTTGTCCTTTTTGTCACTAACTTTTTGAAATCTTGGTATACCTTGATACTAGTAACAGACTCCAGGCCTAAAGCAAGGGTCAGCTCAGCTGAAAGCACTCCGTCAATCTAATCCATAGACTAACTGATATAAAAAGGGGCAGATGGGCTTGAGCAGTGGTTAGTTCCAAAGAGAAGAATGCAGCCATGATCTATCACTTTGCAGGAAACTGCTGCTAAGAATGCTGCAACTGAAAGAACCATTTCTTGATCTTTAAGGTCAGTTGAACTAAAGAAGGCTTCAGGAAATCCAACAGCAACAGGACTGTTCCACAAGCAAGTTTTTATTGAAAAGACAATATTGCCATCAATCTCAGCTGTATGAAATTGTGTTTGAAAAGTGAAAGATATGAAAGACCTCTATAATAAAGATGTCTACTGAAGCATAAATGTGGTTGTAGTTGATTAAATAAGGAAAATAATGTTTTTGTTTTGGCTAAACCTGCACAGGACCTATACACTAAAAAGGTTCAATTTTGTACATAATTTTTCATAAAGAAAAGAACTGCCTAACCCTACCTAGTCATAAAAATGTTGTCCATGGACCTTAAGTGTTTGGAGGGGTCTTTTTGAGAGGAGTGCACTCCAGAATTATGTGCCACCTATGGCAACAATTGAGTAACAAGGAAGCGACAAGGTATTCCGCTCAATAAACACTTGAAAAACATCAATAATGGCCAGAAATTCTTCCAGAAGTACAAAGATGAACATCAAGACTGCAGGAAAACTGCTTTCTTTGATGGATCCTTCCTCTGATTGTTTGAAATAACCTGAAAAGAAAATGTGACAGCGACCATTAGTCCCGTGTGGTAAAGAATCCTGATAACATCCAAGTGTAGGGTTGCTTCTCATCCAAGGGGGTGAACTTCTTCCTAATTTTGTCAAAAAACACTGACATGAATAAAGAGTGGGATCAAAACATTCTACAAGAGCAACTTCTCCAAACAGCCCAGGAAATGTTTGGTGATGATATGATATGTGGGTCTCCCAGCATGATGGAACACTGTACCTCTATGCATAATTGATAACAAACTAGTTCTAACATCAGTACATCTCAATCCTATCTAGAATCTGTGGTCAATTCTCAATACACAAGTGAAAAAAAAAACCAACAAAAAAAAACGAATAATTTGACAAAACCCAAATAATGAGTTACGATCAATCAGGAAGAGGTCATCTGGTGCATTGGATCTTGTAAGAAAAGTAACAGAATGAGTCATTTTCTAGAGAAGAGTGGTAGAAAATAAGCTTTTTTAAAAATCTCAAGATGAGTTTTAAAAACGTGTCATGAAGACTTTTATGTTTGATCTTTGACATCTTCAGCAACTTTACAATTTACTGAAGAAACATATTGATCCTATTAAAGAACAGGCTCAGGAATAACTTTACCATGTTTAAATGAACAGTTTAAATGTTTAATATCTACAAGTAGATTAATATGTTCTTGACATTTTGCTCAAATACCACAGTTTTAGCCTGGGGGAGGCATGGCATCTTGGGAGTACTGTCCAGTGCCATTGTCACCATTTCTTTTTGTTTTGGAACAGAGTTGCTCAGACTGTGTTGTACATAAGAATTTATGCTACAGCAGTAGTTTAGGACAAGGTCACAACATGCACTTCTTTTCAGAAATCAAAGCAGGTTAGTCATCAAAATGTGAACTTAAACTACATTTAACACAAAAGTTCATACATAACAAAATTTGGACTTAGAACTTAAATTGCTGGTAAAATTGTGACTAAACTAAATACAATTAAGTTTTTGGACTTTACTACTCAGGACCGTGAAAGTGTTTAATCACAATGATGGTACAGAAAGACATCAGCAAAGACTGTAGAGAAACAACTGGTGCATTGAAAGATGAACATGAAAAATGTTATATTTAGCGTTGAGACCAGATTCTGCCAATGGCATTTGGATCATAAGGTCAAAGTGTGAAGAAGATGTAGAAAGCACAATGCTAATTGAAAGGGTAACAACCTTTTAGTAAAGGCAGTGGGAAGATGATGGTATCTCCGTCACTGGAAAAAATGAAACTTTTCATTGACGTAATCTTAATACAGAGATATCTCAAGATGAGATTCTGTAACCAGTTTAGAACCAGTTTGTGCAAGGTCCTTCAAGGCCCCTGATTATTAAATGAATACATTCCTAAACTGCTAGTTTGTCTTGCTTGTCCAAACCTCTGTCATTCAAACCAACAAATGACACCAAACAAAAGTCAATGGCAGAATAAGCTGTTTGGCATTAACAGAAAGGATTTGGCTAGTTTTTCTTACACACAACCCACATACTCTACTGTGCTACTCAACCCACAAATGCATTTTCCCTCCAAATGTGGAGCTGAACACTTAAAAGGAAACAGGCTCTCCAACAGTTTAAGTTTTTTTTTTTTTTTTTTTTTTTTTTTTTTTTTTTTTTTTTTTTTTACCAAGAAGCATCACTACAAAAAAGAAATAATCCAATCAACTAAACACTACTTTTTGTCCTTACTTTTTGTCCCAGGTTTATAGAAATTCATGTTTGGTTTGGATTTTCTATATATCCAGGCTGTTTGCCCCTGGTTTGATATCTTTCTGAAAGTCTGGGAGTATATATATATATACAGATGAAAGCATATATTTACATACACCGAATAAAAAGACACACACATTTTTTCTCAGTCTGAAGTTAAATCAGATCAAACGTCTCTTGTTTTAGGTTAGTTAGAATTACCAAAATTATTTCTATTTACTAAATGCCAGAAAACTTAGTGAGAACGTATTTTAGAGATTTTTTTTGTACCTTACTTCAAATTCAAAAGTTTACATGCATTTGTTGAGTATTAGCAATAATTGTCTTTTAAGCTGTGTGACTTGGGTCAAACCTTTTGGATTTCCTTCCACAAGCTTCTCACCATAGTTTCCTGGAGTTCAGGCCCATTCCTCCTGACATACCTGGTGGAATTGAGTAAGGTTTGTAGGCCACATCACTTACACACGCCTTTTCAGATCTGCTCACAACTTCTCCATAAGACTGAGATCAGGGCTTTGTGATGGCCATGCCAAAGCATTTACTTTGTTGTCCTTAAGCCACGTTATAGCCACTTTAGCTGTATGCTTAGGATTATTGTCCATTTGAAAGACCCATTTGTTCCCAAGCTTAACTTCATGGTTGATGTCTTTAGATGTTGCTTCAATATTTCCATGTAACGTTCTTTCCACATGATGCAATCTATTTTATGAAGAGCTCCAGTTCTTCCTGCAGGAAAACAGCCCCACAACATGATACTGTCACCCCCGTACTTTACAGTTAGGATGATACAAACATTCCTCTTTTTCCCCCAAATGTTACAATGGTCATTATGGTCAAACAGTTCCACTTCAGTTTCAGCAGATCACAGGACATGTCTCCTGAAGTGAAGGTCTTTGTCCCTGTGTGTATTTGCAAACTGCAATCTGGCTCTTTACATTTCTTTTGAAGTAAAGGCTTTTTCCTCCCTGAATAGCCTTTCAGCCAATTTCAGCACAAGACACACTTCACTGTGGATAATAACTCTGTCTGACCAATTTCAGCCAGCATTTTCAAAAGGTCTTTAGCTTTTGTCCTGGGGTCAATCTGCACGGATTTTTTGGACCAAAATCCGTTCATCCCTGGGACACAGGGATGAGCAGTATGGTGATTGGACATTCCCATCATTTCTATAGCTGTGTAAAACTGAACAGATGAATGCGGCACCTTCAAGCATCTGTAAATTTTTCCCAAGGATGAATCAGACTTTTGCAGCTGCGCAGTTATCTTCCTGATATCTTGGCTGATTTCTTTTGACGTTCCCATCGTATCAAACAAGAAAGCGGTGTGTTCCATGTGTAGCCTTAACATACATCCACAGGTGAGCCTCCAATTAAATTAAATTTGTCAGTTAACCTATCAGAGGTTTGTGGAAGGAAACTCAAAATGTTTGACCCAAGTTATACCGTTTAAAAGACAATTACCCCTGACACTGACCAAATGTATGTAAACTTTTGAATATGAAGAAAATTACAAAAAAAATCTCCAAACAATGTTCTTGCTAAGTTTTCTGGTATTTATCAAATAGAAATTTTTTTTGTAAGTCTAACTGACCTAAAATTAGAAAAGTTTTGTCTGATTTAGTGAGAAAAAAAAATGTGTGTGTCTTTTTATTCAGTGTATATAAATATATGGTTTTAATTGTATTTTTTTTCCATTTCTTATCAAATGGGATTCTAAAAACCCTGCAGCTCACTCTTACAGTCAAGTAATATGTTGCGTTTGTGGTTTTGTATCGAGCAGATCTTTCATTTCAGTAGCCTACCTGGTTTGGAGTGTACAAAACATACAAATATGATCCATCGTGGTGGTAAATCTGGGTGCAAGATCCTCTTTATTTCACTTTTCCACAAGGGAATTCTGTTTTCCTACCTCTTCAACCTATCTACTTGTGAATATGCTTTTCTACTGTGTTTTACTTTGAACTTAAAAGTCACAAGCTTAAAAGTCACTGTGTCTTAACATTTTAGGAGCCTGTACGTAAGAAAAATGAGGGGAGAATTCATTACTTGTTTAATACATGAGGAGACTTGCAGCCTTCGGCAAGAGTGAAAAGTTCACTTTAGAAGAAACAATGTTTGGTATTCTAAGTGAGAAGAAAGAAATTTACAACAAAACAGAAGATGTGAGAACCCCAAAATGTCTTTTAAAATCGTAAATAACAAAAAAGAAACTATAAAACAAACTGGAGAGGCACTCCAAGAGAAGATTTTCTAGCCTTGTGTGCAAATTTTATGGACTGTGACTTTGAGTCGGAGCAAAAATAATGAGTTTTCCTGGGTTTATCCATACTTCACCTCAACATAGAGTTTTATCAACTCTTTCTCTGTGTTTTTTTTGTGTCATTTTCCTGACAGGAAGACAGACAAATTGCTTTGAAAACATACCTTAACTAAATTTTAGCTGATGCTCCTCAACTTGTTGAAGCTGCTTTTATAGCTGCTTTCCATCCTTTGGACAGCGGCTGAAGATATTGGTGCCATCACTGAAGGATTACCTTTTCACACTCTTCCATTTTATTCTGTGACAGCTGTCTAAGAAAAATGTCTCAGAAAATTACCGCTTCCAGCTTAAAGTGAAAATAGGAACTTGTCGCAAAAAGAAACCTTCACATACAGCAGCAGTGCTGAAAGTTTACGACATGCTGTTCATGTTACAGCCACAAACCTTAATGTATTTTATCAGAATTCTGTGATAGACCAGCTCCGAATAGTGCCTCAACTGTAAATACTAGCTTCCACTGCAGTTGAAGATGCAAGTCTTTTAAATTATCAGCTTTATGCATCTGAATTTGTGCCCATTCTTTCTCTGAAAGTAACTCTATTGGATGGAGACCATCTGTGAACATCAATTATCCGTTCTCACCATAGAGTCTCAATGGGATTTAGATCTGGACTTTGACTGGGCCATTTAAACCGAAGATTATGCTTTGATCTGAGCCATTTAACTGTAGTTTTGGCCTCTGTCCACTCTTTGTGAAGCTCCTCCAGATTCTTAAATTGACGTTGCTTGACTATTCTTTCAAGGCTGTGGTTATTACTGTTGCTGCTGCACATTTTTCTAACACACTTTTTCTAATTTCTAATTTCCTAAGACACTGAACAAAACCAGCCCATGTCAACAGCTAAACATTTCTGTTGTTTTATTAAACACCAATTAGGAGTTCAAATGAGAGATATTGTCCTTAGCCTGAAATCAGCCTGTGTTCCTTCATTAATTTTGCCATCAGGACTGTCGTGCATTTTTAACATATCAGCTTTGTACTGCATTATATAGCCTGAATCAAATGGCCATGTAAGGTAAGGTAAAGGGCCTGGGAGCTGTCAGGTTTGATTTGCAGGTTTACAGTCCAGATGGTTGCATTGTTTGGCCATGGCACCCCTGCTTCTGTTGCTTGTGAGGCTGTTATCCTGTCTCTGAAATTTGCAGTTAGTTTTTCCATTAATCTTGTGGAAATATGGTTTAAAAACTGCATTTTCATAACGGAGGTAACATAGTTACTTGTGCTATAAAATGGCTCTATGTGCCTGGAAAATACATATTACCACCTCTTTAAACAAAGAAGTAAGAATAGGTTTTCTACCTCCCTAATCTGCACCAACGCTCAACCTTATTAGCTTGGTGTCGCATACAAAACAGTTCCATGTGAACACAGTTTCCTGTCGAGCAATTTACTGTGCGACACAGAGCATGCATATGCAGTCGTAAAAATTTACCTCTGCATGGACATGTCCAGCGGACGTCCGCTTTCAGTCTGCATTGAGGACACGCGGACCTCTACGGAGTGAAGTATGTGAGGGCCTTAGGAGTCTGGTATCCACAGCAATATCAGAGTTCTAATAATCATTATTACAGATTATTATGAACTCCTTTTATATTGTTCTAGAAAACCTGGTATTGTCTGTTGTCTCTTCTTCTTTAGCTGGATGTATGGGCATTCTCTTAGTTTAGGTACAGCTTCAGCTGATGTAGCATCACTGTGTGAGTGAAGTCTGGTTCTTTGGCTATTTATTTAAAGCCTCTTTTAGAGTCCTGTGTTATCGTCACATTACAGCCTAGTATTGTTTCCTACTGTAGTGTTTTTAGTATGACAGTTCTGCCAGTTCTATCTATAAATTGTTTATTTTTGCTGCGAGAAGAATTGCACACATTTTTGGCAGCCCAAGTTGTGTGTTCCCTCCTGGTCTGTAGTTACCGAACCTTTGACCCTCCCCAGAAATTTATCCATACGAAGATTACATCCTGGGTGATTTCACTTAAGGTGGCAGAGTTCTAGGAGTATTTTTTTTTTTTTTTTTTTTTTTTTTTTTTTTTTTTCTGACATTGATTCAACCTGAAAAGCACAGTTCACACTGTGGGAAATCGCCACAGATGGAGTTACTATTTGGTGTCAGAATTGAAAACTTCACCTGTCTTCACTGTGGTAAGCCTCTGAACAGCATTATGAATAAGCCATTTGAAGCCCACATTTTAAGGGATTTCTGACTCTTGAGACGAGTCAGTCTTCTCTCTTCTTGACCTCGGTTATAACAAGCTATTTGCAGCTTTTGACAGGACGTGGGAAGCTTTGGATGAAAACTATCCAATTTCCTCCTCATGTTAAGTTAAAAAAACATTTTCCACCCCTAACCTGCTAACTGAATTATGCTGTGGCTGAGGCAGGAGATTCAGTTGACATTTTGCTGTTATTAGCCCTCATCCTATCAAATATTACAACCTTCGCAAAATGTTTTGGTGGCTAAGTGTCTGTGATTCTTATTCTTTAGCTAAGCCTGGTAATTTGGCTTCAGCTGATATTGATAAAAGAGGTTTAAAAAGCTACTGATGTTGGCAACAACTCATAAAAGCCCTGAGCTATCAGTGGAAGAGCTGAAATGAGCAATAATTTTGACTAGAGGTGCATTATGATGCAGAAATAAGCAGTCTAGTCAAAGCCATTTAAAAACTAGTCTTTACCCAGGAAGGGGTATTAAAGAAACTAGAGTATACAAGAAAGAGAGAAATAAAAATCATTATTCGTCTACGTCTAACATGGGAACTTTCATTCTCAGAACATCTAATTAAGAAAGAAATGTCAGCATTGCATATCATGCACTCAGCTATATGGTTGCATTCCTCGTGCCTATCTACATCGCCTTGCTCTTGATCCCCATTGAACAATTTCATATGATTCACACATCAGTATAAATTTAAACTTCTGTTGACCATTTAACATTAGCAACTTCCGGTCATATCTGCCACATAAACAGGTTCGCAGCGGTCCCTGAATCAGATGACGATCCAGATTGTTGGGCAAGAGAGATGAAACAGTTTCTTGATGTTTCATGCAGAAGGTGCTTGTGAGGGAATGCCAGCCCGTGGCCTCAGCTGTAGAGACTATTTGCTGTGGGGGAGTAGATGCCTTCTGGGCCATGGTGGAGAACAACAACTCCAGACTTCACTTGTCTGATGTGACACTTTTCAGGGCTTTCAGGCATTCTGACTGAATGCCTCTGTGTTACAAATCCAGTAACCCACAAGTACCTCAGTAAGGAGTTGAATTTTCATGCCAACAGACAAAGGTGTTATGAAAGAGAATGTTAATATCTTAAGTTTATTTGTTGTGGATGAATCAGATAATTTGTAGATAATTTTGTACTTGTGTAATTTTGACAAAGTTTGCTTTTGCAGGAATCCAAACTCAGAGATCACATTGAATGGCAGTTATGGATGGTGTGCCTCACCCCTCAGGGCGGCATCTTGTCAGGGGTGGCATGAATACTCAAAAAAGAAGTTATCTGTCATTTGTTTACTCAATGACGACAGCTGAGTTGAGGATTGGCTCACCTATGGTGCCATAACTTAACAATGGCAGTTTTCATTCAGAACTTTTTAACATGGTTGTATAGTTTTATATATTCCTACTTGGATACATTTTGCTTGATGTATGGACTTTCGACTTTCTTAGTTGTCTTTATGCATTTAAATTTAATTTATTAAACACAAAAAGGGGAAAAGCTTTTTTTTTTTTTTTTTAGCATTAGCTCGCCCTTACAGTAAGGCATGCATAAAAACATCATGTATGAAGTCTAACCTGGCCAAGAACAGTATACACCATTTGCAGTAGTTTAACATGATTTAAATCACAAATCAATGTGGGTTTTTTTTTTTTTTTTTTTTTTTTTGATTAGCAGATTTTTTTGTTTTGTTTTTGTTGTTTGCAAAATTCTTTCTCATAAAATCATTTTCGTAAGCCAGTGTCTTGTCCCGTGAGCTGGACGTATACAGTTAAACCCAAAATTAGTCATACCCCTGGGAGATTTATGTACACTTTTCATTTTATAAATGTGTTTCTTCTCACTGAAAGTAATATTGACGTTTTGGAGTTGCCTAGCCAAAGTCCGGACTTAAATCTGTAGAAGGACCAAAAGCTTAAGGTGATGACAAGGAGGGCTTTCTGGACCAAAGGTCATCAAAATCCCAGTGCAAACTTGCAACAGCAGTTGTAAAAAGGAGTTGACTGGTGTAATACCAACATCTACTTACCTACCTACCAACCTACCGACCCACCCAGAAGGACTAAAATCAGCAGCTCTTGATGAAGATACAGAGGAAGATTATTGACAGAATCACAGACTGATCTCAAATGTGTTCTAAGCATGATCAGAATTTCTGCTATGCGTATCAAGGAATCATTTTCAAAAAGCTGCCTTGTTTATCAATTTTTGTTAGTACTATGACATATTTTTGTTCTCTAAGCAGCAGTGAATTTGTGTCTTCTCACCTGCGACAGCTGCATTGTGGCATGATTGCAACATCATTCCTTTTTTACTGTTAGGAAAACTTGGACACAGTGGTGTAATCATATGAAATATGTTATGTCCTGCCTGCATGGACAGAAAAATAAATCAGAAGGAAACTAGCAGCCCATAAATCACAACCATTTAAAATCACTTCTGCCATTTACTGCATTGTGGTCGGAACAGATATTACTCCTGTTCCAGAAAGGTTTGTTGGAAATCTACTGTCTCAAATTTCACCTGTGTGCCTCATAAAACATAAAATACTGAGTATATGTCAAGAAATTTAATTTCCAAGAAATATTGAGTAAAGCCTATTTGAAGAATTCAGGAAGAGTTTTACAGGTACCCAACCCATAAAAAAAACTAAACTAAATGTCATGCCACATACATTATGGGTTTATTTTAATGTATTAATCCCCATGAAAAGTGATTACAAGAAAGCGAACAAACTACTTTTCACCAAAAAAAAAAATTGAATCTGGAGAGGCATCAGAATTTCTGAGGCCTATTTCGAATGTCTGAAAAACTCTGACATACTGATGCTGATTTTAGCTGATTACAGTTTCTCTAAAAATTTGAAAATGTAATTCATCTTTTCAAAACTTTTTTTTAAACAAAATAATTATTTTTTTTATATCGCTACAACACTGGAAATCTACCAATGCAGTAAAATCCTTGAGGTTAGTGTGCAGAAGCAATTATATGGAGAAAAGTCAAATGTGCATCATAATGAAAGATATTAATTTTTGCAACATCTATTAAAAACTGAAATAGATGTGTCCAATTTAAAATTGAAGAGGAAAAAGCTGTGATTTACCACCAGAGTTTAAATATCAAAGCATTGATTTAGTGCAACTATAAAGGAGCTTTAAGCAGCCTTTGCATCTTGAAAAATCATTAATTGCTGATAATTGTTCCAGAGACAGTGTCCTTTGGTGTTACACAGCTTTGCATTTAAATAAGATTGCATCAATATTTTTAAAACAATTAAAACATGAATATTGAAGTTATTTTTGAAACTCTCTATAATGTCTTTAACTAGAAGTTACCACAATTACTGGTGTTTTACTGTCAGTGCCCTGCTGATGTCATGAGCCGAAGGACTTTATGTTTGAGTTGTAATTCCTTTTTTTATATTAGTAATCTGTTTCCCTCTGCATTGTGTTTTGTTTACATCTTGTTTCCCTTGTTCTTGTACCTGTTCCTGAGTTGCATTTTAACTTTTGGGCTTGCATTTCTTGTTACCGTGATGTGAAATTTGGTTTGGTTTAGTTTATTTAATGCTCACTCACAACTGTTTTGCATTCAGTTAATCAGTCTTACCTGCTCCTTATCCTCATAATCGCCATCCCTAATAATGTTCCACCTGGTTCATTTAGTCCTTGTCAGATCCTCCTGTTCTTTGCTGTGTTTTTTCGGTTTGTTCCCTGACTGTCACATTTTGACTTCTTCTGTTTCATGTCTTGGTTGTTAAGGATGTTCTTCTCCCCGAATAAGCTGTTAACACGCCTCCAGTGGAACTAGTTTTCCTTCTATAAGTTTCTAACAGTTCTTGTTTTGCCTTTGATTTAATTTTTAAAAGCCCAACTAATAATAAAAAAAAAATAATAACAATAATTAGAAAAAAGATAAAAGGTCTTTTTTACTCAAGAACAAACTTCCACACTGATTAATATTTTTGTCAGCACAACCTGTTAGCTCTTTGACATGGTACATTAATTGATTTGTCAAGAAAGACTGGGTTTTTTTGTTTCTGACCACCACTATTTAGAGTCAGTCAAAAGTAAAAACAGTCTATATTTCCAGTCACCATCTTTTTCAAAGCAACATCATTTTTCAAGCTTTGTTGCTGTTTTCTAACCATTTCAGTATTGTTTGAGAAAGTTAATTTGTTTTAATTGGTTTTATTTTCTTGAATTCTTAATTTTACTAATCTTAATTTCCTTTCTGTCTCCTTACAGGTCCGTTGCTGTGTGATGGAAGGCTGACGTGCTTTCTTTTTCCTCTGCTTCTACTCCTGCGAGCTCCCTTGTTATTCAGCTTTGGTGAGCGCACATGCCCCAATAGCTGCCGCTGTGAGGGAAAAACTATCCACTGCGACTCCTCTGGGTTTTTAGAAGTCCCGGAAAACATCTCAGTGGGCTGCCAGGGCCTCTCCCTGCGCTACAATGAACTACATACCCTGCTACCTTATCAATTTGCTCACCTCGGTCAGCTTCTTTGGATATACCTGGACCATAATCAAATTTCAGTTGTTGACAGTCGAGCATTCCAGGGAGTTCGAAGGCTTAAAGAGTTAATACTGAGCTCCAATCGGATCGCATCCCTACACAATTCAACATTCCATGGCGTCCCCAACCTCCGTAGCCTTGACTTGTCCTACAACAAATTGGAAATCCTTCAGCCAGGTCAATTTCATGGCTTACGAAAACTACAGAATCTCCACCTACGGTCAAATGGTCTCTCCAACATTCCAATTCGAGCATTTTTAGAATGCAGAAGCTTGGAGTTTCTGGATTTGGGCTACAATCGAATCAAGGCTCTTACTCGTACCACCTTCTTGGGATTGCAAAGGCTGATGGAGTTGCATCTAGAGCACAACCAGTTCTCAAGGATCAACTTTTTTCTTTTTCCACGCTTAGCCAATCTCAGATCCCTCTATTTGCAGTGGAATCGCATCAGAGTGGTCAACCAGGGCCTTCCGTGGACTTGGTACACGCTGCAAAAACTGGATCTGTCCGGAAATGAAATTCAGACGCTGGACCCGGCTGTTTTTCACTGTTTGCCCAACCTTCAAGTCCTGAACCTGGAATCCAACAAATTGTCCAACGTGTCCCAAGAAGCCGTGACAGCATGGATCTCACTGACCTCTATCAGCCTTGCTGGCAACATATGGGACTGTGGAGCTGGCATTTGCCCTCTTGTTGCTTGGTTGAGAAATTTCCGAGGGAGTAAAGATACCACTATGATCTGCAGCAGCCCCAAGCTTCTCCAGGGAGAAAAAATCATGGAAGTTACACGGAACCATGGTATTTGTGAGGAAAATGATTACTTTATGACCGAAACACCATCACCAATGCCAGAGTTAATCTCTGATGCCACTGCTGAACCAACCTTTGCCCCCACCAGTGGTTCACCAACTACCCCACCAACCAGCACCTTTGGCCCCCTCCCACCGTTCAGACTTCGACCGATTCCTCATCCAACCTACCCAGGTCACATGAGCAAAGACACTAGAAACACAGTGATTCGCACTCGGCCCACCCATATATCGCCCCCGGCGATGGAGCACATGGCGCTGCACAAGGTGGTGGTGGGTAGCGTGGCACTCTTCTTCACAATGTCACTAATCTTGACAATTATCTACGTGCTGTGGCGGCGTTACCCAGGCGCCACAAGGTTGCTGCAGCAGCGGTCAATGGTGGGACGGAAGCGCCGCAAAAAGAGCCCAGAGCCAGAGCAAAACCTCAGCTCCCAACTTCAAGAGTATTACATGAGTTACAACCCCGCTGCCACACCAGAGGCACTGGAGGTGCTTGGCAATGGCACCGGATCCTGCACTTGCACAATTTCTGGCTCCAGGGAGTGTGAGGTATGACCCATCGTCTCAGCCTAAAAATAAAAACTAAATCAAACACAAGGCTCGACAGAGAGGTAAATACTTTACAAAGTATGCCCTGTAAAAAGAAACCCTTTAAATTCCACTTTAACACCACCCCCCAAAGTCCTCACTATTCACACCTTAACCTCAGTTGTTGGATGTCTCCAATTATTCCACTTGAAACTAGTAAATTATAGGTAGAAAAAATGAAAATTACCAACCAAAATGAGGTCAGAGAAATATATATTTGTTTTTTTTCTGAAATTAAATGGCTTTTTAAAGGTGCATGTCAATAAGTTAGAATATCATCAAAAATGTCATTAATTTCACTAATTCATTTCTAAAAGGGAAACTCACACAGAGGGATGTATGTTTTGAAGTTATTTTGGTTAGTTTTGATGATTATGGCTATGCACAAGTAGCTTTAGCCATATAACTGAAAGTTGAATGGAAGGAAAAGGTGTGGTAAAAAAAACAAGATGGTGAACAAGCAACAGCTAAAGTCATCACTGTTCTTAATACTGAAAAATATGTCCATGTACACTATACACTCTCAATACCAGGTCAAGGCTCATTTTGCATGAATTACTTAATTATACATACGATTTCTATGGGGTTTGGGTCAGGATTGTTACCATGGTTATTAAACGAGTTATTTGTATCTTTGGCAGTGTGGGCAGGTACCAAATCCTGCTAGGAAATTCAATCAGGATTTTCATAAACCTTGTCAGCAGTAGGACGCAGGACGAAGCAAGATGTTTTCTGGCTTCTGCCACACTTTTTCGTTCCACTCAACTTTCTATTTATATGCCTGCATAGAATGCTCTGAATACAGCCAGCTTCTGCAACAGTCTTCCACGAAATTATGCAAGACACAACATGTCCATTACATAACATTTCTTTGCCAAAAGCCTTTTTATTGATTTTATGTAATATTCAAATGTTCTCTCCTCTGAACTGAATTATGGATTTCCATCACCTTTAAGTGATGGAAATCGCTCAAAATACATCAGTCTGTGTGTAATGAAACTTTTTGAACTGAAATTTACTGAAATTATAATTTTGATTAAATTATAGCTAATATAGATGCACCTATAAATACAGTTAAGCCCAAAGTTATTCATACGACTTGCAGATTTTGAATTAAAATTTTCATTAACCAAGAAGTTTTTTCTAATATGCCATAGGGCAGACCCTCACAATTTTATACAAATATGTTAAATAAGTAATTAATTTTTTATATTTACATTTTGTTAACATTATACTCTTATCAATGGAAAAATCTTTATTTACATTACAAGTCAAACCTTACAATCTTATAGTTGCTGACTACATTTTTTTCATGTTTCCACTGATATCTGGAAAATGTATCTTTGCTGTATGACTAATTTTGGGGTTAACGGAAAGGGTACAGTCACAATTTTTCATGTATAATTTCCTTTCAAACATATCCTTTTGAAATAAAAGTGGTCCATTATCTTTTGATTTTAAAATGCAGTGAATAATTGGACACTGTCTGACTAATGTTTTGTCCCTACTCCACATGAGCATGTGTTTTTGTTTGTTTGTTTGGTATGTGTGCTGAATTGCTTACTTTGAAGAACATGTTTGTGTGTCACTGATGTTCTACAAAATTTGCATCTCTGGTTGTTTTCTGTTGCCAATTCAGACTTTCCATTTCCCAGTAAACATGCTTGACGTGTTCTTAAAAGAAGCGTCTTTAAGTTGTGGTTAACTGGAAATCGGATGAAGTCTGTTTTGTGCAGCCTCAATGAGTGAGTTTAGTTACTTGGAAACCCTTCAGGATCAAATCTGCCATGCAGTTTGATCATTGCAGACTAAACATAAGTCTTACATAGTTTATGTATGCTTTCTATAGGCGCAAATGTCATTTGCTGTTGGCTTTAAGGAGGCATTTAGAAAACATGAATTGGAAACACAAGTTTGATTTTCTCTTATTCCCATAGGCACTAATATATATATATATATATATATATATATATATATATATATATATATATATATATATATATATATATATATATATATATACACCCCTATTTTTATCTGATTAAATCTCTCTTGAGATGTTGCAGAGAAACAACAAATTTGTTGCAACCATCAACAGTTTTCTGGCATAATTCTGACAGGATGTGTGACCACTCTTATCAAAAATGGTAAAGACTATTTAAAATATTTAGTTTCTTGTCATGGAAACAGTTTGGAAGCAGTGCCAACACAGTTTATACAGGGTTGAGGTCCAGAAAACCAATTCTAATTCTACACCGGGTTTTGATGAGTGCAGTCAAACACTACTGGAAAACCCAACTATGTCCAGGTTTTCACCATCTGACCCAAACTGTCCCTTAGACAAAAGAAAATTGTTTAAGATAGTAAATAAGAATCCAAGAACAAGAACTACTTAAACTATCTAAACATATGCCCTCTGGAGAAAAATTTTTAGTCACATGAGACAAAGATTGAATTATATTGCTACAATGATGAGAAAAATGTTGGAAAGAGTCGAAGTCAAGCTTTCAAACCCATGAAAACTGTACCAGCTATCAAGCATGGTGGTGGCAGCGTTTTCCCAAAGGACTGTTTAACTCCCTGTGACACTGATACATTGCAGAAAGTAAATGGACTTAAGATGGAGAACTACTACCCAGTTCTCAGATTTCACATCAAATCAACAACTAGGTGATTGAAACTTGGGCACAGTCTGCTGTTTCATCAGAACAGTTATCCCAAAAATTCATCAAAAAAGGTTTTAAAATGAATAAATGGCTAATAATAAGCTTCTGGAGTAGACCCATCCTCAAAAATATTCAAAATGTGTGAATTAAAAGGAAGCCAAGTGTTTCTGTCAAGAAGAATGGTCAGATATGCTGTCAGAATTATGCCAGAAGCTTGCTGATGGTCACTAAAAGGGTCTAATTTAATCTGAGAGATTTTTAACCAAATGTTCGAGTTTGTACCAGATGTATAATTTTGACTGTGTTTGGATTAGAGAAAATTGAGGCTAAATTCAAACATTCACACCCAATTCTTGTTTTTGAAATTATTTGAAGTTGTTTGTTGTGTAAACATTCCACATCCTTAAAGGCCCAAAATAAATAGTGCTCATGCTTACAGTGAGTGTATGTACATTTTTCACATAGATTGCACATGTATAAGGTTTGCAGTCAGCATGATCTTGGTTATATGTTAATTTAAATTGCCTATCAATCTTAAACTTGCTGCTTTATGTGGAGAAACTATGCAGAACTGTGCAGAGAGAAAAAAAAATCCAAGTTAAAAGCATCTTTTTAACTTCGGATCCCAAAATAACTGAGTCAGACTTGGGTTTACAAGCGTTTATAATAAGTTAATGAAATAGTGAAATATTTCCAATGTAATCGGCATGACATACAAAAATAATTGCCTTTGTTAGTGTTTTGTAGATTGTGTTTTATTGACTTTGAATTCTGTAAAGGAAGAACCATTGTGACACACTTATCAGCACCAGACAGGCCCATGGAAAGATCTTGCCCTGTCAGATTATATGTAAATGTCCAGCGTAAGCGTTTGTGTGTCTTCATGGATATCTGACGAAGATTAGAAAGAGAAATCCGTGGTATGCAGAGAGAAGCAACAAAGCACATGGCTCAGAGTGAAAGCTCTGCACATGATCAGATTGTGTCTGTAAGAACAGTCTGACACTTACATAGAAGATATTACATTGAGGCTTCAGTGCATAAATCTCTCATTACAACACTGAATGAGCATTTGAAAGCTCAGTGGTGCTTAAACTTAAGATGCTTTTCAACAGCAAGGAAAAAAAATAAGATAAATATGTACAGAAAAAGCACCTCTTGATTTTTGTCCTTTAGCATTTTTTCATGTTACAACATCAGTGTATTTTACTGGGATTGCATGTAGAAAAATACAAATTAGTGCATAATTGTGAAGAAGATGAGAAGGATACATGGACTTCATTCAACAAAAAATCTAAAAAGTTTTGTGTTCAGCCCCTCTGAAACCCTTTCTCTTGTGTCCCTACCAACTTTACACATCTAGACTTACATTTTCCTCCATTCTTCTTTGCAAAATAGATCAAGTACAGTCAGATGTAATAGAAGTGTTTGTGTGCAGAAAGTTTCAAGTTGAATTTACAGTAGTTTTGAGCTTTGACTGGGCCATTCTAGCACAATATTCTACCTTGATCTAAACCATTCCATTGTAGCTTTAACTGCATGTTTAAGGTTGTTGTTCTACCAGAAGGGGAACCTCTGCCACCAGTCTTAAATCTTCTTCAGCCCTGGAATTTTTTTAAAGGGTGGCTATGTATTTAGCTCCATGATGCTAAATACATAGCATGATGCTACTACCACCACAATGTGCTCAGATTGATGTAAAGTGTTAGATTTCTGTCACATATAACATTATTACATCTAAGCCAAAGTTCACATTTGGTCTTGTCTAACCAGAGCACCTTCTTCCAGAGGTTTGCTGTGTCACCTACATGGCTTGATGCAAACTTCACAGAGAACTTACTACTGATGTTTTTGGATAACGGCTTTCTTCTTGCTGCTCTTCAGTAAAAGCCAGATTTGTGCAATGCATGACTAATAGTTGTCCTGTCAACATATTCTCTCACCTGAGCTGTGGATCTCTGCAGCTCCTCCAGGGTTACCATCGGTTTCTCAGCTGATTAATGTCCTGTCCAGTCCTGTTTTGACATTTTCGTAGTTGTGCTATGGTCTTTCTGTTTTCAAAGAATAGAGTGACCAGTGCTCTGACCAATTCAAAGCTTGAGATTTTATTTATTACCAAATTCTGCTTTAAACTCTTTTTTTTGCCCTGTTTGCTGCGTTAATCGGTCTTTAGAATACTGGTTCTTTACAAATGTTCTCTAACAAACTTCTGAGGGCTTCACTGAACAGCTGCATTTATACTGAGATTATATTGCACACAGGTGAGATGTACCGGTGGTTTGGTCCAATTTCCAAGGTGCAGAGTGAAACTACACCAACCCAAATGATGGTGTGAAATATTTTTACATTCCTCACCCAATCAAATCAAGTCTGCCGGATAATTTGCCAACTGTTGCTCATTTCTGGTGAAGGGAGCACTGAGGATAGACACAAAACCATGTAATGCCTTAAGGACCAATAACAAGATTTTTAAATATCACGTTTTCTGAAAATGGAGAAAGTCCAGTCATTTAATAGATGGTGTGACTTAAATCATTTTCCTGGTATTGGTCTGGACTCAGCAGCAGTTAGTTTTTTATTATTCTGACACCTTTAGGCACTGCTACAACTACATAAACTAGTTCTTTGGGTGTGGTCCAAAAATACAGCCTTGAGGAATCCCACATAGCAATTTTGGCTTGCTCAGATTTATAATTGCCAATTTTAAACAAGATCCAAAAATGCTAAGTTAGATGTGAATCAAATTAGCACTGTTCCAAAAAATTCCAACCACTTTTCCAGTATTTCAGTTAGTATATTATGATCAACAGTGAATTGCTATTATCAAAACAGAAGTTTCTGATGCAAATTTATGAAGTTCATTTACAATTTGGTGTGTTTATTGCAAAAATGTGAATACAGTGGGCCCCCACCTATTTGCAGTTCAGTATTCATTGATTCACATGTTCGCAGATTTTTACATAAAGCATATCTAAAATATTTAATAGAAGATGTGGCTTGGGAAGCTGAAAGACATAGGTGCAACGCTACTTGACATGTTATTGGCGGGCATTTCCAAAGCAGCCAATCCTGAAGTGCCATTCACTTCCCTCTGCGCTGATTGGTTGTACCCTCAAGAGCGGAAATAAGGAAGACTGTCGATGTTATTTTCTGCAGGAGTGTTTAAACAGTTTCAGCTTTGCGTATTAATGCATATTAAAGTATATTTGATGTGTGAATTATTAAAATAGGCAGTTCTAAGAGTTTTTAGGGGGGGGGGTCTCAAGTATTCGTAGGCACCTGTGGTCCCTAAACCCTACAGTTACCTGCAGTCCACTTTATTTAAAACATCATGTTGGTAGAAAATGTGAAAGAACTGTGCTCAAAATCTTGTACATTTAAATTTGATGTTCATGTTACTATGAGCTTTCACTATATTAAAAAAGTCCATATTAAGCACACATGCTTACAATCATATCTGGATGATTAAATTAAGCTGTCTTCCTCATCTGAGTTTGATTAAATCTGTTTATACATAATGCATAAGAAAGTTACTTTAAATCTACCTCATTTCCTCTTTATATAATTTTCATTCAAAATATAGAAACGTTCTATAAGAATAACCAAGTTGTTGGCACAGACCATACATTTTCTGTGGAAATAGTCAAGCTTGAAGATTCAGAAATTTTGAATAAAAATGCAGATGAACCAAATCATTCCTCAGCCATAACTGTCCTCATGCTCTTTCAGAAGCTGAGCCTGTTAAAATGCAGCTACTTTACTCTCATGATGCATCCAGCCATTGTAAGCTAAGGTGAAATTGATGTTGCATGGAGCACTATTATAAAATAAATAATGTATAAACATTTCAAAAACACAATGATATAGATAAACATTATGAGACAAGATTTGTTTCTTAGGACTTGCACATCTGAAAGAAGCCGAGTGTCTAATCCTGCCTCTCTGAAAGATTTTTGCAATAAACCCCTCAATTTTTGCTTCAGTCTTGGAAGGGAAAGGATTCATAAAGGAGACGCTAATCAAGCAATCAGTTCCTGAATCTTCAAGGTGCTTTCTAAGTAAAGGAGTGCTTTCAATGTATTGTCCAGGGTAGTTACAGGGCAAAACAAATGTTAGTTCTGAAGCCAATTTGAATGGTTTATGTTTATGCATCCATCCAGAAGGGTTTCACCATTTAAAAAAAAAAGTACACCAGTTAATTTCCATTCATCTAGCAGGACATGCATTTAACTTACTTTTGAAAATCCAGATTTATTGTTACACATTCTTGTGCCTAAAAAACCTTACAACATGACGCTTGTACAGTTACTTCCAAATACATAAAGACTTCTTGAACAAACAAACTCCAGTATTTCTAATTTAGATTCTGTGTGCTTGACTTGCACAGAAATATTGCATTATGGTGAGGTGGAAGGAAAATGTCACATAGGTTTCAAATGTTTGTTAGACAACATTAGTGAACAAACAGCATCATGAAGACCAGAAAGGTCAGGGAGAAAGTTGTGAAGAAGCTTAAAGCGGGGTGCACTCCACAAATCTGGCAAGGATAGAGGATAGGAAAGAAAAGCCATAATAATTTGTCACAAGCCATGAAGATGAAATAGTCAACATGTGGAAGAAGGTGCTCTGGTGAGATGAAATCAACATGAAACCTTTCGGTCTAAATGTGAATCGCTATGTGTTGTGGAAAACCACCACTGGACATCCCTTTGAAGATACCATCCCCTTCTTGAAGCATGGTGGTGGCAGCATCATGTCATGGGATACATTTTTTTAACATGGAAAGGGAAGAGGGATGGAGCTAAATACAGGACAGTTTTCAAAAGAAACTTGTTAAAGTTAGAAAAAGACTTGATACTAGGATGAGGGTTTACCTTCCATTTGGACAATGTGCCTATGCAGCCAGAGATACAATGGAATGGTTTAAATCAAAGCAAATTTATGTTAGAATGACCTGGAGCTAAATTTAATCAGTGGTAAGACTTGAAAATGTATGTTTCTTCATCAATTCTGACAAAGTTTGAGCTATTTTGCAAAGAACAATGAGCAAAAGTTTCAGTCTTCAGATATGCAAAGCTGATAGAGGCATACCCCCAGTAGACTTGCAGCTGTACATGCGGTGTTCAGGGGCTCACAGGGATCACACCCACGCATGAATAGCTGAAGTCTGCAAATACTTGCAACCTCCCTTAAAAACACTTGTAACTGCCTGTTTAGCATTAGCATTGTACCTAGATATTTCAGCTTCCCAAGATGAATTTTCTTTCAGATATTTCAGAAATGCTCTAGCAAAAAATCTGTGAACAGGCAGATTTTCCAAAAATAATTTGGATTTATTCTCTATAGAAAAATCAGCAAATGGGTGAATCCACAAATACTGAACTGTGAATAGACGGGGGTCCATGTATCAATTTCTTCCACTTTTCATTATGCAGAACTTTGTGTTGGTCTGTTACAAAAAATCCCCAAGGAATAGTTTGAAGTATGTGGTTGTAACATGAGAAAATACGATAAAGGTTAATAAGTATTATTTGTTGAAGGCACTGTATTTTCTAGACCTTCTGCCCTGCATAGCTTGATTCTTTTATTCTGAATCTTTCAGTAAAGGATGGGATCATGAGGCTTGTAACATCCATTATATTTTCTTCTCTACTGATAAAAAAAAACAAAAAACTGCCCTACGATGGACTGGCGCCCTGTGCAGGGTGTACCCCGCCTCTCCCCCGATGACTGCTGGAGATAGGCGCCAGCACCCCTCACGACCCTGCATGGAGAAGTGTGATGGACAATGGATGGATGATAAAAAAAAACTAACAACAAAGGCTTTGCTTTGCAGAAAAGATTTTTTTACTGACTTAAAATGTTTGGCCTTAATAACAGAGGCTGGTTTTAAAAGCTGCCTTTGATAGATTGTTTATTTACATTCAAGGTTTTGTTTTATAAGGCTGGCATTTTTTAATTAAATGTTTATTGACTAAGCCACTTTAAATTTGATCATGTGCTTACTAAAGTAATATCAAGAGATCATAAGTTCAGGGTTCTCGCAGTTGTCTATATAGTTATAAGCCTGTTTCTCAGTCATATGTAGTTCAATGGAAGCTTGTCAGGGGCAAAAAAAGATAGTGTTTTGACATTTCAGTAGCAATCAGTGTTGGAGTATTGTCTCTCGCTACATAACCATAAGCCAAATCTCATCCTCTGAATAACATTCTTGCCTTTTTAACATCACTGATGGGTGTCAAAGTCATTGATTCAAAAGCGTTCCACGCCATTGCTTATTTCAAGCCTTAAATAATTGAGAAGCTGGCGCCAGCCTTGTTTAGTTTGATGAAAGTGCCATTTTGCAGGTCTGCACAGCTGGCTTTGTGGCTTTTCATTATGGCTCAGCGTAGCACCATCAATCCCCGTGGATGGCAATGTGGGGGAACAAAAGCCAGCAGAACACATTTCCCCTGCTGTGGAAAGACTTCTGAGAGGTTCTGAAAAACACTGACGCAGAATGGTGTCTGAGCACAACGAGAAACAGTTCACTGTTCACTTCTGCTTTCACTTCATTACTAAAAGATTTTCAGAGCAGGGGGAACACAAAAGCCTCTCACAACTCCAGATATGTACTGCTTTTACTGACAGGTTACTGACATGATTGAACTCCTTAAACTGCTCTCAAATTCACCTCTTGATGCAGTGTTAAGTTTAAGCCGGTGTTTTTGGAAGAATTAGCAAAACATAATGACCACTGACAGGTGACGTGAATAACACTGGTTAAATCTTCATCATGGCAATGGAATATAACAGGCAAGATGACGTTAAAAGCAGGATGAGGAGCAACTGTAAGGATTTTTGCGATCTAGACAAGGACCAAACTGTAAATGTTCAGGTTGAAATATCTACAACAGTGCAGCTGGTGTGAGGACCAAAGAAGGAATAGTGGTAAACCAGTGACAGGGTCATGGGCGCCCAAAGCTCTTTGATGCACATGGGTTAGGACGACCGCCGGGTTTGGTCCAATCTGTTGAAAAGGGTAATTATGTTGTTACATGCTTTCAGTTAAATGTTCATCTGTAATATTGAAATACATGAAACAGAAATAACTGATTCTGATTCTCAGAGGAAGATATTAGAATGCATGGTGCATCACAGTTTGTTGCAAATGGGGCTGCATATGCAGACCAGAAAGGCAGGTCAAGTTTATTTGTATAGCACAGTTCAGCAACAAGGCAATTCTAAGTGCTTTACATAAAGACAACATAAAACAACAAACAAAAACATTACATTCATAGTGAAGGAAAGTGGAGAAAAGTTTGAAAAGTTGGAATCCAGACTAGAATTAATATAATTTCCAGTTGTAAACTAGAAAGTACTCCCAGCTACAAAAAGTGATTTCATTGTGCATTTTTTAAACTTTTACATGCTCAACAATAAACTAAACATTAAGTATTTTAATAAAAGAAGCAAATTTGTGTTTTTTGTTTTAGAAAATGGATGAATAATTCATGAAAGGTCTGAAATATAGAAAGGGTCTCACACTTTTGCCTTATTAAAAGAAAGGCTATAATTTCTGGTATTTTTAGGTCAACTGTTATAAGAAAATGCTTGCTGCAACTTAGCTGCCTGTGCCTCTCAGTCAGAGCTCTACTATTCATGCATTACAATCAGGGGCTGGACAAAATCATTCTGAGGCTGGGCTACATTTTGTTCACCTAGATGCAGAAACAGTAGAAGTGAAAAGGTCCCACAGCATGATGCCACTACCACTATGCTTGCCAGTCTTCATTTTCAAAGTGTCCTATTCTATTGTGCATTAGTGGTTCTTGGGTTGCTCCTTAACATTATAACATCCTCCCTTTCATCTGAATGAGACAGTTTGGATCAGATTCTTGACCCTTGGAGACAGTTGGGTATCCCAACAGGACAACAATCCCAAACACAAGTGGTTTTGGATGCCCCACATTTAGCTTCCTGAATCTGAAAACCCTGATCTTAACTCATTTTCAACCCTAATTTTTGGAATGTGATTAAAAGCTGGGCCCATGATGGACACCTGGAAACAAGCCAATTTAAAGTAACTCAACCAGTTTTACCACGAAGAATGGTCAAATCTTCCACCAGGAGTTTATGGATGGCTAAAATATGTATTTTGATAGGGGACATTTATCCCAATATTAGTGTGGGTATACATATAGTATAAATCTGATCCTGAAGATCAAACTCGAGCATGGATACACATGTAGTGCCTTTCAAAAGTATTCACAACCTTCCAAACTCTTTCATATCATGTTGATTTAAAACCACAAACTTAAATTTATTCGGATTTTATGTGATAGACCAACACAAAGTAGTGCATAATCGGGAAGTGGAAGGAAAATGATAACTGGTTTTCAAAAAAAAAAATCTCATTTTGGTTCAACCTTCACCCCATTTTACTCTAATACCCTTAAAAAAGTACAACAAATGTAAAAAGCTTGAGGGGTATGAACACATTTGTTAGACACTTTAATGTATTAATACAACAAAAAAAAATCTTTCCACATGATTGACCGGTTTATCTTGTTGGCTAAAAGCTGTCTTACCCTTCAACCTTTTGGTAACATTCATATTGTCTTAATGGGGTGATTGAACTGGAAGTAACCCTCATAAATTAGCATTGTTTTTGACTTCCTACCAAACTGTAACAATCAGCAGTGCTCCTATTTATTCACATATTCTGTTAGAAAATGTGAGCACATTATGCTGTATCAACACCCACACATTTATTAAAATACAAAATAAGTGAATTCACAGCTGTGGGTAGGCTGTGCTGTAAAATATGTGACTCGTTATGTTTACTGCAGCTAAGGAAACATTATGGGATTCTAATCTACTTACAGTGTTTAGTAATAGTATTGTTACAGTACTTTTAATATTTGAAATAATTGACTAATTATCTTTCTTTTTGTGGATGGTAGTTTTTTTTTTTTTTTTACTAAAGCAAAGCTATTCACAAACAGTTTAAAAGATCAAGCTCATAGTTCTCACCAACACTGTCTGTTTAAAGATTTTAGAATTTAAAATTATTTTAGCCCTTGTAATTTTTGTGTAATGTTAACATTCATGTTTAAATTAGAGCAGCCTCCCCCGGGCCATTTGCTGCATATCTTCCTCTTCTCTCTCTGACCTTCTTCTTGTCCAGCTGCTGTTGAATAAAGGCCACGAGTGCCACAAAAACCTAAAAAGAAAAATATTTTATTTTGAACAAATTCTTAAACCATGTATGGTTCCTCCTTTCAGCCCACTGACTAGCAGTGTGTAGCAAAAAGTGGGGGAGGGGCACTGTTACGTTACTCATTAGGTGGAATTTGAATCCTAGGAAAAGTATGATGGAATTTTTTTTTACTTTCGCTTCACAACTATGTACCAGTTTGCATTGGTTTCGCACGAAAAGACCCAAATGAAATATTTTAATTTTTGTAGTAGTAATGTGATAAAATGGAAAAATTCTCAAAGGGGTATGAAAACTTCTGTATGGCTCTGTATATTAGGGTTCAAAACTATTCCCTAATGACTCGAAATCCACCAAAAGTAACACCCCTGACAGCATAAATGTATGTATATTTCTGTAAGTCGAATAAATCCTGTCATGGTTGTTTCTTACAAGATAAAAAAGGAAAAGTAGTATTGGCAATTTACTGTGTCTCTTCGGTGTTTCCTTAACTTCTCTCTTTAAAGCTGGAAGACATTAAACTGGAACCATACCCAAGCCCTTTTCCCCAAACGGGTTTGCAGGGTGAAAAGAAGACAAAAAAACTCAGTCAGCTGCGTGTGCTCCCTTTGCATGAGCCCCTGGCTAATTTTGCTTTCAGTCCTGTTCCACTTGACAGGCGTTGCTCCAAAAACCATTTAGAGATAGACTTTCATTTTCTGCTCCTGCTTCCCTCTAACTCATCACAACTATTAGGAGATTAAGCGCAGGAAAGCGTACTCAGGAGAAAAAGAAAACACAATACGTATACGAAGAGTCTCACTCCAGGTTCGAGTTATTTCATTTGCTCTCTTTCGCCTTTTATTTTTTTCCCACCTCATTCTCTCTTGAAGGTATCTGCATTGTGAATTCTGCTGTGGTCATAAAGTATTAATAACCGAGGAAGAAAGCGTTTTAAAAGATTGAGTAACTAAAAGGGTTTTATTGTCAATAGAAGCTATTCAGTGCCAATAAAATCTAGCTCTTAAACTTGGAACTGTTCTGCTGATGGCATGGAATGAGATCCTGCCTTGTTTTTAATATTAGAGAAATGAAATGAGAACAGATATACAGGTGCAGCTCAATAAATGAGTGAATTTATCCGAGTCATCCGGTTGAAAAAGTAAAACTTATTTATTAATTTAAGACATTCTTCTTACAGTAGTCCATGGATTCTCTTTCCTAAACATCCAAGAGCTCACCATTGAAGCACAGTGATGCCATGGTAACTGAAATCAGGGACAGAGGTTCTCATAAGTCCAGACACTGGTTAAATTTCCAGGCTTTTGAGACTTAAAAAAACCCCAAAACCCAAGGACGATGATAAACTCCTGCCAAAAAAAGATATTATGCTGAGAATAAATCAAAAGGTGCTTCAAAAATGTATTAGTTTACAGTGGACCGCCGCCTTTTCACAGTTCAGTATTTGCGAATTCACCTATTTTCAGATTTTTCTGGAGAATGTAACTTTAAATTATTTGTAGAAAATCAGCAAAATCCAAAATACCTAAGCACAATGCTACCTGACATGCTTTATGCTGGCGTTTCCAAAGTAGCCAATCCAGGAGCGCCATTAGTTTTCCTTGTTGCAGAGATAAGGAAGACCATGGATGTTAGCCTCTGTGGTAGTACTAAGATGGTGTCCACTGTTCCTATTAATGCATATTGAGGTATCTTATTGAGGTGAACTATTATACGGAAACCGAGAGCGTACGTGTTACACATAAAACTTTTTTCTGATGGTTTTCTCGAGATAACGAGTTAATTTCCCGATGGTTTTCTCGACTTAACATTGTAATTTTGAGAAAACAAACTTTTTCTCGAGATGATTGGTGTGTGTGTGTGTTAAACCTGATTCCATCATTTAAATGCATGCCACACCAACGGGAGAGGACTTATAAGTGTAAGTCATGGCATGCCTGTGTAATTCTGTGAAGAAGTGGTAGGATAGGTAAACCATAATGACACCACGTCGTTGGTCGCATGATTAAACCATCGGGAAATGAAGTCGTTATCTCGAGAAAATAGCCAAAGTTATTTCCTGATAATGACATAATTATCTCGTTATCTCAAGAAAACAGTCATCGTTATTTCCTGATAACAACATAATTATCTCATTAGCTCGAGAAAATAGTAATTGTTATTTTGTGATAACGACATAATTATCTTATCTCCGAGAAAACGGTATTCATTATGTCGCTATAACGACATAGTACTAGGAGTACTAGGAGAGAACTCAGGCATGCACTGGGAGAAAATTTCAACGTCATGCAAAAAGAGCCAAGGAAGGTATGAGATCCTTGGAGGCAACAGTGCTAACTACTGTGCCATGCAGCTAAATGCTAAGTCCTGCTGGAAAATGAAATTAGCATCTTAAGACTTGATAAAACACAGTCGACCAACTCCAGCAGATGACATGGCTCCTCAAATCATCACTGACTTTTACCTAATACACCTTTTTTGACTACACTGTTTTCCTTACACTAAACTTTCCATTAAAATAATAGAACACAACACTAAAAAGTTGTATGTCATTGAGTGCCTGCTAGAAATATGTCAAGTCAGCATTCTTTTCCATGATTGTGTAAGACACCACCAGGTAATTTGTGTAATAAAAATTCATTTTTTAATCATTTATATTCATCTTATGTCATATTTTAATGTGATATCACAATATGCCATCCATGTGTTATGAATTTACATAATACGTGACTTGAATCACTGAAATAAATTAAAAATATTGATGATATTCTGATGGCAATGCAGCTGTTTTTTTTCAGGCTAACAAAACTAATCTTTACCCGTATTGATTTTAGAGTATGGAAAGTTAGAAAAGAAACTTGGACTGACCACAGAGGCGGTAAAAGCCCTGAGTGAGAGCTACTTCTGTTTCCACAGTGCAGCCTTTTCACTTTCTCAGAGGTCCAATTTCATGCCCTCTTCCCTCGACTGCTGGGTCATTCTCCAAACGGCATCCCACCAAGGGTGCGCGGGATGATGATGCATGTACTGAAAAATTGTTAGATAGCTCTCTTTTTCTTTTGCCCCAGGCGCTCCTCCTTGTCTCCCACACTGAAATACAGTCATACATACTCAACCCAAACCTTGGTGAGTTGCGTATTATTAGCTGCATCCGGAGCTCACTTTGGCCCTGCAGCTAAAACAAACAGGGATCCTCTGTGTTACCAGATAACACGACCAAAACAGGGAGAAAAGATTCTATGACACACTTCTAAACGTGTGTGTGTGTGTGTGTGTGTGTGTGTGTGTGTGTGTGTGTGTGTGTGTGTGCATCTTTGACAGAAAGGGAAAAAACATCTCAGTGGCACCTTATATAAAGGATCCACCCACTCTTTTGCCCTAAATTGAATTTTCTAATCTGCTACTTGCCCCCCTTTTCCTTCCTTGTTCCCCTTGCTGCAGGCTTTGGCAGCCGCTGTATACTTTATCCTCAGATAACAGTGGCATCTACCTACCCACTTTTACTTGTTCGCTCAGAAAAAACACAAAAATACTTCATTCTGCCACAGTTTTAATAACTTCAAAGCTCATGTACATTCACGTACTGAAAAGTGTAGCGGATGCAGGAAGGAATAAGTCACTTTGTTATGACAAAGTAATTCAACTGAGCAGCAAACCTGCCAACTGTATGCACTCAACAGCAGGATCTTTAGGTTATTACTGTAAACACATGACACAGAATGGAAAAGACTCGTTTATAATGTTTTGACACGGGAAAACACTTCCCTCAAGCTTCATAAATGTTTTAATAGAGAGCAGCCACTTCTGTGTTTGGTTTCATATGGTGTTTTATTACATGCTGTATGCTGTTAAAGTCAACTTGTGAGGAAGGTGGGCATTTATCTTACTTCCGGCGGCGCGTGAGCTGGCAGCCAGCGACAGCAGCTCCGACTCGATTAAGAGTATTTTCCTTTAAAATGTTACCTCGACATGCTATATATTCGTTTTCTGTTGCGCTCTTTTTTTCGTATTGCTGGTTCATGCAATAGAAATGACCGTTTTGTGGACAACTTTGTTTTTAAGTTCGTTTGTTTAAGTCTTTTGTATTCGGAGAAGGCGCGAGGAGCCATGAGGTCTGTTTTACACCAGGGTCCAGGTGCTACCTCTCCGTAGCTCAACGGTTCTGCCTCCGACCGAGCGGCCCGACATTCCCCGCGAGCTGAGAAGGAAGAGACATGGGGCACGCGTGGGCATCGCGACTGGGGAAGAAGAAGGTGCAGACCAGTCATCCCATCCATCATCATGGGAACCATGAGATCTCTTCCCAACAAAGGGGACGAGCTACCGGGAGGCCAGTCTTATCTGTCAGACTGAGACGTGGCTAACCGAGCTGACTCTGGACTGTCATATAAACATGGACGGCTTTTATTTACTCTGTGCCGACAGAACGAAGGAGAGCGGTAAGAAGAGAGGCGGGGGTCTGGCTGTGTTTGTGAATGATAGATGGTGTAACTCTGGACATGTAACCATTAATGAGACGCTCTGCAAATGAGGACACTGAACTGCTAGCTGTTAGCATGTAGCCGCACTATCTTCCTGGGCAGTTTTCACGTTATTGTGATAACTGTGTATGTCCCACCCTCTGTTAGCACTACTACAGCCTGCTTTGTCCTTCATACTACCACCAGCAAACTTCAAACACAGCACAAACAGGCCCTCTTTCTGATCTCTGGGGACTTTAGTCATGTCTCCCTGTCCTGAACTCGACCAACCTTCACCCAATATGTCACCTGCCACATAAGAAATGACAAAATCCAGGGTCTACTTTATGCCAGCACCAAGGAGGCATAAAGTTCATCACCTCTCCCTCCCCTGGGATGTTCTGATCACATCCTGGTTCATCTCCACCCTGTGTACACAGAGAACCAGCTGTGACACGCACAGTGATGAAATAGACTGAAGAAACTCTGAGGGACAGTTTCAGCACCACTGTGTGGGAAGAGCTCTGTGCTCCTCATGGGGAGGCCACTGAAAGCATCACAGACTGCATCAACTTCTGCGTCGAGAACACTGTAACCACCATGACTGTACGGTCTTTGTCCAATAACAGGCCCTGGATCAACCCTGGAATGAAGGCTCTCCTGAAGGAGAAGAAGAGAGCATTTAAACCAGGAAACAAGGAGGAGCTGAGAAGTGTGGAGAAGGAACTGAGAAGGAAAATTAGGGATGGAAAAAAACCTCTACAGGAAGACGACGGAGGATCAGCAGCAGCAGAACATCATCAGTGGGGTCTGGAGAAGTCTCAAGTCAATTTTAGGCCACAAACCAAACCCTCAGGTTGTAGGAGACTTAAAGTGGGTGAACGACTTGAACCAGTTGTTTAACAGGTTTGACCAGCCTTTCTTCTCAGGACTTCTCAGCTCTCAGCCATCATCCTCCACCTTCACTTCAGAGGACTCCATCCCACAGCCCCCTCCCACACCTCCATATCGTCCCTTTCGTCACTTCAGGTGAGGAACGAGCTGCAAAAGATCAAGATGCAAATGGCTGCAGGTCCAGATGGCATCAGCTCCAGGCTCCTGAGGTGCTGCGCAGATCAACTGTGTGGCATCGTGGGATACACACAGGCCGGTAGCCATGACGTCGCATCTGATGAAGACTCTCGAGAGGCTGGTCCTCAAACATCTACTCCCCCTGGTGACGTGGATCCACTGCAGTTCGCCTACCAGCCTGGCATCGGGGTGGATTATGCCATCATCTTGGGCACTGCCAAAGACCTTCTTTGACTCTGTAGTGGCATCAGCCATCTTCTATGGGACTGTATATTGGAGCAGCAGCTTATCCACAGCTGAGAGGAAGTGGTTAGATAAGCTCAACAGGAAGGCCAGGTCTGTGCTAGGATGCCCCCTGACCCAGTGCAGGGGGTGGGAGACAGAAGGACTCTAGCTAAAATAACATCACTGATGGACAATGTCTCCCACCCCATGCATGGAGCTGTTGCTGAGCTGGAGAGCTCCTTCAGTGACAGACTGCTGCATCCTCGGTGCACTAAGGAGCGTTATAGGAGATCCTTCCTTCCAGCAGCTGTTAGACTATAACCTTCATTACTTCCAACAAAATCAATGTGTTTATATCCATGCTCGTACCTGTACAACTTTTAACATTTTTCTGTTGTCACTCACTGTAAATAGTTTGTATTTGTATTTTTGCACATGCACATCTTGTACAATTTTAATTAACCAACTCAGTTGCACATTCCTCTAGACTGGAGTATTTTTTAAAACTACACAGTATTCTTGTTGAAATTTTGCCTTATTCTACAGTATTTTTTTTATTCTTTATTCTGTTTTTTATATATATTTTACATTCTTTGAGTCTGTTTTCTGTTATTGCCTGTCACTGCCACTTTGCTGTTGTTGCACAGAAATTTCACTATCGTGGGACAATAAAGGATATTTCTATTCTTACAAGCTGATGACTTTCACCATTTTTGAACTGTATTAAAAGCTTTAAAGATACTGTAAATTTGTGATGTATTTAATGACTACGATCAAGGGCAGCACTGTTACCCTGCAGCAAAAAGGTCTTGAGTGTGAATCCCAGTCTTTCTGCATGGAGTTTGCATGTTTTCTCTGGGTACTCAGGCTTCCTCCCACAATATAAAAAAACATGACTGTTAGGTTAATAGGTTTCTCAAAATTGTTCTCAGATATGCATGTGGGTGTAGACAATGGATTGATGGACCAATATTATTGAATCTTATCTTATTTCCAGTCCAAAATAAAATATAATATTCAGCCAAAAGATGTCCTGATTAGTATTTTTCACTGAAAATCCTTAAATAAACATCTAGAATGCATTGATTCTTTATGTAAATCTGAATACATTGCTTCTATTTTCAAATGCCCGGTTTTTATTTTGAAAGCAGCCATAGTTGTTTTACTGTTTCTAATAATACATTTATTTTTGCATTAATTATATTACAAAGGATTGTTTGGAAAGCAATATTTGCCAGTTTGATTGCATATGTGTTTAGCCTTTATGAGTCAGTTTATTGTAGAACCACCATCCAAGTTTTTACATCTCTACCAGCTTTAAACATCTACAGTCTGAACATTTTGGCCATTCTTCTTTAAAGTCGATCCCAACTTTAGTCAGCCCAGCTTTCTCCTTGAAATATGCATATTAATTAATGTGAATAACAGCTTCACCTCATTTCCAGTTTACAGACATATTTGACCAGTATTTTTAAGTCTTGCTACAGATTCTCAATCTGATTTAGTATTTAGGTTTGGACATTCAAACACATGAATATGCTTTACCTTAAACCATGTCATTGTACCTCTGGCTGTGACTCTCCGTCCCAGACTCAAGCCTTTTGCAGCCTCCAGCGTGCTTTCTTCCAGGGTTGCAGCACATTTGTCTCCATCTATCTTCTTGTCTGATAAGCATCCTGATAGCATGATGCTGCCAACATAAGTTTGACCACTGAGTTGGTATGTTTTGGATAATATGCAATGGTAGTTTTTCCATAGTTCCATTTTTCACTGATTTACATATTTGAAGATTTTTTTTTTTAAATTTTTTTATGGAACGTAACTCAAAATTATTTGTGAAAAATTCACCAATTTGCAGATTTTTCTAAAATATTTGAATGAAAATGCAGTTTAGGAAGCTGAAAAACCTTCGTGCAGTGCTACTTGACACGCTATTGGCTGGCATTTGCAAAGCAGCCAGTTCAGGAATGCCATTCAGTTTCCTTGCCACTGATTGCTGTACCCCCAGGAGCTGAGATAAGGAAGGCTGGAGACCTTAGCTTCTGCAGTAGTGATAAGACAGTTTCCACTGTGCATATTGAGGTATATTTGTTGTTTGAACTATTAAAATAGGCAGTTATAAGCCTTTTTAGAGGAGGTCTCAAGTATTTGCAAATTTCAGTTATTTCTGGGCGGTTATGGTGTCTAACCTCCATGGATACCAGGTGTTCACTGTATAGGCCAGAAAATGCTCATTTGGTCTCATCTGAACAGATCACCTTATTCAACATTTGCTGTGCCCCTTAGATGGCTTGTGCATAATAGTTAATGGATCTTCTTATGGCTTTCTTTCAGCAATGGCTTTCTTCCAGCCAGATTTGTTGAGTGCACATCTAATAGTTTGCAATCAGCTGCCTAACAGTCAGACCACCTAAAGCTTTCTCACTCTACTTTTTAAACAGTGACACCTTAATAAGAGTGACAGGTTGTGCTTTTCTATTGTCAACATCATGACTGTGCATTTTTTTGAAACTAACAAATATTTCAAAACAGAAACATTTCTCTTTCCTATGTGAAAAGATAGTGAAAAAGTGTAGCGGCCCTCTTTCAGTTAGCTGGCCTGCAGTGCACAGCAACAAGGAGGGAATGGGGATCGTTGCATGACTGAATGCCCCATTCAGCCCAAGAAAACTCTGGTCAATTCTGGCAGCTCATTTGAAGGATTTTAAACCAAAGGAATGTTATAATGGATACTTTTCATAGCCTTAAAACTATAACTTTACCTTAAGATATCCTTTTTGTCGAGCAAATTTGCTCTGCCACATGCAGGCAACCACTTTTGCTATATGGTATGCCTGAAATGCAGAGACAGAACAAAAAAAAAAATTAGCTCGGGTCCTCTACCAGAGGCCTGGGAGCTTGAGGGTTCTGCGTAGTATCTTGGCTGTGCCGAGAACTGCGCATTTCTGGACTGAGATGTCTGACGTTGTTCCTGGGATCTGTTTTAGCCACTGCTCCAGTTTGGGGGTGACTGCCCCGAGGGCCCCGATGACCACAGGCACCACTGTGGTCTTCACCTTCCAGGCCTTCTCCAGTTCCTCTCTGAGGCCCTGGTATTTCTCCAGTTTCTCGTGTTCCTTTTTCCTGATGTTGCAATCGCTTGGTATTGCTACATCCACCACAACTGCTTTCCTCTGTTGTTTATCCACCACCACGATGTCCGGTTGGTTCGCCATTACCATTTTGTCTGTCTGGATCTGGAAGTCCCACAGGATCTTAGCTCGGTCATTCTCCACCACCTTTGGGGGTGTGCCCCACTTTGATCTCGGGGCTTCCAGTCCATATCCTGCACAGATGTTTCTGTACACTATGCCCGCCACTTGGTTATGACGTTCCATGTACGCTTTCCCTGCCAGCATCTTGCACCCTGCTGTTATGTGTTGGACTGTCTCAGGGGCCTCCTTGCACAATCTACACCTTGGATCTTGTCTGGTGTGGTAGATCTGAGCCTCTATCGCTCTGGTGTTTAGGGCCTGTTCCTGTGCAGCCAGGATGAGTGCCTCTGTGCTGTCCTTGAGTCCAGCTTTTTCCAGCCATTGGTAGGATTTCCTGATATCAGCCACTTCAGTTATTTGTCGGTGGTACATCCCATGTAGGGGCTTATCCTCCCATGATGGTTCCTCCAGCACCTCATCCTCTGGTCCCCATTGTTTGAGACATTCGCTGAGCACATCGTCGGTTGAGGCTTTGACCTTGATGTATTTATGGATCTTGGATGTTTCATCCTGGACAGTGGCTCTCACACTCGCTAGTCCTCTGCCTCCGTCCTTACGGCTCGCGTATAGTCTCAGGATGCTGGATTTAGGGTGGAACCCTCCATGCATGGTTAGTAGTTTCCGAGTTTTAACATCCATGGTCTTTATCTCTTCCTTTGGCCAGCTTATTATTCCTGCAGGGTATCTGATTACTGGCAAGGCATAGCTGTTTATCGCACGGATCTTGTTCTTGCCATTGAGCTGGCTTCTCAGGACTTGCCTTACTCATTGGAGGTATTTGGCTGTGGCTCCTTTCCTTGTGACCTCATCGAGGCTGCCATTTGCTTGTGGTATTCCCAGGTACTTGTAACTGTCCTCAATGTCTGCTATTGTTCCCTCTGGGAGTGAGACCCCTTCTGTGTGGATGACCTTCCCTCTCTGTGTAACCATCCGACCACACTTCTCTAGTCCGAATGACATCCCAATGTCAGTGCTGTAGATCCTGGTGGTGTGGATCAGTGAGTCGATGTCTCGTTTGCTCTTAGCGTACAGCTTGATGTCATCCATGTAGAGGAGGTGACTGATGGTGGCTCCGTTCTTGAGTCGGTATCCGTAGCCAGTCTTGTTGATGACTTGGCTGAGGGGGTTCAGACCTATGCAGAACAGCAGTGGGGACAGAGCGTCTCCTTGGTATATGCCACATTTGATGGACACTTGTGCAATTGGCTTGTAGTTGGCTTCAAGGGTGGTTTTCCACATCCCCATCGAGGCTGCAATGAAGGCTCTTAGAGTCCTGTTGATGTTGTACATCTCTAAGCATTCAATGATCCAAGTGTGTGGCATTGAGTCATAGGCTTTCTTGTAATCAATCCAAGCCGTGCACAGGTTGGTGTGTCGGGTTTTGCAGTCTCGGGCGACTGTTTGGTCTACCAGGAGTTGGTGTTTGGCTCCTCTGGTATTTATGCTGATGCCCTTCTGTGCTGTACTCATGTATTTATCCATGTGCCCACCTATCTTAGCTGCTATGATGCCTGACATGAGCTTCCATGTTGTAGAGAGACAGGTTATTGGCCGATAGTTGGATGGGACCGAACCCTTTGAGGGATCCTTCTGGATCAGGATTGTGCGCCCTTCAGTTAACCATTCAGGGTGAGTCCCACTTTGTAGCAGCTGGTTCATTTGAGCTGCCAGTCGCTCATGGAGGGCAGTGAGTTTCTTTAGCCAGTAGGCATGGATCATGTCAGGACCTGGTGCTGTCCAGTTTTTCATACCTGAGACTCTTTCTTGGACATCTGCCACTGTGATAGTTACTGGGGCTTGCTCAGGGAGGTTGCTGTGGTCATCTTGTAGAGAGATTAGCCACTGTGCATTGCTGTTGTGGGTCGCCTCCCTTTCCCATATGCCTTTCCAGTACTGTTGGGTCTCCAGCCTTGGTGGGTCTGCTCTGTTGTTATTACCCTGCCATTGAGAGTACACTTTAGCTGGTTGGGTGGAGAAGAGCCGGTTAATCCTCCTGGCTTCATTTTCTCTCGTGTACCTCTTTAGGCTTGGAGCCTTTGTTTGGCAGTTTTGAGCGCTTCAGGTATGGGCATCTGGCTGTACCGCTTGGGTACCAGTCTTTTGATTACACCTCTTTGGAGCTCTGACAATTGGCTCACTTCCCTCCTTGTTACCTTGATTTTAGCCTCTAACCGTCTTTTCCATGGTGGGTATTGAATCTCATGGTTGCTCCTATAGCCGTGCATCTCAAGGATCACTGATGCTGAGTTGTACACCAGCTCATTGGTTTCCGTTATGGTGTTGGTAGGGATCGTTCTCAATGCTGCATTCACATCTTCAATGAAACTTTCTGATGGTACTTCACTCAGCCATTGTAATTGGCATCGGGATTGCCTGGTGTTCATTCGGGCCACGATCCTACCTCTCAGGTCAGTTGCTGCCTCGTTCAGCTTTGATGGTTCGTTCATTATTGGGGCTGCATACCCAATCTCCGGGTGGGGAGTTGAAGCTAACTCCCCTCTGACCTGGCGTCCTGGCTCCCCCTTGCCGTAGCATTTGTGTTGTACCTCGTCTATCTCAAGTTGTGACAGCATTTGCCGTTTGCGGATGTTGGAACACTGAGCTACTAGTTGTTTGGCAGTTAGTGTTGAATGGGGATGTCGACGTAACCATTCCTCCCGCATTCTTTGCATGTAACCCCTCTGACTAGGGTTACTTGAGTAGTAGCATTCCAACAGATCCAAGTTTTCACCTCTCGCCCAATTCCGTCTTGTTCCAGTAACCCATTTTTCGTGAAGGTGCCCTGGTTCCCCAGCACCTGACGCAGACCTTGTTTGGCCGGGCGACGTCTGAGCCGGCATGGCGTGTATTCCTTTGTCACTCATCATGAGGTAGGCAGTAGCGCGAAGGATCTTGCCTAAGGACCCACACTGGATATCTCAACCAAGCGACCCGGCCTGGATTCGAACCCCGGTCTCCCGGGTGAAGGTCGGGTGACTTACCCATTGAGCTACCCAGCCGCTCATATATATATATATATATATATATATATATATATATATATATATATATATATATATATATATATATATATATATATATATATATATAACTTTTAAAACTTCATACGTATAACCGGCCTGTTCCTAGTAACATTAATCTATCGCTGTTTGCTCAAGGTTACTTTAACGCATGGCGAGGCATCAACATCTGTAATATTCCAACTAATCATAGTGGCTGCTCATGTCTTATTCTCGTGTTTAGGAATGGTTGTACTCTTAATTTTGGAATGTTTTCAATACTAGAAATATACACATTTTTTCGGTGGTCCTGTTCAGCGCTGTAGGACAGTTAAACCCAATACAGTCAGCCAATGTGCACGAGTCAGTATACACCATGGACACACTGCCAGTCCATTGGAGGGCTAACACAGAGATATATCCGTGCACACACACTCATTCCCAAGAGTCATTTAGAGTCACCATTTAAATTAACCTTTGTGTTGTTCTGACTGTGGAAGGAAATCGAACTACCTGGGAAACCCATTCATGCATATGTAGAACAGGCAGCAGTGCTAAACATGTTGTCCAATGCATGTAAATGAAAACTATTTCAAAAGGGATGTAAAAGAAGAAATTTGATAAGCTGCAAAACTTTTATTTTTTGTTTTATACTGTCCAATCATTTGTGAGATAAAATCAGACTAACCACATCTGCTAACAGTCAAATAGAAATACTAAAAATAATAAAAAAATATACCACCTTATCTACTAAAAGGGTCTAATTTTCTCATTTTAGATACATTTTTGTGTTTTTGAGTTTAACACGTGCAGATTTAGATGGTAAAACAACATAAAGACTGTCGTGCCTCTGTGAAAATGATACTTGAAAGCAAGGTGCTGCTAGACCTGCTTGTGTTATTGAAAGGGTTGTGACTCTCAGTTTCAGTCAAAAAGCACTATTATTAAATGTCTTTCATCCAGAGTCCCTAGGCCTTATGACGTCCAACTGAATGAACCTTGAAACTGTGCAGAGAGACACTAAATATTTTAAAGGCTTCATTGATCTGTCTCAGGAAGTTTTGTGCCTAAATTAATAGGAATACACAACTTCCTTCCTAAAAGCCTTGTGCTCAACAGTTGATAGCAATGCAAAAGAGGTTTGGTCTTCCAAGAACTCACTGATAAACACGAGTTTTTAACTGTTTTCATAGATGTTGACGCTTTGCAAACATTTTCAAGCAGAAAGAGTGATAAATTTGCTCACTATTTTACTGTTATAATTTAAAAAAAAAAAAAAAAAATCACAATGAAACCTATTTCCCTCCTTAAAATAACACTCTGTAAGTCCAAGATGTGGAAGCAATGAACAACAAAAAAAAAAGTTTCTTGGAACATCACACAAAAACATACCCATTCATCTGTTATTTTATGCTTCTGGGATTGTGTCACGGGGGCAGCAGCCCTCGCACGCAGAGAAGCTCCTCTCCATGCCCCTTGGGTCAGCGTCACCGAGGGAATTCCAATGCAATTCCAGGTCAGTTGAGAAACACTGTCCCTCCAGCATGTTCTGGGTTTTCTTCTGGGTCTCCTCCTGGTGGGATGTGCCCAGAACACTTCACTACGAAGGTGTTTTATCTCTAAGGGAAAGCCCAGACACCCTACAGAGGAAACTCATTTCAGACGCATGTATCCACAATCTTGTTCTTCTGGTCACTACCCTCTAGCTTTCCAAATGCACAATGCCCCTAAGCATGCTGTTTAGTTAGTTACAAAGTGGCTAAAGGACAACTAAGTCAATGTTTTGGAGTGACCATCACCAAGTTCTGATTTAAGGCCCATGGGAAAATTTGTGGGCAGATCTGCAAAGGTGTGAACAGGCAAGGAGGCCGACAAACCTTATTCAGTTACATCAGTTCTGTCAGGAGGAATGGGCCACAGTTACAACAATTTCGAGAAGATTGTGAAAGGATTCTCCAAAAATATACAGCTTAGAAGGAAGTTCTACTACGTAGTAAGAACATACCTGTATATGTCTTTGCTTTTCCAGTTTGGCTTGTTTAGAAATAGCACAGTGGAAGAGTTCAAAGAGTTCTAATCTCCAGCATTATATCATTTCCATTCAGTTTTCTGCTGCATGTCACATTAAAAAAAATCATTTATCAACAGCTGCATATGACACTGTCACAAGCAGACACAGCAATGGCATCAATTGCACAGATGCCCCCTCCAGCAACTGTCAGCAACCACTCATGAGGAGTAAGAAGAAAATAAGCATAATGTTTCCTGCAGCTCTTTGGAAGTTATTTAATATCAGATCATATTATGTCAAACACCCCCCCACTAATTAGGAGCAAATTGCCTCAGAAACTACGGTAAAAGGCTACAAACATAACACAAGTCTTGTGGGCTCTATTGGCATCCAAAGACATGAAATGTTGGAAATTCGATTTTGTCATTACAGCACGGAGACTGAATGAGTCTTAAATTATTTGGCAAAGAAATAATTGTAAAACTAACCTTTTTAATATGTTTGGTACACAACTAAATCACTTGGTTATTGACTAAAATAAAGGAACAATCTAAAGAGTAAAATCAAAACATATCAGCAAATTACACTTTCATGAAAAATCAGTGATGCACAAAACATACATCTCTGCATGCATCCATCAAATCCTGTAGAGAAATATTTAAAGAAATCAAATTAAATATTAAGAATATTTTCTTATGTCAGATAAAATCAGGACACATTTTTTGAGGTGTGGATGGTGTTGGCATAAAGTATTCATAAAAAGGAAGGGAAAATACACTTAGGGAATAAAGGATTTATACATATAACTAAGATCCTATAGCAGCACTTTTCCCTTTGTTGGATACTACGTATGACATACCTTGCAGAAATGTTCATAGCCCTTGAACATTTTTCACATTTTGTCACATTACAATCATGAAATGCAATGTACTTTATTAGAATCTTATGTGATAGACTATTTAGAAAATGTGTTAATTTTTCAAATTAACACCTTAAAAGTGTAGCATGTTTTTGTTTTCAGCCACCCCTAATTGAACCCTTTGCGAGATCTACAAGTCTTTATGGTATGTCTCTACCAGCTTTAGAGATCTGTATGCTGAAAGTTTTCTTTGCAGGATAGCTGAAGCTCAGTCAGATTGGATGGAGAGCATCTTTATTTAACAGGTTTTCTTCCAGGATTCCCCACTATGTAGCTTCATCCCTTAACTCACAGCATGTCGCTTCCACCACCACCATCATCATGGTGGTTCAGGGTGATGTGCAGTTTTCCACTACACAGTGTTTTGTATCTAGGTCACAAAGGTTTTGGTTTTATCTGATCAAAGCATTTTTGTCCACATGTATGCTGTGTCTCCTATGTAGCTTTAAGCAAACTGCAAACAGGACATCTTTTAGCTTTATTACTGCAACATTTCCTTGAAGGGCAAGTATTATGTATTTTCCAGCCACATAGAATCATTTTATAGCACAATCAAGTAACTATGTTACCTTCTGTTGTTACAAAAATGCTGTATATGTCAAATATGACTAAAATTTTACTTCGTGATTTAACACCATGAAATTGGGCCTCTGTCTCCTTAAAAACTCCTGTTATTTCTTAAACTCTGCCTTCAGGAAGTCACCATTCCAGTGCTCCTTTATTAACCCTTTTTAAACGTTTTTTTAATTTTTTTTATTTTTTTATCAGCATTTCACAGAGAAGTAGTTCTTAGAATGAGATCAGCAGATGCGCAGTTCCACCAGGTGTTTGCTAATTGCTGCTTGCTAGTCTAAAGGAGCTGAGTGGAGAAGTCGCAAGGGAGGTCTGCTCTGTGAGGCAGAAGCTCAGAGGCTTGGAAACTGTAGCTCTGAGGAGGAGCTGCACCTCGAAGGTGGAGCTAGATTCATCCAGGCGTTTTGCACAGCTGAACGGCTCCCACAGGAGATTAAAAGATTTCTCAAACATGCATGAAAGAATTAAGACAACACTCTAGGTATGTTTTTGATGAGGGAATAACCCTCTAATATAATGTAAAGCTCAAAAAGGGCTATTTTACATAATACTGCCCCTTTAAAGAATATAGAAAATCATACATTGTTTTACTTCCACTTGACATTTATACACTACTGTGTGTTGGTTTATCCCATAAAATCAATCTAAAAGTGTGTGTTTGCAATGTGATAAAATGTATATAAGCCTAAGGGTTAGGAATACTTTTGCAAGACAAATCTGAATGAATGAATGCTGATTTAAAAATTATTTATCATCAAATAAGAAGCTGTTTTCCTAAAATAACTAAACAGTTCAACTTGTATTAGTGTACAACTTGTATTGCCAGATGAGGATAAATGTTAAGAAAAGCAGGATTTGACAGAAGTTTTTTTGCCCTCCAGTTAAAACACAAAAATATATATTATGCAATCTGCACTGTTGTTTTTAAGTGTAAACACCATATTTATTGTAATGAGACCATTATTTTCAGAACTTGCTGTTGTTTACCTGCTTGATTAGCTAAAGCTTATTTGAAAAGTGGCTTGACTGAGTATTAAATTAATATTGTTTGCAGTTACATTTTAACAGGGGTTCGTAGACTTGAAAGTCACAACAACATAATTCCTAATGTTATGGTGTTGCACTTTGCTGTCATATTTTCCTCTGCTGTTTGTGTATGTGGTGCTAATGTTCCAAAATGTGTTATATATCTTTTTCAACTCTGCCCTCTCTTGCAGCAGTGTAATCACAGCTGCTAAAGTTTAATCAAGGTTTGCAAGCTATCAGATACCTTTAAATAAGCAAAATCACACCTATAAATGGTGTCTGTAAACTGGAAATGAGGTGAAGCTGTTATTCACAGCGTCAAATTAATATGCATATTTCAAGGAGAAAGCTGGACTGATTAATGTTTTGCTAAATGCTGAAATAGGAACACTGATTATTTCTTTTTTTCCAAAAATATTAGCTATAACTCATCTTCATTCTGAAGTTAGACATTTTGTATTGTTTCTTTTAAGAGCTCAATGCACTATAACAAGTGCATTATCTGGCCAGACTTAGTCTTAAATTACCACTAACATGTGGTGTTTCAGTTATAATTTCTCCTGAGAAAGATACCACTTATAAGCACATAGAGTAGGGTTAGGTTATAAAGAACAACCTAAGGTTAAACATCTCCCCAAGCTCTGTGCAATCCATCATCTGAAAATGGACAGAGTATGGCGCAACTACAAACCTGCGAAGATATTATGGTCATCCACCTAAACTGACAGACCATACAATAGGATCATTACTCAAAGAGGCAGCCAAGAGGCCCATGGTATCTCAGGAGGAGCTGGAGAGATCAACAGCTCAGGTGGAAGAAACTGATAACAGAACAGCTATTAGTTGTGAGCTCCACAAATCAAGAAGTGTGGCAAGAGGAAAGCAGTTGTTGATGGAAAGTCTTAAGAACTGCTGTTTTCAGTGCATGTCATCTGGGGGGGATGACCACAGTCCCAAGGGTGAAACATAGTTGTGACAACATGATGCTGTGGGGATGCTTTTTCTTCAGCAGGGACAGCGAAACTGGTCAGAGTTGACAGGAAGATGGAGGAAGCTAAATACAGGACAATCCTTAAAGAAAACCAGTAAGAGACTGCAAAAAACTTGAGACTAGGGTGGACTAGGGTGAAAGCCCTTAAAATCTTATCAATAGCACATACTCTCTGCTTACCAAAGACTTATTAACCAACACTTTGTTAAAGTAGGTCAGCAACCACATCTTAGTTGATTATAAACACAAAAAAAAGGCACAAAGCCACTAGAAATGTTTTTTGAATATACATTGGTGTAGAACTTCAGTCGTTGAGAAAATGTCAATCCTACATGCTTATACAGTAGAAGACAACTGGATTTCTCTTGTCTTTTGAAGCCGTTCATCAGCTCAAATGACACAGGATGGATGGGTTTGGGTTAGAGTTAGTGACTCGTGTGACCTTAACAGCCCTATTCGTTTGAATATTGAAACAAAGATTTATAGGTCAGAAACTCCTAATTCATGATCAGAAATGAAGTAGTGTATTGCATGAGAAACACCAGTAGAAGATCACTTGCCCTCTAATCATAGGATTTTCAAATCACAATTAAGAGAATCTCCTAAAATATGTCATTTTGCAAATAGTAAAAGATCTTGCCATTCAAAGCTGCAAAGCAACATTATTATTCTGGAATGTTCTGTCAAGCTCTGCCCATCCTCTGACTGAATGAACAAATATGATGAGCACATGGCCCTGGATCACCTTATCTGTCAAACATGGAGGCGCTCCCATTATGGCACAGACATGCATGGCTTGTAATGGAAGTGGCACGCTGGCATTTGTTGAAAACTTCAGTGCTGAGGGCAGCAACAAAATGAAGGCAGAGGTGTGTGCTTAGCTTCAGCCAGCTGTGTCTAACAACATTTCACCCGTCAGTAAGATGGAACGCCTCCAGGGCGCCCAAAGGGGCTTTTCAGTCTGAATGGGGGTGCAACTTAAATGACCCAATCACTAGATTTCAATGTGACTGAGCTGCATTTCATTTGCCTAAATTGAGATTAAAGTTAGAGACACCACCACAAGCCATTTCACAACATGGAAGAGTGTTACGTGGGAAGAGAGCTTTTTTAGAACATGTAAATAAGTCTACAATTTGATGTCAGGAGAGGCATTCATAAAAAAAAGGAAACAAGTGACATCAAAATTATAGGAAATAAAAGTAAAATCATTTTTAAGCACTGCAGACTTTCAAAGAAGTCCAAAATTAAGATTAATATACATTAGATTTAATTACCAGTTAGGTGAGTGGGTACCAGAGCAGAAATATATAGATCTATCTGAAAATGTCCGCTAACCTATTCTATAATTCTGTGTGCTGCCAATACCAATTTTAGTTAACTCCAGTTTCTCTTTAAGAACTACAGTGGACTCCCGGTATTTGTGGAGGGTTTGGAACCACAGCCAAAACAAAAATCTGAAATCCAGACTTGAGACCCCCTCTAAAAACACTTTTTTAGAGTTCAAACTCCAAAATACCTTAATATATATTAATTTGCACAGTTGAAAGCATCTTAGCACTAATGCAGAAGCTAACATCTGCAGTCTTCCTAATCTCCGCTTTTGGGGTACAGCCAATCAGTGGCAATTAAAAAGGATGGCGCTCCTGGATTGGCTGATCTGCAAACGCCAGCTCATAGTGCACCAAGTAGCATTGTGCTGAGATACTTCAGCCTTCCAAGCTGCATTTTCTTTCAAATATCTCAGATTAGCTCCACAAAAAAATCTGTGAATAATTGAAATGTCTGCAAATAATTTGGAGTCAAGTTCAACAGAAAAATATGAGAATACTGAAGGCGGGGGTCCACTACAACTCACAACAATAATTTTTTCTACTTTTCTGACAAATATAAAAAACAATGTTCGAACATAAAATATAAGCTTAGGGTCATTTTTAATTTGGAAACCCATTTGTACACAAGCTTCAATGTGCTGGCTGATTTTTTGAGACATTCCTTTAATATCACTGTAGTCAAATAATCTGTCCTCATGATGGCATCTGTTTTGTGAAGTCCACTAGTCCCTCCTACTGTTTTTCTCAGGATTACAAGTTTCCATCTTGTTTTCCTCCAATTGTTGGACTGTAATGTTTTTGACATTACAGTCAAAAACTTCAGTTTTAGTTTCATCAGACTACAGGGCATGCCCCAAAAATGTAAGCTCTTTCTAGCTTTTTCTAGCTCTGGTTTTTAAGGTATGATACCATTTGTCTGCTCTAAATTGTGCACTTGTTCATCAATATTTAAAGATGCAGGATGTAACTTTTACAAAAATATGTTTTTTCCATATTTGTTAAAACCGTAACCACGTCATGACAGTATGGTATGACAGATAATCTGTGAGAAGATTGAGCTCCTTTACCTCCTCCTTGAGCCCCTATTGCCATCCTAAGAAATGCATCGCTCCCAATCAAAAATCAACCGATCAGAGCTAGGGGGACGGTATTAGCGCTGTCAATCAACCTTGTGTATGCGCCTCTAAATTTGCTAATAGTGAAGAAACAACCTACCATTCCTGGAAAACTGTTTATCTGCTGTAAACTGTAGCCATGCTAACTAGCCTTAGCATTCGTGGCAGGCTATGTTGTGGTGAACATAGCAGAGAGCAAGGGGTAGTGTGTGAGTGGTGCATACATGAGAGTAATTGACAGCACTAAGACCCTCCTGTCTCTGATTGGTTGTTTCTGACTGAGTAGTGGATTTCTACCATCAGTACTGGGAGCACTAGGTGAAGAGAAGGAGCTTGATTTTTTTCACAGATCATCTGTCTTATATCATACTGTCACAACATAGTGATAATTTTAACAAATATTTAAAAAAAACATTTTTCATAAAAGTTACATACTGCAACTTTAAAGAATTGTTTGGTGACCTTCTTACTGAAGCATATTATTCAAGGTTTGTCAAACAGTATCTGTAGTAGCACATAACTTTCACAAATGTACAGTATGGAGTAGAGCTCTGGCCAAATGCCTCACCACAACCCAGTCATAGTCAAAATAAATTACAGAAGCTACTGCAAAAACACTCAATAACCCACAGAAGAAAGACATTATGGATGAAGAATGGCCAGTTTAAAAGGCTTCAGCTCAATTGGCTTATATTTTACTTTAATTACAATAAGACTGTACTAATATATGTCTTTACAGAATATAATTAATCATCCAAGAAGGTTTTCATTATGGTCATTATATTGCCAAAGGGAACATTTTAATTTAAATTTTTCTTTCCAACTGTTGCCAAACCTTCCCTCTTTTACTCATTGGCCAAACTACTCTCCAAGTGTTTACATCACCTCTATCACACTTCATCATTTTATAGTGCATTGTATTCAGTCTTAATAACAAGACTGAATTGAATTTCATTAGGTCAGTGAGTGCAGGATTTGATTTCTTGTAAATATCTAATGAGCCAGAGTCAACCTCTCCAAAATTACAGTTTCAGCTTCCCACATCAGTAGTATGAGAAATATTTAATAAGAATGAGCATAGGCTCAGAGGCCCACACAGTTTGCTCAATATTACATAAAATCACTAATAACATGTTTGGTTCCTCTGTGGGACTTTGGTAATGAGTTATTCATAAAAAGTTGATTAATTGAATAGTCTCTGGCCACAGAATTATAGCCCATGAACTCTAATTCAGGGTGACTTTCTCCTCCCTTGACAACCTCTTATTTAATTTCATGATTATTTTTCATGCAGAAAGTTATTACTTTGCGTGAATAATATTGATTTAGTTCAAAGAGTAAAAAAGAAAACAAAAAAAAGAAACCAGGGGCAGACTGGCATATGGGACTACTGGGGGAAATCTCCAGTGGGCCGCTGGCTTGTGGGCCAGTGGTTCACAGGCTGAACCACCAGCCCACCGCCCTGTGCAAACGCAGGGTGAACTTGACAGCAAGTACACAAGAGGCAGCAGGTTTTGGGGCGCTGATGTTTTGCTGGGCCATTGTGCCCCAAATTATGCCATATCAAATGGCTTCCCTACCTCTCCTTCATTCCAGTCAGGCAGATCAGCTCTGCTGCACATGGCCCAGTCTGTTAGGAACTCCCGGGCATCTTTTTCTCCCCAGTCCGCCCCTGAAGGAAACCCAGCAGATTGCATCGAGTCATTACTTACAAACATGTTATTAGTTATTATCAGGTATCAGTGTTTTGGGGGGTAAAATATGAATGTACTACAAACATGTTTACAACATGTAATTTTTTAACGAAAAAAAAAAAGTGACTGTAAAATGTTGGATTTCTTCAAAGTACGCTGTAATTTTTTTTATGTACCAGCATTCTAATAGACAGATAGACAACCAGATAGACAGATCGATAGACAGACAGACAGATGATCTCTCTCTCTCTCTCTCTCTCTCTCTCTCTCTCTCTCTCTCTCTCTCTGGAGCAGAGACAATCCTGCAACAGATGCTCTGACCAAAAGACACCCAACTTCAACATTATGCAGTCTGTCTGACACCACATGAAATGACAGATGCAACTGAGACAGCTGGAGCTGGCTGAGCCAAATTGTTTGAAACTACCTCTGTACACTGTACTTTGAAGTCTCTTGAAAAAGTGAATTCACATGAGAAATGGAGCAAGAGATGACGACACTAAAATTTTACTTCACTTGTACTCTACCCAATGGCAAAACACCTGGCATTAATTTTGAATGAATTATCACATTAAAGCTGTTTTAGATCACAGGACAAAAATATGCTTGTCTGAGATATTCAGGAACCTAATGAGCATACAGTTCAGCTCAAAGAGCAAAATAAATGTTTAACTACTGTGATCTTGTTAGATTTAAGTTTATAGAACATAGTATTCTCAGCATTATGCATTTTTGTATTTAAATCAGGGCAACAGTTTAGGAATAATACCTATTTATCAGACTGTAATAGTGTGTTCATGGATGTTTAATGACTTGTTCACAGTCTTTGTTTGGCATAGTTTCAGAAAGGAAAATCTCTGACACCTCCATACTTTTCAAGCAAAATCATGTCCCTGGCAGAGAAATGTTATTCATTTTTTTCTTAAGACAAACAAAAACAATGTTGCAAACCACTATAGCTAATTAAAGTCTGAATTAACACATTTACCAGTAATAAAGCTCTAAATGTTGGCACAGTTGTGCTTTTCTTTATTATTATTATTATTATTATTATTTTTTTTTTTTTACCTAATTAGACTTTTTCATTTATTTAGCACAGTTGGCATATTTTGTATGTTGGGTGTAGTGCATTTTAGAAGATAACATGATAATCAGGATGAGTTTGGCAGGACTCCTTAAGTCTGCTCTTTCTTTGAGACAGGTGTATCAAATATATTTGATACACTTTTATGGTGACTAACAGTCAAGTAAACAAGAAAATCTGAATTTGGATGGCGCATTCCAATATAATGAAAAACTCAGTAGATTATTTTTCTCATGGTTGTACATCAGCAAATCCTATTTATATGTATGATGTGTCTTTATTTTTGTTTTTTTTTACTAATAAAGTGCTTCAGTTGCAGCCAGCTTAATAATTATCTAGTTTAGATTGGCAATAAGGATTAAATAGTGCAGACTTCTCTCTAAGTAGCTCAACCTACTAGATTCTCAGCCAGCTTACTATTTACCACTATTTGCTTCTTTGCTAGCAAATTGAACAGAAAAAATCTCTACATGTTAATATTATACCTAGCAGCACAAAAAAAGCACAAAAGAGAGTGAAAATAATCAATAGATGCTCAGATTCCAATTTAAATGAAATGAGTTGCATAATAGTTTCATTTTCATAAGAGTTTCATTTGCTTCTTACATATTTACTGTTGTTAATGTGGGACATATACTCACCGGCCACTTTATTCCATACAGCTGTTCAGTTGATTGTTAACAAGTATCAATTCAGTGCATTTAGTCATCTAGAGGTTGTGACAACTTGCTGCAATCCAAACCAAGCATCTGAATGAGAAATAAAAGAGGATTTGAGTGACTTTGAATGTGGTATGGTTGCTGCTGCCAGATGGGGTGGTCTGAATATTTCAGAAACTGCAGATCTTATGGGATTTTCACACACAGCCATCGCTTATGTTATCAGAAAATGGTCAGAAAAAGGGAAAACATCCAGTGAGCATCAGTTCTGTGGCTGAAAATGCCCTGTTGATGTCAGAAAGGCATCAGTAGCTCAAACAGTAGCTCAAACAACCACTTGTTACAACCAAGGTAACAATATTATCTCTGAAAGAACATGGAATAGGATGTGCTAAAGCAGCAGAAACCAACACCAAATATCACTCCTGTCAGCAAAAACCCCTCAAAAAATAGGAAACTGAAATGACAATTCTCATTGTCTCACCAAAATTGGATAATAACAGATGGGAAAAATGTTGTCTGGTCCATTGAGTTTTGATTTCAGCTCCAACATTCAGAAATAAATGAGCCATTCTGATTTGGATCAGTAGTTCAGGAGGGTTCTGCTGGTGTAATCATGGGAAGCCTGCCTAATTGTGGATTTTTTCGGACGCATATCTAAAATATTCGAAGAAAAATGCAGCTTGGAAAGCTAAAATACTCAGATGCAATGCATATTAGCTGGAGTTTGCAAACCAGCCAATTCAGGAGCACCATTCATTTTCCTTTCCGCTGATTGGCTGTAAGTCAAAGAGCGAAAATAAGGAAGACTGTGGATGCTAGCTTCAGACAGTTTCCACTGTCCGGATAAATGCATATTAAGCTCTATTTGGTCTGAAAACTATTAAAATAGGTAGTTCTAGACGTTTTCAGAGGGGGTTACAAGTATTAGCTGATTTTAGCTATTTGCGGATGGATGTGGTCCCTAGCCTCCGCAAATATCAAGGGTCCACTGTACCTTAATTAGCAATAATACGCTCAGTGGAAAGCACAACCACAGATGGTAAAATCTACTGCATTGTTTAAATGCATCAACCTACCTGAGTACTGTTGCTTAGCATGTCACAGAAAATCTGGTGAATGCCCTTATTTTCATTAGGTTAGATTACTGCAACAGTCTCTTTAAAACAAATCTGTCATACATCTGCAGCTTATTTTAAATTCTGCTGCCAGATTTCTGACCCAACCAGAAAAAATAGATTATATCACACCAGTTTTAAATCACTGCACTGGCTCTCTGTTTGTCCAAGAACAGATTTTAAAAGTATGCTACTGGACCCCTCAGATCATCAGAGATCTGCTTACTGAATGTTCCCAGGACCAGAACTAAACAATGTGAGGCATCATTTAGGTTTTATGCTCCTCAGCTTTGGAACAAACTCCATGAAAATTTGAAATGTTCAGAAACCGTTGGGTTCTTTACTTTTAACCTAATGGTGAGAAACACTTTGTGCATCAAACATAATTTATAGCAGCCCAGGTGATATACACAGAGAGTGACTTAAGGGGAAGGATCTGCTGCTCCTAATGGTGCCATCCATCACCTACCTAAATCACAACAATCATAAGTCATAACACTCAAGCACAGATAAAAATGCATGATCATGCACAGCCATAAATAAACTTGCATGCTAAGACATCTCATGGGAGATGTGCTTGGTTTGCTCCCAGCCTTCATTCGCTGGACCAGATTTCCTCAGGGAGATCTCGGTGTGGTACCTTTGCACCGTGATTTTCATGTCTCGCTTAATGCATCAGCGCTGAAAATTGCTCTCTTTTTAACTCCAAATGGCGAGAGAGCAGCGTACTCTCACTGGCCCACTTTGTTGTGGTTGAGTATATCCTCCCCTTGCTGAAACATATTTAGCGTTACAAGAGAGATAGATGGGCAAAGGGCAAACCCACTTCAGGCCAAATCATTTGTTTCGTTTTTCACTCTGATATGCAGTGATGAGCATAAAAACTCACATTACTCCACAGAAACCATTGCTGTTATTAACCCCTCACCACTTTAGAGGCAAATTATGGTAAATGTGACCAAATAGGATTTCACCATATAAACTACTGTTCAGCTTTTACAGCACTAACATTTTATATTTCAGTGTCTGTGATAACTGGCAGTGAGTCCTTTACTTTCCTGTTTAGGAATGTTGACCTACTCTCCTTCAAGAATTGTTAATAAATTCAGTCACTTTGGATGGTTTTCAATTATGTATACATATACACATCACCAAATACATATCGCTGAAACATTTAGAACTATCATGCCTTTAATCTGCGTGTGTATATATATATATATATATATATATATATATATATATATATATATATATATATATATATATATATATATATATATATATATAGAGAGAGAGAGAGAGAGAGGGCCAGTCGGCAAGGTAATGACACATTTATTAAATTTTACTCCTACAATGACGTCTTACTTTTTTATTATTGATATCCCACAAATTTCTAAATGCTGCCATTGCAAAGTTAGCATTTGATATCAAAGTCATACAGTATAAAGTGTGTCTTGAGGCAAAATAGTGCACATGCTGTCAAGATTACATATTCATATATTCATGCTCTCAGCACAAATATTAATCTGGGTACTATTATTTATGCATTTGAAAAAGAAATGGAATCTAAGGAAAAACATTCAGTACAGTACATTTTATCATATCACCTTCCAGATGTTTGCAATCGTAACCACTTAAACCCTCTGGTTTCATTTAAAAGGGCAATCGAGATAATGGATGCTGTGAGATAATTCACCAGGCATGGCTGCTTTGACCTAGCTACAGACTGTAAGACCGTTAGCAAAGAGATCAGCATTTTACTTTTTTGTTTCCACAATTTATTCTGTTGTGACTGAAAAACAAAAGAATGTGATTTCTCTAAATTAACATTTATTGAGTTTTTATGAGAAACAAGAAAAACTCCCTGTTTGATGTTATAATAGGATTAAATATGTATTCTGAGAAAGAACGAGAGCTTAAGAGGAAGTGTAAGTCAGTCTGTTTTGCAGGGATCAAGAGCTTAAGCAGGAATTAGTTTTCATGTAAAAAAAAAAGTTTTCATTTTTAATATTTTTTTTTCTGTGAACATAAATTAGCCCCATCAGATATCTTTTCATTTTTCTAATTCTTTGTCTGTGATATTTATAAAGAGCTGTGCCACCGACAGATGAAGATAAAAGACGCTGAGAACAGACATATACCTTAACGGTGTAATAATTTCAACACAACCACAGAACGCGTTACGTTAATATCATCAGATCAAAGGTGGCTTTGCTTGTCTCATTAGTCAAAATTTTCACACAGAATTGACATAATCAGTCAGGCTCATGTTATCTGTGTGTCTTCTTTTGGTCTGTGGAAAAAAAGGGAACATCAACTTCACAAGGATGGGGAGGAGAATTCGAGCAGGGTGATTGGGTCGCTGAGTGGAAGAAGAAGCTTGTGATCTCTGTGAGAGTGGCAGACGTGCAGTGTGTTTGTGTTGGTTCCAGCTGTCTGGACAGAGAGAAGATTAATTATATCAACTTTGGGCTAATGCTAATTACTAACCTAATTAAAAGCACAATAAAGATGTGAGAGGGGGTGGAACAAAGTAGAGATAGGGACATATAACCTGTGTTTATGAATAGAGAAAAACAAATTGCTTAGTACTTTTTTTCAAATGTCTATGTAGCAGGAAGACAACACTAAGTAGTAACCTTTATTTAGATGCATTTGGTCTACACATGGACTTAATTTAGACCTCCGCAATTCTCAGCACTCCTTGTGAAGTTGTGTCAATTGCTTTAAATTGATGCTATTGCAGAAGAATAACCATTAAGACAAATGAAACCTTTAATTGCTATACAGTGGTGTAAAAAGGTAATTCCCCCCATACAGATTTCTCATATTTCTGCTACTGTCTTACATTTAAAATAACTGACTAAGATTACAAACATAAGTAATTAACGTTTTATTTTATTAAGGGAAAAGTTATCCAAACTCACTTAACCCTGTGGGAATGTATAATTGCCTCCCTTGTTGAATCATGAATTAACTATGATTAATCACATCTTTTTGGTTCAGCTTCTCTTGCTGCATCCAAGTTTTGATTACTGTCAGACCTACAGAATAAAGAAATCACTAAAACAGAATCTGTGTGACAGCATAATGTAGGCAGGAAGAGATAAGAAATGGAAACAGCTATGAACAGGTTACAAGCCCCTCCCAGGGAGTTCGCCCAGCATCCCACCAGCACAGAATTGCTGGGTCTTCTGCAACTTCGACCATGTTGGGAATTTGCAGGACAATGCTGACTCCTGATAATTTTGCAATAACCATTGACATCTATTGGTCTGGAAAGGGCCACAAACCCCTTTCTATTATTCCAAGACCACATCAACAATTAATCCAGTAGGTCACAAAAGAACTGAGAACATTTAAACCACTGCATGTTTCACTTGCCTAAGTTAAGATGAGTGTTTATTATTCAACAATTAGAAAGAGTGAGCAAACAGATCATCCATGGGAGAGTTTAAAAGCAAAGACAGCAGCAATAAAAAAGTAAACATCATGGTGATCCCCAAAACTTTTAGGGAAATATTCTTTAAACTGATAAGAAAGGAACTGCAACTTTTTGCTTTCATTAAAAATAGATAATCTCATGACACATATTAGAAACTCCAAGCAATGTATTTTACTCAATGGTACTTCATATGTACTTACATAATTCATGCCATTATCTGTTAAGATAGTAATGCTGTTTTATGACATCCATTTTTAAAGCTCTGATTTTATGGCACAGTAAGTAACAAAACTGCATATATTTTAGCATTAGATGTCACAAATAAGACCAACCTTGGGTGTAGGAAGTGTGTAGTGTACCAACTGTCAAGCATGGTAGTGGCAGCATCATGTTAAGGCCCTGTTTCACTGCCAAAAGTAATCATGCACCCAACAAAGATGATGGAATAATGAAGGAGAACTACCTCTCCATTGTTCAACTTCACCTTGTTTTCAAATCAAATCAATCATTTTTTGCAAAACAAATATTTTGGGATTTTATTTTTAGTTTGGATTCTAGCATTTTTTCCTTTCTCGATTCTGAATTAAATTAGCTTATTAACCTGAAAACGTCTTCACCACTACAATTTTTACATGGTTGGCATGGCAACAGATCCCTTTGTAACTGTTTAGACACGTTTTTCCAGCATAATCTCCAGTATTGCAAGTAATTTCTCTGAGATGGACTGTGACCTCTGACCACTGGAGATACACCAGCCCTTTTGTGACCCTGCAAAAATAAAATGAGTATAGAAGATAGAAGATTTATTTTAACCCTATTAGTGCATCTCAACAGTCTTTTAAATATCACCTACAATGCTTGTAAAATCTGATTGGAGAAGTCATTTCTTAAATCTACTTACTTACAAAACTTATGGACATGTTTGCCTATTGTTGCCTAGATTATATTCAATACTCAGGGATGAAAGAAGGCACCCTCAACCATCTCCAATTGATACAAAATGTTGCAGCCACGCTCATTACCAGTACCCAGCGCTGAACCCATCACCTCTGCGCTCAACTCCCTGTGCAGGCTTCTTGGTACATTTGGCAGTGATTCTAAACTCTCGCACACATCCACAGCCTGTGATGGTCTTGCCTCTGGCTGCCTCTCAGACCTATTGATCGGGAACATACCCACCCTGACCAGTAAGATCTGCACACAGCGCTCTGCTAACTATTCCAAGGTCACAGTTTGTGACACAAGGTTTTTAGAGCTGCTGTTCTATGAAGCCTCTCTGCCCACTAAACTCATGCACATTGTGATTACACATCTCCAACTTTTCTAAAGTTGCATTTGTGAGGTTTTTGATGTATATTTTATCATGCCTTTGCTTTTATTGTATTCTTGTAAACCTCCTTGTGACCTAACCTACTCACCGCTTCTTGTAAAACTCTTTGAAGCATCATTAAGACAAGTGTTTTCAAGCAACTGAACAACTATCTCTTTCATGCTTAAAGATCTGCAAGCAAAGATGTGCAATAAAATGCTCTTTATTCACCCAAAAAATGTGCTGAAGTAGTAACTTTAGGAAGAACAGATCAAATAATGATGTTACTATTGTGCCTTGCAAAACTACCGTCAACTATTATTTTATTGGGAATGTATGTGATAGACCAATGCAAAGTAGAGCATGATCATGAAGTGGAAGAAAAAAGATGCATTATTTTCTTTCTCTCTTTTTTAATAAAAGTCAGACAAGACTGGTATACATCTGCATCTTGCCCTTCTTACTATGACTCCCCAGAAAAATGTAGTATAAACTGAGCAGATGGGAAAGTGGATGGCAAATCAGAGACCATAGTTTTGAGCCAGAAAAAGGAGTGCCTTCTCTGGGTAGAGGACAAGGTTCTGCTCCAAGTAGAGGAGGTCAAGTAACCTGGGGTCTTGTTCATGAATGAAGGAAAAATGACAGGAGATTGATAAGCGGATTGGTGCTGCGTCTGCAGTGATGCGACTGCTGTACCAGTCTGTCGTGGTGAAAAGAGAACTGAGCCGAAAAGTTAATTCACCAGTCGAGCTACGTTCCTACGCTCATCTAGTCACAAACTCTCAGTAGTGACTTTTGGGCTCTCCCTTAGAGATAGGATAGGGTGAGAAGCTTGGTCATCCAGGAAGGGCTCATAGTTTGTGCTGCATCTGCTTAGGGTATGGCATGTCCTGCGTATGTCCCATTGGGAGGAGGGGACCCAGAGGAAGACACAATGGCAGACAGTAATGACATTGTGTCCTTGGGCAGGACACAATGGCAGACACAAGCAAAGCAGGGGCTTGAACCAGCAACCCACCGATTATGCGACAAACTCCTACCACTTTCGCCCAACATCTTAGGTTTCTCAAGTTGCCCAAGCTGTCCCAAGTGGCTGGGAAGTCTAGGCCATGACCCAGCCCCAGATTGAGCGGAAAAGATTGATGGATGGAGCAAAATACAGGGCAATCCTGGAAAACCTGTTAAAACCTTCCAGCAGGACAAGGACCCTGAACATACAGCCAGAGCCACAAAGGAATGGCTCAGATCAAATCATTTTGATGTGTTAGAATGGCCCTATTGAAGTCCTTAATTAAACTGAGAATCCGTTTCAAGAGGAGAACATTGCTTTTCATAGACATTTTATATCGAGCCCGACTGACCTAAAGGTATTTTGCAAAGATTTGTATTCTATAGATGTCCAAAGCTGTTAAAAACAAACCCCATTAGAGTGGGAGCTGTCATTGTACCAAAAGTGAATACTTCCATGCAGCACTTGTCAGATTTTTGATAATTAGGTGACTTCTAAAGGCAATTGGCTGCAATGGACTCTCTGATGAGATTTTTTTTAGAGGTTCAGTGTAAAATGTGGTGAATTCAAATGCACACAATACTTCATTTTATTAAAAAAAATGTGAAAAACATATATATTTTTCTTGTGGTTACAATTATGCTCTAGATTGTGTTTTTCTAAACACAAAAGGCTGACACAAGGACATCCAAGACAAAGAAAGAAGTTAACAATTTTCTGAAATCAAATATACAATATGTATTTAGCTTCTATGTTAAATGAGACACATAGATCTGTCCAAGCCAGTGCAAACCCCACTAACAGTTGCAATACTTTAGAAAAAAAAAAAAATAAAAATAAAAACAAACAAACAAAAAAAAAAAAAAAAAAAAAAAAAAATATATATATATATATATATATATATATATATATATATATATATATATATATATATATATATATATATATATATATATATCACATCACTGTGTAGATACCATTTTCACTCCCTGATAGGAAGATTTCTTTCTTTTATGACATGTGTCTTTGTGGTATTTTACTTTTGGGTCTCTGTTTTTGTGTGCATGTGTTCAGAGCACAACCTGAAACTTGGCTGTGATTTGTTGTTGCACAAATTGTCTACTGTACGCTGTAGAGTTCTCTTTGCTCTCTTTTATCTGAGAGGGAGATAAAGGCTTGATTGAAGACTCGTCAGGCCATTTGATAACGCTTAAATCAAAGTTCTGCTCAGGGCACATCTGCCTGAGCCGTACATCGAAGAGACGTACTTCAACACTGACAACAATCTCAGCTTCAGCAGGAAAAAGTTGAGCCAGGGACAGTTTGGAGCAGATTTGAAAAGCTTTTGAGACTGCTTTACTTGAGCATTTGTATTGGTAAATCAATAAGCACTTGTTACCATGTCACAATACAGTTAAAAACACTCAGAACTTGGAAAAGAGAGTTAAGTGTGGCTCTGCCTGTTTTGGAGTGTAGAACAGTTTGAAGCTTGTAAGCTGTTGAATGAGGGGAAAATGTCAAAATGCTGCACTAATTTGCAACAACATTTCAACAAGCGTGACTTGTCCTGTGGGGAAATCCCTGACATTTAGATGTGCCGGGGTTGCTCACCCGTCAAGACGCACAATTGACTCTTTCTACTGAATTTATTATGTTCTGGAAGAAAATTAGTTCCTGAAATCAATCCATCATATGCTGCTTATGGAGGTGATGCTACACATAAATTATCTGCTCTGTCTGCGCATCGATTTACTTGAAAAGTTATTTTTTGTTTTTCAGTTGTTAAATCTGTTGTGTGCTGTATGTATCATTAGATGTAATGGCTTTAAAAAGATCACTTATCCATCACTAAAGGTGAATGAGATTCTTATTCAGATAACATTACATTATAAACTGTCAGTAAATTGGAATATGCGATAGGAACAATTAATCTATATAATGTGTTTCTCTTGGTGATTTGAGCTATGGCAATAGTGAAATTTTCAACATCCTAATTTATTGAGCTGCACCTGTACATTTACCCAGGGATCTGGAATGAAATAGGTGGGACTGTTACTGAGCTAAATTAGTTATGATCTTACATGGCAAACCAGAACTACTTTCTGTTATTTAGCAATTCTAAGATCTCATGTGGAGTACCTCAGAGCTCCATTCACGGGTCACTTTTATTTAACATATACATACTCAGGAGTACTACAACTTTATATTTCTGTGTCACCACACAATCAAAGCTCCTTACATTTCATGAAAAAGCAATGTGTCCTAATGTTTTTCCAGCTTAATGCAGACAAGTCAGAAGTCAATAATTTTGGTAACAAAAACGTTAACAACACATTACAGCTGTGTTTTATTGTCACTATGACATTCTTTTCTAAAATACTGAGTTAGTTTTATGCCAGATGTAATCAGACGCACACCTTCAATAAAGTTTCATATTTGTCCCACCTGTCTATAAAATATTTCCCCAAACATTTTAGGGATCATCAAGATGTTTTCTTACCAATTAATAGATATGCCTTTGTGGAGTTTTTTTGGTCAGCAGTGGTTTTCACTTAAGAACTCTCCAATTTTGGTCCAATTTCTTTCTTATTGTTTAATCATGAACACTGACCTACACAGAGGCAACGGAGGTCTGCAGTTCTTTGGATGTTGTTCAGGGTTGTTTTTCTAACCTCCTGGGTGAATCAACTCGGTAGGTATTTGAAGTAAATATGGTAGCCTGGCCACTCCTTGGATGGTTTACTACTACCATGAATGAATGTGGATAATGACTCTCAATGCGGTTCAGTGCAGCCCCAAAGCCCGAAAAATGGTTTTGTAACCCTTTTCAAATGATAGATGACAATGAGTTTGTCTCCCATCTGGTACTGAATTCTATAGGTCAGGGAATTATGTGTTGATTCAAGATCTTTTAGACTATTACATTTCATCAGATAGGTTGTAGTTAATAGAGTTATTGATGCTTTAGTTCTGGCAGTAATTGAACTTGGGTTTGGCTAGTGACATAAAACTGATCTTACAAAAAAAAAAAGAAGTGAATCGCGTGATTTAATAAGGGAGGCAAGTGCGTTATATTTTTTTACTAATTATCTGAAAATATGACATTTAAGTAAGATAATTCAAGAAATCTGTAAGGAGATTTCTCAAAGCACTCAGCAGTATTTAAAAGATCTCCAGATCTGGTTACTGAATATGGGTAATTCTTTTCAAACTGCTACCTGCCCTGCTTCTTGGCAGTGCAAATATTTGATCTTACATTGCTTTAAGAACTTTATTGTTGTCTTACCAAGCTTCTTGTTCTTTTTGCTCATATCACCACTGTACCGATCTACTATTTTCTCCCTGATATATTCTGAGGTCATATTTTACCCTTTGGTCTTGCCTTTGGTGGAGGAATGAAAGAAAATGGATTTTCCAGACAGGCGTGCTTTGCATAGGCAATGAGTTGAGTTCAGGACTATCTGCAGCTAACTGATTGATTTGTGTGCCACATGGGCAAAAAACAGAACTCTTTCCAAATTGTAGGGGACGAAATACTTCTTTCCTCAATGTATTTCATTATATCTATTGCCATTAGCTGCTTGCAGACATTTTTTTCCCAAAACATTCAATAGGTCTGGCCCAGTGACAACACGTGTCTCGTTATAAAACTGTTATGGGTGAAACATCAAGTGAGACAGTAGAGAAGAGCAACATTATTAAAAATTAGAGAAAAAAAGGTCAAAGTAAACAGGATGAATGTGGGATTGTTAAGAGTGAGCAAATGAACGTTGATGAGGGACATTGGATCAATGTTCTTATTTTTCAAGCTTTGTCAGGAAAAAACAGAAAATATTTTTACTCTCCCAGTGTGTCCATTATATCTGAGAATGAGGAACTTTTGAAAAATGGTCAGTAATGGTCATCTATGACACATTGGCTTGCAAGTCTGTTCATACCTCTTGCACTTTTCACACTTTGTCATGTCACAACTACAAATCTTAATGTATTTTATGAGGTTTTAATGTGATCAACAGAAAATTGTGCATGTTTGGAAAGTGGAAGGAAATGCTTCTTAACATTTCTTACAAATGCAAATCTGAAGAATGTGTTGTGTGTTTATATTCAGCCCACTTTAATCTAACAACTCTTATTGTCTTGGAAAAAAATCTAGAGAATTTAGCCAAGATATCAGGAGAAGAGATGTGGATCTCCATAAGTTTGGTTCATCTTTGTGTACATTTTTCAGATGCCTGAAATTGCCTTTTTCATCTGATCAAACTATAATATGTAAGTGTAAACCACATGAGAATGTCCAGCAATCATCCCATTTTGTAAGGAGACAAATATTTTGTCCAAGAAATTAACATATTGTGGTGCAAAAAAGTTTTATACATTAACACCAATACAAAAGGAAAAGCCCATGTGAAGAAGTTGTCTGATGCTGGTAGCAAAGTGAGTCTTGTACTGATATGGGCTTAAAGGCCAATCACAGAGGAAGAAGCCATCACTAAAAAGCAACATAACAAACAAGATTACAGTTTGCAAAAACTTTGAGGGGATATGTCCTGTGGTCTGACTAAACAAAAACTTAAAAGTTTGACCATAAAGAGTATTGTTACTTTTGGGAAAAAAGGGAACATCATCCTAACTGTGAAGTGTGGGGAAGGCACCATTGTGTTTGTGTGGTTGCTGTGCTGCAGGAGGGACTGGTGCACTTCACAGAAACACAATATTATGAGAAAAGAAGATTATGTGGAAATGATAAAACAAAATATCAAAACATCAGCCTGGAAGTGAAAGCTTGGACAACAAAGTCATTGTTTTGTTTGGGGGGACCATTAGAAAAACTCTCAGTATCATAAGAAGTTTGTGGGCAGAGTTGTTGAGGTGAATGTGACTCAGTTGTGCCATTTCTATCAGGAGGAATGGACCAAAGTTCCAGCAAGCTACCATTAAAAGCTTGTGGAAGGTATCCTAAAATGTCAACAGTATGTAATCAACAATTTCATGGCTTTTACTTTGAAAACTTGGAAAACCATGAATCAGTTGCCAACTACTAGATTATTATGCAAGATTTTGTGCTGGTCTAACCAATAAAACTCCAAGGCAAGGCACTAGAGATGCTTGGAAATACTGAAACAGTGGCATTTCAAATTCCAGCTGTTCAAAACAGATATGACGTAGCATAATTGAAATTTAATCCGCAGCTTTCTTTTATATCCTTTTAAAATGTCTAACCACATGGGAGTTTATCAACCACTTAATTGCTTATCCTTATTTGCATTGCTGGCGCTGTCACAGGTCCACTGTGCTGTTATCAAATCACCTGGAACTCCAATTAATTTCACATCGTAACCACCAGCTGTGTGGTACGCACAGACCGGCTGTGAAAAACACTGTTGACTCCATTCTGTTTTTCTTTCTTTCCTGTTCTTGCAGAACGAGTACACGTGTCCACGCCCCCTACCTGGTGCCTGGCTGGGAGATGTGCCTACAATCCATTAACTCTCAGAAAAAGGACTGTTTCAGTCAGATGATGCAACAAATCAAAGCCCATCCCGAGAGCCCGCCAGGATTCCTCTCTCATCATTCAAATTCAAGGAGACGCTTAAATTGTACTCCGTGCAAACAAATTCAAGGCAACTATCTATCCGATAGAAAAGGGGAGATAATATGGTGGTTTTTCTCTTTTTCTTAAGATTTTATAACATCTTTCTTTTTTTATTTGGTCTTTGGCATTTCTCATGATGCTCACTTCACAAACACATGCACTGATGGTTGAGGATTCCTGTTGTGTGGACGACAGCAGAGACTAATGAGAGCCTAGGGATGGATACAATAAAGCTGGCCGCTCACTGCAAAGACCCTAATGGCTTATTGTCTCCATAAGGACAACATGGCATCATACAGAAAGTGCAGAAGGGACGACTCAGTGACAATGCACAGGACAAGCTGTTTCAACAAAACAGGGGTGTATAATTTAAAAAGGGTTTCCATATTTTCAATTCCTGTGAAGCATCATTATATAATCTTTCAATACATTTTTTTAAAAGAAAGACTAATGAGCTCACAGGAGCAGAGAAAGTATGAAAAGAGGAATCAACTTTGGTGGAAATCACATTGTTTGATGTATTTTTTTGTTAATTTGGAGAGTTTTCTAAATTCTTTCCAAATGAAATTAAATTTCAAAGATAACTTTTAATAAGGGAAACAAAATAAGGATGAGGACAGATGCTCCAATCAAGGACAAAATGTGATTTCCAGAAATTCTGCTGTTGTTAATGTTGTGGGTTTTATTTCTTAATATGTGTTTGAGCAACAAATACCAAAGAGCCAAATGGACCCTTCTTTACTTTTGGCTCACCTTGACATCTTTAAACATTTTTGTATCATTAAAAAGTAAATTTATTTCAGTAAAACTCAAGTATTAGCTTCATAAAATTGTTTATTTCTGTTTGTTGTGATGATTAAAGCTTACACCTAATTAAAAACAAGAACAAAAAAAATCAGTTTTACATAAAGTTAAAATGTTACATAAGAATATTGAAAAAATGTATTTTTAAAACAGAAATGCTATGTTATCACCTACACAGTCATGAGGGAGATTGCTGACTTCACAGCTGTCCAGCAGCTAGTGATTGACACCCTCCACATTTGTCAAGAAGTAGGTTGGTCAAAGAGAGCTGTGTCCAAGCAAATTAAAGTTCAGTGAAAGGAAAAACTGCAGTAGAAAAAGTTCCAAGAGCAACCAGGACAAAGGTAGCCCTGGAAGGATTGTGAAGCAAAGCCCATTTAGGAGATTTGGGAAAGATTCACAAGGTGTGAACTGTGACGGGAGTCAGTGCTACAAGAGAGCAGCATTTCTTCAGTTAAGCCTGTCCTAAACCTCAGACAACATTAGAAACGTCTTACTGGGACTCTGACCAAATTATTTGTGATTTACGGTACAGTACATGACATACTTTTAAAATGGCTGATATTTTTCTGTTACAATTTTTTTTTTATGCAAAAAATTTTTTTGGGTCATATGTAATATAATTAGATTTTGTTTTGCATTATTTTGAAGTTAAATTAATCAAAATGAACAAAAATAGCTGCAATCTTCCCAAGACTATGGTTATCCATTTCACTTGTGCTATTTTTTTCTTTCCACTGAACTCTCAACAAATATGCTTGGATCCAGCACTCTGAGCAGCCATTTCTTAACCAATGTCCCTCTGTCTACAGGGAGAAGTAAGGGGTAATGGAGGAGTCTCTTTTTTGGGGTATTTTATGTAATGTTCAAATTTTTCAAGAAATTAAATTAGTTTTGTAAGCTTTATTAATCAAATTCAACAGAAATTTATTAACTGCATAACTGAAATAAATAAACTTTTCAATGATATTCTAACTTATTGAGATATACCTACAGTTCATAGCAAATTTGGGATTTGTTTTCTTTACAGATTAAACATTAAAAGAGGCCTCAACTCCTTTCAGCACTGCTTCGGGTCAAGCAGTGCTTTGCTGCTGAAGCGGCTTTTCTATTTTTCCCCCCTATTTTTCTTTTCATCATGTGTGCAGACGTGTACGTCTTTGTGAATAAATGACATTGCAGCGGCAGGAAGATCTTGTCGGAAAGAAAACTCTCAGCACTGCTTTACATTGTAAAACTTTTCTTAAACCAGAAAAAAAAAATCATGCTTTCCTTAAAAACAATCACCCTGCTCGCCCCCCCTGTAGAAGACTGCATAATGTTGCTGTGCACGGTTCTGCGTGGGCTTGTGTTTTCTTTATTTTTTTTTGTTTTTTTTTTTTTATTGTATTTGAAACCCACTGAGTTGTGGATTGTTTTAACCTGTACTCTTTCTACACAAGAAAAATAATACTTTTTTAATGTAAATCTCTACTTTCCCCCCTCTTGGATTTGCTGACTATTAATAAGCAACGGTATTCTTTGTTCACTTTCAACAGTATGTTTTATAATTAAAATGATGATTTTACTGGTGAGCAATAGTAATTGGTCAAATTAAAAATCTCCATTGATCCTTTTCTGTGTTAAAGATCCGCACGTCTCTGTTCTCCTCTGTAATTTTCCTGAGCTTCACTCTCGCTGGAGTGTGCCGTGTTCTCCACACAGATCTCCCATGAAGAGGCTGTCAAATCCACATTAGCCTCATTAATTTAGAGAGCAGAACATTGATCTCTGTTCGACCGTTCTGTTCACGGTGACACTCATGGCGGGCCCCACCAGCCCCTCTAATTATGCTCCCCATGTAATGTGTTGCGTATCGCAGAAGGGGGCCACGCTTAGATAATTTGCTCCATGTTTGCTGTTCTTGGAACATGTCAAGCTGTCAGCTCAGAAGTCCAGATGGCCAGTCTGTCCAGTGCTCTCTGTGGTAGTTTTTTGCTTGCTCCTCTCCACCCACTGTGCATTGTAAAAGTATTCACACCCCCTAAGTTTTCTTCACATTTCTTCATGTTATAACCATAGGATTCAATGTATTTTGTTGGGATTTTATGTGTAGGCCAAGACTAAATAGGGCATCATTGTGAGGTGAAAGGAAAATAAGACATGGTTTTTTCAAATAAAAATCTGAAAAGTTTGGTATTCAGTCTTCTTTACTCTAATACCCCCAAATAAAATGGAGAAGGCAATGTTTACATTACATGATCTGAAAAGGCAAAGAGTATTGCACAACTGCAAAGCTACCAGGACATGGCTGTCCACCTATGCTTACAGGCTGAGGCTCATGGTAACTCTGGAGGAGCCGCAGAGATTAACAGGTCATGTGAGACAATCAGGACAAGACCTGGTTGTGCATCTTAAAGGTTTGGCCTTTATGGAAATGTGTGGAAGAAGATTTTCTCATCAGAAGAACCATAATGAACTTTGCTGGTAGCAGTATCATGCTGTGGGGATACTTTTCTTCAGCAAGGACAAGGAAGCAGGCCAGTGTTAATGGTAACAGGGATTGAGTTAAATCCCAGAAGGAAACCTGTTAGAGGTTGCCAAAGATTTGAGACTGGTGTCAAGGTTCACCTTTCAGCAGGATAACAACCCTAAACATACAGCCAGAGCCACAATGGAAGCATCTTTATATGATAGAAAGATCCAGTCAAAGTCCAGACAGAAATCTAACTGGGAATCTGTGGCAAGGCTCACCAGGCATTTGGACTTAACTTGAGATATTTTGCAATGAAGAGATGGCAAAAATCTCAGTCTCTAGATGTGCAAAGCTGTTGCAGACATACCCTGAAATTACTTCCAGCTATAATGGTAATGAAAGGTGGTTTGACAAAGTATAGAGTCTGGGGTGGCTAAGTGCAAATTCATGTCAAGTTAAAACAAACAAGCAAATAGAAAACATGTATCACTTTCTCTCCACTTTACAATTATACACTACTTCGTGTTATTCTATCGCATAAGATCCTAAAAAAATATATTAAAGTCTGTGGTTATAACATGATAAATGGGAAAAGGTTCAAGGGGCATGGAAAATTGTTTCAAGGCACTCCATGTCCTCTTCCTTGCCATGCTCTCTTCCTTCCATTTGACTCATTGAGTTTTTAAATTTCATTACATCATTTCTGTCTGCTGTCACTGCCCTCCTCTGTTCCCCAACTGTCCTAAAGGGTACGTTTTCTGACATCACTAAAGAGATTTCCCCATGTTTCGCCATCTACCCAAGCAAATGGCTGCACTTTTAGATTCAGCTGCCTATAAAATCGTGGGCATTTTCTATAAAAAGTGCCATAAAAAAGTATTTTATTGCAGGTCAGTCAGACAGCAGTATTCAGAGCTGAAAGGACTTTAAAAAGCCAGACAGAAACTTAATGTTTGTGTCAAGGTTATAAAGTTCTGCTCCCACATTGGAACAACAGTAAGAATAGATTTCTTTAACTTTTGCTGCAAAGTGCTTTGATAGAAATTTAGCTCAGATGAAAATTCCTGACATTGAGGTCTTTAATGTACCCATAGTAAACAGCAATACCGACACCTGCTTGTTTATTGAAATGTTTTTGTCAGAAGTCATTTGTTAAATGCACATTTTTTGTAAAAATTGTCATATTAATTCAAAATCGATCAACTGGGCATGCAGACTGCTTCTTCATTTTTGGAAAGAATAGATTGTTCTTAGGATCTCAGGGAATTTCAGCGTGGTATTGTGACAGCAGTACCACCTGCGAAAAAAGTCAAGTCATGAAATTCTCCATGGTCAACCATTTTTGGTATACAGTGGACCTCTACTATTTGCAGGGGTGATAGACCATGGCCACCTGCGAATAGTTAAAATCCGTAAATTTTTCAGAGCCCCTGTAAAAACACTTAAAACTGACCATTTTAATAAAGTATAAAGTATAGTATAGACACCAACTATACTTTAATATGCATTATTAATACGCACAGTGGAAACCGTCTTAGCACTACCACAGAAGCTAATACAGTCTTCCTTATTTCTGCTCTTGGGGGTAGAGCCAATCAACACCAAGAAAAATGAATGCCGCTGCTGGATTGGCTGATTTGCAAACGCTAGCCAGTAGCATGTCCAGTAGTAGCATTGCACCTAGGTATTTCAGCTTCCCAAGCTGCATTTTCTTTCAAATAATTTAGATATGTACTGTGGAAAAATCTGCGAATAGGCAGAATTTCTAATTTGGAGTCCACAAATACTGAACCCCAAGTAGGCGGGAGTCCACTGTAATAGTGAAATGGAGGTGACTGAGAATCACAGCAACCAAGAGTTAGACCACACAAAATCACAGAGTGGGAAAGAACTTGCACTCAACCCAGCGGAACACGTCTGGGATGAATGAGAGTGGAGACTGCAGCTGGCCTCTTGTCCAACATCGATGTCTGACCTCACGAATGTTCTCCTGGAAGAAGGTAAAAAAAATCCTACAAACACATTTCAAGCCTTCCTAGAGCAGCAGCTTTGAAACTGTTATAGCCTACAACCTACAAATATAGGTTGTAGGTTGTAGGTTAAGTTACAAAAAAATCTGATGAATACATTAAAATTCCCCTTTGTGTATTGAATCTCTTGTTTCTACAAATGAACTAATCAATTACTTCTGATGTCCAGGTTTAACAGTTTTATATTTTGCAGGCATGTAAGTCTATTATATATGTGCCCTGGCTGGGTTTTTGAGTGTAAAATAGATTTCTAGTTTAGTTTTGGATTTCTAACAAAAACAGGTAATCTGTTAGAAGTTATTAAAAGATTTAAAAAATCAGAAATATTCATTGGATGAGCAAAATGGTTTTTATTACAATTCGAATGAGCCTGTGCTTTAGGTTTTTCACGATATGTGCCTATTATCTTCTCATGTTTCCCCTATCTTTGTTCCCCTCCCTTCTTCTGTATGTGTCTTATCCACCGCTGTTCCCTATGATCTCTGCAATTCAGTCTACATGAGCCGTGGCAGCACAGACAGCGCTGTTGTCTGCCTGTTAGTGGACCTCATGCATAATTCAATTGATTTAGGTTCCCAGTTGACCTGAGTCCAAACAGTTGGCAGTCCACAATACTTGCACAGAAAGAACCCAAGAAGAAGATGTTAAACTAAAACGAAAATAAACTGATGTAAGATTCATCAAGCTACTCCTGTGACACTGTAAACAAAGCAACTGAGATATTATCTTCATCTGCTGTCACGTAGGAGACAACAAAAGCACAATTTAAGGTGCACCAGGGACTTTGAAGTTAACACATGAATTTGCAGGACAGATGACAGAAGTGTGAACTGAAAAAGTAACATTTTAAACATTTTCATTTATTTTCTTTGTAAAAAATTTTATAAAACAAAATTGCTAAAGGAGTTTTTGTTCGATATAAGGCCAATCAAAATAAATAAACAAAACTAAGACAGCTGATAAATGGCGAACTTTCAGACAGACTTGGTTTGGACTGGAAAGAGAACACAACCCTGTTGAGCCTTGATATATATTGTTTTATCTCTTGGAAGATTTCTCTGATTGGCAGAGGTATGCAGAAAAAAACAGCAAAACAACCCGTTTTGATTCCCATGTTCCTCCTCCTACTCCTCCTCCCCCTTCTGCTGGCCTTCGCTTCAAACAAATGTTCCACTAATAACTTTAACCAACATCTCTGCAGCTGACTCACAACCGATCCGTTCTTTTTATGGAAGGTACAGAAATTTGCTACAGCTCTCCAGACTAGTACCGTTTCTAATAACTTTTTTTCTTTTTAAACCTCAGAACATCTCCATTTTTAGACTGCAGATTCCACTTTATCTTAAACTACTACACGTGTTTATCAGTAGGTGCTCTGGTGCAAAGACTTAGAAGCTCAAATATAATCCTTCAGCAAATGATAACTCTGTGTAAGCATTCGTCATTTTAAAAACAGTCGCATCACACGAGTGCTGTTCACCAGATCATCTGCTTCCTCCATCTGCTCCTAAAATGGGGACAGAAAAATTTGTGTAGAGTTGATCTCGAAGACTATTACTGCCAACTGCTGATCTGAAGCTCCACTGCCATAGGAGCTCCACAACTATTTGCACGAGTTATCAAATCACATATAAAAAATCTAGTTCGTAAACTACTTCAGGGAGTAGCAACATCTCTTTCAAGAATTTGTTTTGGTTTATCATACCATATCAGCATCAAATGAAAAATCAAATAGAAATTTCTCACTGAAAAGGTGAGGTTAAGACAGATAATGTAGTTGGCCAACTCAAAACATCAGTGTAACACAAGATGAAGCAGTTAACATAAACTGTATCAATTATCTTTGAGCCAACATCACTAGCTTCCATACGGTCTCTCCTCAACAAAGCAACAGCATCTGCTGCAGGCAAAATGTTATCTACGACACCATGAACTGGAATAGATAAATCTAAACTATATAATCCACCTGAGAGGAAGCAGCAGGCTATACAGCTTGGCAGGAGCTGATAATTATCATCTAACACCTTCCTGCAATTCATGCCTTGGAGCAAGGCATGAATTCTTTTTATGAAATTACATGCCCAATATTATTAGCGAGCAGATGACCATTTCTACCCGAATTGCCAAGATTTTCAGCAGATTTATGTGAAACATGTGGAAATGTAAGGTAAGTTTTCTCATGTATGGTTGTAGACTTTGTAATGTTGTAGCCCAAATGTGGTGAAAAGATATAAATGTGTGCTCCTCTTATAAAAACAAAGAATCCAATTATACAGGAACATATTCCTACATAGCTTAAAGACCTGAATTATTCTTACCTCTGGCAAATTTAGATTTGGACATATTTCAAAGGCTCTGTAAAAGGAGAATAATTTTGAAAAAAAGAGTTTATGTATATTTTAATAAAAATGTATTTTTAGCATTAGAATTTAGTTTAAATGTGCAACACATTTCATAATTTTCAATAGCAGAAATCACAAAACAAAGTGATTTAACAATGAACAAGTATATATAAGAGCAAGAATTTTACAATTAAATTAAGGAATCAACATTCTACCACATAAGGTTGTTTTTGGCAGAAGTCATAGTATAAACACAAAGGCTTTACAAGGTTTGTGAAAAGAACAAAGTAGGCTTCAAATGTTGCAACTATGGTTTCCCTATAGCTACCAGTCAGCTCTGCTTCAGCTTGTTTTTTCATAGTGTGTTCTTCCACACTATTTTTTTGTGTGTTTTCAGGTTCTAGTTTTCACCGTTTCTTTCTCTCTTGCTCATGATGATAATGAATGCAGAAATATGTTCATGTTTTGGTAGATTTGGCCTATCTGCGACACCTTGTTGGGAAACAAAACTAGCAGGAAGCAGCAGAATAAATAAAAGCATTAAAAATAGAGAGAGCAAGTTGAGCTATGCTCTGCTGCAGAGAAAATATTACTGTTATTCTTTACCTAAGGATCAGAAGAGTAGTCTTACATGAAGTATAGCTATTCATACTTACATTTAGTTTGAATTTAGTACAATTAATGCATGTCAAAAAAAAGAAAAAGCTGTGTTGTAAAAGTCGTATGTACAGTTGTGTTGGGAAGCAGTAAGACAAACTGCTGTGGTCTTGCTTTACATAGAGGAAGTTTGTAGTACAGGTATCAACATTTTTTTGGTCTTTCTTGTAACTTGTGATCTTCTTACAGAAGAAAGGCACATGCCAAGGTTCGCTGGTATTGCTCAATAAACTGACTGACATCCCGTCCCCACATAACCCACTCTTGTTCTCAGACACAAATAAAAAGCTTCACACTGCTCAAAAAATTGCAGTGTCTATTGTTGTATGAATTTCTCAGATTGTGCCACACATTTTCAGAGATGGTGAGCAACCTAGTTTAACACTTACCTGGCCTTTTATACTACAAATACTAAGGTAAGCCTCTAAAAACACTTTGTAAATGACAACATAATTTGCATCAATTTACGTGTATATTGATTCTTTTTGCATTCACATATGTTTTTTTTCATGCCATGTGCACTAATTCACCCTCACACCAAAGCAGATGCTGTATTTCAGATTTTGCACTAATAACAGGCCAGATGGCTCTTGTTTTTAGCCTCAAGGAAGTGGTGAACACGAGTCTAAGAACTTAAAATTTTGATTCATGAGACCAAAGGAGAGTATTTCCTTTTTATCAGTTGCCAGATGGAAGAGATTGTGCTATATGTGCAGAGACCTTTTCAGTTATGACTTTAATATCTTCACAGGTAAAATCAGATGCAACACAAGCTAGATCAACAGCCATTTAACTAAATGACACAATCCATTTTGAATAAAAGTTAGTATAAGTGTGCATTGTTGATCAAAGCCAGGGAATCAATTTAAATGTCAAAAGAAGACATAGGTTTTAAACATATGTGGATGATCACTATTATAAAAGAGAATTGTCTGTCAAAAGTCCAACCCTTTAATCAATTCTTTTCACAGTGATTACAAAATATGTCTAAATTAATTATAACAATTATGACATAAAATGAAAAAAGCATGTACATGGTAATAAATGCAGAACAGAGTACTTGCAGTGAGAAAAGATGAACACTAAAAATCTTGTTTATGCAGCAGAACTCATTCAAGTGTTGCTGGGTAAAGAGCTACGATTCTGTTTTCACCAAGAAGTAGTTTGTAGAAAGAAAGTAAAAAGTATGTTCTCCTCAAAAGAATACACATACAGTGAATCTCTGGTATTCATGTTGGTTTGGGACCATTGACACCTGTAGATAACTAAAACCCATGAATACTTGAGACCACCTATAAAAACACTTATAACTGCCTATTTTCATAGTTCAAACACTGAATGTACCTCACTATGCATTTTGGTTTGCTCAGTGGTCCCACCTGTCATATGATACAGGAGTCAACAAGAAAAAAAGGATCAGGACCAAAAAAATGTGAATTAAATGCATTATATGTTTTTAGTAAGCTTTTCAGAAATTAATATACTGTTTAATTAGATAAAGTATTAGATTTGAGCATGCAATTGAGTATTTCTCTCCATAATTAAAAATACTTACCTGTCCCAAGAAATAAAATGACACACAATGGTTTAAGTACGTGAATATAAAGTGCTTTGTTTATAGCTTATGAAATGAAGTTTGAAGAGATGAAATGTCAATGAAAGTATCTGTTCTTCAGTTTTAAGAAGACTTTTGAAAATATGAAGTGATGGAGACTGATGATACCTTGCACCTTATTCCAAAGATTTGGGGAAAAGCAGAAAACAGTAGTTTTACTAAATTGAGTTTCACTTTGCGATAATTTAACGGTATTGCTGAAAGGTGCAATTACCATAAATACAACAAAAGGTTTGAATAGGGTAAATTATCTGAAAAAAAGTTGTTGTTTTTTTTCCATGATAAAGATGTTGAAGAAGGAAAATATGTTTGAAAACACAAATGGCTGCTTTGTGCAGATGTCTTACCTGTGGTGACTGAACCTCTGACATTGTTGTTGAACTTGATGGATAATATTAATCATAGTTTAAGCTCTAAGGCTTCACAATATGGAAATAAACCTTTTCCAACTCACTTCATAAGGGAAGGTTGATAGAAAAATTATGGTTACCCAACAATTCAATTATACAGTATTGATGTTGCTGCCACTAAGATAGACTTGGGTTTATGAGAGGTTTGATTAAAAAAAATAACATGTTTTTTAAAGAGGGTAAAAAGGCAGCACACAATGTTCTCATGGTAAGGAATGAATAAGGTTAACCAGATTCTAGATTGCTTGGTTTATTACTTGAAGTGGAAACATGATGAAATACCTGCAAATTGCTACACTATATAGTGTGAAGCAGCTGGGATGAGACCATTGTTCTCAACTGGAAAGAGGAGGATCTCTTGTGGGTGAGTCTCTGCCTCAAGCAGAGGAGTTCAGATATCTATCATAGGAACAGGAAGGAGATCAGATGAATTGTAGGATCTGTATTAATACAGTGATCAAGAATCAGAAAAGCCGAAAGATAAAGTTCTCTGCAGTCTGTCTGTTTCTCATCTATGCTGGGAATGCCAGTAAGCTTTATTGGTAGAGGTACAGTGCATCTGGAAAGTATTCACAGCGCTTCACTTTTGACATATTTTGTTATTTTGCCTTATTCCAAATTGTATTAACATAATTGCATTCCTCAAAATTATATACACAAATACCCCATGTGGGAAATTTTTTTTAGTGTTTTGCAAATTTATTAAAAATAGAAAGCCAAGAAATTACTTTGTTGATCCACCTTTGGCAATAATTACAGCTCTAAGTTTTTCGCCCAATCTTCTTTGCAGTACTTCTCAAGCTCCATCAGGTTGGATCAGAGACGTATGTGCAGCCATTTTCAGATCTCTCCAAAGATGTTCAGTCAGATTCAAGTCTGGATTCTGGCTTGGTCACTCCAGGACATTCATACAGTCGTTCTGAAGGCACTGCTTTGAGATCTTGGCCATGTACTTTAGGTTGTTGTACTACTCAAAAATGAGCTGTCGTTCCAGTCTGAGCTCAAGAGTGCTCGTCTAAACACAATACCTGGCATTCACACCAAAGAGCAAGCGTATGGATTTGAGCAAGTTTGACAAAAGCCAAATTTTGAAAACTTGTTGACTGGATCAGAGCATCTCCAAAGGTGCAGCTCCAGTAGGGTATTCCAGATCTGCAGGGGTCAGAAGCTACCAAAAATATGAAAGGAAAGAACTGGTTTCAACCAGCAAAAAGGTCAAGGTTCATTAATGCACATTTGGTAAAGAATGGACAATTAAACTGATCAGTCAAGCTGCTGTAGCTCAAGCTGTAGAAGAAGTGAAGTTGTAACAGTTGTGGCTTATGGGGCAGATATAGCTGCAGACCAGTCAGGGTTCCCATGCCAACTCCTGTCTACCATCAAACATTTCAACAATAGGCACATAAGCATTAGAATTGAACCATGGAGCAAATGAAGGTGGTCTGGTCTGAAGAACTGTGGCTTACATAACATCATATGGATGTGATGGTGCCGGGTGTTTGCAGAGCACTTATCTGGGGAACACATGGCACCAGGATCCACTATGGGAAGAAAGCAAGTTGGTAGTGACTGTTTGATTATTTGAGTGACATTATTTACCAGGAAACTATGGGTCCTGTCATCCATTTAGAAGTAGTTTTGATGCATATCTTAACATTATTGAAGTCCATGAACAGCCTTTTACGAAAACAGTGTTCAGGATAACCTACTCTGCCATAAAGCAACAGTTGTTCAAGGTTGGTTTGGGGAACACAGCAACAAGTTTGAAGTATTGACTGAGTGATGATTTTGATGTATACTTGCTTGATGTTTTTATGATGTAAAGCACATTCAACTGCTTTGCTGCTGAAATATGCTATACAAATAAACTTGGCTTGACTTGGGTCTCAAAAATTCCCAGATCTCAATCCAATCAAGCATCTAAGGGATGTGGTGAGAAAACAAGTCCAAATCCTCCAGCTTAAACTTTGCAATTTCAGGGACTGAAGAGATCTGCAACTAACACGTTAATGCCATTTACCACAGCACAGTTGCAACAGTCTAGCTGAGTCCATACCTCGAGGGTTAGGTCTGGTTTTGCAGCAAAAGTGACCCTCTTTGAAGTATGATGTCATCATTTTATGATAAGCAGTATATGCTAAAAAATCTGTCCATCACCCAAAGATGGGCTGGAATGATTACACTAAGCGGAAAAGAACCACAGGATAATATCATAGTTTCACACTGGACACGTCACCAACACCTTCTGCTACAAGCTATGAAAGAAGGATCTGGCTTTTCTCACTTACCATCTTGTAGTAAATCACATGATTTTTGCAGATGGTAAACCTCTTTCTTGAGAAAACCCCTGTTTGAAAGAGGCAGAGATAGCAAGGATGTGAAAATAAGCCTGTTTGAGTCCAAATACTTATGTGACAACTTTCTGAGGAGTCCTCAGATTTTTCTCCTCCACAAAGCTTTATGAAGCAAAGCAGTCTGACTGTTAGCAGATTATGCAACTTGATAGTGGGATTAAGAGTTTTACTTTGCTACTGCTATGCCACCAAATGTGAGGTTTGAAAAGCAGACAGAAAATTTACAAAGAATGATAAGGGTAAGGCCAATTTGATGCAGATGCACATTTTGTGAAGTGGTGTCCCTGGACAATATTGCCTAGATGTGTGTCTTTTTTCCATCATGATAAAATACATCTACTATTATCCAACTATGAAATCTCTTCTGAACTGCACCACGTTGTAACCAGACATGACCTCTCAGCCTCTCACTGGTAAGGTCATGTTACCCTCAGTGGATGGGTTTGCTAAATGTTATAAAGAGATTCAGGGAATGACTTGAATACTGATTTGAATACTGAAGCATGTCGTGTGATGGTGCCTTGCAGAACTATTTAAACCTCTTACTTTTTCACAATTTGCCACTTTACAACCACAACTTCAGTGCATTTTTTTGGGGAATTTTATGATAGACCAACACAAAGTAGAACTTTACAGTAAAGTGGCTGAAAAATTACACATAGTCTTCAACATTTTTTGCAAATAAAAATCTGAAATGTTTGGCATGCATTTGTATTTAAAGGGGCAGTATAATGTGATTTTTCAGGCACATAGAATCATTTTATAGCACAATCAAGTAACTATGTTACCTTCAGTTGTTACAAAAATGCTGACTATATCAAATATGACTTAAAATAATTTTGACTTTGCAATTTAACACCTTGAAATTGGGCCTCTGTCTCTTTAAAAAAATTCTGCTCTTTCTGAATCCATCCATCCATCCATCCATCAAAAGCCTCAATCCATTGGTCTTGCTCCAATGTATTATCACTCGTGAACAAGAGACCAAGACACTTAAACTCCTCCTCTTGAGGAAGACACTGACCTACTTTTTGACATTTTTTTCTGATTATTTTTATGTAGAAAGAAAATTTAAAAAGCATGCATATTTTTTCCACTCTTCTCAAATATTTTTTGCTTTTTGTTGGTCTGTTACAAGAAAAATCCTAATAAAATGCATTGAAGTCTGGTTGGAACATTTGAAAAGTTCAAGCGGCATCAAACCTGTTGCAAGACACTGTATGGATTTTTCCATGTAACAATAACATCACCAAACATGGTTGTATTAGATGTGTCTCACAGGGCAGCCATGGTTTTAATAAAAACAACTTTTAATTTCATTTTGTTAGGGAACATCCAGAAATGTCCATTTATATTGGGTTTCATTAAAACACAAAACATGCTGTATTGTGAATTGAATGGAAATGTGATGTTAATACATAAATGCTCATTTTAAATCATGTCAAAAATATAAGATGCTTCTTTTAAAAATTACAGTAACTGAAATAAAACCCTTAATATGCATTTGGATGAACTTTTATTCATCCTCACATGTTCAAAATTGTGTTGAGGTTGAGATTATGAACCAGTGAAAAATTCATGTTCTTCTCACTCAGCTTTCAAAAATAAAACTTTTACTGCAAAGATGATCATAAATAATAAAAAAAATAAATGTATCTTCAAAAAATGTCATTTTCTTTTTTATGTTTTCTAAAGAAAGGAGGTTCAAAGAAGGTCAAAGCTACATTACTTATTGAACTTTGGAGTTCAGTATTTGTCATTAAAAAGTGTATATCATCTATGTAGCAGCATTTCATGCAACAAAATATTTTTTCAGGGTAATTGAACCCTATTCAGTCCAGAAGGTCAAATTATTTTACAGATTTTACAAAGGTTTTTCTTTTTTTTTTTTTGTGGGACCAGTAGTTTTTTGTTTAGCTGCTCTACCAAGGAAACAAGATGTTAGACTTATTTTATGCAAATGTCAAGGATTCATACATCTCCTATGGGAAAATCAGATCCCAATGTTGTTTTTTTTCTGTTTGGAATATAAACACCCTGTTCAGAGGCACGGGAAGCTGAAGAACTCCTGCAGAAATTAGCTTTGTTTTGCAACCAGAAGATATGCAATGGGACCCAAAGAAGATGAGTCTTGTTGTCCATGAATGAATGCATTAAAAGAGGATAACCCCAGGGTATTTACACCTGCCAGCTTGACACATATTAGACCTACACATTTATTCATACCTGCATTGCATATATATCCATTTTTATTACCTCAACAAAACCATTAGGTATTTAAAGAAAATGGATTAAAATGTGCTCTGAGAGAAAGATCTTCTTTGTTCATGTGCAGAAAGCAGCAAAACAAAAACTGTCCAGAGCAAACTTTGTGTGTTTTTGTTAAGCTGTTGATTTTTATAACACATAGTCAGACATTAAGATGACAAATGCCATTCTAACTCAATAACGTACAGCTGTGATGTGCACATAATAGGGAGCTTGTACTGAATACGTGTGTTGCCATGAAAGAAAAAATATGAACTAATATGGATTTTATGGCATTCTGTTCTTCTATGGATTTTTAGTTGCATTTTATAAATATCTTTAAGCTGGGTTTTAGTTATGCTGTTAGTTCTAAAGATCAACTAAAATCCCAACATTTGTTTTTCTTTTATTTCTTACTTTTTAAATTTTTGTTCAAATTCTTTAATTCTCATAAGGAAGGATTCTGAATCACTTCATTGGTGTGCTAAATTAATGGTTGTCTTGCTAATTTAGTTTCATGATGTGCTAATGATTTTGATGTGTTTTGCTCTGACAAATTAAGACCAGGATGGAAAAAAAAGAAATATTTAATCTTACTAAGGTCTGTGTTGTTTAAAATTATTCTCATTTAAATGATTGCAACAACTTGATACTGAGCTGATTGACTTCACAGTAACTTTTGGAATGATTTGTTTTTAAAAATAGCAAAGAAAAAAAATGTAATCCATTAAATATTAAATTCTGGTCAGAGCTAAATAAGCCAAATATTATGCAACAGTATGTACATCATGCATCCTTCACAACTCTGGTTTATCCTTGGGTACAGCTTCCAGATCCCTCGAGGAGTCACCTTCATCTGTTCGAACTATTATGCAAGAATAAACATCATAGAAGTATCTGGCCATAATACTGTTCAAAAATGAAATGGGATCTGTGTCACAGGGATTATTATTTCTAGGTGTGAAATGTGTGAATCAACCCCAAAATGTGTCATTATCTGCAGCAAAATGAGTCCTGTATAGTGGACCCCCACCTATTCGCAGTTCAGGACGTGCAGATTTTTCTGTGGAACTTCAAGTTATTTGCTAAAAATCAGCAGATTTTTTGGTAGAGCCCAAACTCTACCAAAAGCTGCATTTTCTTGGGAGGCTTGGGAAGCTGAAATACCACAGCACGATGCTATTTGACACGCTACTGGCTGCCGTTTGCAAGCAGCCAATCCAGAGCTGTTTATTTTCCTTGCCACTAATTGGCTGTACCCCCAGTAATGGAGATATGGAAAACTGTGGATATCAACTTCTGCGGTAGTGCTAAAACAGCTTCCACTGTTTGTATGAATGCATATTAAGGTACAGTGGCTTGCAAAGGTATTAACACCCCTTGAACTTTATCAATATTTTGTCACATTACATTTTATGTTAAAGACCAACACAATGTAGTATATAATTGTGAAGTAGAAAGTAAATAATACATTCAAAAAATGTTTACAAATAAAAAACTGAAAAATATGGTGTGCAAAAGTATTCAGCCCCCTTTTCCCTGAGTGCAACCAATTGCCTTCAGAAGTTGCCTGATGATTGCTAATGACTAAATAGAGTCCACCTGTGTGTAATCTAATCTCAGTACAAATAGCTGCTCTGTGACAGCCTCAGAGTTTAGTTAAGAGAATACTGGGGAGCAAACATCTGGTGTTTTCCTTGGACTTCATGAAGCTAAGTCATGGATAAAGTTGTGCAAAAGTTTAAAGCAAGCTAAGGCAATAAAAAAGATTTACCAAGCTTCCCAAGAAATGGAAAGAGTATGGCACAACTGTAAACCTACCAAGACAAGACCATCCACCTAAACTTACAGTCTCTTTAGCAGGGACAGGGAAGTAGGTCAGAGTGGAAGATGGATGGAGCCAAATACAGGACAATCTTGGAAGAAAACCTTTTGGAGTCTGCAAAAGACTTGAGACTGGGGAATAGGTTCACCTTCTGGCAGGACAATCACCCTAAACAGAAAGCCAGGGCAACAATGGAATGCTTTAAAACAAAACATATTCATGTGTTAGAATGGCCCAATCAAAGTCCAAACCTAAACCAATCCAGAATCTGTGGTAAGATGTGAAAACTGCTGTTCACAAGCGCTCTCCATCTAATCTGACTGAGCTTGAGCTGTTTTGCAAAGAAGAAAGGGCAAAAATTCCAGTCATTAGATGTGCAAAGCTGGAAGAGACAGACAAAAAGACTTGCAGCAGGAATTGTAGCAAAAGGTCATTCCACAAAGTATTGACTCGACTCATGGGGGCTGAATACTTTTGCAGACCACACTTTTCAGTTTTTTTATTTGGAAAAAAATGTTTTGAATCATGTATAATTTTCTTTTTTTTCCCCTCACACAGATCAACACATCTCCTTCGCATAGAGTTGATCAGGTTGTTGACTGTGGCCTGCGGAATGTTGGTCCACTCCTCTTCAATGGCTGTGCGAAGTTGATGGACTTTGGCAGGAACTGGAGCACGCTGTCGAATACGCCGATCCAGAGCATCCCAAACATGCTCAATGGGTGACATGTCTGCTGTGTACACTATCCATGCAAGAACTGGGATGTTTTCAGCTTCCAGGAACTGCATACAGATCCTTGGAAAATGGGGCCATGCATTATCCTCCTGCAACATGAGGTGATGGTCGTGGATGAATGGCACAACAATGGGCCTCAGGAGCTCATCACGGTGCCTCTGTGCATTCAAAATGCCATCAATAACATGCACCTGTGTTCGATATCCATGACATGCGCCTGCCCATACCATAACCCTGCTGCCACCATGGGCCACTCGATTCACAACGCTGATATCAGCAAACTGTTCACCCACACGATGTCACACTGCTGTCTGCCCTGAACTATGAAAACCAGGATTCATCCGTGAAGAGCGCACCTCTCCAATGTGCCAGACTCCATCGAATGTGATGGGGTCAGTCAGGTCGAGACCCCAATGAGGACGACAAGCACGCAGATGAGCTTCCCTGAGACGGTTTCTGAAAGTTTGTGCAGAAATTCTTTGGTTGTGCAAACTGATTGTTTCAGCAGCTGTCTGGGTGGCTGATCTCAGACGATCTTGGAGGTAAACATGATAGATGTGGAGGTCCTGGGCTGGTGTGGTTACACGTGGTCTGGGATTGTGAGGCCGGTTGGATGTACTGCTAAATTCTCTGAAACACCTTTGGAGACGGCTTATGGTAGAGGAATGAACATTCAATTCACGGGCAACAGCTCTGGTCGACATCCCTGCAGTCAACATGCCAATTGCATGCTCCCTCAAAACTTGCGACCTCTGTGGCATTGTGCTGTGTGATAAAACATCACATTCCAAAGTGGTATTTTATTGTGGCCAGCCTAAGGCACACCTGTGTAATAATCATGGTGTCTAATCAGCATCTTGATATGCCACACCTGTGAGGTGGGATGGATTATCTCTGCAATGGAAGAGTGTTCACTATCACAGATTTGGACAGATTTGTGAATAATATTTGAGCTCATGAAAGCTCATGAAAACGGAGCAAAAACAAAAGTGTTGTGTTTATATTTTTGTTCAGTGTATGTTTGTGGTTGTAATGTGACAAAATATGGAAAAGTTTAAGGGGTATGAATACTTTTGCAAGCCACTGCATATTTGGTGTTTGAACTCTTAAATTAGGGAGTTACTGTATAACCATTTTAGAGGGAGTCTCAAGTAATCTCTAACAGGAGAGGTTGAAAGACCACCCAGTGAAGAGGAAGTTATTATGCCAACAAAACGCCAAATTTCAGTTTGCAAATGCACTCAGGTACAAATATCTTAATTTCTGGAGTCATGTCCTGTGGTCTGATCAAACTAAAACTGAAGTGTTTGTCAATAATGACTATTGTTGCATTTGGAGGAAAAAGGGGAAACTATCTAAAAACACTATCCTACATGTAAAGTTTGAGGGTGGCAGCGTCATATTGTGTAGTTGCATGCATGAGGGACTGGTGCGCTTCACAAACTACAGGGAATTAGAAGGAAAGAACATGGACATATTGAAGCAACATCTCAAAACAGTCAAGAAGTTAAATTGTGTGAACCTAGCTTGATTTTTTTAAAAATAGATAATGACACGAAGCATACCACAAATTACAACTGAGCTCAGTAGTTTTAGAGTGGCAATCACTAAGTGTTGCTCTCACTCCAACAGAAAATGTGTAGGTGGAGCTCAAAAGCATGTGAGCAAGTCGGCCTGCAAACCTGGCCAACTTACACAAGTTCTTTCAGGAATTTTGGGGCAAAATTCCACCAAACTGTTGTGAGAAGCTTCTGGAAGGAGACCAAACACAATTCTACCAAATACTAAGGACATTTATTTAAAATTCTGAATTTTAATACAGTGGGGGGGATTACTCTTTCAGTATTCTGGCATTTACTGAATGTCTTTTGTTTTGATTTTTGAAAAAAAAGTTTTTCTTCAGGACCAAGGCCATTTTAATGAATATTTGTAATCTTCATATTGATGTTGAAGATTGATGTTGAATTTTTTTCCAGCAGGTGTTGAACAAAGATTTCTCGGAGAAAACAACTCTCTCCAGTCTTTGAAAATCAAATAAAGAATGTTGTTTTAAACTCTCTTAAGTGAAACAAATAAAGTTTGAACACAAGGCTATACCTTAGGTTTGGTAAAAGAAAATAATTAGACCAAAACAAAACCAAACATTTTAATTATGAGTAGGTGGGATGTGAATGCAGGGTTGTGTATATGTGTGTGTGTGTGTTTGTTTACTTAACATGTCATTGTGCATCTATGACCTTTTTAATAAAACATTTTGAAACAAACAGCCAAAGTAATAGAAGAAGGTGTTTACCAGAAGACAATGTCAGAAAGGTGGAACGTACAAGCCAGAATTCACATCTTATTACAATTCTGATGTTGAAACTTTAGAAAAGAGTCCTAATAATAGAGGCTTTAAACCTCAGGCTTCCAAAAATATTGGACTGTCTGTGAATTGTTTTGATTAAAATTATATCCAGTCTAGCACATTTTAGATTTTACAAAGCAGCATATAGAGTTGCTCTGTTTCTCACTGTCAATTAAGACATGGTTGAATAATTTAATCTTCTAGGCATTTGTAAGTTTAGAATGAGAGGGAAAAGAAACTATATTCTTTACATTTTCCCTGAACTTTTCTGCCCAATTAATAACACTAAGAAAGTTTTTTATATCCATAAAGATCTGAGGTAAGATAAAGCTTTAAATAATAAAAAGCCTGATCTTGAAGGTCATATATAGTTGACAGCGTGATATCTATTTTTTTTTAGAATAGAACAGAAATAACCTTTATTGTCATTTCTGAAGCTTCAGCCACTGACCTGAACAAACTTGATGAAACTCTGACATCCAAAATAAAGTTTTGTGAGGACATGAGTGGGCAGACAAAGACCTTTCCTTACTTCACATCTGAGGGATTTACATAGGACCAAAGATGGGGCTCAAAGCAGTGGGGACTGGGTCCTGTATAAGCAGACACGAAACATCACTAACATCACATCACTCAACACGAACCCCCTGTTTTAAAAAGGCTGTCTATATATAGTAACCAAAAAGTGAGTTTTAATGAAACAAGGACTGAAAATGATTAGATTTTGTGTCTGACAACAGATCTCCTGCATCTCGAGTTTTAAATAATGCTTTTCTGGTTATACTGGTTCATCTTTACACACAATATTTGGCTCATACTACAGTGACTGAAGCACAGGCTGAACGCAGCTGGTCCTCCTCAGAGAACTTACAGCAACTGTGCTAATGAGACGAAAGATGCTATCTTCGCACAGTTAAGCTCAGACATCAACTGCCTTTAGCTATTTTCAGGGTGAGTGAAGCTTGTTTTCATCCAACGCTATTATTTCATTCTTGTTCCAGCATGGATTCACTTTTAAATAGCTAACATGCACTGGGCTTATTTACTCCCATGTTTTGTCTACGAGTCACCGTCCTTGGTACCAGATGGTTGAAGGTATTAGTGTTGCTCCACAGAGCTGTGGCTGCTCAGGCAATGTGTGCTGTTTATATCAGAGATGGGTTTCTCTCTGAATTTATCTGAATGCCCAGCAGCTTAACAGCTTTGGATGTTACATGTGCACCTTGTTGCTCATGGCTGTTCTGTGTTTGACCCCCCCCCAAGTTAAAATGTGATTTGTTAAAATTGTGTTGGCGATGACAGCACTTTTTATAACGCAGCCTTGAATTTCTTGACCAAAAAGAATTGGAGTTATACTGCTATTCCCTGGGTACTGGGTATTGGAGACAATTTCCTGCTAAAGGGAAAGAACAATGCTTTCAAGGCTTTCAAAATATTCATGCAAGATTGTATAAAATCACAACATTAGAGCTTTTTAACTAAATGAATGAAAAACTGTAGAGAAATACTGCAGCTGTATGAAGTATAAATTAAGCCATGTGGGTGGTAAACCTAGCAAGCTGGGTGGTAAACTCCATCTATCCTTGGCTCAATCATATGTAGGGTCATACTTTACCTGATTTTGTTGCCTAATGGAGAGGTTCTCAAACATTAAAAGCCAAGCCCCCTTTCAGAGGAAAATACATTTCCAGCTGAGAAAAAATATGTCAGTATAATTTTAGCTACAGAAAAATGGGGAGGAAATGAGTATTGAACTACACAGTATTATTTAACTTTATTTTATTTCTTTGATTTTTCTCTTGGGTGATGAATAAAATTAACTATATGTCATTTTGGCCACCTGTTGTCCACTCAAAATAGGTAATAAAGTACTTTCAAAAAAGATTAAATAATAAACTGTTCTGTCTACCTTTCTTGTTAAAAAGGGAAATAAAATGGATCCATCAATTTAATTCAAGTGGAAGAAAAATCCAACTAATTTATAAAAATCATTATTCTATCCAATTGCTTTGACTCAAATTTTTATTAAAACCCAAACCCCTAATCTAATGAATGACCACATAACTTTCCCCAGAACCCACAGAATGCCTTCTGTGTTACATTACATCTGTTTTTAATGTTTATTTAAACATGTCTGTCTGGAAATGAAGACCCTATGCCTCAGTAAGATTGCTTGTGTTGAAAAAGTTAAAACCAAAATAATAAGAAAAGTGGGTAAAGTCCTTATGTTAACAAAAATGTAAACATTTCTAAAACAGTGGCACCAACCTTTGAAAAAAAGCCAAAGGTTGGTGCCTTTTATTTTCAGACTTTTATTTGTAAAGAATGTAAAAAACCAGTCCACAGTTTTTCTGCGATGGAATGACGACTTGTCCATGGTATCATGGTATACCTCATCTCTCACCCAATGACCACTGGAGATTTACACCAGGCCCCTGCAACTTTCCAAGAATAAGCTGTTAGACGGTGGATGGATGCATGGAGGAACTATATAGATGTGTTCTAATCATTTACGTAAATGATTACCAGTTTAGACGTGTGCATAACAATTACAACCTATGTGAAATATGAAAACAAAATGCAGTCTAAAATAAACTGCTTGAGTTTTAGCATTGCTTTGCTGGCATAACTTGGACACAAATTAAAAACAGTACTTCATCCAGTTTTGCAAGAACTGCAAAAGTGAGACTCATTTTAGAAAGCTGTTGTGTCTAGATGAAAGTAGAAAAACCCCCCAAAAACATGGCACAAAAGAAGAATCTGCAGCTTTTATGAAATGGGCTGCATGTGTAATCTGTTAAAAGAGTTGTTTATGGTCACAAACACTGATTACCCTCCACTGCAAAGTATGAATTTTTAAAGACGGTGCTGTAGCCTGAGGGCAAACACTAACACAAGCGCTTTGGCTGTTGTTTACGTAGGCCACAGTAATTACAGCAACCTTACACTGAGACCTAACTGAAGATGTTCTTTCAATCTATCCATCCATCCATCCATCCAAAGGAGTCATATGGAGGTTGCCTTGTGGAATTGAATATGATTGTATAAAATGCTAAATGGCACAGCAAAAGTTGGCCTTTAAAAGTGTATGAAAAATTCATTACTGCATTTTATCCTAAAGAAGGGAGCATTAATTTATCAACAAAACCATCTTCCTTTAGGATTTGTTATGAATAATTTCTTTTTGTGTGTTTTCATGCCCAAAGGCTATGGCACTGATATCATTATCCTCCCTTTAACTGTGAAATAAATAAAGAATGAAATAAAGGTGGCTTGTAAGCATTTAGAAGCAGTCAACTTAATTTGTGTGTAGTTAATGGAGAAATTTTCTGTATACATCAAAAAGCTGCTTCTTTTTCTTTCAGTTTATCACTACTTTCACACGATGCATGCTGAAACTGGCCTTCAGATTTTCAAGAGAAGCTCATATTCATCATGTAAACTGTAATTTCATTTTTCAATTTAAATTCTTGCCATTTTGCAAGAATTTCACCCTTCTTTTGTATTGATCTCTAAACACCAGAATTGCACTGTATTATGAGTAAAATAGCAGATGACAAGGGAAGCCGCCAGCCTCTTAAATGGTATAATAATCAAACCGATGCTTCCTGGTTGTTGGGACGAAGGGAAAACTTTGAGCTTTCTCATTGCAGGGTCAAGACAAAAAAGCAATGGGTGAATTTTTTTTCTCTGTTATGTTTGCAAGATTTGCATGCAAACCATTGTAAACAAGTTCAGAGATGAACTTTCAGCATGGCTTGAACAGGCTCTTAATTCAGCTCAAACCTGTGATAACAGACAAATGGTGGTGAGCAGTGGTGCCATTAAATTCATGGTGATTAGTGTGCTTTTGAGATGCTCTCTAGAGGAGACATACGGGCTGACAAAAATCCTTCCAATCGACTGTGCAATCTAGTAATATTGATTAAATCACTTAGCCGGAGATGTTATTACTGCGTGACGAGTTCATCCATCTTACACTCATTCAAATATCTGCTGGTGTTTTGAAGCCGCACAAATGGGCCCCTGGCTGCGCTCCAAGCCGCTCATGTAGGTTTTATGGCAATCTGTGAAGCTGTGTTAGTGCTCTTTTGTCTCCCTGCAAACCTGTTTAAACATGACACGACAAGTCTGAAACCATGTTTTTAAACCCAACTTTTGAAGACAACCTCAAGGATTTCTGCAATTTTTGAATGAGAATAATGATAGACAAAAACATTGCAATCATTTTATTTTGGTAGATTTTATTCTTTATTTCCAAGTAGAAATTATGTATTGAAGCTAAAAGACCAGTCCTTTAGCGCTACTATACTACAACTTTTACATATTATATTACAACTTTTATGTGCTTCCCTCCAAACTCACATGAATCAAATGGCTGAATACCTTCAGGAGCATTTAATCAGCTTTGCGGAGAGGAACAAGCCATTCATCTGATTCAGGTGTCCTGTAAAATGGATGCATCTTAAAGGAGCAGTATTATGTCTTTTCCAGACACATAGAATCCTTTTATAGCACAATCAAGTAATTATGTTAGCTTCTGTTGTTACAAAAATGCTGCATATATCAAATATGATTTAAAAGAAATTTGACTTCAAAATTTAACGCCTTGAAATTGGGCTTCTGTCTCTTTCAGAAAGTCCTGCTCTTTCTGAAACTCCGCCTTCAGGAAGTCATCACAACAACCCTTTAACAACTTTTTTACCAGCATTGCACTGAGAAGTAGCTGGTATAATGAGCTCAATAGGTGTGCAGTTCCACCAGGAACTTATTTTGTAACTACTGCAGTGCTAAAAAATGTCATTAAACTATCTTAAATATCATAAATAAACTAGACTCGTCTCAAATCTCTTGGAAAAACTATTGAAATCTATTGAAAGACAATCTTTCTTTCATTCTTTCTGAAGGATGAATCATTTGTCTAATTTTAACAAATTTTTCAAAGAATGAAGAGGAAAGAAGGTTTGGGGAGATTTATTATAAGATTGATTTTGAATCTGTCAAATTAATTACATTTCTAATTAAATGAATGATTCAACAAAGTAAAAAGATCCAAAAACAAAACCTAAATTAACAAACATAAGTCTAACAACTGGTTAAAGCTGGTTAAAGGTTAAATTACATGAGAGTTTCTGGACTCTCTCTGAAGAATAAAGAAAGGAATGGCCACCTATTTTTAAAGTTTATAATACAGTGGACTACTGGTATTCCCGGGGGTTAAGGACCATGTCCGCCCTTGAATAGCTGAAATCCGTGAATACTTGAGACCTCCTCAAAAAATGCTTATAACTGCCTATCTTAACAGATCAAACTTCAAATATACCTTAATATGCATTAATATGTACAGTGAAAACCATCTTAGCACTACCACAGAAGCTAATATCTACATTTTTCTTTATCTTCGCTCTTGGATGTACAGCCAATCAGTCCCAAGGGAAAAAAAGGATGGTCCTGGATTGGCTACTTTGAAAATCTAATCGTCAGTGAGTATTTCATCTTCCTGAGTTGCATTTTCTTTTGAATATTTTATATATATTCAAACACTGAACCATGAATAGGCAGGGCCCCGTCGTATCTAGTGCTGGTTTAAGGAAAAAGGTTGGAAGGACCGAACTCGAAGTGAGGTTCCTTTGATCCGTCAGCTTGGTCACTGAAGAACTAACATGATAGAACCGATCAGAGGACGTCTTACTTGTGCTCAAGCTGTTGTGCCATTTCTCTTTCTCAAAACCGTATTTGGACCTCAGCAGGTGGCGCTCCAACACTCCCATCTCTGAGCTTTGTTGATGGTAAAAATCTTGACAAACTACCTCTATCTCGATGGTCTCTTCTGGCACTGGGTTCAAATGTCTTGCTGGTTCCCACTTTGGATCACTCTGAAACTGAATAATTAATACAGCAAAAAGCAACTTTGATCTGAATAAGATGAGGTCTGTCTGATGTGGCTTGTTGAATGTTAAAGAAAGTCTTTCAAGAGTTTACACAGAGTGAGACAAATGAAGGAAACCATACAATGCAAGGAAAAAAAGCATCAATGGAGCTAAATTGGACCAGTTGATCTGGTCTGGTTGGGCCACTTTTCAACAAGTTGCTCTTGAAAATGACATTTCATGTCTCAGTGATATTTACTTGTATAAACAGAGGTGGAATAAATAAAAAAAAAAAAAAAAAAAAAAAAAAGATTCTTTTTCATGTCTTTTTCTTGTCTGAGTTTGAATTGTTAAGCTAATCTCCAAGGAGGCAGGTTCCAGGGAGGAAGGACATCACCATAAAACTTTATAGAAACCTTTATGTACGGTAAGATGATTCACTTAAAAGGACACTCTGACATGCATTGACAAGGATTCAAACAAACAGCTTCTGATCAAAACTTTTTATCTCAAGGTTAAAAAAAAAAAAAAAAAAAAAAAAAAAAAAAAAAAAAAAAAAAAAAAACCTAAAGGCTATTATTCTCAAAATGAAATGCTTTTGAATTTCATGTTATTTCACTAATGAGAATTTCAGCAGCTTTTCAATTAAGATATAACTTTAATTATTCATAATGATTGTGTCAAACCTTGAGTGTGTTTATCTGTTTATCTGTGTTTATTCAATGAAAGTGAATCATAAGCTTAAAGTGTCAAGACAATGTCACTTCTAAAAGTGACATTGTCTTGACAATAAATAAAGGTAAAGTGATTAGTTCATGAGATTATCTTTAATAATTGAGGATGTTGGAGGATATTTAGAAACCTATAGGAAACATTTTTTAAAGAAACTGGGAGTTTGATGAGAGACTTGAGTTTTGAGGATTGTGTTCCACCTAAGAATCGATCATGTTTCTTAGCCTTCCTGGAAAAGCTTACCCGACATTTACTGTCTCTCAAGTCCTTTTATAACCAAAACAGGGGCTTTGATTAGTTTCCTTGCTTTGTTTTTGGCAAAAAGTTTAGGCTTTTCCAGAGTTTCATCGACGCTGGCCACCTGCCAGCCAAATGCCGCCGATGACCATTGGCCTCAAAACAAAACCTTTCAATACAATCCTTTAAGCATTCATTTTAATACATGTTTATGATATTGCAATAGATCATTCTATGGGTTATTTCATGTTTTATTCATTGCATATTTCTGGTGTTGATGTAGTAAGAATAAACAGCATATTTTGGTTAACAAATCTGAATTAGTTACAACTAATTAACATACCCCAGATTCCACATGAAATAAATCTGATTTCTCAATATTCACAGTTCATACTGAACTGTGACATCACTGCTTCATTTTATTGGTTCTATTTTTATATTTTAATTATTTTTACCTTTGGTAGTTTAAGTGTCATCATCGTTTTATCTGTCTCAGTAGTGTAGTTGAGCGTTGCTAGCATAATGAGTTTGTTAAATAAAGTATTTGACTGTAAGGTTGAATAGTTTTGTTCATAAACTCTGGTATATTTGAGAGATGTTGTCTGTATTTTATTCCATACACCTGTGTAGTATTGCTGTTCAGATAATGCCAGTGCTGGACTTATGCGTTCATCTAAAACCTAAGTCTTATTAGGCAGGTATTTAGAAACAATAACTGAGACTGAACTATTTAGCTATTTTCTCAATAATCGAGTGGTGTCCAACTTAGTAATTTTGATCTAAATTACTGGTTTTATTAGTAATTGCCCTAAGCAGTTATTTATAGTTATTCGTGGGTAAATCTAGATTCCTTTTGCACAATAGAGGTGAAAGGTAAGTAAGGTGTCCCTTTATTTCCTTTGTGGCAGTTGTCTGTTCTTTAAAAGCTGACTGTTGGAAGGTAGCCCTGAAACTTTTCATTTCATCTCCCTCTCCTCATTGTCTGTCTTAGACTAAAATTAGGCACTAGAAGTCAAAAATAGGCCATAAAACCTCTCTCCCGAAAACCTAGTAAACCTCTGGTATTTCTTTGACTTTTAATCTGTTTTAATTTTTCAGTTTTGAGTATTTCTTTCCTGGTTATTAAATTACTATGTGCGTTCAAATTTAAGTGCTTAATTCATTTGTAAAGCAAAATTTGAAAATAATCTCAATGACACTGTAGTGCTGAACAGCAAAAATAAAAACAAGTCTGATAAGACAACATAAGACAAAACATGAACAAAATGGTGTGAAACACCAGAAAACAAATAAAAGTATGCTGGTGATAAAATCAATTAAAATTGATTAAACCATTATTAAATCATTAAACTCAACCGTGGCAGAAAGTCTTTTTTATTGAGATGTGTTTTTAAATATTCCTGGCCAGATTTTACCTGAGCGCGCCTGGATTGGTTATTTTGCAAATGCCAGCCATAGGTGTGTCAAGTAGCATTGCCTCATGGTATTTCAGCTTCCCAAGCTGTTTTTTTTTTTTTTTTTTTTTTTTCCGAGTGTTTTAGTTATGCTCCATGAAAACATCTGCGAACAGATAAATTTTCTGCAAATAGTTTGGAGTTACGCTCCACAGAAAATAAGCAAATAGCTGAATCTGCGAATACTGAGCCGCGAATAGGCATTTGAAGTACTAATCTTAACATTGATTTGAAATAAAATCATTATTCTGAGGAATACACAGAAATCTCTGTGTTCTTCTGCTAATCTGACAGGAAGAATTCATCCTTGAGACTGGATTTGATAAGTTATAAAACAGATTTAAAAACATCAATATAATTTCATGGAGCTGAACTTCACAAACACCAGCATGAAAACTGAAGCTACAAAGCTTGTAAAACATTACATTTGTGTTTATGAGTTTTCAAATTCACTCGTTGGAATGGACATTTCTCCTAAAGATTTTCTTATAATAGCAGTATTAATTGCTTTCTTAGAAAGTACTTGTGATGTAAGTTTTGATCTTAATCAGTACATTTTGATGCTGAGCCAGCAGGAGAGCAGCACTTATCGTCAGTGCTGGTATCACCACAGACTTTCTTGAAAGCCTCTTGAGGAGCTCAGACAATGGGGTTTGCTTTGGGGGATTCTCGACAGCTTGACTCCTGACCAGAGATTCCTGCTCCTCTGCTGTCAGGACCACATGGCAGACTTCAGCCAGCACCTCCAGAGCTGCTCGCTGCCCCGCTTGTACAGCACCGCTCATGTAGCCACACCATTGCGTGGCAGTCTCAGTGCCAGCCCAATGGATCCTGTGAAGTCAGAAACCAAAAACAGACAGACAGTCAATGTCAGCGTCTACAAGGAGATTAAGCCATAAAAAAACAACATTGATAAAATAGCTGGTTGTTTATGGAGTGTTGTTCATCCATCCATTATCTTCCCTTTATCCAAGCTAAAAGGGGTAGCAGGTCCAGAACATCCCTCTCCCGGGGAACATCCACCAGCTCCTTCTGGGAGATCCATTCCCAGGCTAGATGGAATAAATACTCCCTCCAGCAAAGTCTGTTTCCCAGGGTCTCTTCCCAGTGGGATGTGCCAAGAAAGCCTCCAAAGGAAGGTGCCTAGGAAGCATCCTGATCAGATGACGGAAACATCTCGACTGAGCTCTTTCGATGCAGAGAAGCAGCAGCTCTACTGGGAGCTCTCTCCAGATGAGGGAGCTCCTCACCCTATCTCCAAGTCTGAGTCCAGCCATCCTTCAGAGGAAGTTCAATTTGTCCGCTTGTATCCAGGATTTTGTTCTTTCAGTCATGATCCATGTCTCATGCCCATAGGTGAGGGTCAGAACGTAAATGAACCAATCTATTGAGAGATTTGCTTTTTAGCTCAGCTCTTTCTTCACCACAACAGACTGGAACAGCTCCTGAATTACAGCAGATGAAGCCTTAATCTGTCTGTCTATCCCCCATTTCATCCTATCATCAGTTGTGAAAAAGACACCAAAATAGTTCTTAGAGGAGCTGACTCTCTTCCTGGCCGCTTCACACTCAGTAGCGAACCACTCCAGTGGATGCTGGAGGTCATGGCCTGAAGAAGCCAACAGGATCACATTATCTGGAAAAAGCAAAGATGAGTTCCTGAGGTTCCAATACAGAGCGAAACAAAGCCTATTTCGGAGTTTGGAGAGGATTCACAAGGTGTCACCACACACAGACACATCCAGGGCATGGCCTGCAACTGTCACATTCATTATATTAAGCCAATCACAAACAAGACACAATGTCAGATGTTTGATATTCCAGTTTTCTAGAATGCACCTGTACTTGCAGTCCTGAATTACAAAGTAGGCTGTAGATTTAGCAATGTGTACAGTTTAGATAGTGTTTTGGAATACAGACATAGATGAGCTGCAGTCTTTATGAGATAATTTTCCAATCAAGTGGACAACATTTTATTAGTTTGTAGATGTAAAAATTAAGCCAAGTGAAGGGTACAATAGCTGTGACTTCTGGCACATGAGACCTAATTTATACTCCACAGTCTGGTTTTCACATGCAAACATGGAAACGGTAGATTAATGTAGCTTTTTAAGGCTGAGGCTAATTAACATCTGTCTTTTACAGGTCCATTGCAGAGCCACCACAAGGACACACAACACACACACAAAAAAAATCACATACACACATTTATACCTGAGGCCAGATTTGAATCTTAAATTAACCTACATTGCATTTTTTTAGACAGCGGTGAAAACCCATGTGTGTTCAGGGTGAACATACAAATGGCACACAGAAAGCGACAGTCCTAACCAACACAGTCCAGACAGAAAAATACAAAAAAATGTGTATAAAAATAAAATAACTGTATTGACTGAAAAGATTTCCTGCCTGATACAGTCTGATACTTTGGTCTTTATTAGGTTTGTGTTCAACATGATCAACTAATGAGGTTAAGCCTGTTCAGTGCTGTAGAGTTCACTCACTAGAAAAGCACAATATGTTGCTGCTCCATCTACTTGGCCCTATTCAGGTTTGGTGTCAATGCTATTGCACATTAAGTGCTGTAGACATGAACACCTGAAGAACATTTATAACAGTCATTATTTAGAAAGACAAAAGCCCCAGTCCAGTGAAAGGAAATGAGAAAAATAAGCATGTGAGTCAACCCTGGTGCTTTTCACTACTGCCAATTCTCAAAAAGCAGGAGACAGGACCTCTACAGAAATATAGAGAGTTAATTCAGCTAATTCATATCCCTGTGGCCACAACCATTTAGCTATGTGGTATAACTAATAGAGTACACATAACACAAAGGGAAGTGGATGAAAATGGTAAGTAGTTTCAACAATCCTCAAAAAAATGTAGTATGCATTTGTATTTAGCTCCCTTCACTCTGATATCCCTAAATAATAGCCAGTATATCCAATTGTCTTTAGAGCTGACCTAATTAGTCCACCTATATGCCAGCATAAACTGTCCTATCAAGGCCACAGAGGATTGCTAGAGAACATTAAAGCACAGCAGACAGGCAGATCAGGGAGGAATTTGTGGAGCACAAGGCCATCCACCGAAGCTGAGAGGCAAGGCATTAATCAAAGAAGGAGTCAAGAAACTGTAGAGATCCACAGCTCAGGTGGAAGAATCTGCTGACTAGACTATAAGTTGTGCAAGCCACAAATTTGGCCTTTATGTCAAAGGGGTAAAAATAAAACCATTGTAGAGGGACAGCCAGAAGAAGTCCTGCTTGCAGTTTGTTGTAAGATATATTGAGGATACAGAAAACCTGTAAAAGAAGCTGCTCTGGTCTGATGAATTTTTTGATCTGTGTGCAAAAAAGATATATGTTGAGGGAAACTGTATGACCTGACCATGGTGAAGAATGGCGGTGGCAGAATTTTGCTGTGGGGACAATGAGGCTGGTCAGCATTGATGGGAAGATAAATGCAGCTAAATAAAGTTTGCCCCCACACCTTCTTCAAATCAAACGTTATTGGTGTCAAACATTTGTGCTTTCATTTTAAAGATCAACCGGCCTCTCCACATTTACAAAGTCAAAAAAATTTGGCGTCAATCAACTGTGCTACAAAGATTTTAGCTGCACAAATGTAGCACAATTAATTGATATCAATGTCATTTGATTTTGTTTATGGGGGGGAAGGCTGATATCTGATGACCTTTGGAGACTTTTTATGAAAATCTTCAAAATTATAACGGCACAAACAAAATTTCTTGCTGCAAAATCCAGCACAAACATTTGACATCGCTCTTGGGGGTACAGCCAATCAGAGGGGGTGCAGCCTCTAACAGTAACCTATTAGAGGCTGCAAAATACTTAACAATTATACACTACTTTGTGTTAGTCACATAAATCCTCAACAAAATACACTGAGTTTTGTGAAATGTGAAAAAGTTTAAGGCTTATAGAAGAGTTGTGCTAGGAACTACACACCCAAATCTAGCAAGATGTCCTTGGAAAACCATGCAATCACATGCAGCAGAAAACATATGGCACCATGTAACATCTGTGCGTTTGTGCAATGGCACAAACTGTGCATGAGTCTGGAATATAATTCTATATATGTACCCAGCTGGAGATGCTAAAAGCAAAAGCCACAAAATCAATTATTATCCACTTGATATCTACTCAGCTGTTTTATTATGGCACAGAAAGATGTCTCTTTTCATTACTTTTAGTGGCTCATTATTTTAATTAATTTGCCACGTATAGAACAATATGCTTCACCTTTACCATTCAATCTCCTTCCAGCAGCCCTCGGGCATAAAGGTTGCTCCTCTGAACTGTTTTCAGCTCAAGGTTATACAAGATGGGTGGATAGTGAGTAATCTTTTTTTCTTTTACCTCACTTTTGCAAGAGTACATCCTCTATTATCTAGAGGATAATAGAGATTTTAATCTAAATGAATAAAAAATCTGTGAACCATCTTTCCCTGGTTTAAATTGCTTTAGTGCCAAACAACTGAAGTAATAGTAACCAATTAGCTGGTGACAGTACCAGTCGTGTTCAGCTGGACCGTTAGCAACTCGAAATGTTGATTTATTTATTTTCTTTCCTAGTTAGGTAACAAACTATTGCTAAGAAGCAGGTTTATGTTAGTAACAGCACATACTCACAGTACAAACATGAAACTGCCTGTGTTTGGTACACAAAAGTTGGAAGCAGCAACTTGAAAAAAAAAAATAAATAAATCTTATTTTCTACAGAGAAATGGCTTCCACTTAAACAGTTGACATGGTACTCCAGCAAAAGTGACAGAGATGGTGGTTTGGTTTTTCCTTTTGAGCTGCTATCTGTAATGGAACATGTTAGATTTGGGAACGGCAGCACCCTGATGGAAAAGACTATATTTACCATCCAGGAAATCCACACAGCAGGCAAATGTGACCCAAATCCGATTTTTTTGCCCATATGAGACCCATGTCTTACTTTTTCATGGCATTCTGAACGGCCCAATTCTAATCTTTTCACCAACCCCCCCAAAATTTGTGCCTCTTCCACATACTAAATCGGATACATATCCAACAGTTTTCAAAGCATCTGCAGTCGCATTTTGTCTGATTTTTACACGACATGAGACACTGATCATAATTACGCACCAAAAGGCTATTGCTATTAGTTGTGCTTTCGTTTTTCTTTGTTTTGTTATGATCTTGTGACAATACTGTTGGCTCCCATCACACAAGTTAAATATCGATCAATAGACGGCAGCATTCGTGATGATTTCTGCAAGCTGTGTGCTCCTGTGTGACGTTCTTTTTCTGCGCATGCGGGTCGCTTTGCTGTCGTAAACTGTTCACACAGAAGTCTGATTGCAATCACATTTTATTAGAAGTATAAATGATCACGAACCCCCCCACCAGATTTCAGCAAAAAAATCAGAATTGAACATCAAGACCTGCTGTGTGATGGTAGTCTTAGACTACTAGTTGTTGATTCTGATATTGTTATTTTGGTAATTACGATAAATGTTAATAAAAGACACCATTAGCATTGTGTGAACATTTTGCCCAATTATGTTTATTTTAAAGAATCCTTGATGGTGTTCCCAAGTCAGAAAGTGATGTGGATGCTATGCACGCTATTGGCTGGGGTTTGCATAGCAGCTAATCCAGGAGCGCCATTCATTTTTCTTGGTGCTAATCAGTTGTATCCCACAAGAACGGAGATAGGGAGGACAGTGGATGTTAGCTTCTGCAGTAGAGCTACGAAAATGTTATTGATTTCAGCTGCTCACAGGCAGCTGTGTTCTCCAACCCATGTGAATAACAGGGGTCCACTGAATATTGTGGGGAAAATTGGAAAAAAAATGGGAAAAAATGCTTTCTTTACAGGGATTTTCACTGTTATCAATTTTTAGGGCTATTTTGTTGCTGGGTGAAATACACACATTTCTTACTTTTTCTTCAACCAAATCAGATTTAAAACCACAGGTCACACAATAATAAATATTTCACAGTATGCATGTTTGCATATTTCACAGTTTGCATGTCACAAACAGCGCTGGTCTTTAAGAATCCAACACTTTTTGCTCTGGCTGTAATTTAAATTGATACACATTAATTTTCCTTTCCTGTAAATTGCATTAACACAAAAATATGCTGACTGCTTCAGAGTGCAGTTGGAGTAGATTTTCTTTTCTATGCACTTTAAGGATTAACCAGATGTGCAAACCCTGATGTGGATGTGTCTCTCATTTTAAACCAGAGGTTTTTTAAATTATTATTTTCTTATGTTGCTTTATTTTGTATTTCAGAAAAACTTACACCTTTTCTCTAACAAACCTCTGTTTGGGTTTATACAGAGATTAAATTAGACCCAGCTGGAATCTAGAGATTCAAAGAGATTTGATTGTGCTAGTTTTTTTATTTTAGGGTAACAGAATAAAGGAGGGGCTAAATGCACATGACATTTTTGAGATCTTATTTACAATTGTGCGCTACTTTGTTTTGGTCCATCACATAAAATCCTGATATATTAGTGTCTGGTTGTAAAGAGGCAAAATGCAAATAATTAAAAGAGTAGTGTAAGAACAATTTCTTGTGGCAACAGCGAGAAATTAAAGTACTGTAGGACCATTGAGGTCCTTCAAATAAGTATATGTTGCTAATGAAGCAAAGTGGTGAGAAGTTGCCCTCTCCATACAAGGCTTTGCGTCAAAGTGAAAACGAATAAAGCTATAGACTGGCTGGAACTCTGCATAACTTCCTGCTCCAATGCTATATATCAAAAGTGTTTTTATATCAGAAATCAATTCTTATTATGATTGTTTTGTTTTTACTGATTTCCCTTTGAGGTTGGTTGCAGTCGGACAAAGCTTGTTAAAGTGTTTAATGGAAAGCGCCCAAGTCTATATGTAGGAGTGATGACTTAAAAACCGCAGAGCAAATATTTTCTTCCACCTGCAAAAACAACAAACAATGAAAAGAAAATCTATTTCCCTGATCATGAGTGGTTCACATGCCCCGTGGCAAGAACATGCTGCTTCCATCAGCACCCTGGCAACCGTGTTTGTTGGAGTATCACAGATGATTATTTTAATCATATGCAGACCATTTGTATGCGTTCTGTAAAGTATTTTACCTCATTTCCCAAAACTAGATTTCTGAGCCAATCCAGGTCCTTCCACACTTGGTTGGTGTTGATTGGTCTCACTCAGAGCACATATTGGCTTCACATGTGAGCAACATTTGCAGATAACGCTACAGCAGTCATGTGGTGTATTTGTAAATGAACTGATATTTTTTTTCAGCAAATACACAAAGGGGCCCTTTTATTCTTGCTTATACATCATTTTTGTTGCCCAAAAAAAGAGGACAGTCATTTGATTTATTATTTAAGAACAAGCTTAAGGAATGGGACAAATTAATTCTCATGAGTACCTCAACTCCAGACCTAAACTAGCCCTCAAAGCCACTTGTTTCCCAAAAGCCTTCACTAGGAACCCACCCACCCTCACAAGGTCTGGCTAGCATCTTATATGATTAATTCATGTTTGCTGAACAGGGAGTTTGAGGTCTCTGCAGCAAACAACTTTGCTGCTTACTACACATGCCATCTCCTCTGCTGTGGTACAGCTGGATGTCAATGCATCCTACAAAGAAATGCTACAGGAGTATAAAATAGGATCAAGATGAATATAAAACCGAGTAACCATGTAAACAAATGGTCAGTACGTTGCTGTGAGGATATTTTTGAAGCATTTTTATTTCTTAACAAGCTCAACAAGGGACTTCATCAACAGAACACCTTGAACCTTGAGAGAAATGGTAAGAAGCTTTGTTTTCAAGTGTGCTGCTTGTTGAAGTCTTGCAGAGGTTACCTGATGTCCTTCAAAGACAGGATTATATACACCACTCATCATGCATGTGTGAAAGAGTAAATTCATTCGTCATTCATTTTTTATTGTAGTGGCAGTATCCAACAAAAAAATGTTAAAAAAATCCCAACCTGTAACTGGTCTGTATATGCATATAAAGAGAACAATTACATAGACCAATTCTATATGACACACAACCTTTTTTTTTCTCAGTCTGACATTAAATAAAATTTCCTGTTTTAGATCAGACTGAATTTCCAAGATTATTATTTTATTTATTTTCCTAAGGTGCCACTCTTTGTTGCAGTTCTCTAAAACTGAGCTTTGGAGATTTAAAAAAAAAAAAAAAAAAAACTCCCTTACCATCCTTGAAATACATGTTCTCTTGTCTGCTCAAGTGCCAAATCAAAACTGGCCTCTGTTTTACATAATAGTTCAAATCCAGTGAGGAATGGAGTTTTGAATTACTACTTAAAACTTTATCGTCATTCCTTAAAAATGATTCAGTTTTATTTCTTTTAAAGTAACACTTAGGGGGGGCAGAAAGATTGGAAACAGCAGTTTTGCAAAAATAAATAAATAAATAAATAAATAAATAAGAATAAAAACAGTCATTCCTAATGTGGGATTTTTTTCCCCTTGATTAATAAGTGTATAATAAGTAATAAGTGTTCCACATTTCTGTGGAACACAACTCAAAATATTCTAGGAAAATTCGCCGATTTAAATATTTTTTTCTAAAATATTCAAACGAAAATGCAATTTTAAAACAAAAATGCAGCTTGTGAAGCTGAAATACCTGGGCAAAATGCTACAAGGTGCGGTATTGGCTGGCATTTGCAAAGCAGCCAGTCCAGGAGTGCCAGAAGATTTTCCTTGGCGCTGACCAGCTGAGAAGATGAGGAAGACTGTAGATTCGGGGTGCCCAAGTCCAGTCCTCAAGATCTACCATCCTATAACTTTTAGATGTACACCTTCTCCAAAACACCTGAATCAAATGAATAGGTCATTCGCAGCCCTCTGCAGAGCTGAGGGAATTCAGCCATTTGATTTAGGTGTGATGGAGAAGAGATGCTTCTAAAAGTTGCAGAATGGTAGATCTCGAGGACTGGACTTGGGCACCTCTGCAGGTGGTTTCCACTTATCAATGCCACATAGCTTCCACGTATTAATGCATATTAAGGTATATTTGTTCTTTGAATTATTAAAATAGGTACTTCTAAGAATTTTTAGATAGGATCTCAAGTATTCATGGATTTCAGCTATTTACACGCAGTATGGTCCCAACCTCCACGAATACTTGGCGTCCACTGTATGTGAATTAAAGGCAGGGTTTTCTTAACTTTTTCAGCTACTGCAATTTATTTAAAGTATTTTTACACAACAATTTGCATTAAAATGAAATGTTGTGTGATGTGAAAACTTGAAAGGAATTAGCACAGTAACATTAAATAATGTATCTCACAAATGAAATATAGAATACAGTCTCATTCAGGTTTCAACTTTCAGCACCAATGAAAGGTCAAGAAATCCAAGTATGGAAAAAAGTAAGTGTAATTACCAAATTGCCCTGGGCTTGTAAGACATTGTTTGGGATTTGGCTGGAATTAACTCTCACATTTTTTGTTGCACTAAAATTTAAAGTAAGCTAAAAGAAACATTTATTACAACTTATTATAATAAATATTTATTATATTTTTATTACAATATAACTTTTGAGGAAATAAATTATATAATAAACCTGGAGCTTCGGCTTTCTGTTTATGCTGCAAAATTAAGGAAGTTGTCATACCAGCAGGATATAATTAAAAGTGTTTAGGACTTGAGACACAGAGCACTCCATTCATTAGTGCCCAAAATGCTGAAGTGTGTAGATGTTCCAATGATGCCTTCCTTAATTAAACTGGATACTCCTTAATCTGTGGTGCCGGGTTAATTAAGTGTCCTTCCTTAAGTATAAATCCTTCAACCCTTAAAAGAAATATTTAAACGTTCAAACCAAATGATGGTGTGGTGATCACTTAGTTTGTGTTGTCTTTTACATCTGTGTTCCACTCACAGTCCTGTGGAAAAGTAAGTAACAGCTGCAACATCTCAATAAGATTTATATCCTGAATTTGACCAGACCACTTCACAATCTTCATTTTGTTTTGGTTCCTTTAAGCCATTCACAGGTGGAAATGCTCTATATTATTGTCCAGCTGCATAAACCAAGTTAAGGTTGAAAAACGGACAACGGGATTTTCTGCTAGCATGACCTTGTAGTCATTCAGGTCCTGAAGCAACAAAGCGGCCCCAGACCATCACACTACCACCTCCAAGTTTGAGTGTTTGTTCTTTTTCAGTGATAACATTTTAGTTTTACACAAAATATAATGACAGCACCTGCTAGAAAGTTCCACTTCGGTCTTATCTGCAAACAACATATGTTCCCTGAACTCTGGGGAGTTTCTTTTGTCTTTTAGCAAATGTGTGACGGCCTTTGTGTCTGCCTCAGACACAGCGTTGTAACCCTTTCCAAACTAACTGACAGACGTCAGTGACTTTATTTCGTATCTGTTCTAGAGTTCCTTTAGATTGGAGCATGATGTGTTGCTTTTTGAGATCTTTGGCCTACTTCATTTCATCAGACATGTTCTGTTAAAATGGTTTCGTGATTCAACACACCTGGCAGTAACCAAGCCTCAGCGTGGTGTGTGAAAATGATCTCAGCTTTCTAAAAAAAAATGTGGTTAACCAGAGTTAATTCATGATTAATCAATCATACCAATTATACCAATTTTTTCACTTAGGGCGAGGTTGCTTCTGATGACACTTTGCCTTAATAAATTGAATCAACATTTTTTTTTAATTTAGTGTGGTTATCTTTGTATGATGTTAATTTTTCATGAGCTGAAACTTTTAATTTGAACAAAAAAAAAAAAAATCGAAAACAGAAATTTGAATAATTTTTCACTTCCCGTTCTTACTAACGGTTTCACCATTTTTGCTTCGTCACTTCCCTGAAAACAAATCATTACCGTACCTCATTTAATTGCATTTACATTTGTTTTGGAACAAATGTGTTGGCATGAAGGGAATGTGCTGCAAGTGTTTCATGCAAATTTGTACGAGAATGATTTTCATTCCAGAATCTGTAAAAGATTTGTGCAACATTTAGCAGCTGTTGCCCATTCCATGTATAAGTTTTGTTTAGCTCTTGGCTCAGCGCATTTTACTCTGCTTGTAGCTCACTTGGGAGACCCTGGCTCTTATATTTTTGATGCACTGTAAAGTCCTGCCATATTCTGGAGCCTAGTGGAGCTCTTGTTCTTGGTATTCGAAGCACAGTGCTATAACCTTGTAAAGGAAGGATATTGTGAAGATATTTATTCCTAAGCTGGGGAACAATATCTTAGTCTGCAGATAGTGTTTTGATATTGAAGCAGAGATATCTGACAATGCTCTATAAGAAGCTTTAGGAATTTAAAACAGATGAAATATCATGATACAGACAAATGCATGTAAAAATAATGGGTGTAATGAAATGTAATAAATGTCATATCCATACTAATCATTTATATGCCAGTACCGGCTGCATTTTATCAAATGAATTTTAAATTCAGACAAAGAGAAACAAAGTAAACACACACACACACACACACACACACACACACACACACACACACACACACACACACACACACACACACAAAGATTTCAAATGCCGATTTATCCCAAGCTATCCAAACCAACCTGATCCTTTATTAAAGGGTATTCACCTCATTTATAAAATCGTAAACTAAATGTTACCAAATTTTTTAAAAGTGGAGTTAATTTTTTTTTTTTTTTAAATCTGCAAATACTTGAAACCCCCTCAAAAACATTTATACCTGCCTATTTTAAAAGTTCAAACACAAAATATACCTTTGGAAGAACCACTGAAAGCCATCTAAGCACGTCCACAACAGCGAATATCCACGGTCTTCCTTATCTTCGCTCTTGGAGGTAAAACCAACCAACACCAAGGACAGTAAATGGTACTCCTGGATTGGCTGCTTTGCAAACCCCAGCCAATAACGTGTCAAGTAGCATTGTGCCTCGGTATCTCACATTCCCAAACTTCATTATCTTTTAAATTTTTTACAAAAAAAAAAAAAACTATGCGAATAGGCCAATTTTCCATGAATAATTTGGAGTTACGTTCCACAGAAACATGCATAAATAAGTGAATTCACAAATACTTAACCACAAATAGGCAGGAGTCCACTGTATTAGGTTTAGAGGCCGATTACTTTTTCACATTACGCCATGTTCATCTGGACAGTCCCCTCCCCAGTATATTTTTCTCCTTATGGGAAAAATATACTGTAAGGGAGAAAATACCTCGAACTATTCTCATTGTCGAATACTCCATATGGACTATTCGCAGGGTAATGATGTATGCTTTTTAAGCTGAAACAAAGGAAAATAATGTTAATTTGGATCATCCTCTCAGATTTATGGATTTGGGGAAGTGTTGCTAAACTTGAAGTAGCAAAGTGAATCTGTAAACCTCTGTGAATGTCCCGATTCACTTTCAAATAAAAAATATTAAAAAAAGAAATATAATTGCTGCAACTCTAAACTCAGGGTCAGTGTGAATCAAGGACTGGGAGAATTATTATGGGATAGCAAGGTATTTTCGTTCTTTGCAAACGTCTCACAATGCCGAACGATCCAACAAACCATTCACCTCCAAGACTATTAGGCGTATTACAGAAACCGTAATGTCGCTTCTAATGAGATACAAAGGATCTCAAATCAAAGCTCACATCTACAGGCTAATATAGTCATTTCTCGAGCAATTAAATAAGGTATTTTCCTTGTGCTGGATATGGTCAAGGTCATAGCTCGTCTCTGGGGATCCATTTCTCATACTGAGCCAGAATGTGAATGAGGGGCCGCCATCCCCTCGCTGCTGTTTCAGTCACGTTACATAATGAGCCCCCCCTGCTCCCCGTAGACTCGATGTCATTATAGAAATGCATTACCTGAATCCCCTTACCTTCCAGTCGCTTTCGTTTATTCAGTTCTGTGCATCCTTGAACAGGCCATTAGAAATGGATTATGGGACATTTTCTTCAGGAAATAAACCTTCTGATGACCTCTTGCCTTTTTTTTTTTTTTTTTAATCTGGACAAGCATGTTATCATTCAAGGCACTCCTCTGTCACGTGTCTGTGAGTTGAGGAGGCATTAAAATGATTTCTGTGGTATAGGAATAAAATAAACAACCAGAAAATACACTCACTATTTCTCAACCTGTCAGCAACGAATGACCGAATCTCATTAAATAATAAACTCCTAAATAAACCTCTGAAAAAAAATTCACTTGGAAGATTTAGGATTTTTCTTCTCCATGGTTTGTCCAAGTAAGAATGTAAAAACAGACGAGACATTTGGAAGTATTGGAGAAGCGGAGGTGTGACTATGTTTGTCATCAGCTGGGTGATTACCTGCCATAGGGCTTCCTCAGGCTCGGCTGATAATACGTTAGCAGACCAGGTGCCATGACATTGACGGGGCAGCCGCTGCTGTACTCCTCCTTAGCCCAGTCCTTCAAAACAAAACGGGGCTAAAGATATAACTCACATTTTAATGGTGCAGCACAAAAAAGGCAAAATGACAGTAACTGCTGAAAAAACAATAAATACTACTTAAAATTCTAACTTAATGGGGGATGCCCTCAGCCAAAATGAAGACAGCGGCCCACCCACTACAATTTTCCATCCTCCTACCACCCAAAACATCCTTGTTTGGCAGGATTATGACTGGCTTTTTTTTTTTTTTTTTTTTTTTTTTTTTTTAGAAAGACCCTAAAGAGAGTTTAGACTTAAATCTACACACACCTGGACAATGGCCCCATTACAGCAGATTGTTTAAACATACTTTAGTTGCATATTGGAAGTATGAATTGCTAATAAGAATGTCTAAAATGTATACAAAAGGTTGAAACTCACAGAATATTACTTTATTTACTAAGATAAAATGGGAGAAAAATCGCAACTTAGAATATACGAACTTAGAATATTGTCGAAACCAGATATTGGCATACACCAACTAAAATTGACACATCCACCTTTTTTTTCTCAGTCTGAATTTAAACCAGACCAAACTTTTCTTGTTTTAGGTCAGTTGAAATTACTAAAATTATCTCTATTTGATAAATGCCACAATAATGAGAGAAAGAATATGTCAGAGGTTTACTTAATAATGTTTTCAACATCAAAAGTTTATATACATCTCCCCAGTATTTGGTAGCATTGCTTTTGAACTGTATAACTTGGGTCCAATCTTTTCAGTTTTCTTCCACAAGCTTCTCACAATAGTTGACTGGAGTTCTGCCCCATTCCTCCGAACATAACTGGTGCAACTCAGTCAGGTTTGTAGGCTGCTTCACTCGCAAATGCCTTTTCAGATCTGCCCACAAATTCTAGGATTGAGATCAGGGCTTTGTGATGGCCACACCAAAACATTGACATTGTTGTCTTTAAGTCACTTTATAACTATTTTAGCTCTATGCTTAAAAGAGTTATTGTCCATTTGAAAGACCCATTTGGACCCGAGCTTTAACTTCCTGGCTGATGTCTTTAGATGTTTTTAAATATTTCTGCATAACATTCTTTCCTCATCCTTATTTCCTCATGATGTCTTTTAACAAGGAATCAGTGTGTTCCAGGTGTGGCCCTAAAATACGTACACAGGTGAGCCTCCAATTAACCGAAGTGTCTCAGTGAACCTATCAGAAGTTTCCAAAACCATGACCTCATTATCTGGGCTTTCCTTTCTTGTTTAAAGAGATAGTAATTATTCTGTATTTAAAGTTTTGATTTTGAAGACATTATTAAATAACTCTCTGACACATTCTCTCTCTCATTATTGTGGCATTTTGAAAATAGAAATAATTTTGGTAATTTGAACTGATGTAAAATGAGAAATTTGGTCTGATTTAACTTCAGACTGAAAAAAAGGTATATGTGTTTTTCAATTCGTAATGTATTTGTTATTTATGTAAACTTCTGGTTTCCACTGCTTATAAGTTGCAATTTTTCCTCATTTTCTAACTGTATAGAAGTAAAGTCTGAAATGAAAAGTGAAAAGATTGAGAGAGTGGGCAGGAAAGGCAGACAAAATTACCGAGCTGAAGGATGAGAAATTTAAGACAGAAGAAATGAGTGTTGGGGAGAGCGGGAGAAAGTTAGGCCTGAATCTGACAACGCCTTGAAACAGTGTGATAAAGAGTCAGAGGAAGCCAGGGAAACAGATGGTCCAACTACAAGATGATGCTGCAGCCTTTAATTGATGTCTATATTAAACTGAGAACAGGAGAATACAATACTTCTCATTTTAGGTCTTCTTTTTTGTGATTAAAAGATCATAAACATGCATTTTGTTTGATTTAGCAGTAATTACAATCCACAATGGGTTAATAAACCAGTTATTTGTTTGAAGTACAGGGCCTTCTGAAATTATTCATTCCTCTTGACCTTTTTCACATTTTGTGAAGTTAAAACCAGATTTCATGTTATAGACAAAAAAAAAATAAAATCACAGAACAGCTGGATTTAGACTGAGATTAAATACACACAAGTGGGCCTTGTTTACTAACTAGGCAATCATTTACACAGGATTTATTGAAGAGTCAAAAAACACTTTAGATCTTTATCTTCAAAAAATTATTTTAAAAAAAGAAAGCACTTCCCTTCTACTTCACAATTATTCACTACTTTGTGTCGGTTTATCACATAAAATAAAGAAAAACTACAATAGAGTTCATGGTTGTAATGTAAGAAAATGTGAAAAAAATTCAAGGCGTTAAAATACTTTGCAAGGCCCCTCTGAGTAAAAGATCGCAGGTAATGAAGGGATCTTCTATAACACAGCATGGCTTTGCAAACCATGGCAATTTCTACAATTGTTGGCTGCAGCTTAACTGCTCTGACAGATTATAAAACAAATTAAACTGTCAGGGTTGAAAGCACGGAATTACATGCTTTTAACGTTTTTTGCTGCATAGCTTAAAAGCTATCGCTTTGTGCTGTTGTTAAGTTGCATGACTTGACATTTTTATTGGCCATGCAGAGCCAGTATGGACAACATGTGTTCAATCCCATAGAGAGAGATAAAGAAATGCATAAAAATGTGGAGACATTTTTAAGAATTTCAAAGTATGTACATGGACTGGAAAAGCAGATCTGCAGCATACTCAACCTTCTGATAAAGCAGTGAACCTGGGTGGAAAATCACTGTACCTGCTGAATATTTGATGGGTCCAAGTTAACTGACAAACATGAACCTGCAATTTTGCCGCTTAATGGAAAAGTGGAGAAACGAAACCCCTTGGAGCCTAGTGAGACATGCAGAAGAAATTAAAATGATCTTTTGAACTTGTAGGCGTTTTTGTCTGCACATTTATTATCAGTGGTGTTCAGATAACAGTAATTAAAAGAAGGTAGAGAAGAAATCTGATAACAATTTAGCTGCCATAAAAATCTAGGGAAATCTTTTTGTCAGTTAAGCAGCCTTCATTCAATATTCTTTCTTTACTCAAAGTAATTGTTCTTAAAAGTGATGTCCCCCCTGAGTCTCTTTGTCAGTGAAGTAAAATCATGATATCTCCCTTAATGTTACTGCCTTGGGTTTGCTTTAGGCGCTTTTCCACTGGAGCATGGCTTTTGATGGCACAGTGTAAAAAAAGCAGCTGAGGACCTGGAATCATACGTCCAGCATGATTAATGTACTGTTTCACATTTAATCAATGTGTGCTATGCATCACGTAATGGAGCTAAATAGCTGTTCTGTTTGTGTGTGACACAACATGATTAGGGCAAAAATGATATTCCCAGCAGGTATTTTCTTTTCCAGTAGAGTAGCATTATTGCTGGTTTCATATTCCTTCCTGCCTATCCTCCATGAATTTAAAGGGAACCATTTCAGATGACCAATGCACCTTCAGATTTACGCTTTCCCATTGATCAGTTTGTAAACAGCAATTCCTGATTAAATTCATGGAACAGAAAAAAATATTTCCTCTTTCCAGTGAAAAAATAAAATCAGTGCATATTAAAACATCTTTTTAAGCCCTAAACATTGGTTAGGAAGGAAAAAAGGAAGGACAGAAAAAACGACACAAGGAAGGGAGGAAAGTAGAAGAAGGAAGGCTATAAACAAAGGTTCATGAGGGAGATGGGAAAAAGGGACACAAGCAACTAAAAAGGAAAAAGAATAGAACAGAAATATGCTTTATTATCCAACACTGTGAAAATGTGTAGGTATCAGCACCAAGTTAAAGGTAAGTGGAAGTATGCATATTCACACAAAGGTAAAAGATATAAGAATAACAGACTACGTTGATGGCAAATTTACAACATAAGACAAATAATACTGTACAGTTATTAAAAATAGCATACTCTGAGGGCAGAAAAATGTGCAAGGTGCAGATAAAAAACAGCAACAGACTACAAGAACTGAAAAAAACTGCAACCAACAGGGATGTACAGATAACAGCAGAGATATAAAGACTTATTGAGTTTGTTGGAAGCAGTGATGGTTATAGAGTCTAACAGCTGCAGAAATGAAGGACTTGCGATAACACTCCTTTGTGCACCTCGGATGCAGCAGACTGTCACGGAAGGAGCTCTTCAGTTCTGCAACAGATTCATGGATGGGGTAGGGGACATTGTCCAACAGTGATGTTATTTTAGCCAAAGTTCTTATGTCTCCCATCACCTGAACTGGGTCAAGGGGGCTAACCTAGAATGGAGCTGGGCTTCCTGATGAGGACACAAAGAAAGAAGGAAGCAAACAAGGAAGAACTGAAAGAAAGTAGGAAGGACACAGAAGAAAGAAGCAAAGACAAAAGGATAAAAGGTAAGGAGGATACAAGGAAGAAGAAGAACAAAAGATATCAGAAAAAGAAAGGAAGGAAAGCATGATGAAAGGACTCTAGGATGGAAGGTAAGAAAGACACAAAGAAGAGATACAAGGAAGGAAAGACAGAAAAAAGGGATAAAGAACGAAAGGAAGGAAGGAAGTACATAATGGAGGAAGGATTAAAGGGTAGAGGAAGGAAACAAGGGAAGAGTGGAGAACACAAGGAAAAAAGAAATCAGACCTGGAAAATATTGCAATCAAAATTCATGCTTTTCCAGATTTTCCCAGGTTGTATAGGAATCCTGGTCTGGAGTTTTTGCAGTTTGCTGGACGGTACATTAAGATGTGTGAAACCAGAAAACACATCAGCAATGACATAAATAAAATTAACTGTAACTGCCCATCAATAAGAAAAAGAGTTATAAGGCAAATTTCGAACAATCTGAAGTCCACCATTCTTCAGTGAGAAAGTTTATTCATGGATAAGGAAAACATTTGACAGCTGCCAATTTTCTCAGGAGCGGATGTTCCAGCAAATTTACACTGTCACACCACATCTCAGAATCTAAAGGCCTCAGATAGCATGCTAAGTATTAATGTTCCTGTCAAGAAAAGTGGAAAAAGACTGAAGGGTGACATTTTTGGGAGGTCTACCAGAGAAAAGCCTCTTCTCTCTTAAGAGAATATGGTGACATCACTTAGATTTCTATAACTCCATCTGGACTTCTGGGAGATGTTGGGAGAGATTACACCCAAATAGAGATGTGCAGCATACTTAGAATGGGACATAATTCAAGCACAGTGGTGGAGAGATTATGATTTGGTCTTGTTTTACAGTCACAGGATGCTGTTTTCCACTTTTTTACTTGTTGTACACGTAATTATAAATGTGAAGATGGTAAACATGAAGATAACAGATATTTAGACAACTGGCCCATCAGTTCTTTAGGTTTCCAGTGAGAAGCAATGAGAAGGAGCTGCTGCCAGTCTTGGAGTAAGAAGCAATGTTCTAAAGACAACCACTGGCAGACCAATCAGGACAGTGCTGGTTGATCCTGATCCCTGATGCCTGCAGTGTGGGATTAAATTGTCTGTATGTCAGAGAGGTTTATCATATTCCCATACAATGCAGCTGAAGAAGCATTTTTACTCAAAGTACAAATTATATTTGATGTGCAAATGCAATGTTTTCACAAAGTGACTTTCTTTTAAAAAAAAAAAAAAAAAGGCACACAGCGTGGATAAGCATCCAGCATGAAGACATTATCCTACCTTCAAGGCATCATTACTCATCAGTGGTTAGAGTCAGTGACTTCTTGTTTTTTTATGACTAAACTAGTTTCATAGCATTCCATTAAGACTCAGTTTACAGTAGTTACTTAAACAAAGTACAGTTCTACATCCCTTTTTAATAATAGTGTATATGATCAATCATGTGGTTTATAACTCTGATGGATGAGAGTCTGATTTTGCATATAAATTATAACTAGTTGTCAAGCCTGTTTTTATGTGCCTCTACCTCATGTAGGAGCATCTCCAACTAATTAAATGGGGAGGAGTCTTCTCTTCAGGATTTAAGAAGGGATTGTGCTCCAATCCATTTGTAAGCAGTTTCATACATCTGGATTTGTTCGTACATAAGCAGGTTTCTTGATTTGAGTATGTACAGTGGACTCTCGGTATTTGCGAGGGTTAGAGGCTATAATCACCCATCAATAGCTACTTCAGATCCCCTCAAAAAAGGTTTAGAACTGCCTATGTTAATATTGATAGTTCAAACAGCAAATAACATGCATTAATACACACAGTAGAATCTAGTTGTTTCAGCTTCCTAAGCTGCATTTTCTTTCAAAAATTTTAGATATGCGCTATGAAAATCCAAAACTAGGCAAAGTTTCCACAAATAATTCAGAGTTATGCTCCACAGAAAAAGGCAGGGTTCACTGTGAGAGACCAATGGCCATTTTGCAGTCACAGAGTCTATCATTAATTCCTTATAGCGGAGGGGGGTTATTATGCAAAATCGACTTTTTTAAACTTTATATCATCCCACACAGCTCCACCAGACCAGTGGCAGCAGCAATTAGCAAACGCCTGGTGGAACTGAGTGCCTGCTGAGCTTATCATACAATGCTCCTAAGAACCGTTGTAAACAGCATCAGTGGGCGGCACAGATAATTGTTGCGTGGGGGAGTGCTTAAAAAAGGTAGGAGGTTCTTAAAGAGACAGAGGCTAATTTCAAGGCGTCAGATACACCTATGACGCAAAGTTAAATTTTTTCTCACTTGTTATAAATATATACAGCATTTTCATAACAGCTGATGGTAACTTACATGATTGTGCTATAAAATGGAACTATGTACTTAGAAAATACATAATACCCCCACTTTAAATACATACATGTAATGGAATGTGAATGATCTGCAAAATAAGCAGATTTTGCAAACAAAAAACATCAGAATGCCACCGAGGTGCATGGAGATGGTGATAAGTTGGTACATCAGAATACAAATTTTTCCCATGGCTAAAGTTTTTATTTGAACAAATTTAGCTGACCAAACATATTTTCATGATTATGTGACAACTTAAGAGTTTAATGTCGACAGTCAGGACAATTAAAAATAGACACAAAAATAATCCTAAAAATGGCTCCCATTATAGAGTATTGTAATGCAAACAAGCACTTGTGGCAAGAAAAGAAGGCTGTAACTTCACCATTTAAAAAAAAAAAAATCCTGGAATCCCCAAGGTGTCATGGATGTATGAAGAATGGAATTTTACAACATAACATGTCAAATATACCTTCCTTATGCTTGAATGTTTGGTTTCAGAGCAAAAACGGTGGGTTTATAACAACAGAGGCTTTGACCACTGAATACTTACTTTCTCTTCATAGTGAATGCATGATGCAGCCTCAGGACCAAGATACTTCACCAGACTAGAAAGCACAGCTGTTCTTCTTTCTCCAGCCTGCAAACACAGAGAAAAGCCAGCCTCAGCGTTGTACCAGCAGTGCTTACCATTTAAAAGCAGAGCGGCATACTGCTGAAATAATAATGCGCATCGGTATTTTTCCGAGCTCAGAGAGGGTTTTTTTGTGAGCAGCCACAACAGTGAGCATGAAACCAGTAAGAGCGTGAGTATATGAAGGAATAAATGAAGGAATGAATGGACATGCAATGCAGCTGGGATGGGGCACTGAATCAAAGTGATAATTTAATCCATCCTGCTGCTGCCTTAGATAACGGTTTATTAATTAGCATTTTGGAACACACTGAAATCATTTGTATTGTTTTACACTAATTTTACATTTACTTCTGAACTTACTCCATTAATATGTCTCTAGTTTTTATTTTGTTTCCAAATAAATGTTTTCAACATGAATTAGGTTTGTTTTATTTTGCTGTTATTTCAGTATTTGAATGTTCTATGTTCGTCTGTGCTGCAAGAAAAATTTCGTAACCAAATTTTACAACTGGAGACTGAATTTTTAGCCGCTTCTTTGCAAAATGGCTCAAGCTCAGTCAGATTGGATGGAGAGCATCTGTTAATATAGTTATTCTTGCCCCAGATTCTCAGTTGACTTTAACTGGGCCATTTAACACATAGATGTGTGTTGGTTTAATCTTTGTACCTCTGCTTGCATGTTTAGGCTCATCCTGCAGGAAGGTAAATCTCCACCCTGGTTTCAAGTCTTTTAAAGCCTCACACAAGCTTTCTTCCAAGATTAGACTGCATCTAGCTTTTCTGTCCCTGCTGAAGTAAAGAATCCCGACAGTATGACGCTGCAACCATCTTTTACCACAGGAATGTTGTGTTCAAGGTGATGTGCAGTGTTAATTTTCAGTCAAGAGGCTGAATACAAACGCACTTTTCAGAATTTTAGTTGTTAAAATTTTTCTTTTAAAAACTATCATTGTCCGTCCACTTCACAATTATACACTACTTTTTGTTGGTCAATCGCTTAAAATCCCATTTAATGCATTAAACTTTGTTTTTGCAATGTTACAATGTGTGAAAATGTTCAGGATATGAGTGCTTTTACTAGGAGAGATCCAGTTGCAGCTGTATGAAATCTATAAACTTGCCCCTATATTTTATGTTTCATCTTAGAGTTCTATCAAAAATTAGGTGGAAAACAAATTTTAGGCGAGATGTGAGAGAGAAATAGACAAAGAAAAAGGTAATAACAGAGGAGGAAATAACTCAGACAAATTTCAGACGGTAAAAAAAGAAAATAAGAAACTAGAGAGGAAAATGTTTGAACCATTCAGCAAAACAATGTAAGCAAAAGAGAAAAATGAAACTCAAAGGAAGAAGGTATAAACACCACAGTGAGAGATGCAGAAAAAATCCAGAAAAGATGAAGAAATTGGAAGGGCTGGGATGGAGAAACTGACAAACTGACAAAAGGAATACAGATATAAGGCAAAATACACACAGTTCCTGACTTGTCTTATCTGTCTCTACTGCGTCTCTTTGTCTCCGCCTGTCTCCCTGCTTACGACCTATTATTTTATCCCAAAGAAAAAATAAATAAAGATGCCCTCTATGCTTAACAAAAACACTGCTGGAGGAGTTCTAAGCAGAGTGAAACCCAGGTAACCTTTGTGGGGAGCCTCCGATGAGAGCATCAGATATTCATCCAACATTTTAAATCGCATTAGAAGTAAATGTTTATTGAAATTCTTGTTGAAACACAAAGAAAGGAAAGAGGGCTACATAATACTGCAGTGTGAAGCATTCAAGGTACATTTATAAGTTGAACCTGATTGGCTCTTGTTTTGTTAAACACAGGTCACCTCATACCTCACTGAGTGAGCAAAGTATACAGAAGACGACGTGAGAAGGGCTCTGCAGTACTGAGGCATGGGCCTATGTGATCAAAACAATACTATATTTTCATGGTATAAAAAGCAAAACTGCAAAACTAAAATGTAGTTTACTGTTGAAAACCTGTTGCTATTCCACAGGTATTAGTAAGAAAGTTTTAAAAGTTTTAATATAAATGATCTTTTATTGCAGCAGCAAAAGGCGAGAGTGATCGTACTCACCACTCTCCTGTTTATTTTCCTGATGGTTAACTCGAGATAATGAGTTATGTTGTTATAATGACATTACGAATACCGTTTTCTCGAGATAATGAGATAGTTATGTCGTTATCACGAAATAACAATGACCGTTTTCTTGAGATAACGAGATGATTATGTTGTTATGAAATGACGACGGCCATTTTCTTGGGAACGAGTTAATTTCCCGATGGTTTAATCATGCGACCAACGACGTGGTGTCATGGTTTACCTATCACTTATTCACAGAATTACACATGCATGCCATGACTTACACTTATAGGTCCTCTCCTGCTAGTGTGGCATGCATTTGAGTGACGGAATCAGGTTTAACACACACACCAATCATCTCGTGATCTCGAGAAAACAAACTTTGTTTTCCTGAAATTAAGTTGTTATCTTGAGAAAACCATCGGGATAACTCGTTATCTCAGGAAAACCATCAGAAAAAAGTTTATGCATAACACGTCTGCTCTCGGCTTCCGTAGAATATCACATTGACAAGTGTAGAAAAATCAAACCTTTAATTTGATTACATCTCTTTAGTGAGGGAAAAAAGTTTTAAAAAAATTTTTTTTTTTTTTTTTTTTTATAGTCACTGACACCATTCAGGTACGCCAGGAAATGCCTAAAAGAAAAATAGCTAGTTGCCACATCAATAGTCAGAACAATAATTAAAAGATTTAAAAACATGCAAGACTGGTTGAGGACCCAAAGTTATCTTGTTACCACACAGAGTTGCCAGAATAGTAAGGGAGATTAAATAATCACCAGAGCTCAGTGCTCGAGAGAGAAAGCAAAAAGTAGCATGTAGGAGTCACCGAGTCTCCATAACAACCATTTAACTTCTGTTCTTTCATACACAACTCCACCAGGGTTGTCAATATACAGATGAAAGCAGATATGTAGCAACACTGTATAAAAAAAGACAAATGTATTTTTTTGTTTAGCATCTGATATTAAATAAGAATAAACATCAGCTAGGATTACGAGAATAATATTTAGCTGCTGAATGCCAGAATAACGAGACAGGATTTTTTTTTACCTGTCAGTTATAAAACTTGAGGAGAAATTACCCTCTTGCCACCATGCCCTTTGAGTTATAGAATAATTTTCGAGATTTTAACCCTACAAAGGCTTTCTTTTCCAGAAAATTATGATTTTTAAAAATTAAACTGTCTTTTGTAAAACTTTTGCTCTTGATTTAATACATTTAATTTAATACAAATAAAGTTTTTCACTTTAATTCCAACAGACCAAACCAACATTCAGCAATCTAATACCAGAGGCATGAGAGTCCAAAAAAAAAAAAATTACATATCCCATCAACAACTGCATATTATTTAAACAGCACATACTGTGCATAATTGTAACCCTTATGCCCACTTGCATCACATGCTACCACATTTTCTCTGTGTTTAGAAGTGGAGCGGCAAGTGGAGGTTAATTATTAAGAACCTTTTGCTGCTCGTCTCTGCAGGGTGACAGCTACTACAGCTGCAGAGCTTTAAAACAAGTCAGGAAAACGACCTAAATTGCAAAACAACCCCAAAGACAACGTTGGATTTTGTCTTTTCCTCTGTGAGTTAAAAAAGTAGTAGAAAAAAAAATAAGGCAAAAGAATGATATTCTTGTAGGCTGTGTGTGGAAAAAAGACTACTGGTGAAGACGTGAAACAATTATAGCTGTTTGAAAATTTTAAGATTGTATTTATCCCAAAAAATGAAGCAGATGGAAAGAATTATTTCGAGGAATATAACTACAGTTGCAAAATATGCTTTTTTTTTTTTTTATTTTCAGATGATCAGACAGTGAGCAAAAAGTATTTTCTACTGGAGAGAAAAAGTACAAAAGATCATTGGCAGCAAAAGCTCTAATGCTGTCTTAATTTAGAAAAGAGAGGGCTAAACACAAATGCACTGAGCTAGGAGCACTTTCTGTGTGAAAAAATGGAAAAAACTAAGAGTGCACATAGTTAACGGCAATACAATAACAGTTATGTCGATGGCTGTATTAGGGCTGGGCGATAAAACAATAACATCTATCGCGACAGACACGTGATCAATATCAATAGAAAATAGGTCAGATAGGATGTTCAATAATTTCACTGAATGCCAATCCAGAACTGCACAGGATTCTGGGGGATGTAGGCAGAGGAAAGGGTTAAGTCGCTCAACTTCTCAGGGCCCAACTGAGAAAAGTTGGTGGCATCAACTAACTCGCTCTATGGTTACCTAGCAACAACGTGTTGTGTAACATGCGCAACAGCAGTTTCGTGTTGCTCCCAACGTACCCTGGCCTACTTCTCTTGGAAGTCCGCAGGTACTCGAGGCAGAACAATGTGGAGTCAAATTAGACGTCCACTGGACATGTATGTACAAAGGTAAATTTTTTACGACCGTTATGACCATTGTTTTGTGTTTGATGTGAACACAAAACAGTGTTCACATCGAACTGTTTTGCATGGGACACCAAGATAATGTTGAGTCAACCCAACCTGTCGCAATAAGGATGTGCAGCGTGACTGCCGCTCTCTGTGTCGCACTGACAGGTGTGCGGTGGCTACCCTGGTGGAGAAGAAGATTTGTGGGAAATGAAGGGATTTGTCACAAGAAATGTAGGCAATTGGTGCGCTTGAGTATGAAATCGCAAGCGCCTACTGACAGTTTGAGCAGAGTCTATGCGATTCACAGAACACACAGCAGCGATTGGCGACAAAAAAAGTCTGAAGGCCATCCGTGGCGGATTACAATTCACACAGGACCACTTGGTGCACTGAGCTAAGTGTACTGTCTACTGAAAAGAAAAGCAGAGTACAAAAATTAACGGCACCAAAAGCTCCGTCAAAGCTTTCATCCCAGAGAGAGACCCTGTTAAACAAGAACAACTGAGCTAGTAGTGGCAAAAACGAAACATAAAACAAAGAATAAAGATAGTTGATGGCAGTAATAATGCCATCAATAGCTTCATAAAGGAAAGACAGTCAGGTGTACTTACAACTGGAATGAAAAATTGCACAAAAGTAAATGGCAACAATAGCTTTGTTATTTATTTCATCTAGGAAAGAGACCTAGCTAAACAGAAAAACTGAGTTGAAAAAAAAGAAAGTACTCAAAGGTACTGCCAGAACAATTGACATCAATGATTATTTCCAGGAGTAACCTTAATATAATCTTTTCTTTCACCTCACTTCCACAGCAAACATAAAGCTACGTCTTCATTTTCCATCCAATTAACACCTAATGAACTAAAAGCACCAGATGTCCATTGCAAAGGGTACTTAGACATAAATGTCCCTCACACTGGGTTTTGTTTTGGACCACTTAAAAATGCTTTTATCTCCTATATTTTATGAAGCAATAGTCATTGTGAGCTGGCAGCAGCAACCCCCTCTATCCACCTCATTCCTGGATGCAATTTTCTTAATGCTGCACTCAAGTAATATTGTTATTATGACAAGATACAATGCTGTACTTTTGCCTCTGAAAATCTGCACAAACCCTCAACATGCAGTTAAAATCGAATGAACCACTCTCTAATGCTAATGTAGCCTGTTTTTAAAGAAAACAGGAAATAAATGAATATTTGAAAACATTTTAGTTTTCATGGCCTGTTATTCCTGCCCAATATTTGAGCCTTTTATACCCACTCTGAATACATCTCGCTTTCCTCATTTTTCCATTAGTATGCTCCATGACTTCACATGAGATCATACTGAATTGAAATCAAATATCAAACAAGCCTTAGGAGCAACTGCTGCATGCAGGATGAGAACTCTGGTAAGATAAACAGAGGTTTATAATAATCTGATTAGAGTGGTCTTTACCTCTCTCATACTCCAAAGAGTAGCCTGCTGGCCGGAAATGAAGCCCACCAGGGCTGGGTTTCCACGTGGGCTGGTGGCGTCAAAGGTGACACAAAATGGACAGTCAGTGGAAGATCCCGTCACGATTTCCCCGGAGAAGCCCTTCTCCTTCCAAAACGCCTGCAGGAAAAAAAGAGACAGTCCAGCTCCATCAGCCATCAGTAATGGTGCAGTTTAAAGTTAAATTCAAATAAACAATAAAATCCCAAATGAGTTGGTAAATGGGCATCCCATTTTGAGAACAAAACTAATATATATATATATATATATATATATATATATATATATATATATATATATATATATATATATATATATATATAAAGATTTCTTTGATTTTCAGCAGGGGAGCATCAAATAAATCTGCTCAGGGGCAGAACTGTTTTAAGCTGACAACGTGGGGGCCAGATTTTGATGAGTAATTTTTTCTGGTAATTCTTACTGACTTGTTTTATTTGTTGCAATATCTCCTGTATTTACTGCAGTGGTTATTGTGCACAGGTGTCAAACAATAATCAACTTATTCCTTCTATGATTAAGAAGTTTTGATTCAGATGATGATCATGTCAGTGTAATACTTCAACATACAGGAAGTACTTTTTCCAATTATTTGCCAGGGAGAATGTAATTCTTGCACTCCAAAGTTAAAATAAACCATATCAATATGCAGTCATCAATTGCCCTGCAAAATAATTTATTCATTGTCATTATACATATGTAACCGTAGGAATTCATAGTCCTTGAACTTTTCACATTCTGACAAAAAAGACAAACTTCAATATATTACACAATCTTTTTCTGTGATCTGACAAAAATAATCTATAAAGTGTGGAGTGCATATGCATTTGGCCCCTCCTGGGTCAACTCCTTATAGAGGCATTTTGCATCTGCAAGCATTTCGAGGTATGTCTCCACCAACTTTGCATACATAGACAGAAATCTTTGACTGAGTTTAGGGTTTTTGTTTTTTGTTTTTTTTTTTAAAGAACTGACCGACTGGATGGAAAGTGTCTGTGAACAGCAATTTTCAAGTTTTACTAAAAATCCCCACTGGATTTGGGTCTGGACTTTGATCAGGCCAACACAGGAAAATGCTTTAATGTAAAGAACCACTGACCCAGTCTCATCTCTTGTGCAGACTCTAACAAGTTTTCTTCCAGGACTGTCCTGTACAGCTCCATTGTAAAGTTTGACCAGCTCCCTGCCTTGTACAGTGTTAATCCTCCGATCCACACAGTATTTTGCATGAAACAAAAAAAAAAGACTGTGGTTTCATCTGACCAGAGCACCTTCTTCCACGTTTGCTGTGTCCTAAATGGCCTTTGGAGAACTGCTAACAAGACCTCTGATGGTTTTCTTTCAACTCCAGCTTTTTTCTGGGCAGTGCTCTATAAAGGCCAGGTTTCTGGGGTGCTTTACTAACAACTGTTTAGCTGAAATACTCTCCCATCTAAGCCGTGGATCTCTGCAGCTTCTCCCCAATTACCAAAGCCATCTTGGCTGCTTCTTTGATTAATTTTAAATAGGCCTAAGCATGACAGTTAAGGTAAATAGCCATTTCTTCATATAGTTGTGCAATCAAATGATGGACTGAACAGAGCTCTGTAAGATGTTTAAAGGTTTGAATAAAATAACGTGTTGGTCCATCACATAAAATTCCTTTTAAAAAAAGACATTACTGTTTGTGGGTTTTAAAATAAGAAAATGTGAAAAAGCTCAGTTTTGTGAGGTATCTATAGCTACTGTAATAGTAAATCCATCAGTGAATGCAACTTGTGATTATGTATAGTTTTCAGAAATTACAGTAAAGACACAGCATCATCACAGTTTCATGTTTTATTCTAATGAGTGACTTGTAAACATTCTTATTAGGATTCCTGTTTTATTTTGTGAACAAATGAACCGAACACTGAATTTAGAAACGTTGATTTGAGTCAGGTAATGTCATGCTGAAATAAGAGATGCATGACAAGGGGATATTTATTTTTGGTTTGGCTGGGAAATTGGCAGCTGGAACTAATTTATTCCTCATATTAATATGAGATCACACACAGGAAATCAGGACATTTTTTTCCCCCAGAAGCTCGAAAAAGAAGAGCAAACAACACCAGTGATCATGGAACTCTGTTTGCAGAGCATCCTCAGTTGGATCAATTTTGAACTTGGGGGGGTACTTCATTGGTACTTTAACTGTTCCTGGAGTCATTGCCTCACCTTGTAATGGTAAAAGAAATTATGCCTTCTTCTAATTCTAAGGTTTTCAGGCCAGTAAAAGCAAAATTTTCTTTACCAGATCTTTAAATGATCAAACTTTAACTAATAAGTGCCTCCTGTTTCCATGTGCGCTGACAATCAGAAAGACTTGATTAATTTCCCATCATCACTGTGACCACCTCTATAAAAGCATGAGTTTTCACAGGTTGCTGGACTAGACCATATAGATATATGTTAACACAATGCCAAAAAGGAAAGACCCTAGCAATGAACTTAGAGCACCATTTATAGCTGCAAATCAATCTGGGAAGGCTTTGAAGGCTATTTCCAACCTAAATGGCCAAGTCAAAGTCCAGACCTTACCCTGACTAAGAAACCTATGGAGATACCTTAAGAAAGTCATGCAGGAACAAATATTTGTGAACCTGAATGATATAATGTCTAAGGTGGTTCGACTGAATCAAGAATTTTTTTTATACACAGCTTTTCAGTTTTTACTCTCAATTTACTCTGTCATATGTCAATGATGGGAGAAAATGGCAACTTCCCCTGCAGAAAACAGAGTTTTAGACATCTATAAAGATTTGTAATTAATCTACACCTTATACTCCTTATAAACTCACTGTGTCCCATATTTCAAAATTCTTGAAACATTAAACAAATAATTCAACATTTCCACTCGTGTAATATAGTATACCAAGGAGACACCACCCCAGCATGTGCATTTTAAATGTTTAACATTTGGACTTTTCACTATGATTTCACTATGACTTTTTTTAAAAATGGAGGTTCTCAAACTAACATTACTAACACAGTGACATAAATTGCCACTTTAGCTTTCTAATTGGGACCGTATTTATTATTTCTAAGTATTATTATATTTTGTTGGCTAGATGAGATTATTACATATGCAATGTAACATTTCTTTATGTTTTTAATCATTAGCATTTACAATTTTCAAGGTTTTAATCTCTTCAAAGCAGAAAAGTTGCTAGTCTTCAGCCATTTTTATAGAAAGATAACAAAGATCAGAATTGTGTATCATATTCCACAGGTTAGGGTAACACTATGTCAGAATGGATGTGATGGGAGGAACCTAGTAAAAGTGAGTTGAAGTGACACAAGTACTGAACTGCAAAAAGGCATAAGGGTTGGACAACACGACTGACTAGGCTGATCCAGATGAGTGACAGCACTCTGAGCTGTTTGGGGGTGGGATGGTGTCAACCTGTCAGCTTAATTAGTCACCGTGTTTGTCTGGAAGGATCATGTCTACATCCTTCAGCACAACCAGCAAATGTTGTGCAAATGTTCTCATGAAAAAAATAGGAATTTGGCTTCCTTGCATATGCTATTTGTAGCCTGCCGGCAACTTCATGTAAGAATAAGAGCCGTAAATGCACCAACAAGAAAGGCTTTTGGGCAGAACAAACTGTTTTGAGTCTGCACCAAATAACACTTACATCATATTACATTATTCAGGCATTTTTTTTTTCATTCCAGATAGAATTATATAAACATCTGTACTTTTGCCAGCTATATGAATGCAGGCTCCATGCACGCACAAGTTCAGCTGTTCAACACAAACTTCCTGTGGTGACAATTTTCATTGTTTTCAGATTACTGTCCAGACCGATCAGACCTACATCAAATCTACACTCATTTGACACCAGAATCTCATTTTTCCTGTATTTTGCCTTTGCACATAAGCTAACTTCATTTTAATGGTGTACATCATCAACACCAGTGAAGCTGAAAAACCGTCCAGTTTGCATCACTATTCATAAAATTAGGAGACTGTTAAAAAAGGGAAGGATGTGCTGTTACAAATAGTTGCCTCCAAAGAAAAGTTTGCAGACATAATTCTGCATCCATCATTGTTTGCATCACAATAGCCTCATCACAATCAGGAAAAAAGCTGTTAGGGATGAAGAATTTCAAAAGTGAGAGGGGTTCAGCGACACCAAAAAGGCTTCAGACACCCAAAAATGTTCAGCCAACATCACAACCTTTTCCTCCAAAGAGAGAATCATTGTACCACTAGTGCAGAGCCTGCTCAACATTGGTAACAGTGTTCAGTGAGGACCAAGACCAGGAATGCCTAAGTCCAGACCTACCTACCAGAGCTAGTTGTGTTGGAGCAGGGATGCATCTAAAGGTTGCAGGATAGTAGCTCTCCAGGACTGGACTTGGGGAGCCCTGACCAAGACCACCTCTTTCTGAAAGGGAAATGTGTTGCCACCAGTGCAGAGCTCTGCCAACAATAGCGGGATGTGGGTGTGAGAGCATTTGCACACACATGAAGAATAGCAGGAAAGAAGTCTCTTCTGTCCAAGAAAATAGCTCCTTCTCATCCAAAGGACTGGATTTTCTCCCAATTCTGCCCAGAACACCACAATAAATAAAGGGTGAAATCAAAATACACTTCAACCGCAACTTTGTCAAACAACTCGCAAGCAAGGGATGACCTGTGGATTTTTCACTCACAAGGTTAAAGGGACAAAGCTGCTCCAAGAGTAGGACCATGCAACATTTGGATCTACAAGCAGGAAATGTCAGATCCACCTAAACCCAACAAGCTGTGATCAGCTTAAAAGCACAAAAATAGGCCACTATCAGTCAGGATTTGATTCAGACACTGATATCCAAGATGTAAAAAAGAATTGGAGAAATTGTGATGAAGAATCAACCCTGTTGATTCTGCACAAATGTGATGCATTTACTACTCATATTTGCTATATCCTAAGTTTGTAGAGTAAAAAGCCACCAAACAAAATCTTTGTGTTTCAGCCAAAGTTTATATTTTTTTTATCCCTAGCAAAAAGCCTTACATTAGTTAATGGACCATGAAACCACACTGTGTCCCTACTGTCTGGGATTCATTGAAAGTGAGCTGAATTACTTTCAGATAAGGTACAACTACAGTAAATGCACTCACAAGCTTTTAGTGTTGAGAAATCATTTAATGGCATTATGCATTCAATATTGCTCCTATTTTATTACATTGTCAGGCAGCTCGTCTCAGTTTAAATTTGGAGAAAATTATCAAAGGCCATTGTAGAAGGAAAAAACTGAATATTCCAATATTTTGTCCACACAGAATTTAATAATGCTGTCAGAATGTAAATGTGTGTGTTGGAGGTTAAATGAATTACAACAACATATTTTTCAGCTTTATTTACACATATTCACAGGACAAATGCAGCACACCACCTTTGTGTTTCCTGTCTTACACAAATTTCTGACCCCATCAGCTGGCTGAAGAGAGCTGAAAAAATTGTGGATCATAATGTTTTTATAACCGTATCATAATGGTTTTATTCTTCTTAATAAACAGAATATATATATCCTTTTAAAATAAGCTCTCACAGGAATAAAAACAAAAAAGGTGTAATTTATTTTCTTTAACATGCATAAAAGATTTGCCAACATTTGTTGTTTACATTGTATTTACAGCCATTATATGAAAACAACTTTAGAACAACTGGAATATCAGGGTTGATTGTTGTTGTTAGTCCTTAACAAGCATAAAAAACAATGTATGTCACTTTTTCTGGCTTGATAATCATTTTAATGCAACTGTTTGGCATACTGACATTGTTTAAGTATAAATAATCTGCAGTGTCTGATATAGCTGATATATCACTTCAAGTTTCCTATTTCACAGCAAAGTAGTTTAACTTCTACTTGAATTAAGCACCAATGAAGGAGCAAGTGTGAGCAACACATGGGATACAGAACTCAACGAAAGTGGTCGTTAACAAATTTACTGCTGATTTTGGAGTTGATATACCAAGCGAATTTCTCTGGAATTTGCTTTATAGGATCTCTTTTCCATCTTCAGGCTCTATTAAACTATATGAAGATGATTCCATTGCTACAGGCATTGCCTTGGCAAACAACCTACCACTTGGGGCAGGCATTGTCACAGGTAATTGAAGAGACAGATGCCTAAGCCACCCTGAGAAGCCCTCCATGGATTCAGATCGTGAGAGGGACAAGCTGGTGCTTCAAAGATTGCACCCAATGGGGGGATAAAACAAATCAAGAAACCAGACTGAAATATTTATGCTGATAATGCAAAATCCTTCAGCTTGCTGAGATGATGGGGCAAAAGTGTTACAGCGCACTTAACGAGGGTGTAGTCCTAAAGAGAACTCTGCTGCCATCTGTTATCATGGTGTCTCTGTGAGTTCCTCTGGTTATAGGTTTTCACACGAGAGTAATTCTTAACCACTCTCTGAAATGTTCCCGCTAGGGATACGGGAAGTAAGATGGCAGTTTAGTGAACTAAACTCACTCCTCTGCTCACATCAGCAGGGACTGCTGGTGATTCTTGATGTCATTTTAATGGAGCTCCATGTATTCTCCAGAGCACATGCCTCTCAAGTCATTTCCAGTCAAAACTCCAGTGCCGTTTGGAAATACCTCCCTGAAAATGGTCTCAAAAATGAAAAGTATAGGAGCTGTGCCGACATACTCCCACAAGCTAAGACCCTTGTTGGCCACTGCAAGCAATGTTGCTTTTCAGTTGTTTTAGTAAAAAACCAAGACCTTGAAAGAGGGTTGAATTTTAGATCTAAAAGCATATGACTATTGGAAATTACCATTTTTTTCACAGTACAAGTAATTCTGGACCAGGGTACTATGAATAAATAAAAAGGTTAAATTAAATTTAAAGTCAACATACAGTATTTAACAAGAACAAAGTGTCATCACTGCATGTTTTCTGGAAAAACCTGGGCTCAACACATATTTAAATGTAAACCAATCATCATATTTATTTCACAAAGTTATAAAATATCACCTTGTGAAATAAGAGAATGGAAAATGGAGTCTGTTCACCTGTATGAAAAAAATGCAGCTTCAGTCTGTAATCAGATGTTCACAAAGCAGAAACCTGCATGCCAAACTTCTTGCATGTGACCTTAAAGTTACATGTGTACATTTTGGCACAGATTTTATGCCTTAATGTGATTAGACAGTGACCAATCATTGTAGCAAATCAGAAGACATACTGCTGCACTGCTTTTAAACTCCTCCAAAAGGTACCCAAGGGGTATAGGATGGAGAATGATGGTGCTTAACATTATTAATGTATTTTTAATGTAGATGGCTAATGCATGATTTTAAAGTTTTATCTGTTATGCTTATACTTTATTTGATAGAGAAGTTATTCCACTATTTTAGTTCATATGTTTAATTAAGAAAGAATCAAAAAATGTGTTTTTATTTTAAAAAAAATGACATTTTATACAAAAAAATCTTAGTAATAAAACAGAAACAGCAATATCGCCTTTGCTGTCTGATGAGGAAAAAGGTCAAAGCAGAACAAACCAAAACTCAAAAGGTAAATCATTGTAATAAAAGCGGAGCAGAATTTGAACCAAGAAATACTATTTTGCCAATATGTGCATGAAAGGCTTTCAGTGAATAAACAGTTTGAATCTGCCTGCTTTTAGCCTACATTTATTTGTAAAATGGTTCTATCTTTCCAGTGGTGCCTCTTTATTTTCTTATACTAAAGGTAAAAAAGAGATAGAGGGAACAATTTGGAATGAAGCCATCTTTCTTCCATATTAAGACATGTCTGTGCTTCATTCAGGCTGAAGGAGAAAGCAAGATTTAAACAGATGACAGGAAGACTGAACAAACTGCAGCAAATTTGCTCTGTTTCTTCCTTTTGAGTTTTTAACTTCTGTCTGTTATGATACATGCAGGATTTGGAAATGTTGGTAGACTCTTGGAAATCTCAGGGTAAAGGTGAAAGTGAAATACTATTTTGATTATTTATCTGATCCTCCTTTTGCTTGAAGCTTGTGAGCTTCATCACTGACCAAACATCTCTAATATTGTTCCATTGTAGTTTGCTCTCTAGGTTCTTCCTGTACTTCTCCTTGCTGTCTCTAATCTTGACTTTGAGCTGCTTCTATATGCTTCTCAGTAATTCTGTCTCCATCGCTGAAGGCTGAAGGCTTTCAGATCACTGGTGATCCAAGGTTTGTGATAAGGAAGCATCTCACTGTTCTGGTGGGAATGATGTTGTCTACACAGATGTTTATATAGTTGGTCACACACTCAGTCAGGGCATTGACGTCCTCTCCATACGGCTGGCACAAAGCAATCCAGTCCTTAGCCTCAGAACGACCCTGCATGGCTTCTTCAGCTTCCTGTGACCACTTTCACAAAGTTCTCTTCTTTACAGGCTGTCTCAGATGATGAGGACGAGTCAGTATACCGCTTTCTATGCAAAACGTACAAATAATTATAGTCAAGGACTAAATCTGTAGGCTTATACAAATACAGATGAAAAAAAATTAATATTGGGAAAAAGTTAAATGGGTCGCGAGGGGGGCTGGTGCCTATCTCCAGTGGTCATCGGGCGAGAGGCGGGGTACACCCTGGACAGGTCACCAGTGTTCCTTGTCACTCAATTAAGGACGTGCAACTCATATGAGAGTGAAATAATTCTATCAGAAAATAGTAAGTCACAATGATATTTTAAACAGACATGTCATGCTTCTGAAAAGTATGTTCATTTCTATGCCCTCAATACTTTTTTGGGCCCTCCTGTGTTTAGAATACTGCATAAACGTGGCATGGAGGCAATCAGCGGTTCTGTGGTTCTGCCGAGGTGTAATGAAAACCCAGGTTAGTTTGATCTGCCTTCAGGTCATCTGGTCTCTCTCAACTCCTCTTAACAATACCCTATAGATTCTCTATGAGGTTCAGGTCAGGCCAGTTTGTTGGCCAACCAACCAGAGTAAAACAATCACTGAACCAGCCTTTGGTACCTTTGGCAGTGTGGGCCAGTGCCAAGGCCTGCTGGAAAATAAGTTCAGCACCTCCATAAAGCTTGTGAGCAGACAGAACCATAAAGTGCTCTAAAATGTCCTGTTAGATGCCCGCATTTACTGCGGACCTCAGAAAACCCAGTGAAGCAGAACCAGCAGATGTTAAGGCACCCCAAATCATCATTGATTGTGGAAACTACACACTGGACTTCAAACAATGTAGATTCAGTTGCTCTCCACTCAAAGACACTTCTGATGTTAACTCTGGGTAAGGAGTAGCTTGAAAAGAGGAATGCAACATTTGCAACTCGTGTAGAATTTGTCTGTGTTGTGTCTCTTGATGCACTGACTCTAGCGTCAGTCCACTCCTTGTGAAAATACTCCAAATTCTTGAATAGATGTTGTTTAACAATCTTCTCAAGGGTGCAGTTATCCTTATTGCTGGCACCTTTTCTTACCACATTTTTCCCTTCCACTCAACATGTTATGAACCAGTTGCATGTGATATTCAATTTTTCTGAGATAATGAATTTTGGGTTTTGAATATCTATAAGCCACAATCATCAAAATTACATTTTCTGAAATGTGTGCCAAAAATATAGATTTTTTTTTTTAAAGATGTTCTTATTTTTTGAGCTCTACTTGTAGATATATGTGTGGCTGTAAAATTAGATCAGATCTTTTATCTGACCACTATTAATAGCTTTGATTATCTTTAGCTTGGCAAATAGGGAACATATGTGTTCTCATCTTGAAGATGCATGTAATAAACAACCAATAAATGAAACATACAATAGCAAAATATGGTGATATTTGAGTTAATTAGAATACTGCTATATCAACACTAACATAGCATTAGACATCTCAAAGAGAAAGGACTGGATATGCTGCAGGGTAATGATAAGCATATCATAATGAAGATAAGATTGTTTTGTGACTCCTTGAGACTTTAAAGAGCACTTTCAAGTTCCCTTCAGTTAAGTAGCTTGCATCTTCTTACATAATTAATACAAAACTACAGAAGACAGCAGCGATGAGGCATGAGCTGCAGCTATGGATGGATCCATACAGAAATCTCTCTTCCTTTCTTAAGATGAAAAACAGATTTTTATGGTAAATAAATTCTCCTTATTTTCAACATGCAGGCAGCAGAGAGTGACAGAAAACATGGAGGGTAAGGACAATTGAACAAAACAAGCACCTCACAGCAGTGTATTGAACCATGGAAGCTGCTGTCATGTCGGATGTGGCCCAGCCATCAGGCCAGCTAGGTGCCATGTCTGCTTCTTTTTTAATCCTTTTTAAAGCTTGATTTAAAAGTTTTTTTTTTTTCTAATCTCTACTTTTTTTCTGCACTTTAGTCAAGTATTTTTCATCCTCCAGGGGAGAGTACACCCTATACTTTACCTTTGTGACCTTAATTTGAGGTCTGTGAGACCTGCCCCCTAGGCTGCAACACACAGCTGTAATTAGTATAAAAGTGAGCTCTTCAGTCATGCATGAAACCGCCGACTCTACATGGACACACAAGAAGAGGACAAGAGCTTCATATGAACCACACTCTCAATCACTGAACAATATTTAACATGTTCCCATGATGTGTCCCACCGTGCCACCAAGGCGCAGATCTAATAAATGTTTGCATGAGCACTAATGATCCTGCATTCATTACAGCTGGCAAATTTAATCTACTAACAAGGTCCATTCTGGTAATTAATTGTGTGGTTGCAAAGTACAAAATGAAGATAAAAGAAAATACATTTCAGATGCTGTGCAAAGTCCTCAGTTGTACATTTATTTATGGTTTGAAGCTGTAGTTTCCAAAACATATTTTTGAAGAAATGTTCTGTCTTTCTGTTTGTTGCCACTGCTGGAACTTCCTATGATAAGTAAAAGAAACTGCTTTTGTGTATTAAGAATTTAATTTTAGGGAGCAATGTGACCACATTTCAGTGTTCTGTAAGTTTATTAATAAAAATTGATTCAACCCAACCAGCATAGGAGCCTTTTGGGGCTCACACATTTATTTCCAATATGGTGTCTTATGTAAAAGTTGACCCTGTTTTAGGTCTTGCAATGCATTTGTGAAAATAAATCGAATATACAATGGTGTGATATTATCTACTGTCCGAGTCTGAAATGAATGATTGAATGGCCAACAGTCAAATATAGCATACTTTTAAGTAGTCACAAGAAGAAATAAGCATGCAGTCACACCCAAAAAAGCTTAATTAAATACACAAAACAACAGTAACTATTAGACATCCAGAATAAAATATCATTATGTGCAACTGAGAAAATTTAATCACAAATGTAAACAAGGAAAACCAGAGATAAATCAACCAGTAAAAAAGTACTATTCTGGAATTCTTACTTTAACCATAAGACAAATACAGTTAAAACATGATACTTACACTGTAGAAAAGGGCATATCCATTTTTCCCTCACTGTGTGACCTTAAATCAGATTGTGTCCTGTTTTAGGTTTGGTAGGAATACCTAAATTATTTATATTTGCTTAATCTCTAAATAATGAGAAAGATAACATTTTAGCAACTAGCAAATCACTAGTTCACATCTATTTCCCTTAAAGCATTCATATTTATTGTAGAATTAGGATATGATATACAGATAAAAGACTACATATATTTTCAAAATAAAAGCCTCAACATTCCATAGTTATTATTTGTATTTTAAGCCTGTTATGGAATATAATGTTATTTTCGCATACTTCTTACATTTGGGAAACAAAATAATGACATTTCTTTTGCCAAATAAACCCATCTAGCTGCCATAAAAGTATCTGTTCAGGATTTCCCAGATGAACAGTAATTGTCTGGAACATGTGTGGATGGTGACTTTTATATCTGTTCTGTATTGCCAAAGAGCTGATCAGATTAACACAGATTATAAAATACACATGACCCACACAAGATGGCATAACAGACAGATGGCTTTTCATGAAAAGCCTGGGTGACACAACAATACCCATTTGGTTATTTTCAAGCAAAGACAAAGACACATAAATTGAGTGTTACTGTAAGCTCTTCCAACTTTTAAAGGGATGGTATTATTATATTACATTCAAGGCACAGGATGCCATTTTAAAGCACAATCAAGTTACTATGTTACCTACAGTTGTTATAAGAATGCTGTTTATATCAAACATAACTTGACTTTGTCAACAATGCTCCTCCATTATGCTGTTTACAACCATTCTTAGGAGCACTGGACTGAGAAATAGTTTGTATGATAAACTCAGTAGATGCTCAGTTCCACCTGGTGTTTGCTAATTACTGCTGCCTCTAGTCTGGAGGAGATGTGTGGGGACAGAGCGGGTAGGGGTGCTCTGTGAGGCGGAAGCTCAGCTGGGGACTGCAGCTCCAAGGAAAAGCTTTGGGTAAATAGACGATGATTTATATGAGCAAGCGTTTATGCAACCAGAATAGCTGCCAGGGGATATTCAAGGATTTCTCAAACATGGATGAAAGAATCAAAGCAACACTTCAGTGATGTTTTTGATAAGAGATTAACATATTATAAAACACAAAAATGTTTTGATTTTACAAAATACCCAGCCTTTAAGGTCAAACCTAATGTTCACTGGGACTAACAGAACCACAGAACCTTTGACTCTGGTCCAAGAAGCACGCACCAGGTGGCATTAAATATTCTTCAGGAATTTTCTTCTTGTCAGCTGCTACTCACCGTCTGATATGTAACAATGAACTTCATCATATGGCCAACTGGCATGTTCTGGGTGAGGAATTCTCTCATGCTGGGCAGGGCTGGCTGGTACTGGATTTTTGCTGGAGGATAAGCAACAACAGAATATAACTCTTATAAAGCAACTACATATCATAAGTTTGTGATATAAATAAGTTTAAAATAAGCTTATGGAATGGCAAACTATATATATATATATATATATATATATATATATATATATATATATATATATATATATATAATAAAAAAATTCCCTTCTCACCCTCCACGGGTGGTCTTTCTCAACCTCTGAGCTCGGGTCCTCTACCAGAGGCCTGGGAGCTTGAGGGTTCTGCGTAGTATCTTGGCTGTGCCGAGAACTGCGCATTTCTGGACTGAGATGTCTGACGTTGTTCCTGGGATCTGTTTTAGCCACTGCTCGAGTTTGGGGGTGACTGCCCCGAGGGCCCCGATGACCACAGGCACCACTGTGGTCTTCACCTTCCAGGCCTTCTCCAGTTCCTCTCTGAGGCCCTGGTATTTCTCCAGTTTCTCGTGTTCCTTTTTCCTGATGTTGCAATCGCTTGGTATTGCTACATCCACCACAACGGCTTTCCTCTGTTGTTTATCCACCACCACGATGTCCGGTTGGTTCGCCATTACCATTTTGTCTGTCTGGATCTGGAAGTCCCACAGGATCTTAGCTCGGTCATTCTCCACCACCTTTGGGGGTGTGCCCCACTTTGATCTCGGGGCTTCCAGTCCATATCCTGCACAGATATTTCTGTACACTATGCCCGCCACTTGGTTATGACGTTCCATGTACGCTTTCCCTGCCAGCATCTTGCACCCTGCTGTTATGTGTTGGACTGTCTCAGGGGCCTCCTTGCACAATCTACACCTTGGATCTTGTCTGGTGTGGTAGATCTGAGCCTCTATCGCTCTGGTGTTTAGGGCCTGTTCCTGTGCAGCTAGGATGAGTGCCTCTGTGCTGTCCTTGAGTCCAGCTTTTTCCAGCCATTGGTAGGATTTCCTGATATCAGCCACTTCAGTTATTTGTCGGTGGTACATCCCATGTAGGGGCTTATCCTCCAATGATGGTTCCTCCAGCACCTCATCCTCTGGTCCCCATTGTTTGAGACATTCGCTGAGCACATCGTCGGTTGAGGCTTTGACCTTGATGTATTTATGGATCTTGGATGTTTCATCCTGGACAGTGGCTCTCACACTCGCTAGTCCTCTGCCTCCGTCCTTACGGCTCGCGTATAGTCTCAGGATGCTGGATTTAGGGTGGAACCCTCCATGCATGGTTAGTAGTTTCCGAGTTTTAACATCCATGGTCTTTATCTCTTCCTTTGGCCAGCTTATTATTCCTGCAATCCTTATATATATATATATATATATATATATATATATATATATATATATATATATATATATATATATATATATATATATATATATTTCATAATTTTGTTAGTTTGCTTGTCTTTTGTTTGTTTTTTTTTTTTGTTTTCCCAAGGTCTTTATTTATGTCCAGTTCTGTCATTGCCATCTTGGAATAGACCCTTACTATCAAAGAAGGAAAAAAAAAAAAAAATACACATCTACATTGGATTTGACCTGTCACATACAAAAGCTGCCTTTCTCAAAGCAAACCTCTAAATGTCCTTGCTGGATTTGTAGTTTTAGCCTGAACAATGTTTTTATGACTTCAATAAGTGACCTGCTGAAATGAGTAGTCATATCTGAATTCCTGTCAATATATAACAAGGTTCTCTTTAATGGATAATTTTATTTTGCCAATTTAGAAATTCAGAAAGCTTTGAAATAATTCCATCTATCAATCTAACGGGGTTCAAAAAAATAACAGAATCTATTTTATTATTGGCTATTTAACCTAATTTGTCTCCCCTTTTGTCCCCTCTGACTGGTTGTTCAGCAGTTTGTGATGACTCCTTTCTGAAAAGCTCAGACTGCTGGGGACCTGCTGGGGTTCTAGGATTCAGAAAGAGAATGAGAACAGGGTTATAGCCAGGTCTACAAATAACATTGCTGTCTGTACCATACACTTTGCTTCTTTCATCTATTTTTGTGTGAAGCTGGAAGATTTGGGGGTTTTCTTTCACATATTAGCATGTTCTCAGTATCAGTAACTTTCTTTAAGCATTACTTTGGAGTAACTTGGTATTAAGCTGATTTAATAACCACTTCATATGGATTTTTCTTATGAACTTTTCATTTCAGTTGACATTTAATCAATTTTAATGTCCATCCTAAATACACAGAAACCTTCTTGCTTCCTTAATTGCCAAATTGTTCATTGGAAAGGAAAGAATGAATTCTTCAGACTAATTTTTGATAGATTTTGAGACATCGTTATTAATTTAAATTACAAAGCTTATCAAAGCTATCCCACACAACCTTCTGCTACAATATCTAATCTAAAGTAAACATGACTTGTTTCCCTTAAGATTTATTTCCATAAGGCTACACAGCTGTTTGTCCCAATATGTTGAAAGGCTCTCGTCTCGTTTTCTTGATTAAATTCCAACAAATGTTTGATTTTCATTATTCAAGACATTTTCCTGTCCTCATTTCTTCCTTGAAGATGAAGATTCATCAAAGTCCTCTCAAGGTTTTAAAATGGATTGTTTTCAACAGAAGTTTTGCCGTTTTCAATCTTTTCTGTTTGCTTGTTTTAATGCAGACTAATAAGCTCAACCTTTTGAATCATTACATTTCTTTTCATGACCACCAAGCCTGTCTTTCAACATCTTTATCACTGATGGTTAAATTATTTTATCAAATAGATTATTAATGATAGTATTTTTACAAATACCTACATGGTTTACATTTAAATCCAGGTGACAATGTTTTTTATTGGTCAGATAATATTAATCACAACATTTCAGATTAATTTCTTCCATATTAAGAACGTATAAACAGAAAAGAATCAATCAATAAATAACACCTAAACTAACCTTTATTGAATAGATGTTGTCAATGAACTCCCACAAACTAAAGCTACTTTGCTTGTTTCCTGGAATTGTAGTCCCCAAGGGGCAAAGAAAGACTATTTCTGAACGTCTGGCAGGGGAGGCAACAACTGGCTAGAAGCCAGGCTATTAACAAATGAACCAATGGAAGAGGTGAGGCATCATTTTTCAACTGTCAAGACCTGTCACTAACCTCAAAACAATGCTGAACTAAATTTATGACCCACTAGCAGTAAAGTTGAATAACTGGGAAATGATAAGTGACACCAAACTAATTTGACATAGTCACATAGACATTTGAAGGACACCACCACATGCGTAAGTTAAAGCTCGTCAATTGGTGCCTTGTGCTGGCTCCTTCTTGTTTCCAGCCAGAATTACCTTTTACTTATTTAATTGTCAGACAGCATTTGAATTGGAGATGCAGTGTCCTGTCAAAGTATTCATGCTCACATTTCATCCTGTTACAAGCACACATTTTGATGAATATCATTGGGATTTTATGTGATAGCTCAATGGAAGGTACTGCACAATTGTAAACTGGAAGAAAAACAATGCATAAAAAATTGAAAAGTGTAGTGTTTCTGTAGCCAGTTACAATAGTCAACACTTTAAAGAGCTACTTTGTGCTGCACTTAAAGATGACAGTCTTTTAGAGGATATCTTTTAAAAATTTTGCACACTGAGAGACTGAAATTGACTTCGGTTCCACTTTGCTCTTAGTGAATACATTTTTAATACAGTTATATAAAAAGGGAAACAAAAATAAAAGTTATGTTCCCCCCCTTTCCACTGTCAGATTGTTCTGACCACACCAGTGGATTAGCCAATCCACCTCCCGTCTGTATGTGAACTCATTATTGTTGTGGATCAGACCAATAACAGTGGTGTCATCTGCAAACGTCAAGAGTTTCAGATGTAGTCATTTGTGTACAGACACAAGGAGTGGGGAAAGAACATAGCCCTAAGGGGCGCCAGTGCTGATGGTTGTTGTGCAGGAGAAGTGGCCCCAAGCTCACCTGCTGCTGCTATTCAGGCAGTAAGATGATGATCCACCAACAATAGAGGTCTGTCAGCTGGATGAGCTTTGGGTGGAGAATGACTTCAGCTCAGCCGTTGCTGGTGTTGACGGCTGAGCTGAAGTTCATAAACATGCACCTGGCGTATGTCCCTGGGTTGTCAAGGTGGTGCACGATGACGTGAAGTCCCAAAATGACTGCATTATCTGCTGACCTACTTGCCCAGTGAGCAAACCGCAGGAGGTCCAGCAGAGGGCCTGTGATGTCCTTCAGATGTTTCAACACCAATCGCTTGAAGGATTCTATTACCACAGACATCAGGGCGACAGGCCTGTAGTCCTTTAATCCAATGATGATGCATTTATTGGGACCAAGATGAAAATTTTATTTGCAAAATAGTTCAGTGTCGGTCAGTTTGGATGGAGAGTATCTGTGAACATCAAGTCTTGCTACAGAATTTCAAGGGATTCTGGTTTGCCAGCTTTAACACATGGATATGCTTTAATCGCACCGTACCTCTTGACGTGTTGTTATAGGGCAGGAGTGTCCAACTCCAGTACTTAAGGGCCTGTGTCCTGACAGTTTTGGATGTGTTTCTGCTCCAACACAGCTGATTCAAATGGTCCAACTACCTCCTCGGCATGTCAAAGTTCTGCAGAGGCCTGATAATGAACCATCATTTGATCCAGGTGTGTTGAACCAAGGAGAGAACTAAAACAAGCAGGATACCGGACCTTCAGGACTGATTTTGAACACCACTGATTCAGGGTCATTGTGATGCTGGAAGGTAAACATTCACCCCAGTATAAAGTCTGCCTTCAACAGGTTTCCTTCCAAGATTGCTCAGTAATCAGCTCTATTCATCTTGCATCAACTCAAACAAACTCAATACAAATGCACACACCACTTTAGATTTTTCAGTTGTTACAACCTTGAAAATAGTGCATCATTCTTCTTCCACTTCTCAATTGTGCACCACTTTATCTTGGTCTATCAAATAAAATAAAGTAAAATACACTGAAGTCCATGACAAGAAGGTAAAAAATACTTTTGCACGCCCTCTTCTTTTCTTGTTATAATCAAGTCCACATGGCACACAGGGATGCTTTGAAAATTACCATTTAAACACATGAACTAAATCTGGTAAAAGTGAAAAGAAATCTGATCTTGAAAGCTAAAAAAAAGAAAAAAAAACAGAACAACAGTTTTTCTACTGCAGTGACAAAATTGGACTATTGCTCTTAACTCTTTCAGACAGCCATCAATTTCTTCTCTTGACCTTTTGAATGTGCCTCACTTTTGGCACCTTTTGAAGACTTTATTGATCATTCACCTATGTTTCTCTACAGGGGATACAACAAAGTATGGTTTTGTTTGTCAATGACAAGATAGACTTCTCCAAGGATCCATCAGAGGAGCAGCAGCTCAAACCATTATCTCCTGATGTAAAGCTACCCCCCCCTTATTCATGTTTTCACTGTAGGGGTCAACAACTTTTAAAGTGCACACTGAGACAACTCAGAAAGTTATATTTCTAGCTCACTTTAAGTTCAGCGTTAATTTAACTTGCAAGGATGGATGACTCCTGAGGAAATAAGGACATATTAAGTGTAAAATTAAGACCACTGATGGAGAGTTTGTTTTTGACAGGGTCTTTTTTTATTTTTATTTTTTTTATTTTATAGGTTTCATCATCTGGTGAGAGCCCAACACTTTCTATCATACAGAGCTATAACACTGTGAGTTTTTTAATGCAAACAGCTGAAATGTGTTTCTTCTGTAGAGTGGTTGGAATAATCCATAGGGTGAGAGGCTCAGTTATTCGGAAGGAACTCAGAAGAGAGTTGCTCAGTTCAAAAGGAGGCATTTAAACAAGTTTGGACATCTATTAATCAATATATTGTTTTTTTTCCCCTTTTTTTTCTCTCATTCCTCCTCCCCCTCCCTCTTTCCATTTTTTTTTCCTTTTTTCTTCTTTTTTCTCCATCACATAGCTCTCAGTTTTAAATGGTTTGTAATTTGACACTTCCAAAAGGTTGTACAGACTCAATACACATCCCCACATTCAATATGGGTGGAGGGAGCTGTGCAACTTCTGTGTTTATACTCAGATATAAATCTTGTCAATGAACGCAAGAACTTGCTAAAAGAAGATAAAAAAAAATGTTGCGATATGTGCAGGAATGGGACATAAAGCAGTTCAACAATTTAAAAGTAAAATCAACCCAAATCATCTAATTTCCTGAAATTCTAAAGTACATCTTTTCAGAACAGTTAAATATTAAAGAACAGGTGTCAATTCTGGCTTCTAAATCCTTCTTCCCAAAGATCGTCTTAAGCTCTCTTTCTCATTTTAAAGCACCATTGCAGTTCATCCTGTCTCAGTTCATTTTGACAAATATCACTAGAAACCTGTTGACCTTCCTTTCTCAATTTCCTCTGTTGCAGAGATGTGTCAAATCACAGTAAGAGCTCAGCAGAAGACTTCAACGTTTTCCAATACTCTACTGAGCAGAATTTTCAAGCACTGCGCACAGGCCCTTTCAAGGTCTGACAGTGAAACATGAAAAGCCACTCAAATTCATACAATTTATCAAAGAGATGTTGATGATGTTTCAAAGATTAAGCTTGCAAATGGCAATTTCTAAAGAGTTATGCAACATTTATTGGTGTACATGCTATGAAATTAGATAATCTTCTTTATGCTCAAAAAGCAAAAGACTAGAAAGAATAATGGAACCTGACAAACTTAAGGGAAAAAAGAAAAATAAGCACAACATTTTTTTTAGTGTGTGGCTGAGGCAATTTAATGTGGATCAGGAAGGAGTTTTTAATATATACAGCAGCAATGAATCGTTTTTTTAATCATAAAGATATTGAGTATCCTTTACCTCACAATTCTGGGAAGGTATCCACACACGGCCGATTTCAAAAAATCAGGCAATAATGACAAATGGATACCATTAAAAAAGGGAGAAAAATTACAGTAATAAACTGCAAGGCCATCAGAAACTGGGAGTACTCTTCATCAACCACTTAATCCAAATGTTAAAGATAGGTTTACATCTAAATGCAGGTTCCATTACAGACCCTTTACTGAATTACCTACTCAGACCTCTGACACTTATTAAAATGGAAGGCTATGCAGCTGAAATAGACCGCCTCTAACATTTCTTTATGCACATACTATCATTACCGCAAAATATACAGTGCTTTGCAAGTGTATTAAAGTAATCCCCTTTAACTTTTTACATTTAATGACATTAAAACCACAAACTATGATGTATTTTCATTGGGTTTTATGTGACAGAGCAACACAAATCAGTGCACAAGTGGGAAATGTAACTGAAAAATGCAAGTTACATTTGTAGTAAGCTCCTAAATTGGTCATTAGATGAATTCATTGTTGTTGTTTACATTGGCCATTGGCACGCATGAGCTCTAGATGTGTGGCAAAAGAACTTCCGGTTGGCGTTCTCTCTATAGGGTTTTACTGTTGCTTCTGAACTGAACCATTCATTTTAGTGATACAATAAGTGTCAATATGAGTTAGTGCTTCAACCCGAGGACTTGCAGCGGTATAAAAATGAGCTCGTGTATGATGGAAACAGCTGACAGGTTTCTCAACATGATACTGGCTGGACCGACAAACGGACAAACACCTGCCACCTTTGATGGGAGTTACTGGAAGCCAACAAGTTACTAGAAGTTTTCAAATATTTTGCTTGTGGACATGTTAAAGGTTTATTATACCAGAATATGAGCCCCACCAGTCCTGGGTGCTTCATTAGAGCCAGAGTCAAGCCTGGGCAAAGAATCACCGACCCGCTGCATGATCGTGGATAGTGTCAACACTGCGTGGCAGGTAAGTCAAATATTAGGTCTATTTCATCCAACTTGATTACGAAATATAGTCCAAATAAAGTGTTTTACCTGTATTTAGTATTTATTTAGCTGTAGGCTATGTAGGTAATTTATAGCCTATAGAAATTTATAATTTGATATAGATTTGTGTATCTATGTAATAAGGTGCAGGTGTTCATATAATGGTGCAATTGTATATATTGACTAGAAAAACAGGACAATTATTTCTAGAAATGATACTTTAGTTGGACAGTTACTATGAAATAGATAAATTGATTCTTGTTTAAGTCTTCTTGAAATCATTACTGTTTCATTTACAATAAGGAAACAGTAGAACTGATATTTTGAAGAAGATTGTGACTAAAGTTTTTACATCTTCCTACTCCTTTTCAAATGGTTCATTTTGTTATCTTGTTATATTATTTTTTTATATGTTTGGAAAACTTAAACTACTACTACTTAATATTCTAATAAAAGTTCATATTTTGCAGCCAGATATGGCGACTTTTGGTCTGATGAATTTTTACCCCTGAGGTTATACACCCAAGGGAGTGTTGGGTGTATAACCTCCAGGATCATGCACCATGTGGGACATGTCAGGAACCCAGCTGTCACCCTGCAAAGTGGTTCCATTACAGTTGTGTCAGCATTTCTGAAAAATCTAGGAGTTATGTGGTTTAGCAAAAATGTGGTGCCTGTATGTTGAAGATTAATTTCCCATAAAAAGAAAAGTTGCTTCTTTCATTTCAACATTTATTTCATTCATTTTTCTTTCAAGATCTGTTAACTGTCTCAGATTGTAAATTTCTTCATGTTTAGCATCACACTGTGTACATCTATCCATCGGTTCACCAACCACAGTAGTTTGTGTTATAGTCTCTCTGTTGCTGTTTTCATCTCATCAAAGACTTTTTCTTCTTTTGGCCATCCACAAGTATCAACTTCTCTGACGGAACACTGTCTGGTGTTGGAATGTGTCGGATGTCAAAGATGGTTGCTACATAGTCAGGCTCTTCAGGATCATCTGATTTTGAACCTGTAAGAAAATAAAACACAACCATATCACAGATTATGGATGCTGATAAAATACAAAGGAATTCCTTGCTACATAACAGGACATTTGGAAGAGCAAAAATTTTATTATAGATATTTGTCGGTAAATTAAATTTCAGTCATCGAACTACTGTGTTTTTAGGCTTGTCAGCCAAGATAAACATGACACAAGTGATGTTTGATCTCTAAGTGTGCCACTTTAATAAATAAAATTGAACAACCTAAAGTACAATAAAAAGAATGTCTGATTCCAAATCCATTAAGATAAACAGACACTGATATTCAAATAATGATCTAGACTTCGTTTTAATATAAGACAGTAGCCAAAAATAATATGCCAATATTTCAGTCTTGGAAAAACAGAGAAATATCATAAAGTGAGGTCTAACTTAAAAAAAAACCCAACATATTAAAGAACACAAAGATCATTTATAAATATTGGATGCCTGTGATGTGTTTATGGTGAAGCTGGAGCAAAAAAGTAGTATAAACAGTAATGGTGTGCATATATTAATAAATCCACAGGTGCAGCACGTACCTGAGACAAAGTGTCCACAAAATCCGTACAAATGGTTCTTCAGGACAAACTCTCCGTGTGTTTCTGATCCAAGAATCACGTTGTTTGTGGTCATGAGTTGGAATCCTGTAGAACCACACAACTAACGACATTTTGCTGTTTTATACAATTGCTTTCATTACTCTGCCTGGAGCGCATTGTCGCCAGTGAGTTGTTTTGCCATTAAAAAAACAAAAAAAACAAACAAACAAACAAACAAAAAAATGGATCCTTGCGTTTGCTCATTGGAAGTACGTCATCGCGGTTTTGTCTCAAGAGCTGTTCCTTAAATGCCACAAATGTTTTTAGATAACATAAGCGAACAAACGGCATCATAAAGACCAAGGAACATAGCAAAAAGGTCAGGGAGAAGGTTTAAAGCAGGGTTAGCTTATAAAACATTCTAAGCTTTGAGCATCTCAAAGAGTACTGTTAAATTTATCATCTGAGCATGGAGAGAGGATGGACCAACTGCAAACTTTGCAAGACGTGGACGTTCACCTGAAATCACGGGCTGAGTAAACAGAGGATTAATCAGATAAGGAGGAACATGGTAACTCTGGAAGGGTGGCAGAAATCCACAGCTCAGGTGGAAGAATCTGTTGACAGGAGAACGATAGTGAAAAACATGGCTTTTATGGAAGATGGGCAAAAAGAAAGCCATCGCTGAAAGAAAGCCATAAGAAGTCCTGTTTGTCAAAGGCCAAGTAGAAGATCCAGCAGGCAAGTGGAAGAAGGTGCTCTCATCAACAATAAGTTAAGTTTATTTGTATAGTACATTTCAGCATCAAGGCAATTCAAAGTGCTTCACATCATAAAAACATCAATCAAGTATACAGCAAAATCATCAAAAACATTCAGCAAAATCATCAAGCAAATACACATGAAAATCATCAGCAAAATATCAATGCATCAAAATCATAGGGATCATCAAGCAAATATAGTTCAAAAACATTGATCAATGATCCACTTACTTTATTTAACTGATTTACACTCAAACTTCCACCCTTTGGAAAACCAAGCTTATCTTCCTAAATTAAGGCACATTCAACGCAGTCATCTCCACCTTTTTCTCACATTGTTTTATATATTGAGGAGTCTGGAGGAGGAGGCACCCCTGAGGCCTTTGACATTCAGTAGGCTTAATTTGGCTTGAAATACCTTTCAATAAATGTCAAATTAGTAAGTTAGATCAAAATTACCAGGTCAGGGCACTACCTAATTTTTAGGACACAATAGTCAAATAGTTTTCAGTCTCAGTTATTGCTCATAAATACCAGCCATCTTCACTCCTTTGGGACGGTGGGGTCGTATTGGTTCAGTGACAGGATCAGAGACACATCTCTTTTGAGGAATCTGTAATTATTTAGATTCCTTCCTTCTTTCCGGATAGAGCTTTTGGTAAAAAAGGATGTCACATATTTACACATTGAAACTCCTCTTCTTCCTCCAAGAAACTGAAAGGGGGTTAACGCAGTACATTCTAAGATTCATAGTTTTTATTCTTGTCAAAAGTTGTAAAAAGCCTGAGACTCAGGTGGAGGTTCACTTTCCAGCAGGACAACAACACTAAACACACAGCTGGAGCTACGATGGATGCATTTTGATCAAAGCTTCCTCATGTGCTAAGATGGCACAGTCAAAGTCCAGCCTTAAATGCAATTTGGTATCTGTGATACAACAATATTCACAGACACTCTTCAATTAATCAGAAAGATTTTTCAAATATTTTTCAGCAAAGATCTTTATATATATATATATATATATATATATATATATATATATATATATATATATATATATATATATATATTCTTCCTACTCTACAATTATTGCCTAATTGTAATCTGTATTTGTCTATCACACTAAATTCCTAATATAACATCCTGAAGTTTGCAGTTCTAATGTGAAAGAAGTTCATTGGATAGGAATATTTTTACAATGAACTGCACCTGTGTTTACTATCCTCATTTTAAAAATTATTTCAGAACCGACTAAATCATTTGGCAGTTTTTATTAGTCAAGGAAGCCTTGCTAAATCACATACACTATGTTTATCTATCCCTCAGCACTCACCAAGTTGTTCATGAAGAGAGATTCAAAAAGCACTGGGAAAGTTTAAATTATTTCCACTGTGTTTAAACTCGATGAGATAAGAATCACACCGTGTTAATTATCTCCGCAATCACTGGGGCTCCCACTTCATGTCTAATCCCTAAATTAGACTCCATTAGTTTCATTCACAGCACAGCAAACGCGGTGACCCAGAATTCTGTCTCACACCGAGTCAGCTAGCAAATCAATTCAAATGTGCTGCTTACCTGTTTTCCACTAATGTAAACAGGGCTCTGGACTGAAGCGTGAGTGACAGATGTAATCGCTTCCACGTCACTGGCCAGGCCTGCTTTAATTTATGCAGCAGCTTCCACTCCAAAAGAAAATAGATGTTAAATAGATGTTTCTTGGCTGATTGTCGAGTTGCGTCAAAGTAAAAGGCAAGGTATGGATACTTTTGAAAGTGTCACCAAGAACTCCGGCTTCACTCTGCTGGATGAAAAATACATGCACACGCAGATAAGTGTGATACGGCCCGACAGACTGCGCTACCCAGCACTTCCAACCCCCCAAAAAAACAGAAACAGGAAAACACGTCGAAGCAAGCCGCTAAATTAGCATGCCTAATTGCATTATACTCAAAGTGGCTTCTGTGAAAGGCTGCTCTGGGATTTTATTCTGTGAAGTGGCAGAATGAGCAAACATGGTAAACTAACAGCTTTTCCATGCATACTAATCTCAAAAATGCAGTGAGACCAAACAAGTTCATAAATCATTGAGGTGAGTGAGGACAGTGGCAACAAACAGGATAGAAAAATGGCAGTAGTCATCATAAATAATGGATGGATGGATGATGGATGATTGGGGAGATAAATCCAGAAGCCAAGAATAGGACAAGCATAACTTATCGGAAGCATGCAGCTCTTATCTGGATCCAATGCCAGACAGGGTTGCCTGTACCTAAAATCATCTCGTTTGTTTCTTCAGATACTCTTTAATTTATTCAAGAGCAAGGTATATGAGAATTGATTTGGATACGTCTGAACACGAGATCTGTACACATCACATCCATGTTGAGACAAACACAAGAGGCACACCGCTCTAGCTCTTTACTGTCCAAAGAGTGCCTTGCACGCACATACTCACCATCAACTCCATCTGTCCCGTTTCTTCCCTCTCTGAGGGTATTAAACTGAAACACAGCACACATGGCTTTCAGCTTCTTAATGCATCCCGTGGTTCCTTACAGAGAGGTGACGTCTCAATCACTGAGCTGACTTTAGCCTTTTCTTTTTATTTCGAGGATCCTTGTCAACTTCACTACGCTGATTTAAGGCCCAAGCGTTGAACTGTGGCATAAGAGCTAAAGCAATCCATGCTGCATAATTCAATGCTGCTCTCAGACCTGTCTCATTAGGAATCCTGGCCATGTTCCATTGCTCTGAGTATGAGGCTCTGAGTGACAGATCTGGAGCCAGCTTAGTACAAACAGGCGCAGTCACAGTGTAGGCTAAAGCTTCGGCTTGAATCATGAAGAGTTTTTACTGGAGAAAGCTATTATAATGGACTCTTTGTTAGAAATAATCAGGGGTGGAAGTAATAAATTAAAAATACTCACATTACTGTAGATTTTTTTGAGTACTTGTACTTTTCTGAGTATTTCTTTCAAGTGTGTAATTTTACTCATACAATTTAAGTACAATTTAGACCATGTAATATACTTTGCTACTTTTAAAATCAGAAGTCACGACTGAGTAATGCCACAATTTCAAACAATATTTGCAAGAAGCAGGACTATATTATTGCCTTTACTCCTGCTTGACTGATAAACAAGCTTCTGGTCACTAGTTGGCAGCAGTGGTAAAATTAATCAACAGGCTACCTATTCAAGCCAGAAGAAGAAGTAGCCTACTCACAGACACTGGTGTAAACAGAGGAGGAGAAGGAGGAGAATACAAGCATGGAAGTTTTGAAACATATCTACCTCCACAGAGGAGAGATGGAGAAGTTTGTGACAGTGAAAAGAAAAATGGAAGCAGAGGCTAGTAAAGCATGTATGACAGCGTATTCGGGCCAGACTAAGAGCTTTTTTTTTTTTTTTTTTTTTTTTTTTTAAATACAAGAATAAAGTCCTAATATTATGAGAGAAAAAAAGTCATATTATGAGAATAGTTATACTGTTGGCAGAATAAAGTCGCAATATTGCCAGGAAGAAAGTTGTAAATTTATGAGGAAAAAAAAGTTGTTTTAATGAGAAAAGAAGCTTTAATAGTGTTATCAAGATCTGACGTGAGCAGCTCAACAAGTCTGTGGTTCTTTCTTTGAAATGGACAGTTGTTTAAACATTTCAAAGTTCTGCAGCTGATAATAATGTGATCCTGATGTGTTAAAAGATTAAGTATGTACTTATTTGTAAAACCGATACCAACTATAACTTCACAAGATGCTCATTCTCAGTTTGGTGTAGAATTCTCATAAAATTACATCTTCATTTTCGTATTAAAGACAAGCAAGCAACAACAAAAAACTTGGTCTGCGCTAATACTCCATTGTAAGCAAGTAACTGTAGCTCCCAGAAAAAGGCCAGGAAATAGACAAAGTAATTGTATTTAAAGAAATTATTATCTGTTCACAGGTTTTCTTTCCTACTGTTTTATGATTGATTTAAAGTGTCGTAGACATTTTTTAAATGATTTTTTTTTTCTGAAGAATTATCAAAAAAAAAAAAAAAAAGTTGTCCAGAAACACAGGAGATGATCATTTTGTGTGTGACAAATTGGTAAAGAGTTGATTTTGACTTGGATCCATAGATGCTTTGGGTATTTGTGACAGGCTGCTAGTAACAATTTGCTCACACATTCTTTAGTTACTTTAAAGAAAAATCCAAAACATAACAGTTTTGGCAGGCATGAAACATTTTAGCCTGAATAAAGTGATTCCCAAAGAACTATTAGCTGAAAACCTGGCATACAGTGGATGATCAACAGAAGGATGATGCATCTCTTACCTCCTGTGTTAGCTTTTAAAAGGATTTTGACTTTCAGTTACCATTGCATTTTTCTACTTGAACAATATGGTGTCATGGTCAGGTACAAGCTGTACAAAGCTGTATTTTCTGACATTATTTTTCATTTTTCCACAATAACATACAACACAAAAGTCCTGTAAATGGCCTCAGCGATCCATGTTTTCTTGCAAGGTCATTTGAAGCACAAGCCATGGGCCAGTGGAAGTAATGAAGGTGTGTGTTTGCTAGTGGTAGAGTTATGTATCCATCAAGATTTCAGATCTATCTATATATATATATATATATATATATATATATATATATATATATATATATATATATATATATATATATATATATTTTTTTTTTTTTTTTTTTTTTTTTTTTTTTCAGAAACTCACTATGATGCAGTCATGACTTCGAGACATGTTCGAGTTAGTTTTATTTGGTTCAGATTGGGCTGTGAGGAATATCCTGCTGGATCTGATGTGGAAAAGCTTTGATTCTTATATTTAGGAAGATTTTAAAAACAGAACTGAGTACTTTGAGGGCTGGGAAGTTTATTTATTTTATAAACAATGTTTTATAAATCCATGTTGTAAGTAATGCTCTGCTGTGCGGGGAGCTGTCAGTAAAGAAATATGTTCTGACATCTGCTTCTATATAGAAGATGTGCAACAGATTTATGCATCAGTAGTCATGGAGTTGACTAAATTGACTACATTAGGATGTTTGGTGTGTAAAAAGATTATTTTTCTGAATAAAAGGAACATCCTGTGGTCACAATTTTATGATACTTTTATATGGAATAGAATTTTATTGTGTGTTTCTGATTCTATACTAGAATCTATATAGAATGGGACTGCTTGATAAAAATGTTCAAATGTAGGGTCCACTGCTATAAAATGGAAGAACTGCTCTCCAACACTGAGTGAAAACATCATAAAGAAATCCATCTTCTCAATAAAACATATTACTGAATTTCATTTTACATTTATCTGTTAAATTTAAGACAAAAAATTTGCAAACTTCACTAAAATTGTCATGATATATACGAGGATTGGACCGAAATGATAGGACAGGACAGGACGACAGCAGTCTCATGATGGGAATGTGTAATAAAGAGAAGAACAAATGATATACAAAAAACCAGACAACATGGAACACTAGGGAACATGAGCGAGAATCTGACATGGTAAGAGGGAACTGAAAGGTATATACATAGAAGGTCTAATCATGAAACAAGGAACAGCTGGAGGAAAAGCACAGGCAGAGGAGGGATGAGAACAGCTGATAACTAAGGCAGAGCACAAATAACCAAGGGATCAAAGAATGCAAACACAAGAGACACCCAAAACAACCCTGGATCCTGACATTACACCCCCTCCCCCAACATTGACACCAGATGGCAAAAACCCAAAACAGGGCAGGCCAAAGGGGACTCAAAAGGTGGGCTAAACCCAAAAGACAATCAAGCAAGAGTTCAAAGGCAAAAGTTCACGGGGACGACCAGGAGTTCATACTGAGGTCATAAAAAGTTCAGGAGATCGTCCATGCGGCCAGTGGAGATCATGAAGCAATTCAGGAGGTTGGCTGTGTGGTTGGTGGAGATCACAAAGATCTGGAGGTCAGCCATGCAGCCGGAGGAACCAACAAAGATTATCTGGAGGTTTGCCGTTTGGCCGGAGGAATTCTACGAAGAGACTTGAGAGGCGGGTGGCAATGTAGGGAGTCTGGAGGCTTACAGTGCGTCAGAGCTGCTGCCATCGGGTGGCGTGGAGCGGGCTCTGGCACTCAGAAGGAATGTGCAGCTGTTGAGGCGTCGGCCAGACCCCTGCGAAAAAGCTGTGGTGGTGCCCCGGTGACAGCCCAAGTAGAATCCCAAGCACAATCTGAAGCGCAGGTTGTTGGCGTTTCTGAACCAGCATGTGCCGACCTTTGCAGAGGAAGTGCAAAGGGTTGGGCACAGCCAGTGAGGAGTGCTAATTTCACCAGCGTCCATGGCACTAAGCTGGTGGTCTGCACTGACAAGACGGGGAGGAGCAGTATCGTCAAAGGCTGCTTCCAGGAGGAACTGTTCCCAGCCTTGAGCTGGCAAAGGCAACCATGGCTCCAACAGCGCATACCTTTCATTTCTCCACCTCCCAACAAAAATACTGAAAAAGAACTATTATTTCAGCTCCTGTAGTTGGGTCTTTTTTCTGGCTGGATCCTTCCATCATGATTTGGTGATTGTTGTGGATAGATTTGCCACCCATCATGTAAAATACGGAACAGTCCTTTATTTGGTAGTTAAATCACGCGTCCTGTACTAAACAGATAAGGGACGTGATTTGTTCCGTATTTTTTTTTATATATGCCCAATACATGTCTGTCTCACACACATCAACACAAAATGTAACAACAATGAATAGAATAAAACACATGAAATGCCAAGTCCAGTAAAACTGTTGTGGCTTGAACTACACAAGAACCCCCAGCTTTCTTGAACACTCCTTTACAAAAAACAAAACAATGGCATAAAATAAAGCATATGTATGTGGTAAGTCAGGCAACTCAGGCAGTGGTGGACATGGCTCCAAGAAACCCTTATTTTCATTTCTGAAGGTGGCAACCCTAGTTGTTTAGGACCCAAAGTGCAACATGAGAGGAATGATGATGAAAATTATTTAATTACAGTCCTAAAGACTTACAGCCAACACACTAGAACACGAGAGGGCTGAGCAGAGGTTAACGCAAGGATCTAGCAGGGTACAATGACATGGGTGAGAACATATATAGGGTAATCAAGAGAGAGGACAAACAGCTGAAACTAATCACAAATGAAGGAGGAGACACACGAGGAGGGCTGAAGAAGATAATCAAAATACAAACTCAAAGCAAACCCAAAACAACCCAGAACCGTGACAAAAATAGGTTTCCATTTTGCAGTCTTCACTAAATTTATCCTGTGCTGCTTTTGCAGAGAACAATAGATCGAAAGACAGAGATTCACAAAAAGTACACCATTACATGCAGCAATTGATAAGGCTACCTAATCCTGTTTATTTATCAAAAACAATCAATTTGAAAGCTAATCTCTTTTCATTAACCAAGGAATCACCTTCTTGCACTCTCTATGAAAATCAATACGAATTATATATTTCAAGCATCTCTTTATTTTCAGAATAACTATATTGATGCTTCAATTATTAATTGAATAATACTGGAAATATTCAGTAAGCAATGATTAGCCTATTAGCAATCACACTAACATAGTTCAAGAAGCAACAACATCACATAAACCAAAAGGAAATTTAACTACTCAAGACCAAGTGGTATAACTATGAGCTAAGAACTATAAACCATGCATGAGCAGAAAACAGACAGAAAATGTTTGTATCATTTGGACTTGTCATAGGAAAGTTTTTGTCTACCAGCCAACATTTGCATAGCAAAGATACTTGCAATCCAAATGGTATTATCGCAATGATCCACCTGATTTTTGTAATTTTCTGTTTGCTTGTTGCTGCCGGTAACTGTACCCCTGGTGGGTGTCAGCTGATTATCTCTACATTGTTTTGCTGAAGGTTACCAGTAACACTCAGCCTGCCATTTTGCTTATGTTTAACTGAAAAACAATGAAGGATTTGATAAGAATAACATTAACTAAGAATGCATCTGTGCATTCTTTCACAAACATTCTTGCTCCTCCAAGTGCATATTTGAATAGTCATTATTCTTAATCTTTAGCCAAGATGATCTTCAGTGTCATGGGTAGGAGGAAGGGTTAGGGTTGCAGAAACAATTTAGACAAATGATTTAGCACAGATTGAAAGCCAAATATGAAGCATGTGATTTATAATCAAATCAATATTATTTTAGTCCAAGGCTGATTAAGGTTTAAATGAAAGATTTCAGTTCATCCCTGACAAAAAACAAGTGCTTCTTTTTAGAGAGTGATTTAAATTGTATGTAAACTCACAAGCAAGGCATTTTTTGATAAAGCTTATAGTTAGCTCAGCATAATTATAGCTGCTCTATTTCTGTAGTAATGCTGCTACAGGCTCAGGCTGCTGAAGGGCATAATGACCACTTTTGCTCACTATGCTACATTCTCCTACTACTCTCCAAATTTTCATTGATTGCTACACCTGGTCTGGCATTTTGTTTAACTGTGACACCTTCCTGGAGCGGGGCATCAGCTGAGATACTGCTGCCAACAACTCAGTGTTCTCCTTCTATAGATGATACACTTGGCCCTGTCTTTCAGTATTTGACTCTATCTCTCTCCTAGACAAAACTATTGGCTGAGCTTTTAGTGTGCCTAACTGTGTTTGCTCTCTTTCATTCTTTAGACTTGAAAACTGTCTCTGATTAACTGTCTTTCTCTTAGATGAAGCCACTAAAGGAGCTACTACTGCCATTACCTTTTATTTCTCTTTCACATAGAAAGTACTGCTAGATAAGTGATTCTGTTTTGTGTGTGTGTGTTCTGTGTTCTCTAACCCCCAGAAAGTCACAGCAGAAGGCCGTTCACACTGAATCAGCTTCTGCGAGTGGTTTCGTCTTGTTAAAAAGGGAGTTTTCCTTTCTGTTATTGCCACATGCATGCTCAGAATGAAGGATTGCTGCGAGTCAGTGACTCAGTGCAATCTGCCGGGATTCTTTAGATAGAAAACATTTCAAATCAATTTAAATATTTTAACTGAACTTGACTACATTGGTTGATAACTAGGATTAAGTTGGAACATATGTATTTGATTTGAAATTTCTTTGATTGGTTTCATATGGGGTTTTTTCTTGTGAAGTACCTTGAGGTGATATTTATTATGAATTGGCATTATGTAAAGAAACTGAATTGAAAATAAATTGAATAAACAGAATTAGGACAGCTAAATAAAAGGTAAATCTCAATTTTTATAAATTTAGATGAGTTCATCAAAAAATTAAGGGCAAAATTCATATTTTAAACCAAGAAAACATAAAAGTCATGGACAGACATTTCTATTGTTTTCAAAGCAGATAAGAAATTTGTAAAATTGACGATAAAGAGACTTTGGAATCTTGAAACTCAGATTCATTACACAAAGTGACAAATTTCAGGGTTAAAATTAAATTCTTTGGAGAATTGACATATGCAGCAATATAAACTACATGAAATAGTTTATACAGTGATGTCACCACCCCTTTAAATATAACCAAAACAAATGATTTTTAATACAGAATTGAATGCCCTTTCAAAAGTATGCCCATATACTGTACAGTAGCTGCACTCAATACTTGATTTGGGCTCCTTTTGCATGAATTACTGCATCAATGTAAAGTAGCATGGAGGTGCTCAGCCTGTGGCTCTGCTGTGATGTTAAGGAAACTCGGGATACTTTAAAATCGGTCTTTATTTCATCTGCATAGTTGGATCTGGTATCTTGCATCTTCCTCTATACCATATTGCATAGGTTCCATCTTTTGGAGTCAGAAAATGAAATCAGTAGCTTCTCATAAAGTGTGAAGTGCTCTAAAATTTTCTGGTAGACAACTGTTCTGACTTTGGACTTGACAAGTGCACCTTCTTCTACCACACTTTTTCTTCCACTCAACTTTTCATTTATGGCCTACGCTTTTTGTGGAGGCCATCAGTGGCGGTCAAGTGGGCTAAAATTGTTTTAATATGCAATTGTCTAATTTTTTGAAAACTGCATTTGAATTTTCATAGCTATAATCTCCAGATTTCACAGAAAAATTACAAACCCAAACCATGTCAAATGAATCTATAATATAAGGGTTGCGCTGAAATGAAACTCTAAAATTAAGGACAATTTTTGATAATATTCTGTATAGGGAAGTACCTCCATGGGAAAATACATTGGGGTAAAAATGTTGGAATTTAATTTTCAACTTGGAATGTTTTTACATGTTATTTTAACAGGATAAGTCCAAACTTCATGGTTCATGCCAAATGTGACACCCCTGGAGGTTTCCAAATGTTTCTCCACTTGGTAACTTGATTGCAGGGAAGTTGGCAATGACGTGTTTACCACTTTCAGCTTCCCACATCCAACCATAGTAAATGTCACCTTGCCCCTGCAGTTAAAAGTTTACACCTCAACTCTTACATTGGTTCCAAAAATCAAATCAAAGCAAATCCTGAGCCCGGAACCTGACCTCGGTCTGAATGTACTTAAGCCAAAGTGACTCCCACACCCTGGAGCCAGAAAAAGATTGAGAAAATTTGTTGATATAAATGCATGGCTGCATGGTCAGCCACATTTAAGAGACCTGATGAGCGAGTGGGATATTTGCCTTCTGCGTGAGTGAGAATTTCAGTTAGCAAGCAGAGAGAAACATGGGAAACACACACTGACCTGCCAAATGAGGGGGGCAAGTGATGATCACAGCCCTGCACAAGAAGGTGTCGTTGGGAGTCATGACCCTGGCCCACTCTGCATCCTGTACAAACAGAAACAAACTTTAATTATATGGAGGATTTACCAGTGAAAACCATCTGGCTTGCTGTGGCATAGAAGCTTACAGGAGTAATTTGCTGTGTGATATAATAATAAAAACTTTAAAAATATCAATCTTCAAATGTACATACAGGATGTAATGCAGCTGGGGTTACAACTTGATCTCACTTACAGAAAGAAAAATAAACAGTATTCAACATGTCTATTTTTTTCCCCTTAATACATATTTATTTTCAAAACTTCTGTTGGTATGAAATTCACTCTGGATGTTGGTAACAACCCAAGTAAATCCACACAAAGAATTTAAAGCTAATTAGTCCACAAATGAAGTCATGGATAAAATGACAAAGACAATAAGTATTGAACATGCTTCCAGAAATGTATGAAATATTTTGCAAAAAGCCTTTTTTGGTCCTAAAATCAAGACATCTCCCATATGTAGAAACAAGTCACATGCATTGCTCATATCTGAATCTTGTAAACAAGAATACTAATGTTGTTACCTATTTCAGAGGTGGTTTTCCCTACCATTACCCAAGGGGGGTGCCCCACCCCACCAACAAGACCACCCACCCTCCCAAAAAGATCACATGTAGTAACGGTAGGTGTTCACAGTTAATGTCATTAATTTTATTAGCCCATCTAAATAACACCAATCTGTCAGGGTGAAGAGAAAGGTTAACCAAAAGGTGAAGCTTTTGATTTACCGGTCGATTTACATTTTAACCATCATTTATGCTCACCAGCCTCTGGGTAGTGTCAAAAGAACAAGATCACAAATGCAAGCAGCTGAAATGAGTTTCCTCCACAGGGTGTCTGGGCTCTCCCTTAGAGACAGAGGGTGAGAAGTTCAGTCATCCAGGAAGGGCTCAGAGAAGAGCGGCTGCTCCTCCGCATCAGGAGGAGCCAGTTAAGGTGGCTGGTCAAGACGCCTGCTGGATGCCTCCCTCGTGAGATGTTCCGGGTACATCCCACTGGGAGGAGACCCGGAGGAAGACCCAGGACACGCTGGAGCGACTATGTTTCTCGGCTTGCCTGGGATAATGGATGGATGAATGGATGGGTTCTAAGAAGGGAATGGTTATATACACAATTCCTAAAAATAGATTTTGTCTACATATCTTTAATAGGAATAGGTTTGTGATACCAATAAATATGGCACGAAGGATTTTGGGAAAATTTGTTTCTTAACATGAAGTTGTATCCCAATGAAAAAAAGGGAGGATTCTTCTATTTTTTTCTGCAAAAGATTTTGATGCTGCAACAAAAGATTAGCTTTCTCAGAGCTGGCAATTAGCATGGATGGCACTGCTTTTAAGACAAGAATTAAAAGAGCACACAAATTGGATCTAAAACTCTGTGCTGGAGTCTGGCTCATCGGGTGTTTAGATGAAACTCCATATGGATGTAGCCCTAAGTTGCACAGCATGACTTGTGCATATTTCCCTTCATTGTGTCAGTGGAAACTGTCAGATGACCAGGAGGAGGAAAACACTGCCACAAGTCTTTGTGTTCAGCAAATGGCATCAGTTGCCATGGACTAGATTTAGACCAAACGGTCATGTTCTGTGGCCATATTCAGTCCAAACGGCCTAAAAATATCAGTTATTGTGTTGGACTTTCATCTAGCCCTTTTTCCAACCATGGAACTCTCACATTTTCAGTAAAAGGCCAGCCTGATAGGGATAACTTTATACTTCCCCCTTTATTAACCCAGTTCTTTTCAGCAGAGAAATTCATCCATACATTAAATAAATTGGTGACATGCATTTCCTGAAATTTAAAAAAAAAAAAAAAAAAGATATAATCTTTTCCTTAGATACAGTTCTCAGGTAGCCGACTGAAATAGCTATCCATAATGAAGCAAATTTCTCTGACTGAATGCTATCCTTGTTATCATGTAATGCAAATGATCCAAATTAGCATCCATCCTCCTCAGTCAGGCTGGTAGACAGCATGTACTGCAAGACTCCTGCTGGCCGACTTCTTGTTGATTCCCCACACACGAATGAAAAATAAATGATTAAACGGAGCTTGCAGCACTTTCTGAATGAATCACATGCTGTGAATCACAGTTACAGCCACTCTTTTCAATTTCTGTCAATAACAGAATATTTATTGATTCTGTGTGTCCAAGTGCAGGCTTTGGCCAGAAAACCAACATCTTGTTTCAGTTTAGTACTAGTGGCCTTTACTCAAAGTCATCTGACTCCTCTCTGCCCATCGGCAGAGAGGAGGAGGGAAAGAAGCAGCAAAGCTTGCAAAGTCGGGACTCGAACCCCAGACAGCTGTGTTAGGGACTGATGGCTTATGCTGGGACTAATGTCCCACCTCTTGCTACTTTAGCTTCAAGTGAATTAACTTAGTTGATCTGCATGGTTAGTCTATGATAGACAATACAGAATGGTTCACTTTTCCCCTGTAAATTAACTAAGGCCTCACAAATGGTTCTGTGTAATAATCCATTTGTATGCCAAGTTAAGTTCTGAAGCAGACATCCAATAACTCTGGGGACTGACAATAATTTTGATCAGAGAAATGCTCAGACATTTCTCACACAGAAACTCCCTTCATCTTCATGGATGATTCCAAAGAGTTTTGAGGTCAGAAAGGATATAAACACTCCAGAGTGTTCTGGTCCTGCCTCAGGGTTGGATGAGCCCAAAAAAAGCTCCAAAGCGAGGCATCCTAAACAGATGACTCAGGAATGACTCTGCTCCAAGATTCTCAACTTATCTACAAGACTGAGTCCACTCACCCAATTAAGGAAGCTCGTTCCACTGAGCTGTATCTGGAATCTCATCTTTTCAGTCATTTTCCACATCTTACAACCATAAGAGCGGGTTGGAATGAACTCTTACTGGTTACATTCAGGTACACCTGTTCAATAGCTTGTTAACAAACCAATCACATGACCACAACTAAATGCATTTCGGCATCTAGATATGGTGAAGACAACTTACTGAAGTTCAAACTGATGCTTGGCATTACCCAAGCAAAAATTATACCTGAACTCTGACCCCAAATCCCAGAGGAGTTGAAAAGGAGGCTTCATGGATGCAGAGCAGGACCAAAGAGCGGAGAGACAAGGAGGAAGTTGAAATCATGTCCTCCCTCGATCATATTGTGAATGTATCATCCCCAACTCCAATGTCCCTCTGTCCAGATTTCTAGCCATACGGCCAAAAAGAGATTAAAGTTGCAGTAGGTAACTTTTATAAAAATATGTTTTTTTTTACATCTTTGTCAAAACTATCACTATATCCTGACAGTACAATATGAGACAGATAATCTGTGAAAAAAAATTGAGCTCCTCTGCCTCCTCCCTGTGGTCCTACTGCCATCTGCAGAAATACACTGCTCCTGGTCAGAAACAACCAATCAGAGCCAGGGGGAAGGTCTTCATACTGTCAATCACGCTCGTGTATGCGCTGCTCACACCCTCCTCCATGCTGTCAGAACATAGTGACAGTTTCAACAAATATTTTGAATCAAATTGTTTATATATATTACTGACTGCAGCTATGAAGAGGAGAGGCAAAAGCAAATGAGGAAGATTAGCAGTGTTTCTGACAACTTATGATGTCATCAAGGAAATGTTACTGTGGAATATCATCTCTGCTGCCCGGATTATGATCTGTTAGCATGTCATGACAGTCATAAGATTATCACACAGCAACAATCTTCAGTCAGAGCCCTCATCTGATTGGTTGCAAGACTGACTGCTACAAGAGATTCTTCCTGCCCTTTGCATCACTGTCCACAACAACTCTTTGAAGATACTTGGATGACATGAGTTACAATATTCAATTTCCCTTTGGGATAAATAAAGTTTTTTAAATTGAATTTAACTGATATTTCCCATTTAAGTCAGTAAAGCATCTCTGCAGTTTAGAGTCCTTTAAAGATGATTTTTTTTTTAGCTTCCAGCACACTGATTTAGAATCACTAACATTATTATGACTCTGGTATGCTGTTTCAGTTTGAAATGTATCATGCTATTGTTCTGCACGGGTTTTCAACAAGACCATCCTGGGTGTTCCCACAACCTTCCCAGCTGGGAGGGCTTTTGTCCGTGCTTCGCTTCAGCTGACGTGAAGTGGAAACTCTAAAATGCCCGTGGCTGTGAGTGTCAGTGTGAATGTGTTTCTCCGTCAATAAGTGTTAGCACTTTGAGAGACGGGCAAAATGTCAAGGTTCTGCCCTGCTTCTCACCCAGTTCATGCTGCATGGCAAACTAAAAGCTTCAGCCAGCCTTGGATATAGGAGGATATGGAAAACACATAATAGATGTTGGGTTTTTTCATGTTTCGGTCTTGTTCTTTCATAATTCAAAAGGAAATAGAACTGCAACAAAATGTCAGTGACTTGATATTGGGGTTGTCTTTAAATAGCATAAATTGCCAGTTTTATACAATCATTTTCACAAATCTGAATTTTAAAAGACATCCATATGATTTTTTCATTTGCATTTTTTTGCATAACCTCTCGGGCAGGGGTCTTCAAATCCAGGACTTGAGGGCAAGTGTCCTGCAACCTTAAGATGTGTCACTGCTTCAGCACACCTGAATTAAATAATAATGTCATTCGTAGGACTCAGGAGAACCTCTGGAGAACCATTTGATTCAGGTGTCTTGGAATACGGGCATATCAACAAGTTGCAGGACACTGGACCTCGATGCCTGGATTTAAAGAGCCTTGCTCTAGAGATTTTTTTTTATGTAGCCCACCAAGCTGTATTCCCTTCAAACATTAAAACTAATTTGTTTCTTCTGACCAAAAGTATAACCACAGTTTTCAGGTTTGCAGTTGTATTATGATCCCACTACAAGCTCTAGGCTTGGACTGAGCTGCTGGGTTTGTTTGAGATTGTTTGTCCTGTTGTAGCTGTTGGAAAAATTGACCAATTTCATCTGAAACTAGAATACATTGGTATGCAGAGGAGTTTGGAGTCAAATTAAAAAAATCGTAAGAGGCCGTGGTCTTGTGCCTACAAAACGAAGCCAAATCATCACTCTTCCACTGCCATGCTTGACTGGAGGTTATGAGGTGTGCCAAGCAGCTCCATCTCTACTTTGATCTTATTTGTGCAAAGAACATTATTCTGAACTTCACCATTTTACAACCAGATGTCTGTGGAATTTAAGATGAAGTTCTTGGTTTTTGCAATTACTCACTGCGCATTCTGATATTGGAGTAAATTAGTATGGGTGTCCACTCCTGGAAAGAGTCTCTTACATTGTTTCTGCTTGTAAAAAAAACAAAAAAAAACAAAACAAAGGTTCCTCTTTCAAGAATGGATTTTAAATTGTTTGGAAATGGCCTTATAACCCTCCCCCAGAGTATTAGGCAGTTTATTCTTTAAGATCATTGCTAATATCTTTCCACCTCAGCATCATGTTAACACACGTTGAAATGCTGCAAATTGTAAAAAACTGAGTGTATCTAACAGCTACTTTTTCCACTGAAACCCTATGGGGCATGGATGTTCTTAACTTACATTACTATGAAGGCTGCAAAGATTTTTCTGCAGGTCATTCTGTGCACTGGGGCTTTTTGAGTGACAGGCAGCATTTACTGATGATGTACAATATTCAGTTCTGAGTTCCATACTACATATCATGTTAAATATTCACACTTTTAAATTCTGTGACTAAATAAATTAATTAATAGCCAAGATGACCTGCAGAAAATATCTAAATATTGATGGGGTCCAATGCACTTATCGCTTGGGTCTCTCAGCTGTGGATGAAGGGAAAAATCAGGCAGAACAGAGAGTGCCTTCATATGAGACAGCCTGTTTCCCCAGTGAGGAAGCTGTTATCTCAGTGTCACGCCTCATCAGTCCCCGAGTGAGACGTTACTGTACTCTACCTGCCATATGGCCATCACAGCAGAGCCCAGCCGGACGCTCTTCCAGCCAACCCGCTGCGCCAGACATTCGGAAAGTTGTTGGGTGCCTCCCTGTGGAGAAACAGATATGACACTGTGAGTCAGGCCTGACTGGGTGCACATTAATGCCCTTTCCTGGACCAAAGAAGGGATTGTAAACAGATTTACATGTTATGTATGGATATAGATATTTCAGTATGAAATTTCTGTAGAATTTAAAGGGCATAAATCACTATTTCTGAACCATTGCTATTTCCAATGTGTTCAGGTTTGTAGGACGCAGTGGTATGCATTTCCATGTTAGCAATCAAGACAGCCTATGTTAAAAAGTATGATACAAAACAGGCGAGCACAAGGAAGCCAAGAATGCAGCCGAAAGTTCCCGAAAAGTAAGGATGTTACGTTTGAAATGTTGGATTCTCACATTAATAGATAATACAATGGCCACACAGTGACACATGACAAAATTAGTGTCTGAAAAATCCCCAGCTTGAGTTCATGAAGTGAAGATCTATATTAATATATGCCCAATGAGTTGGAAGAAGTCAAAACTGTGGTTTTGCTGTGATTTATCAAACCGGCACACTATCCTAAGATTTGAAGGCACTCTCTAGGACCCCGGTCTGCCTAAAATTCACCAGTGGCAAATGGATGCTTGGGACAGAAACTGTATTTCAAAATCTATAGTTCTGGAAACATTCAGGTTGATATAATAGTTTAAAGCCTCAAGTCTGGTAGATGTGGATATAATTTCTGCTCCTGTTCTGACCAACATTATTGCCCTGAAGGGGTCAGCATTCCCATTTCTCCAAAAAACTGTAACAAAGATTTACTTTATATGGTTAAAAACATAGCAGTAGTGAATGGGAGCAGCTGAAAATCTCATCTTTCTACACACAGTCTGTTTTTCCACTCCATGTTCACTGCACTACAGTGATAGAGGTATCTGACATTACTTAGCCTGTCACATCATTAAAGCTTTCAGTCCATAATGTACTGATATACTCAAATACACTCTCAATCAATTGGCTCAGACACAAACAAACAAACAAACAAAAAACTCTGGAAAATTATTGCGGGTTAAAACCAAGCGGAGCACAAATATTTATTCCCACAATCTGCAGATAAGAAGTACAGAGAAGAGACATAAAAATGAAAAATTACCATAAAACAACAAACTTTCTCAGTTTAGAAACATCTTGCTCACATACAACACCCACGACAGTGGAGTCAGACAGATTGGTAATCTGGCTGCAGACTCGATAAGAGTGATCTGTCATAACCATGGCACAAACTGTTGTGCCTTAAGACTCATCTCTACTCATAAAGCCAAGTGTCCTACTGTTTTATAACATGGACAGGTTGACAGTCCATCACAGGGCAACACAGGGACACCTGAGAGCCATTTAGAGTAACCAGTTAATCAGTTAATCAGTCAAACAATTGATGTTGTTTGAGTCATGTTTTTGGACTGTGGGGGGAAGCCAGTCATGTTTTTGGACTGTGGGGGGAAGCCAGAGAACCTGGAAAGAAATAATCATCAGAATGAATAGAAATAAACACTTGACACATATCACTCTGTTCAGTGAAACTATATGAGCCTTACTTTTTGAAGTAAATACTGAATTATTGAAATAAGTCATGAATCTTACTTCAAAGGCTGTTTCAAATCCGAAAAATGTGTTTTAAAATGATAAAATCTTAAACAAAAAACTGGGAAGGGTAATGTGTACTTTTGCAGTTTTTAAACTATCTGGTTATAAAATGTGATATTTGTCCTTAAATTACAGATTGACCCATCAAAATTAGCAAAAAAGAAAAAGAAAATGGATAAAATACTAGAGGTGTAAGCTGATATTTTTTTTTTTTTTTTTTTTTTTTTTTTTTTTTGTGTGTTTACAGTATCACTCTCCCTGCATCTCAGGCTGTTTCCATGTTTACAGTTATTTCTTCAGGGCATATCTGGAAATTAAATCATAAAAATGCTGCTGTGAGTGGAAAAAATAGTGGAACCAAAGGGAAAAAAAAAGTCTTTTGTGGAGGTTTGAACCAAAGCTGTGTTGCCATTTTCTGAATGACCTTGTTAATCCATTAGTTCTCACTGGTTCTCAGCCCATTTCTACGCGTTAGCACTGTGGGACGAGAGAACGCTCGCTTGTGAGAGGACACATGCAGATTACAGAAGAGAAACAAGTCTCGTGTTGAGAGTGGACACAGAAAAGCAGCAAAATCCACATCAAGTTCAGAGCCAGGAGTGTTAGGATGCTGTAAGTCAATGTTTAAGGGCCAAAGAAAAGCTGCGTGTTTATTGAGACATGGCACGAGCTGAGCAGACTGTGATGAAGGGGCTTAGCTTAACTCAAGTGAGAAGATATTCAGTGCTGTCTCCAGTTTTTAAAATTGCTGCATAGTATCAAGGGGAGGATATGAGGGATATACCTTTATCTTAAACTCCTGAGCACAACCAGGAGTGCTTTCCAGAAGCTCCAGGAGCCCTCCAGCTGCAGCGGCGTACATGAGGAAGAACAGAAAGGACATCTGGGAAGGCTCCACACCAAAGACGGACCTGCTGCACACTCCCAGTTGCTCCTTCAGTTCTGCCAGAGAAGAATGGATAAACACATGCAGTAATCCGAGCTATTTCTCTGCTACAACAGAACTTCACTTACTCATACGTTACAAGCTACAAAAACAGCACTTTAATGCACAACAAAAAGATCCACTGTTCCACTTGAGGAGGCAGCCATTACCTGTAATCATCTTGTCACATTCTGACTCTCTTTTCATTGTGAAGTCGATAAATTTGGCGCCGCAGTCATTTCTTTTAACAAAAACATATGATTAAGACTTCCAAGGCCAGAAGTCCCCTCACATCAGCAGACGGATGCCTCAACAAAAGGTATAAGCAAGAATGAAAACATACTAGCAGCACAAACTGAAATAAGTTCTTCTGAACTTCTCCTTGTTAGGCCTGTCGTTGTAAGAGTTAAGGCAGGATGCATCTTTACAGGCATCACAGCAGTCGTTCTAGCGTCACCACAGGGAAAACATGTGGAAACAGTCATAAACAACCAGGAAAGACAAAGACTGAAAATCCATCAAAGTTCACCCTATATATGACAAAATGTCACAAGCGATAATGCTAGTCACCCTTACCTTAAGCCCAAAATTATTCACACCCCTGACGAATTTAGCTTTAATGTAATCTCAACATCTTACTAACATGTCTCTTCTGAGTAGAATTAGTATTAATGTTTTGGAATGGTCCAACCAGAGTCTCAACTTGAAGAAGAGAATCTGTGTATGGAGCTAATAATTAAGGTGATAGCAAGGAGGCCTTCCAACTTTAGGGACTTGGAGCTCATTGCCAAAAACATGCAAAAAGCTACTATGAGAAGGGTTTGATTGTTGTATTGCCAAGATTGTTCCTTTGATTATTGAAAATGATATAAATAATTTTCTAAATGTTATTTTTTTACATATACGTTTTTATTAGCCTTCGAGAGTAACCAGGCTTATTTCCTATCAAAAACAAGCCTCGTGGTAGAATAAAACTTTTGAAGATTTTTAAATCAAAATCTAAATGTGAATAAAGTTGAATTTGACTGCAGAACAAACCAACTTCCACATTTTGTGCATGTCACTCAAAGAATGGAGAGATTTGTCTTTAGAGAACAAACAAGGACCCACAAAACAACCACATCATCCGCCATGACAACCAGGAATCAGTACAAGCAAGCAGCCCAACGACCGATCCACTTAATACTGTTATCGACTATAACAGTGGAACTGCATGTGATCTGTATGACTTCTGTGCTGGCATATTAAATAGTTAATGCAAAAGAGCAGGGTTGTTTTTTTTTTTTTTTTTTAATATCATAATTGGAATATAGATAGCTTTGTATCGGTTTAAGTCCGGAAGACCATAATTATCCATGCACCTTCCTGGTGTATGGATCAAACAATATAAGGTTAACATCCTTGCATCTGAAACATTCCCACTGAGCTGAATTACTCAAGCAAAAAATCTAACTGACTGTATCCTTCAGAACCGATAGGGAAATATAACAAACTTCCCATATTTACCTTTGTGACAGTGGGACAGAAATGATTTTTTCCTGGTATGAATCCTCAACAACTGGTTGGCAGATAGCATCAAACCACTATTATGAAGACTTTGTGACCCTTAGATGTCAATCTTTGCTGCAGTTCACTAACAGAGAGCTTTGGACTTATACTGTTTACCTCCCTTACAATCCACTTTCTGTCTCACCATGCTTAGTCCTCGTTGAGGCCTGTTTGTCTTGGTTCCAGTTGTATTGCACTGTTTAGTCATTTATCTGACTGTTTTGTAAATGTGGGCAATTTAAGTCCAGTTGCTTTTTCTGATTTATGAAGACCAACATGTATCCACTAAGCTTGAATGGTCTGTTCACTTGTCATTCCCATTTTGATGACTGACAAAGAGAAATGGCACATCGCATCATATTCATAGCTCAGTGAACAGGAAGTCATATATTAATATCTAAACACAGCTGAGAAAGAAACCTGTTACACTGATATTATGGGAATTGTTAGAGGTGGTAATTCAACGCTATTGAGGGGTGTGGTCTTTCCATGAAACATATAGTGATTTTTTTTTTTTATTTTTTAATTCATATCTTTCTCTTTATCTTTTTTCACATGTGCATTAGCAAGGTTTCCACTCCCACCTTTAGCAATGAATAGAGTGCATGCACGTGATGTCCTTGCCAATATTTCACAATGGCTTTGCACTCACAGTGATTTGTTGAGAGGAAGAAAGTCCCATTACAATGATAACAGACCAGCAGCTTTGAAACACAGACAAAAGATCTCAAAAGGGAGAGACCTTTGGTTCAATAGTCTGTATAGATAAATTCAGAGAAAGTTCATGGCTGTCTTTTTACAAAATTAAAAAAAAAAAAAATGAGGAGGCCACATCAATTTCTGGTATTCATAAATACTACTAAAAAGCATGATTGGAAATAAGTATTTCTGTCAGTTGTGTATATTTATTGGGTAAAAAGATATTATTTTACAATATTCAGTGTGACTGCAAAATATAGATAAGATGTTGGCATGGACACTCCCAGAAAAAAATAAATATTCTGTAATTAACAACAGTACATGCAATAACTAAATAATTTTACTGGACTCCGTTTGGACATGGTCTCCAGTTGGTCCAAAACCCACCTGCTCATCTGCTGAATGGAAGTAACATATAACCCCGCTACTGGGCTACCTACACTGGCTTCTTATTACTTACAAGATCCACTTTAAAATTTTACTTTTTGTTTTTAAGTTACAAAACAGTTAAGCCTCTTTTTTACCTATCTGAGCTTATTCATGCTCCAGGAAGAACATGAGGTCCGAATTAAAACTGATATTATCTGTTCCAAGGTCTAAACTTAAATCTTGTGGTGACATAACCTTCTTTGTTTCAGGTCCTGGACTCAGAAATAATCTGCCTCTAAATACTAGATCTGCACCAACACTGCAAATTTTTAAATCTCTATAAGACACATTTTTATGAACTGGCTTTTAGCACAACTTGACCAAAACATTTTCGTTTCAACAGCCTTAGTCATTGATGTTTTAGCTGTTTATTATTTTATTGTATAATTTTTTTTAATTCTTTTTTTTTTTTATTATTTTAAATGAACCATTGTCGTGTTTTATTAATTTTAGTTGCATGTTGGTTTGGAAAGCACTTTGTGCAGCATGAGTTGTCGGAAATGTACTATCAAAAATTTACTTTATGTATATATATATATATATATATATATATATATATATATATATATATATATATATATATATATATATATATAAAAGATTTAAAGATGTACTTTACAAATCAGTCAATTTACAACCAAAATGTCCACTCAAGCTCTTCTTATCTGAAACTTAATGATTCTTAAAGTCTCAGCTACTTAATATTTGTCATAGATTTGCATATTAATGTTTATGTTATCAGTGTTCTTTTAATGCATTTGTCTTCGAATTATTTCTTTCTTTTTCTTTAAATGTATTGAGCCCCTTACAGATCTATTCAATTTATAGTTGTGTCACACTTAAATATTCCAGGTTAAACTAATTTTAATCCCTGACAAAGATAAATGGAGCAAACACAAAATTCAGGTTTTAAACAATTACTTTATTCATTAAGGGGCAAAAGCTAATAAGAACAAGCTGGCATGATTTCACAAAGCAGTTGCTCCTTAAAACAAATAACTTTTTGGCTGCAACAACAGCCATTAAATTGTTGTGATAACCAGCAATGAGTTTTTAACCTCACTGTGGAGGCATCTGGCCCTAATCTGCTTCACAAAATAGTTTCATTTCAGATACCCTGATGAGTGTTAAAGCACGAATGACGTGTTAAAGGTCTCTCAGTATCTTCGGAGGAATTTTGTCCAGGCTTTGACAGGAGGTTATTTTTTGAGGAATTCAGAGGTTTAAAGTCTGACTGATGGGCAGGCATTCTCCATTTCTTAGCGCAGAACTCCTGGTTCCAATATTTGCGGCATGTCCTGAATCTGTATCAACGCAGAGTGGCATGGAGTTGATCAGCCAGTGGTTCTGTTGAGGTAAGCTTTACTTTCATCTCAAGAGAGGACTTTAGACTACTGAGCAAAAGTTCAGCTCTTCTACTCCTCAGCCTACGTAAGACGCTTTTAGGCCATGTGTAGGATTCGTCTGTGCACAGTGCCTCTTGATGCGCCGACTGCAGCCTCAGTCCACTCCTTTGAAGCTCCCACAAATTTTTGAATGGATTTTGCTCGACAATCCTCTTAAGCCTACCATCTGTTGCTTGTACACCTTCCCTACCACACATTTTCCTTCCACTCAACCTTCTATGAATAGGTTTGCACATGGCGCTCTGAATCACCAGCTTCTTTAGCAATGACGTTTTGTGGACTAACCCTCCAATCACTGTCTTCTATACATCAAGTCAGCAGTCCTCTCTATAATAGTGTTTCCTATAAGACTATTTAGAGACTCAGGAAACCTTTGCAGATGTTTAGAGTTAAATACCTGATTAGGCTGCAACACTATGAGTTTCAAATATTTCACTTTTTCACAATATTCTAATTTTTTGACACTGAATTTTGGGCTTTCATTGTCTGAAAACCAAAATCATCAAGGAATAAACAAAATAAATAATTCACTCTTTGTGTAATTAATCTATATATGAGTTCTGATTTCTGAAATGAGTGACAAAAAATATTATACCTTTTCATGGTATTCTCACTTTTCTGATGTACCTCTATAGCACATACAATTAGACAAATTCCTATCTTAATTTTTATTTCTTGGTACTCAGCAGGGATCTCTGTCAAGACAAACATTATCAAAATTAATGAAGAAATAGATGTTTTACATGATACAGCAAATAAAATTGGACACTATGCTAAATGTTTTGGATGTCAGTGAAGGGCATACAAGATGAATCATTGCCAAAAAAGTAACTAAATTCCCACAGCAGAAAACGTCTTTACTTTCTGCATCAGGTTCACTGTATAACAACTAAAATATGTGAAATTTATCAAACTAACCAGGCAAAATTCAGTAAAGCGAGAAAATAAAAATCAGTTTCATTTGGTTGCCTCTGAAATGGAATCATGGGCAGAAGTAAAACTGCTGAATAGCGGAAAAGAAGTGACAGGAGGAATCCACTCTGAGTCCAGAGCAAAGGACACTGGTTTATCTACAACAGATTGCAGGCTGTATGTTGGGTTATACAGCCATGGGTGATCCTGTTGATCAGTATGACAGGGACATAGCTGTACAGATGGAGCATGGTGTGACTGGTGTTTCCTTAAACAGCCCTCAGAGACTGAAACAACACATGATCCAACTGTCATCTTGGACCAGAAAACGGAGTGGTCTTAACACCAGTCGCAATCCTTATGTTAAAGGTATTTTTATATAACTGAATCAGAGTATATTGCAATCCCGGTGCCAGACAAAAATACACAAGAATCAGCATGGGATAATACAGCTTTTCGTGTGATTTAGAACTCCAGCCTTGAAGATGTGATTGGATTCATATTTAAGTTGACTGTAAAGCCAGTGTTATAAATCAGGCTGGATATTACTAGACAAAAATACGCTGATAACATCTTACTAAAACATGGCCACTGAAAAGCAGTGGTAAAACATCACAGTGAGTGAATCACCATCATCACTGCAGACAACCTCGCGTTGCATGAGACTAAGTATGCTACTTTTTAGGTCATTGCTGCAATACAGGTGGCAGCTGCGTCAACTCTGCAGCTTTGGTCAACATCTGTGGTATACATGGCATGCAAGATCTCCAGTATTTGCGGCACAATTTTTTTTTTTGTCTTTTTTTCCCACATCAAAAACATCGATAGCAACCTCCCTTATCTAGTAGTTAAATTCCATATCACAATGCTAAATGCATAGTAGGGCATCAAGTTTCATTTTGCCATAAAATGACAGGCAGTAACACCATTATTGCCACTCTCATTCACTGCTCTGTGCTGTTGCCCTTTTCCCTGTGCCTTTTTGGCCTAAAGACTGCTGCCCCTGTGCTCTGCTGTCTGCCTATTTCTGTATCAGGCGGATAGCTGCTCTAGGGGGTTGCTACTTCTTAATTACAGGTGACAAATTAGCACACGCATCTACTGCACACACTTACTCTAAAACACGCCTCACACACATGATCAAATGTACATAATCCAGAAGCCAAAAAGTCATACCAACAGAGGCTCATATTTCATCATCCAACCTATCTATTTTAATTACAGGAGCAACCCTGATTTAATAAAGTCAATCAGGCAATTAAGATATCATCCCCAGATATCCTTTTTGTAGAAAAAAAAAAACAGACAAAAAAGGAAAGCAGTAATGTTAGGGAGCTGTTAGGTTAGATTCCAACTGACCTGATAATGGTTTTCATAGAAAAGATGTAGTGCTGTTCAGAGACTGGAAGAAATTGGAACACAGTTAGTTTACTTAGCTGCATGGAATTGGAAAGAGTTTGAGACTCTAAGCTGGTCATCTCAGGGTAGCAGTAACGAGGAGATATTTTGGGACATAAGGACAAAGCCTCTTTTACCCTCTTTTTTTAAAAAAGTTGTTTGGCCCAGACTCTGTCTCGTCAATCACAGAAGCTGTAGGTACAACCAAATCTATCCATTTTGTGTCTGGCATAGGCTTGGTGAAGTTGGCTAAATGTCCGCATTTACTTTTTTTTCCTCATGTCACAACCCCCAAAGAACCCAGGCACCCCCCTAGGGGAGGCACACCCCACAATTAACTTCATGAAGTCACATGAGTCACATGATCAGCAACCGGATGTTGCCACTGGCGCAAACCATGAAGAAGATGACAACAGGAAATAGTCGGAGGATCATGGCGCGGCATGTTTTTTAATGACTTATCTCATGAACAAACTTATTCACGTGTGATTTTCATTTCATTTCTTATTTAATGGAAGCACCACAATTGCGAAATTGTGTTTTTTCGACACTAGAAGAAACTCGACAAAGGTTTCCGCACCTTCGTAATGGAAACGCAGCTCATGCCAGCTTCAGGCATCTTTACTGCTGAAACATGTTTGGTCAAAATAATGAGGCATGTATGATGATAATGACGATGATATAATTATATACTGATAACCCTTTGATGTGAAGAGCAGCCATGTCATGACTTCCCCCAATAAGGCACTGAATTCTTCAAAGGATTCCAATTTCTTTTTCCTGAAACATAAGATATCCTCATCTTCTCACCAGGGATAAAACCATTCCAGATTTTACTGGTTGCAATGGTAAACATACCTGTGGTAAGCATCACTGTAAATTTCAACTGCAATTCAAACTGCATTTCCTCACTGTTGAGGACCTGAGGTGTGTTTTGGATTGTCCAACAAAAGCATACAGGAGGCAATGCAAGAGGGGACCAAGTCTGTAACGTGGTTGAGAGTGTTGAGTGAAGGCTTCCTTAAATGACTGACTTTCTGTTTGTTTAACATGCAGAAGGAAAATCAATGAGATGACAGAAACATGGTTCTAAAGAATTATCTGTCCCTGCTTGCAACTTAATGGATAATGCAGTGAAAGTTAGCTTTTACCCTGGAGTGCCTTTCTCTATACTCTATTTTGATTGTTACATTCTTATGCATTTAGTTTAGGTTTACAATAAAGGGTCATGAGCAGAGGCAGGCTAAAATACTGTCCAGCTGGTAAGTTTGGTGTATTTGCATGTTTAAAAAAGCCAGTAGGGCACCAGCCTCAGTGTGCAGCTAGAATAATATCTCTCCCTACATTTAATACACAACAATGGCAATAATAGTAATGCATTTTATTTGTACAGCACTTAACTTTATCAAAATACTTATAGGATTTGAAAAGCAACAGGTGCTACTAATGGCATTAATCTGCCTGGGGAACAATCATCTTATCTTGAATGTGAACAAAACATAGGAGGTGACTGTAAATTTAAAAAGAAACAGGTTTAGCTCAAACACTATTTCCATCATGGGAGAAGAAGTGGAAGTGGTTGAGGAGTATAAATACCTGTAGTTGCAACAGAAAAGCTTTCTACAAGAAGGGACAGAGCAGACTGTACTTCTAGATCAGCAGCAAGATGCTGCATATCTTCTATAAGTCTGTTATGGAGAGTGTGAGCTTTTCTGCCGTCATCCATTGGGGGAGCATCATCAGAAACAGGGACTTAAAAAGACTAAACAGCCTGATAAAGAAGGCTGGTTCTGTTCTGTGGACAACTGTGGGGCCACTGGAGATGATGGTGCAAAGAAGGATTCTTCATAAAATCAAAAAAAAATGAAGGACAACTGAGGATCCTCTTCATGGGACTGTTCTACAATAGTCTCTTCAGTCAGGGGCTTCTTGAGATTTGCTGTAATACTGACCGCTACAGGAGATCCTTCCTGCCCACAGTCATCAGTGTCTACACCTCTGAGTAAAATGGTGTAATAGGAGTTACAACATTTCAATTCCCTCTGGGATTAATAAAGTAATTCTGAATTGAATTGTGGTTCGTGGGGTGAGTTGTTCTTTGATGTAAGGAGAGGCATTTCTATACAGGCACTGGAGAGTGAAGAGAGAGATTTTGCATTTAATCCTGGTGGAGATGGAAAGCCAATGAAGTGAGTGAAGAATGCATTGCTTTTCCAGGTGATGAACTCCCTGGAAGATTCTATGACGCCTGAAAATGTGTAAAAACATGAGCAATAATGGTCTGATGAAGGTTTAAGGTGTACATGCACTTCATTTTATTTATTTGTATTAGCTGAAGAGGAACATAGAGCATTTATCAACATTTTAAAACAGCACAAATGTAAATGCATCCAATTACAACCAAGGCTGATTTTCATTGTTTGTTGCCTGCCAGATGGTACATGCTTACGGCACATTCCGCGAACATTCTGGGTTTTCAATCAAAGCGATTGTCAAAGTCCGTGCACTGACACAGATCCAGACTAAAAGGCATGCCAATCTGGACCCAGTACATTTTGTTTTTTTCCAAGATGTAATGGTTTCTGCAATGAGCAACACTCAGATGGAATAGTGTAACTGGAGACACTTTGGAAAATAATTCACTTTAAAAGACAGAAATAATAGTTCAATTCAAAAATACTTTATTTATCCCAAAGGTTAATTAAATGTTGCAACTCATATCATCAAGGACTCTCCAAAGAGTCGTTGTGGATGGTTATGCTGTGGGTAGGAAGACCTTCTGTCGTGGTTTGTCTTGATACAAATCTGAAGGGGCCTCTAACTGAAGACAGAAGAATGTCAAAGTGCTACACAGGCACAGAAACACCAGCAGAAAAGCAGAAAATAAAATTGCAAAATAAATTAAAAGACACACATTCCAACTTTTATGCAATGGTTCACCCAATCTTAAAAATTGTGATGCTGCTGCATTCAAAATGCCTCAGTGCTAACAAACCAACACCTTTAAGCTTTATAATTTACAGAAAAGTGTTTCTGTCATTAAGTTCTATTTTCAGACGTGTTCGAGGTCTCTGTGTGATACTCTTTACAGTCACTAGATTTTAGTGGTGATCTTTAAGTTGTCTTTGTGACATTTATTGTTCTTATATCAGTCTGCTTGCTCCACAATGAACCAAAAAGCAATAAAGTAAAACTTGGACTAAGACATATTTCATCTACTCATGTAAACACTAGTTTAAATGCCATACAGTCATATTCAATAAATCAGAATATGCTTTTAGATGATAGATAGGCTCATTTGTCAGATTAAAAGTATCATTTAAAAATAACCTTTCAGTTGGTATTAAACATACTTTTTATTAAATGTGTTAAATATGTCTGATGTAATGTTCTAATTTTAAATGTCATGTTTTCATTAACTGTAAGCAGAAAATCATAATTAATAGAAATAAAGGCTGGAAAACACCAGTTTGTGTGTAATTACTCTATATCATGTGTTTCATTTAGTGATAAAGTTCCTGAAATGAATGGATTTTCAATACCATTCTAATATATTCAATGAGTCTGTATGTATTTTTATCTCACCGTGCGATTAAACGCAAAAAACTAAATTTAACGTATTATTTTTGCTATAATTAATTATTTGAAATTAATCCATTAAACGCTCAGCCCTGGTTAGGAGGAAAACAAAATCAAAATGCTTATACTTTCTTGAAAGACTTTTTGACAAAATTTTAGATTTTAGTCTTTTGCAAGCATGTCCATCAGCATCCCACATCTTGACTTGGCAATATTTGCCTCCTGCGCTCCAAAAATTTTCAGTATATGGATCTATATCCAAATAAAAATGGTTTCACAAAATTTCATCCACAATTTCCTCTTGAGCCGATATGCTCATTTTGTCCTTTCACGCCACTCCAGTGTTTTATCATTTTAAGCGAATGTGTCCAGGTTTTGTCCACTTTGAGTTCGCATTGAGTCCGCCTCAAGGATGCGTGGACCTCCGAGGGGTGAAGTACGCTCGAGTGTGTTGGGAACAACATGAAAGAGCTACTGCGCATGTTACACAAGTTGTTGCTAGCTTACCGAAGAGTGAGTGAGTTAGCTGATGGAACCAAAGGGAAAGGAATCAAGAACTGGTTCTCAGTAGTTCAATTTCTTGGAATCATTAACCCGCCTGCTTAACGATTCCGCTTGTTGGTTCCAGTAACGTGTGACGTATTTACGTGATGACACTGTACACACTCCGTATTTTCATTTAGAACATATCCACGATGGCGTCACGGCAGAAGCGCCCCAAAGAAAATACTGGGGCCGGTTGCAACATGTGCAGAGCTTTAATCACAATAAAAGGATGAAATACCTCCAACATCTTCAAACAGCTGAACCCACAGCAGGCAGCTGACTGGCACCAATGTCAAGTGTTTGATATGTTTATTAGCAACGGCGGGGACCCTCGAGGCGGGGAGCGTCCAGTACAGCGTCTCCTGCCATGAATGTTCCAGGTAACGTTTAACTCCTCCACATCCTGGTTATTGTATTAATGTTAGTGCCATACTGTATGAATAATCTCCAGCTCATATTAACATTTACAGTCATGTTCAATAAATTAGAACATGGGTTCAGATGAGGCTCATTTGTCAGATTAAAAGCACCTTTTAAAACAACCTTTAAGTCTTGAAAGATCCTTCCTGAAAAGGCAAACATACAGATTTTTCTGCACAAAAACTGTTGATGTGCAAAAAGTTTCATTTCTTGTTAAAATGTTAATTTGACAGAGGGATTCTTATTTTTTAAGCCAGCTTTAATTTTGTTTGGATCAAATACAACATGGTGCATATTTTGAATTAAATAGTTTATTTCCTAACTCAATGAAAATCGATAAGGAATTGAATCGACAAGTTAGATCGATAATGGATTCAATATCGATAAATTCTTCTCAGTTCTCATCCCTAGCCACCAACATTTCAGAGCTGGGCCATGAGAGGTTGAGCAGCTAAAGCCTTTCCTCTGCCTACATCCCCCATACTGCTGTGTGGTTCTGGGTCAGAGTTCAGTAAAATTATCAAAATTCTATCTGATGTATTTTATATTTATTTATTGATCTCGTGTCTATCGCAATAGATATCGTTATCGTTTTATCACCCAGCCTTAGTTTGCATACTTTACCATGAAGGTCGAGAATCCCAGCTTCAAGTTATCCCCATCCCGATGTCTCTTGCATTTCTCCAAGCCATCTTCAAGTCACAACTGAACTTAAAGGGAGAATGTTAAAGGTGGTTGAAGTGAAACTGACCTTCAGTCCAAGCATGTTGTTCGATGTACGAGTGCAGGGTCATGCTGTCCAGCTCTGCCGCGTTGGGAGTTCTCAGTGGATCCTGAACACACACCGTTCTGCACAGCCTGTCAAACTGAGCGCAGAATGCAGTCAGCGCATGACCGTTCACCGCTTCGGAGACAAAACATCCACAATGATACCGACAGCCGCGAAAGAATAACTAGAGGCTGCTGAATGCGAGCAGTTTTCCCCACATCACTCTGCTGCTCTAAAGCATCTGTGCCAAACTGAAAATACTGTGCAAACTTATCCGCTGAAAGAACACACACTGCAGAATGCCACCAGAGTTTGCACTGGAGTGCTCCAAACAACTGTGACGGTAAAGGTGTTTCAGAAATTTCTATGATACAAACCGCTCCTGAGAGTTGGTGTTTACTCAGCGGAAAATATCACCAACGTGTTCCGTGTGTCTCACCTTCCACAGTAGCTGGGTGAAGTCCAGGAGGACCAGCGGAGACAGAGCAGGGATGCTCGTCCGGTAAGCTCGCACCGTGGAAGTCGGCCCACCCACGTGAAGCACCTTTTTCCCAACGTTGAACTGCGGATACACCTCTAACCCCAACTCTTTTATGAGCTCCATAATGTGCGTTTGTGTGCTGTGCAGGAAAAAGGAAAAAATGAGAGTCTTCAAGGCTTCATTAAAGACTACCTCAGATGACACTGAAGAAAATCCTTGAACAGCCAGAGAAATAGTTTAAAGCTGGTTAAAAAAAAGAGACATTCCCATTAAAAGTACTCTAACACAACGACCATTGCAAATTCCACACAACGATAATGGCTCGCAACACCAAAACACACAAAAAAATAATCCAGCAGTCTTTCCTCTAATTAGAGCTGCATGCGAGCTGAATCTCAGCATACCGTCCTTCCTCAAAGAAGGTGCACTTTTCTGACATCCATTTGTCCGATTAGCTTCAAATATGATGAAGTCCAAACAAGGACAGACTGCAACTCAGTCACAAGGAACACACACAGAATGCACAGTTATAGTGCCCCTCAAAATTATTTAACTTTTCACATCATTTTTCACATCAAAGCCACAAATCTTGGTGAAAACAGATATTCACACATTTATATTTGGTTCTTTTTATTATTTTGGATAACAGCCAATTGAAACCCAGAATATGGGTAATCAACACATATAACTGTTACAGAAGAAGAATAAAACATGATTTTAAAAAAATAAGGAAGGTTATTTTAATGCCTAAACAGCAGTTGATCACTGACACTCTAAAAAAGAGTGTAAGCCACAAAAGGTCAATGATAATAACCTATCCGTTCGAAGAGTATGCAATTCCAAACATTGGAAAGTTTAGTGGAGAGAAAAAAAATTATACTCAGCCACAATTAACTTGAATTACAAGACACTTATGTGTCATCAGTAGTTCAGGGGGAATAGAACATAAATAGCCTTTTTTGTCCCTCAGATGTACCAGCAGCAAAGTGACAGGCAATCAAAGCGTGTAAATTTAAAGAAATTAAGATAGCAATATAAAAACTGAATTAACAATAACATACTGGACAATAAAGGCAAAAACATGAAATACTGTGCAGCTCTTGAAAATATATCACAATCCAAAGAAATGTGCAAATGAGCAGGATAACTTTGGCTTCTCTCAGTGGTCGTATTGCCATTTGCAGAAATATTCCACTCCTGGTCACAAAACAACCAATCAGAGCTACAACGAATGTCTTAATAGTGTCACTCATGCTGCACACACTTCCCCTGCACAGCGCATGCCGTCGTTAAAGCTGAAGATTGCCAGTGTGCTGTGTATGTGCGAATGGCAAAGAAACAACCTAACATCACAGGTCAACTATCAATTTCTCGAGTTCTCGGCAGGCTTCGAAGTGGGAGAGAAGCTGTGGAGAGAGGGCTGTAGCGCAGCAGAGAGCAAGAGCAAGGGGGGGGGGGGACCTGTAAGGTGTGCTTGTTGAAATTTTCCACAGTTTTCTCAGAACTCCCTACTGCAGCTTTAAGGTTATGCATCTTTTCCCACCACAGTTTTTCCTTCCACTCAACTTTCAAATAATACTGAATACAGAAAACAGAACAGCGAGCTTCTTCAGTGATGAATTTTTGTGGCCCACCCTCATAGTGTGGGTGTCGGTGGTATCACCTTAAAATATGACATGTTCACATTTTCCAGAGTTTTTAAAGTTTCACTCGCTGAACTGAGTTCCTAAAATAAGTTAATTTTTCAGATCATACTACTTTGAAATACATCTGGAGAAGATGAGTGTAGAATCATCCACAGCGTCAAGAGTTCTTATATAAATGAGCAATTAGGTGTTAATCTGTTTGTGTGATGGATATTGATGCTCCCTAATCCCCACTCTGAGTCGTCAAGGGTTTTATTATTAGCAGCTCACCTCTTATCTTTTTCTAATAGTCCCAGGAAACTGGAGACAAACAGCCCTTTCAGCTCGCAGGTGTGAAAATCTTCTGTCTCCTCAGACTTAATTATGCACAGGTAAAAAAAAAAAAACAAAAAAAAAAAACAATCTCATGTGTGGCTTTAATTACCTTCCGACCCACTGTCCTCCAAAGTCCCAGCGATCAACACCGTCGGCTGCTGGGATTTCAGAGGACACGGTACGACCTCCCACTCGATCTGACAGAAACACAGCAAACATGACCTAAGCAACACAATACGAGGCTTCATTTTCCACAGGATGCACTGTTCCCAACCTTTCCCCTCCAGGATCAGGATTCTCAGCTTGGCGTCTCGTTTTTTGAGCAAATGAGCCGCACTGAGTCCAGACAGTCCGGCTCCGACTATAACAACGTCCCAGATGTCGGCCGTCATGTTGGAAGTGAAGGTGAGTCGAACGTTTTGGGTCCAAAAGTTAAACACAGCTGTCACTTCTCAGGGCTGACGTAGTACGCAGCTGAAATCCTGATTGGTTGAAAGTTTTCCGAACACGGAAAGCGAAGGAGCAGAGGGTCTATTCCTTAACAATCAGCCGGTGAGTTACCTGGATCCTGTTTTTAGGTTGTTGTCCTAAAAACAGGAGGTAAGGTTTCTTGGCTGAGCGAGATGTCACCTGACATCAAGGATGACCTGCTAGAGCGATCTGTTAAGTTTATAATGGCGTTAACTGTTGACATTACATATCTATCAGGAAAAACATTATGAGAGGTGCAGTGAATGATACTGACTCATTTCATCATTCAATTCAATTCAATTCAAATATTTTATTTTTCCCAAAGGAAAATTAAATATTCTTTTAACTCATATCATCCGAGTATCTTTCTCATAGTCGTTGCGGAAGCTGCATAGCATCCAAACCAGAACCTTATAACTGTCCAACAAAGTAATGCCTTAACCAAAAAAAAAATCTGAACAAAAGTCTACAAAAAGAACAACTAACATGACAGAGCTGCTTCAAAATTGCAGTTTGTGCAATTTGCATTGAATTCTAGAATTTCTAGTATGAAATATGGCATCCTTTGCAGTCAAAAAAATTTTTTTGAATTGAACTGAACAAGGTCGGTAAAAAGCAACTAAGATTTGCTGATCGATACCAAGAAGCTTGTTTTAAACTCACCCTATCGAAATCACCATCAGTACAGTATCAAGCAAGTTACTTTAGTTGTAAGTTGTATTAACACTTACAGTCTATAAAAAATAACCTTTTTAATCCAAATTATTGTTTCTTTTCAGTCAGGTTGATTTAAATTGAATTTCTTCAGTTCATATACTTTAAATAACTTAGATCCAACATACAGTTGAGACCAAATATTTAAATAATAAATAAATAAATTTTAAAAAACACGAAATCTTTTTTTCTCCACGATGTCTGACAAAAGACTAAATATTTCACTGTGTCAGGTCAATTGGGGTTAGTAAAATTATATCTATTTGCGAAGTGTAAAAATGATGAGAGAGATATATTTTTTAAATCTTTATGAAAAATTCAGATGTTCACATATATTTTGTAAAGATTCCATAGAATTACCCTTTAAGCTAGCAGGAAGCAATGAAAGTGGCCTGTTGTAGCAAAACAACATGCTCTGGCACAAAGCATAAATAGTTCTGGAATGGTTTAGAAGAAACAAAAACAACTTTGAGATGTTGAGTTATACTCCAAATTCCTCAGATCTCAGTCCAGTTGGGCATCTGTCGGACGAGACTGAAGAACAAGTCCTATTCATGAAGTCTCCGCTTGACAGTTTTCAGGATTTAAGGGATCTGATGCAGAGTCACCTGAAGAGTCAGTGATAAAATGAAGTTATATGTAGAGTCCATTAACCTGCACATGCAACTGCACATGAGACTGTGCAATACAGCACAACACAGGGGTAGGCAAACACTCACAGCGAGCACTATTCAGTCTTGGCATCTTGAGCTGCAGCCCTGTTCCATCATTAAATGCTACAGTGAGTTTCCATATATTGTTTTTTCTGTAGCACCTCTACAAATTGCCAGTGTACACAGGGGTACAACAGGCTTCAGAAAGTGCATTCTTTACTGTTCAGTTAGGTATCTGTATATTAGCACTGTTTCCTACTTACCATGTCATCAGTCAGGTCATCAGACATATAACTGTTGAGGTATTTAAACACAGTGCACAGGTTAAAAGCATGAACAGATAGGGAGATGTCAGGAAATACCAGTTTATAACCATTCCTACTTCTTTTAATGAGAACATTTCTCTTCTTTGCATCATAGTTAATGTCAAACTCTAAACCATATAGACAGGAAGAAAAATCATTTGAGCATCTGCCTAGGGTGGCTCTCAAAAGTCTACACACCCCTGTTACAGTTCCAAGTTTTTGAGAGCATGACAAATCATTTCCAAGCCTTTTCTGTGTATCTTGCATGAAAACAAAAACTTATCAGAATGGAAAAACACTAAAAATAAACCGGATGTAATAACCCAGTTGCTTGCTTAAGTGTTCCCACCCTTCGAGTAAAACTTTGTTGAAACACTTTTTAATGCAATTTCAGCACTCAGTCATCTTTGTTAGAATCATGCTTCAGCTTGTCTTATCCACTCTGTGAAAGTTCTCTAAATCTATCAGATTACTCTTGTCCACAGCCTTTTTCAGGTAGTCCCACAGATGTTTCGCTCAGTTATAGTTCTGGACTCTGGCTTGGTCATTCCAAAACATCAATTTTCCTCTCATGAAGTGATTCATTTGTAGTATTCCTGGAGTCACAGTAATGCTGAAAATTAAGTCTCCCTCCATCTTCAGGTATCTGGAAGCATCTGCACCTTGAAAAAAAGCTCCGTCTGAAGAAAAGTAATCTCAGAGCATGAAGCTGCCAGCATCATGTTTTACTGTGAGTATGGCTTTTTTTTTTTTTTTTTTTTTTTTTGGTGCTGCTAGGTGTTATTGGTTTGCCAAATATACCTTTCTGGAAATGTGCCCCAAGTGTTTAAGTTTGGGTTCATCAGATGATAACACATTCTCTCACAAGGTTTTGTAGGATTTTCATCAGGTCTGGATGTTTTCTTTGGAAAAAAGAAGTTTGTCTCGCAACACTGCTTCATATTCCAGACATTTAGAGAATACAGAAGATTGTTGTAACACGTAGAACAGAACTAGTACTTGAAGTGCTGTCTTTTCATCTGCTTAAATGTCCCTGTTGAGCTCCAATTATTGAGGGGGTGCCTCTACTGTACCATGATGTACATTTATTGCTATCATTTTTTTTTTTTTACCCTTCTACTGATTTATTTGTACAATGAGTCCACTGTGATCTCTTTGAAAAAAAAACAAAACAAAAAAACTGAGATGTAACCCTTCTGCAAACTGTGGCTGCAACTGGAGGATGCAAATGTCAAGCAAATCCTACAAGCACGGCTGAAATTTGCTCACAGTTTATCATATTCCCTACAACAGAGATCAGTTGTAGAGGGTCAAACACATGAATACTGAATGTGGAAAATGATTCAAAAGGTTCTTCAACAAAGTATTTGTTTAGGTGTGTGTTTTGTTCACATGCATTGTGCAGGATAAATGTCACATTATAAAAGTAAAAGTTTGAAATGATTTCTTAAAGTTTTTATATCACAGAAATGTGGCGTTTTATTAGGGGTGTGGATCAAATGATTAATTATGATACTAATAACTATACATGATTAATTTATGAGAAAATCTTGATATCCACACATACCACACCATACATTAATTTATATTGTATCATTACGATTTCCTTTACAGTTTTACATTTATTCTTGTGCACATTGTTTCTGCCATATAAACAATTTCTTTGTGCTCCCCAATGACAGTAAATTTTTTGTTGATCTTGATCTTGGTATGCAGCAGTTACTTAAGGTTGTGTTTGCTTCACTGGTGCTGAAATGGTTTGGAGCTTCTTACACCAGCTGTACCTGAACCATACTGGTAAACTGTGAAGGCAGATTGACTAATCTAGCTTTCATTCCCATATCTTCACACTGTCAGAGAGGTTATCAAGCTAAGCCTGAGTGACTTGCATAACAGTGCACTTCAGAACAATGTTTAGTGGTTTTCATTAATAAATAAACCAGTTGTGTGTTTGTATTTTGCAATAAGAGAAAGAAGAAAAGTTTTCAGTTTCTTATCTCAAATCTGCCTTTCTCATATTTCCATTTTTAGCATGCAGAAAAATGTTCCTGCAGGGATGAGGTGAAATAACATGTTTGAAATTAGGGAGAACAGGGTTATGACATTTAGGGTTTTTCTTGTAAAAGGCCTAACTTGAAATGTATTGTATTACACAGAGAGAGATAACGTAAGGTTGTTAAAAGAAAAGAAATCTGATCCATCAACTATTCACACCTGTACGTGACAAAAGCAATGACCAGTTTTTCTGCATCACTATGCTACGGTTGCTAAGATTAAGAAAGTATGGTTTGCACAGTGTTTTACAAAGATACAGTTTAGTTTTATCACATTACAAGACACAAATGTTTGTGTTTTATTAGAATTTTATTTAACAGACCAACACAAAGTCATGCACAGCTGTGAAGTGAAAGCAAAAGGATTTTAATTATGTTTGATAAGTAAAAATTTGAAAATCTGGTCTTGTATGGCACTAGTGGCCTGAACAGGAGGAAGGGCAGAGAGAGAAGGGAGGGGGAAGCCAGTGGCCGGGAACCAAACCAGGGACAACTGGGTCAAGAACTGTAGCCTCTGTAAATGATGCGCCTGCTCTACCACTGAGCCATGTGAAGCCCCACCACTGTGCGTATTAATGCATGTTAAGGTATATTTTGTGTTTGAACCATTAAAATTGGCAGTTTTAAACATTTTTCCAGGGTCTCTCAGGTATTCACGGATTTCAGCTGCTCACGGGCAGTTGTGGTCTCTGACCACCGCCAATTCCGGGGGTCCACTACATAAACTGATCTTGTAAAGTGCTCCACGTTGTTGTTAAAAAAACAAAAAAAAAAAAAAACAAATTAGAAAATCTGAATTATAAAACAGAAACACTGCATTGCTTATGCATGGGGAGCCTTCCTTACAAATATTATGTAATAATTGTCTTTTAGTCATCAGTACAATATGTGACTTATATAGCACAAGATAGGTTTAAGCAAAAAATCTGAGACAATATTTCATTTTTTTGAAATCCTTAAATGTTTTTTTTTAGCCAAATCCATCAACATTTACTGAAATAGATTAGAATTTCAGTTACAAAAATAAATAAACTGAGTTGCTAAAAGTTTAAAACGAGTGGGAGTCTGGGGTCAGCAAGGAGTTTAGTACATTTTTAGATGTCTTTTACATTCCTATTTTATGAACTGTTGGCAATACACATAAGTGTTTTCTAAAAATTGCCAGAAGCTTGTGAAAAACACAAGCTGACAACTGGAGAAAGTGTCCAATATTTTCTATGCAGCCTGAAGTTCAGATAAAGCTCCTTATCCTCCATTTCTAATCCATTTTCTGTGTGTGTGTCTTCTCAAAAATCCCAAACCGTATCTGATTTATAGAGGCGATTTTTCTGTAGATCCAGCACAGAGATAAGCCCAGCAGTCTACCATTATTATTATTATTATTTCTCCTCTTTCAGAAATCCTTGTATTGTATATGAACTGTGCTGCTTTGTATTTTTGCCTGAAAAGTGTTGTTGTTTTTGGGGTTTTTTGCCATCCGAGACCTTGTCTTTGTTTTCCTTCTTACTATTTAAAAGTGTCACGTAAAAAACAGGTCTGTAACTGGAATGTGGTATATTGTGTACCCAAGACAAAAAAGGATTGTAGTTGCTTTCTTCTTTTTAATCAACATTCTCATTAAGTTAATAAAATTAAGAGAGACAATAAAGGCAGAATGAATGTTTGAAGAGAGCTTATGTAGAGAACACCTACATAAAGTAAACAAAGGTATGTAATTGGCAGATGTATGCAGGATTTTAGAGGTATTTTTTTAGTATATCAGAAATGTTCCATGTATTGTTTGCTTCTTCTGTTTAATGTCTTTGTAAGAACAATGATTGACATTTAGGGGTGAGGAACCCTGCTATCTAAAGACTCATTTGATTGGTTTTACTTTATTTCAATATAATTTAGTTTTGAATGCAAGGTTTTATAGGAGGTTTAGCAGAAGATTAGTCATATCCTCTAAAAGTTTAGGTGAAGAGGTAAAATTAGTGGACCAGTCAGATGGCTTTTTGTTAATGAAGCAGAAGGAAAGGAGGCGTTTGTTGAAACGCAGGAGTAACACTACACTTCTTGTTGTTCCTCTGCAGTCCATGGACAGATTTTTGGATGCAGTTGCGTTTTTCTGATAGTGTAGGTATGACATTTGTTTTTCTTCACATATTGTATGGATTATGGGTTATTCTTTGTGATTTATAAGCGGAAAAGCACTTCTTACTCTATTTCGAACAGCATGATTATGTTCAGACAAAGCTGCTCTCACCTGAGGACACCTTTCAACCTTTGCTGTCCATCGTGGTTATTGTTATGCTCTGCAATGCTCCTGAGCACAGGTATGGCTACAGGCAAAACAAGAATGTGAATTCATGTATTTGCACACAAACTAATAGTGCCTAGCAGCAGCACTTACACAACCTGAGCCTTTTCACACATTTTACATGCTACAACAGAGACCAGAGTCTAGAGACTGAATGTTACCCATTCTTCTTTACTACCACGGTCAGTGATCATCTTTTATTAAAAATTTTGCCTCAAATTCTTGGTTGAATTTAGGTGTGCAGTTTGACTTGACCATTCTACCAGAGGACTATGCTTTTATCTAATCCTTTCTATTGTCGCTCCAACTGCATGTTTAGCATCATTCTCTTACTGGAAGGTGAAACTCCAGTGTCAAGGCTTTTACAGCCCTTAAGACATGGGTATCCAGCTACAGTCCTCAAGGGCCGGTGTCTGGCCAACTTTAGATGTCTATGTACTTCAGCACAGCTAATTCAAATGGTCCAACTGTCTCCTCAGCATATCTATGTGCAGAGGCCTGCTAAGGAACCATTATTTGATTCAGGTGTGCTAAACATGCAGGATACCAATCCTTGAGGACTGACTTTGGACACCACTGCTCAAGAGGAATTTCCCAGTATTTAGCTCATCCTTCTTTCCCTTAACCCTAATCAGCTTCTCAGTTCCTGCTGAAGAATCAAATCCCCATTGCATGATAATGCCACCACCCTGTTTCAGGGGGAGGTGCTGTATTAGTGTTTTTTTTATGTTGATCAAATAGTTTAAAGACCACTGTCCTTTCCCCTACATGACTTGTGGCAAACTTTAAATGGGACTTCTTATGTTTTTCTTTCACTAATGACTTTTGTATAGTAATTCTTCCATAAAGGCCAGATGTGGAGTGCACAACTAGTTGTTCTATCAGCAGGATCTCCCACTTGAGCTGTGGATTTTTGCAGCTTTTCCAGCGTTATCATGGAGTTCTTAACTGCTTCTCTGATTAATACTCTCCTTACCTGGACTTTCAGTTTAGGTGGAGGGCCACATTTTTGTAGGTTTGCAATTGTGACAGACTCAGTTTTCAGATGATAGATTGAACAGAGCTTTGTGAGATAGTCACAGTTTGGGATATTCTTTTATAATCCGACCCTGTCTCTCTGCTGTGTTCTTTGGTCTTCATGATGCTGTTTGCTCACTAATGTTCTGTATAGGTGGTTTCACATCAGATGGACTTAAGTTTGTTTCCTCGGATGAACAGCTTTGTTGAGGCAGGTGTAAAGGCTAATCTAAACTCTGGTACAGACCAATGAAGAAACCTCTGTTCCACCTGAAAACATGGGTCTCAGTTCAGTGGCAATAGTAGTGGACTATTCAGCCAATCAAAGAAAGGACGTGAGCCTGCTGCAGTCATCTCACATACAGAACAATATGCTGCATGCTGGATAGCTTTGTTTGCTGATTGCTAATTCTGAGCAACTTTTATCCACCCCTGGGGCCTTGCCACCAAGAAAAGGCCAAGGGTGAAACAGCTGGGATGGATATCAGCACCTCCAAATCCACAACCATGGTCTTGAACTGGAAAAAGGTAGCGTGCCCTCACTTGGTCAGGGACGAGGTTCTGCCCCTAATGGAGGGGCTCAAGTATCTTGGGGTCTTGTTCATAAATTAAGGAAAAATAGAGTGGGAGATCACTAGCCGGATTGGTGCAATGTCTGCAGTGATGTGAATGCTTTGCCAGTCTGTTGTGGTGAAGAGAGAGCTGAGCCGAAGAATGAAGCTCTGGATTTACCAGTCAATCTATGTTCCTACCCTCATCTAAGGTCACGAGCTTTGAGTAGTGACCGAAGGTATTTGTGGATATAGGTGGCCAAAATAAGTTTCTTCCACAGGGTGTCTGGGTTCTCCCTTAGTATGAAGCTTGGTCATCCAGGATGGGCTCAGAGCAGAGCTGCTACTCCTCCACATTCAGAAGAGCCAGTTGAGGTGGCTCAATCATTTTGTTAGGATGCCTCCTAAACACCTTACTGGTGAGGTGAGGAGTTCCAAGCATGTCCCACTGGGCGAAGACCCAGAGAAAGACCCAACAAAAGCTGGAGGGACTATATTTCTTGGCTGGCCTCGGAACTCCTTGGAATTTCCCCAGAGGCACTGTCCCAAGTGGCTGGGGAGAAGGAATTCTGGGGTTCTCTGCTTCGGCTGCTGCCTCCACGACCTGACTCCAGATTAAGAGAAAGATGATGCGGAACACACCATCCCCAGCATAAGCAGCATTGGGGGTGCACCGTTTCCCCCTCCTGCGACTCTGGATGGTGGACCAGAATTTTCTTGAAGCCATACAGAAGTCGTTCTCAGTGGCCTTACTGAACTTCTCCCACGTCTAAGTTTTTGCTTCGGCCACCACCCGAGCCGGATTGCATGCACCTGGACTTTTCTAGTCAAGTGTCTTCTAACTGTCATTGTTTGCACTAGGATTTACTTTGGGGTGTTGAAATAAAGGGGAGATGCATGTACACATCACACTTTTCAGATATTTATTTGGGAAAAAAAAGAAAGAAAACTAAAACCATCTGTTCTTTTCCTTCCTCTTCACACCCATGTGACACTACTTGCTGGTCTATCACATAAAATCCCAATAAAATATAAGAAAGTTTTTGGTTGTAATTTGAAAACAAAACTCAGTGTGTGAATACTTTTGCAAGCCATTGTAAGGTATAGATTGTTGAACTTTCTGAATTGGATCCTACATTCTGAGTCTGAAAGAATCAACTACAATGACCTTCGTGTCTGTTCTCTGCTGAAAGTTGGGCCTCAGGGGATCTGAGTTTGCCCCACATCACCACGGCAACCACAGCTTCTCCAGCAAGGTTTGACGTTCACTTCAAAAATGATTGCCAACTCCCTAAAGTTTCAACAGTGTAAGTCTGTGCTTGCTTTGTTCAGAGTGTGGCTCTTAGCAGCATATCTTAGTCTCACTGATATCCCCCGAGCTACACATAAACATTAGTATTTTATTTAAAATGCAGCTCCATTTCATGCGTGTTATAACAGAAGCATACTTATACAAAGTGGAATAAAAGCATTATATGCTTTTTTTTTTACAAAAATACTAAACAAAACACTTGAAATCCCTGAAAAGCTCAATTATTGTCCCATGTTCCACTTTCCCAAAGGGCAAATTTGAGACCAATTCAAGCTTCTCCTATTATCTGCACTTAGATTTGTTTTGATAAGATAATTGTTCCAGGATTTAAAGTCTCTGCATCATCTGAGTGGGTGCAGACAAAGGATTTTTTTTTTTCTCAAGCGTTGAAACTTCTTTCCTTTTTTTGTGCCGGAAAAATGTTTTAAATAGTTGGAACCTTGCAGGGTTTGTGAGGATTACCATATTGTAGAGGGTCTTATGGTAGACATAATGCAATGAATAGAACTGGTATTGCAAAAAGCTCCATGAACACTCATCCTCTTAATGTAATCTTCTTGGTAGATGCATGTTCAATTTGCAACTCCTGAAAAACTCATAACCACATTCTTACATCTTGTTTGGCCACTTTTGTTTCTATTTGTGATATTTTGTTAGCCTCATTTTCAGTCAGGAAAACACTTTGAATTACATGAAGAGTCAGTGAAACGTTCTCATTGTGGCTCATCGAATCAGAAAAAGGACAGTATTTACTCTTGATAACTGAAAGAGTAAATTAAAATGCTAAAGTTGTGACTAATTTCATGAATCTTGTGATTTTACACAGAGCTGAGATGTACACAAGGCCTGAAGGTGATGTCAACAAGCCCGCAGACCATCCTCGTGGCTGAGGGCGACACTGTTAGGTTGGGTTGCAGGTACATGCTGAGCCTATTAGACACAGGAGAAATAGACATTGAATGGTCTGTGCTCAGTCCAGACACTACCAAGAAGGATCAGATGGTAAGATGCACAATGATTTAAAGAAACTTCCTGAAAAAAGCAAAGTACTTAGAAGAAATAATCCAATTTATTTTCTTCCTCTTTCTTCCTTTTCTTCCTCCTCCTCAGTCCTTCTTGAAGTAATTCCATGCTCTGTTAAGATGTTTGGAAATACTCTAATTTGCCATGTTTTTGTGAACGATCACTCCATCTACTTATTCTGTTTTTATATTATTTTGAGAAAAATAATAACTGATTACAATCTTTAAGAGTCTCTTTTCACTTTGATCTCTATACATGTTGGATCTGAGCCTCTTTTGTTCAGTTTATGCATCCAGCTTTAAGTGCACTCACTACAAATATGAAACCTGCAGAAGTACTTCCATCTCAATCTTTTTTTTAAACTGCTGCCTTCCTCTTTCATGGAAATATCTTTGACATTGAACCCAAAGGGTTTTTACCTTAACTGGCCAGAAAATCAAAGGGTTTCTCTCTTCTAAGAATCAGAATATTGATAGTTATGAAAAATGTTGAGTGCAAATCTTAAAACTTGTAATATATTTCCGCTTTTAAAATTTGACCCTAATGTGAAGTGACTGTACTTTGAGTTATAAACCCCAATGAACAACCAGACGGTGGTTATAAACATTTACAATTTTTATTGGAATTGTACAGTGAAGTATTAGGGCCATAAAAAAAATAATGTGGCAACAGGGGACTAATTTTCTGTTAAATAACTCAGAAATTTCTAGATTAATTTAATATATTTACTTGGATATTCTCTGATGTAAAAAAAAAAAGTTTTAGGTTTGCAAGAAAAAAGGGGAATTTTCCAGGATTAAAGGCACAAATTTCTGATATTACAACTACAGTTTCAGAGAATACCCTAAAGTCAGAAATTGGAATGACAGAACTCCTCTGAGGTTGAGGAGGTTAATTTAGAAGATACGCATCTGAATATTTTCCATAGTGTAAATGGTAGATTCGAGTTCTTTTTCTTCATCAGAACGACTTCTGTCAGGTGCAGACTAGCCATGAGCACCTAGAATGGAATCCTGAATATATGCCTAGGACAGCGAGGAAGAAGCTGCAACATGGCTTCATTGTGTCTGCACCCGGAATGTCGTTCTGATACAGGAAAAAAGAAAAACCCAGATATACCACTTGCACTTTGGAATTTTTTTTCCTTCATTATTATTATTATTATTATTATTATTATTATTATTTATTTATTTATTTATTTTTTTTTTTTTTACAAATTTCTGACTTTATTATGTCCGAGAATATCCTAGTTTGAATATTATAATATCGTGACTTTAATCATGGAAAATTTACAGTTTTTATTGCAAATTTACAAACTTTTGTCAAAAGAAAAGTTTTGGTGAAAATATCCCCTTATAACGCCACATTTCTTTTCTTTGAAAGGCAATGGTCCACTGGTGTGAAAGCTTTTGACACAGCTTCTTCATCCTCCAGGGTGCACGTAGAAAGCTGGTAGAAATGTTACAGTATTAGCAGCTAAGTATCCTCCAGTAATAAATTTAAGTAGTGATGGAATAAAATTGTGTTTTCTTCCTGTTTGTATGTGGCAATAACAACAATAAGCAAACATGTTCCAACTGTAAAAAAATTGGAAATAATTTCCTGTAGTTATTGCAATAACCATAGCAATATATGAAACACCTTGTTGAATAAAAAGGAGCTGACTAACAACAGTGAAAATAAGGATTGTTTCCTTATTTTTTTAAGGTTGTCTAGCTTAATTACAAAATTTATTTTTTCCTCTTCTGCAGTTTGCAAGTTTATAGGTTTCTTAAACTTGAAAGTCAGATATGGTTTCAGCCAACCATAAATAACTCAAAAATCCCTCTGACTAGTTTAGGAGATACAGCACTTTGAAAAAGAATTTTCTTACACAACTTTCTTACAGATCTGCTCTGTTTTTCCATGTTGTCACATTTAGATATCTCAGATGATCAAACAAATTTTAAAATTAAACGGCAACCTGAATAAAGTTTTTTTTGCTGACGATTTGATTTTAAGAACAATAAAAATATCCGAAAGAATTGGCCTTTCATGAAAATAAAATTAGAGAAGAAAACCCCCAAAATAGAACCTGTTTGACAACATGAAGTAGGCTAAAATGTTTAAAATAACTACTCATGCCCAGTTCTAATTTCTAGAGGGTGGACAAAAATTGCATCCAATCAGAGCTCCATGGCAAAAACCAATGTTGTACCAAAAGCTGTGGGAAGTTTTCCATAAAAAAAAAATCTCTTCATGATCCACAACAGTTTTTGGTAAACTACTCTGTGGACTCTGCATTAAGTAAAGCTTTTTTGGAGCATAGCATTTCATTACAACAGATATAAATTATACCTACACTCAAACATGGTGTTGGTAATGTGATGGTCTGGGACTTCTTTGCTGCTTCAGGACTTGGACAACTTCCAGTAAACTATAATGTCTTCCAGAAAATCAATCAGTTTTGAACCATGCAGCAGGACAATGATCCAAAGCACACTAGAAAGTCCACTTCTGAGGAAAAAAAGAAGGTTCCAGAGTGACCTAATCAAAGTCCATTCTTAAATCCAATTAAGATGTTATGACATAAATTAAACAGGCCTTTCATGTTGGAAACTCTCTGATGTGTATGAATAAAACAATTCTGCAAAAATGAGTGGGATATTATTCATTAATATCCATCCATCCATTATCCATCACGCTTATCCTTGTAGGGTTGCAAGGGGGGCTGGTGCCTATCTTCAGCAGTCATTGGGCAAGGATCATCAGTCCATCGCAGGCAACACAGAGACAGATAGGACAAACAACAAGGCATGCACACAGCCAAACCTAAGGACCAATTAACCTAACAGTCATGTTTTTGGACTGTGGGAGGAAGCCAGAATACCCAGAAAGAACCCACTCATGCACAGGGAGAACATGCAAATTCCATGCAGAAAGGCCAGGATTCGAACCCAGGCAACAGTGCTACCAACTGTGCAGCCCAATGTAAAATACTCATGCATTTATTTGGGTTTTGTTGTTTGAAATTAAAAGTAAAAAGGAGAAATCTGTTAAGGTGAGAAGACTTTATAGGTAGGCTATAGGTAAATAAAAACAGAAAAGCAGTAATGATTTGAGTGAATACCTCCTCTCTTTGGAACTCTGAACAAATGTTCCATCAGGTTACAGACAACTGTTTAAAGCTGATTTTTTTTTTTTTTTTTTTTTTTTTTTTTTTTTTTTTTTGTTTTGTTTTGTTTTGTTTTTTTTTTGTTTTGTCCGTTTATCTCCGTCCATAGGGATCCAGGCAGTCACAGCAGTCCATTAAAGCTTAAGACAGGTTATTGCCATCGGATCCTGGTGCCTATAGCTATTAAAAAGATTTGTATAATATATGTTGTATGTTAAAGCTAGATGTTTTTCAGCATTTGCTTAGTTGTGACTTTGAAAAACCTCAAAAGCACAGACTTCTAAGAACTATTATTTTGTAAACTTGATTTTTCTAATACATGAGTCAACAGGAGCCCACCTGCACATCTAAAAAAGATTATAAGAAACACAGCAATTCACAGAAAATCATTAGCATTCCTTTTGGGGTATGTTGTTTGACCTGCAGATTTCCACGACTCTTGAGTTTTCCCAGCTAATTAAGTGAAAATTTATTTTTATCTAGCTGAATTTTTCCCCAGCTTGTTTCTAGTTTTGCCTTTTGATTGGCACAGGATGAACACTAACTGTTTCACTGCTGCTTTGTGGGAACACTACTCCCTGCTGTCTGGTTGGAACTTTGCCAGCATGAGTGGAGAAGCTGGACTCCACAATGAACTTGCAGTGAAAGTTGAACAATGAGCTCAGAGAGATTTGGAAAAGCTCCATAAAGTTATGGCTTTGGTTAGTTTATATTTAGACCACTAATTGAGCATTTGCACAGTTTAAAAACAAAAGGCAAAAAAACCCTATTTATTTTAAATTCATGTTTTCCTCATATTTTCCCATCAGCTTCTATCATATACCAGCGGCAGCAAGTACTACCATGGTGGTCCCAGAGTTACTGAAGGCTTCAGCTTTGCTGCAGGCGATCCCTCCAGGGGGGACGCTTCTCTCTCCATCTCTCAGCTGTCACGTGTTCACAGTGCTACCTACCAGTGCAAAGTGAAGAAGTCACCTGGGGTCGATACCCGCAAAGTGTCACTGGTAGTTAAGGGTAAGACTGGACATTGACCTATCACATGGCTGCATTATTTAGTCACTTTTAACAATAGAGTTACAGGGGTGTGTGAAGGAAGTGTAATTTGAAATGTCAGATCACTGCCCTATTTGCAGTTAGGTTAAAAATACAGAGCCTTGCATAAATCTTTTCCCTCCTTGAACTTTTCCACATTCAGTCACATTACATTACAAACTTCAGTTATTTTTGCTGGGATTTTATGTGACTGACAAACAGAAGTTAATCTATCACACAAAAGTTGTGGAAGGAAAATGAAACATCGTTTTTGATGATTTTCTTTACAAATATAAATCAGAAAGTGTGGCTTTCTAACGGCATTAAATTACAAACACTTTAACATTAACTGTAGGTGTGTATCTGGTGCATTTTTAGTTAAAATATGTCTGTTCTTCATTGACTAAAGCTACTAGCAGTGGGTAAAATATCCAGAAATTTTACTCATGTAAGAGTAGCGATACTTCATTGTATTACTCCAGTAAAAGTAAACAGTGCAGTGCAACAAATCTTCTCCAAAAAGTACATTCTTTCCAATAATATTTATTTCATGTATTTATTTCATGTATTTATGTATTTCATTTAATAGTGTATACTATTAAATGAAATACAAGTGCTATATTCTGATAGAAATGCATATTTATAGATTTTACTTTGATTTTAATTGTTTGTTGCTGGGTTGTAACTGGTATCATTTACTCAGTTACATTTGCTTGAATAAATCACAAACTTGGTTTTCAATATTCTGCTATTAGTGTAGCGTAACCAACTCCTCAAATCTAGGTTTGAGGGGTCTAAGAACAAGGTAGTGAAAAATTAGGTGGAATTTCCCTTTAGCCATTTCCCAAATCAGAAGCTACAATCAGAAGCCAACTTCAGCTTCGTCTTAGCTCTGCAGTTCTGTGTTGAAGACATTGGTCACTGTTAGTCATGAAAGCTAAACTCTGTTGTGAAGGTGGCGTTATCAACAGAGAATGGGACTGAGGTTACTATGTGCCACTAGCGGATTAATTTTCACATTTTATTGAGATGACAATTGAGTTAACTCAGCTCTCAAAGGGCACTGTGGATATTAGGGACTCAAAAACCTTTAATACTAACTGCCAACATTAAAGGGCTGTGTTTGTGATGTAAAATATTCTATTATTGTAGTTTTCCTTGACTTTGCTACTCTGCAAACATTGACAGAACATATCTCAAGAAATTATACCATATTGACTTTCAATCACTGATAATTCCTGAACACTCCACAGTAATTATCTGCTAGTTTACTTACTGGCCAAACCCAATAAGTGAACTTCTTCACAACTTTTAAATCTCCTGGTGTCATTATTGGCTATAAGGGACTCAAACGCAGGTAAGAGGTAGACATGTTTGTTTGAAGGTTGGTCATTTGAAGATAAAAGGAGTGGTCACTACATGTGAAACAGGGAATCTCTAAATACTGGATGTGAAAAAGCTGACTGAGAACATGTATTTTTTTGACTTCCTATAGCATCTAGGTGAACTGCAATGCCAGCTTCAATGTCAAAAGAAAACTGATTTGGTTTCAGCTGGTTTATTTATGTTCCTGTCTGCCTCCCTACCAGAGCCAAGAATATTTTAATTAATCTATGATGCTGTTTGGGTTCTTAACCGGCAATATAACCCAACCTGCTGGGAACGAAGCCACAGTAATTTACATCCATCCATCCACCCATTTTCTTCCGCATATCCGAGGTCGGCTCACGGGGGCAGCTGCCGAAGCAGGGAGACCCAGACTTCCCTCTCCCCAGCCACTTGGGCCAACTCCTCCTGGGGAATCCCAAGGCGTTCCCAGGCCAGCCGAGAAACAGTCCCTCCAGCGTGTCCTGAGACTTCCTCTGGGTCTCCTCCTGGTGGGACGTGTCCAGAACACCTTACCAGGGTGTAGAGTTAGAAAGATAAATTTTGTTATTTAAAGAGTAACTACATCGCAAATCAACTTTTTTTGCAGACAAACTTTTTAAAATTGTAATTGCAAATTGTGACATTTTTGTGTAAACTTGTTTTGTTCTTTAATTTTTGGCCTAAAACCATCTTAGTGCTGCTCTCTTTGGGTTGATGGGTGGCTACTGCAGTTGAATTTTCCTATTGGTTACAAATGGTACCGTTTGTATCTACATCATAGCCCCATAAAACCATCTCACTCAGGCACCCCTCCATGGCGAGTCAGGAACTGGAACTGGGAGTATTGTGAGCATTGATTGATAATGATAATGTGGACTCTCCGCTCAGCTATGACTGCAGGCAGTTTGCTGCAGGATGATTGTGAGACTGACTACAGAGTTTAGGAAGTGGTTGCCAGTAATCTCCAATAACATAGAAAAAAAGTCACTAGATTTGTCCCTAGTCGCTTTTTTGAAAAAAGTCACTACAGGGGTCTGAAAAGTCGCTAAATATAGCAACAAAGTGGCTAAGTTAGCAAGAGTGCTTAACCCCCCTCCACTTGTTGCCACACTTGGCTGTGCTCCTCAGTGTCTCTTGGCACAGCCCACTTTGTGGGAATTTTTCAAAAATTGTCTGTGGGCGGGGTTATACTTTTACATTGGGTTTAGTTCCACTTTAAGCCCTTCTCTCTCAGATGTGCTTTGCAGTCAGACTGAATAAGGATCTTAATTTGGGTCAAGAATCTGCCTGTGTCCTTATAGGTAAGCCTGTAGGAGCAGATGTTTTGACCACAACCAGTTGATTTTTTTTTTTTTTTTTTTTTTTTTTTTTTTTTTGTCCTAACCCACTCTGGATCCTTTACTACATCCAAGGCCTTGCTCATGGAGCTCAACAATCCTGCATCTCGCCATCAATAGCCTGAAGAAAAAAAGGAAAGGAAAATGACCTGAGGGAGATATTTATGCACAGATTTTGACATTTGACAGCCAAAGGTTAATGGTACTTCACTTTTGATCAGCTGATGAACCGCCTATTTGAGTTTAAATGCAGTTTTGCCCAGTCTGTTGGTTTTTTCTTTTGGTCCTGTTTAGCATAGAATGTGAATACTTGTAATTTCTTCCATGGTTTTTTTTTTCAGGAGTGTTTTGACAGATTCAGACTCAACTATTTGAGAAAAATACTTCAGGGTCATAAAAATATTCAGATTTTAAAGACTCAGGGACATGATCAGTGTGGAATAAAAGATTGCTATGTCTAAATTTAAAATGTCTGCAAAGATGTTTTGAAGTGGCCTTGGAGGAAAGCAACTATTGTAGGTAAATGTTCAGATCTGAGGCCTTCTTTTCACTATAGCTGCATTACTGTTGTATTCATTGCCTACTCTCATCCTGACCTTTATTATTGAACTTGTAATGAAAGGCATACATGTAAAGAAATCTCTTTGTTGATGACTTACATAACCAGCTAGCTGTTTCAAAGAAATGGTGATAAAAGGAATGCTGCAAAGTAATAAGTCACTTAGTTTTTGTTTTTTGTTAGATTGTGTGGTTTTGCACATTCTTTGACAAATAGATCCCCAGATTTCACTGAGATTCCTTTATTGTTATTTTAAGCTTGTGTGATATAATTTTCAAAGAGGAGGAATCTTGCTTCCCATTGTTTCATCTGATTTTAGTTTAATCAAACTCTAATTCTTTCTCGATTCTTTCTCGTATCTTTGGTGCAAGGCATTATTTTGTTCATGTATAAATTTCATGGAGCATATTTCATTTTTTAATTAAAAAAATAAAATGTTTTTTTTTACTCATTCAGTCTTTTACCATTTTATTCAACACTTAAACACACCCTGATATAAATAAAATATATGCAACACTGTAAATGGGACAGAAATAGCAATGCAAGAAACACCCAATGGTTTTCTGATTGCAGTAAAGCCATCTGTACCTAAATGCTGGCTGGAAGGAGGGGAGCTCGTCGGTGAAGCTGTTTCTCTGCACTGCGAGTCCTCTGAAGGATCCACTCCCTTAAAATACAAGTGGCGAAGAGAAACCAAAGACCCCATGCCTGCTGCTGCCACACAGGGTAAGTCTGACCTCTGTTGATGCCATCTTGTTACTGCACCTCAGATGTGTGTGTCGGTGTGTGTGTGTGTGTGTGTAGGGTTGTTTGGAAAAGGATGCAATGTGTTATTGGATCCCCTGTCTACAAAAATCGAAGGACGCATTGTCTTCCTGACTCCACAATAGCTGCCTATTAGTGCTCCCCTAAAAGGGATTTACTGTGGTTTTTACAAATTATTGACATGATGACTCATCCAGGAGAAAATATAAAGAAATAATGATTTACACTCTTGAGATCAGCATGCAATTATTTTTCATGGACTTTGGTGCATTAACTGCATATCACTGGCATTTTCTCCCTATGACAGATTTAGCGAGTTGTTTTTGCCATTGTTTACCAACAAACTTCAGACAGTGGCTTGCAAAAGTATTCACACCCCTTGAACATTTTCTTATTGTTTGACCTTACAATCAAAAATGTTTATTTTGCCAAGATTTTTTTTTGTTATGGATCAACACAAAGTAATGCATATTTGTAAAATTCATAGAAAATTATAATTTTGAAAAATATTTTTACATTTATAATGTTCCCATTTTTATGCTCTCTTTATGAAGCATTTTGTGATTTTTTTTATTTTTTTTTTAACAGTGAAAAGTAGATACAGTGGTCCCCTGGTATTCGTTGGGGTTAGGGACCACTGCCACTTGCGAATAGCTAAAATCCACAAATACTTAAGACCCCCTCTAAAAACGCTTAAAATTGCCTATTTTGATAGTTCAAACACCAGATATACCTTTTTATGCATTAATACACAAATCTGTCTTATACTGAAGAGTGGTTAGAAGACAGCTTTTGTTGAAAGAGACCTGAATATGACAAATGGTGGTGGCAGCATTATGCATTGAGGATGGTTTTCTTCACCAGGAACATGGAGAGCAATCAGAGTTGATGGGAAGATGAATGGAACTAACCTCTAGGAGGCTATAAAAGACCTCAGACTGGGGTGGAGGTTCAACTTCCAGCAAGACAAAACTACTAAACATACAACCAGAGCTTCAATGGAATCATCTGGATTAAAGAATTACTAATAGTTTTATAAGGCACTGAATATAAACTATTCCTTTGCCACAACCATGTTGTTTTTTTTCTGTGCACTTGTGCCATGAAAATGATTTTTCGTCATGTGGAGACAGCGGAAAATTTAAATTGGTACCAATTTGAGCAGTTTATAATGAAATGTTGTTGTTTGCTGGATTAGATCTCTGTATGTGGGAATGTGCCTTACAGACAGCACAACTGGGGAGTTGAGAATCAGCAACCACACACAAAGCTTTGCGGGGATCTACCTTTGTGAGGTGAACAATGCTGTTGGAGCTGAACGCTGCAGGATCAGCCTGAGAGCCAACAAGCGTAAGAGGGAAAACACACACACACACACACACACACACACAGCTGCATGATCCACACATAAAATTATTCAGGACCCCTATTTAATTTCAGGTCCACGTTTTGGAGCTTCGCCACAGTCTCCTCATTGCTCCGCTTTGCTTAAATGTGCTGCTTGGGGACACAAGTGCGTCACTCTTAATGACTGCTGTAAGAGGTTGCTTTTAATGTCTAGAAATAACTGGATTTATGTAATGTTTTTGCTTGTGTTTCATGTCAGTGTCTCAGCTGTTGAGTCACAAAGTCACTGAAGAGTAAAGCCAAAATGAGTCTGCTTCCTGTTGTTTATCTGTCATCTTCTGCAGTGTGTAGGAAACAGGAGAAGGTAGAAGCAGGAAAAAGGAAAGCATCAGTTTAAACTGCAGCATATGACTAGACTGTAGTGAACTACTGGATTTTAAAAGAGATCCAGAATTTCCACTACACAATAAGTCTCTTAATACATGTGAAGAGCTCTGACAAAGATAGAAAGCATGGAGCTGTCTCTTGGGGGATGAATGTGCTGGCTGAGCTGAAGTAGGTATGCTCAGTGATTCAGTCTGCTATTTCAAAGAAAAATCATCTCTTTTATATTTACACTCCAATGAAAAAAAAAAAAACCCTGCATTGTTTTGGAATTTCGATCTCCGTGTGCCTCATGATCCGTGGAGCGAGCTTACGACACTGACATCTTGTCGAGTCCTTGGCTCCTTGACTCAGCGTTCAGATTTTTGGCTCCAGGCAGTGAATGATTCATTTTCATTTCAAGCGCAGGCTTCTGTTCCAGACCAGAGATTCCGGCCCTGCGGCTCAGGAACGCCGCCAAGGGGTTTCAAGATAATCACCAGGACATTATAGAATGAGTTTGCCGCATAACATTTTTTTTCCTCACACGTCTGTCTCTCTTGGTCTCTTCTGATCATCGCACCTCTTTAAGCCGTGGGAACATCTTATAGAAATAACACAGATTGAGGTAAACATGATTTCTTTTTGTGAGCTGATAATGAATATCAATAAAGTATATTTCATACATATTCCCTTTCCTCTTTAAAAACTTCAGTTCATACTTTAAAGCTCATACATCACATTTCTATTAATTACACATGAAAGGACATTGAGAATTAAGAGGGAGTTCAGCTCGGCCTTCAACACCATCAGCCCAGATATCCTCCTTCAGAAGGCGTCCACCTGTCAGCAGCAGGTTCTCCAGTTCAAGATCCATCAGCACTGGGGACCCCCAGGGCTGTATTCTTTTCCCACTCCTTTTCTCTCTTTACATAAATGCCTGGACCTCAATTAACACGTCTATGAAACCCCCTGAGAACATCCCACAAACTCCCTCTCCTCACCGTTCTCAACAACACTGTGGTTACTGTGGATCACTTCCTATTCCTCTGAACCAGTTTTCTCAGGACCTGAGATGGTCCTCACACACAGAAACTGTTCAGGAGAAGCCCCAGCAGAGACTGTACTTGCTGCAGCAACTCAAGAAGTATGACCTTCCAGAGAAGCTGCTGGCCATTATTCTGTCTGTCCTGTGTTCGTCTGTCACTGTGTGGTTTTGGCTCATCCACAGAACAGGGCAGGTCCAGACTGCAACCAACGATCAGGTCTTCAGAGAGGATCATCAGGGCTGATCTTCCTTCCATCCAGGACTTTAGCAGGTTTAGGGTCAGGAAAAGGGCAGCTAACATCTCTGCTGACCCCACACATCCTGGACACAAACCATTTGGACTTTTACCTTCAGGCAGAAAATTAAAAGAGAGCGTAGTTTGCAAAAAGTAAATAAATCCAAAGTTTGCAGATAAATGTTTAAATTGATTCACTTTTAGGTTTTCTCTTGAGGATGTTTTAATTGTCCAAAGTGTCTGAGTTCTCAAGCATCCTTTGTTGTTAAGATCTGAAGTAAGCAAACAATTAACATATAATGGCTAAACATCTGAACGGATCGTTTAAGGAGCCGTTTCACTTTTTAACTGCTGGAGATGTGAATCAGATGCTAACTTTAGAGTTCTGTTTTCCATAAACACCCCTGACATGTTTGACCAGGAGTTTACAAGCTCAGTGGTTGTTGGAATGCATTTCCTCACAATAGGTCAAGTAGAACAACTTTCATCGCTATAAAAATATATAATTGTTTTCGATAAGCTCATTCTTCCATTGTTAACGATATTTATTGTCCTCCAGATACTAAAAGCTATATAGCTTTTGAACTGTGGATGGTGTGAGAGTATTTGCTTAGTTCTTTCTGCCAGTTTGTGTTAATTTCCATAATTTGGTCATTTCATATTGCTATAGATCTGTCACTGTAATGATTGGAAAAGAAAGGACGCTAAAAGTTAATCTTTTCATCCAGTTAAGTTCTTTCTTATCAGTTGTTACCAAATCTTACAAAATAAATGTAATGTAAAATTCGGATTATTCATTTATTACTTTCTTACCATTATTAGGATGACATAAATTTGAATGAAATGGTGAAAAACATGTTTTTTTGCCCCTGTTTTACAAAACTCAAGACAATAGCTGAGTTGAAATTATTGGGCCATATATTTTTTGCTGTTGAGCAAAGCTGCTGTAAATGTTTGGTAGGAACATCTCCCTCATCATGTGGTCTCAGATTTTTAGATGAAGCAAAATCTTCTAAATATGTTAACTGTCCTTAAATTCAGAGAACTGTTCAGATAAATCATTAAAAGCCCAAAATAAATATGTATTTCATGCCTACGTTCTCTCCAGAACTGTGTAGTTTCTGTGATACATCTCCTACTTTTCCAACTTTGAGCCGCTACAGCAACACTCCAGCTGTGCAGCAGTGAAGAGAAGCGGCACACATCAACAGACCTAGTTTACCCTCGAACGGGAGATTTCTCAGGAAGCAAGAATGACCGAGGTGGAAATAAATGTTCCTATAAACTTGTTTCAGGTTCCATTCATTCCAAACATCCCTGAGCCTGGAGATGGTGCAAAAATAAATCACCTCAAACAGCCTCTAATGAGTAGCTGACATCCATTTCAATGCCATGAAAATGCTGCTTTGATTTTAAAAAAAAAAGAGAAAAAATGGGGAAGTGAATTTCCACTGCCTAGAAATGAATTTCATTGTTTCCGACATCAGCAACATATGCACAGTAAAAGCAGTCTAATAGATTCTTCGCTAGAGTGAATAATTCTGTTTTTTATTGCTGGTTTTACAGCTCCAAACAGAGCTGCAGTGATTGGAGGGAAAGCTGTGGGGTCGCTTCTCCTTGTCCTTATCTTGTTGGTGTTTGCTGGGGTCCTGTGCTGGAAGCTGAAGGACAGACATCGCCACGACAAAGAGTTCTCCAACGAGATCAGGTAAATCCTCGCTGCTTGTGCTGCTTGTGCTGCTTGTGCTGCTTGTGCTGCTTGTGCTGCTTGTGCTGCTTGTGCTGCTTGTGCTGCTTGTGCTTGAGGAGATTTCCAGGAGTTAAAAGCCATAATGACATTCTGCTCATTCTCATTTAAAACAAAAGAAGTTCTGTGAAGTCGAGTTTAGTCTGCTTGGCATAAACATGCAGATCAGAACAAAAAATGTTGATTAAAAACAACACCAGCAAAAGAAAAAAAAAAGCAAAACTTAAACACAAAGAAACAGCTCACATTAAAGCAGCTCAGAGAGAAACTAAAACCAAACATCAGGCAATTAGAGGAATGAGTATAACAAAGACACACGCTGAAAAAGAGAAGTTGTTTCCCTGAGGAAAACAAGTCTGGATTTCTCAGTCAGGGTTTAGATCTTTAAACTATGCAGCCATATATTGTCTACACCCACTTCCAAAGTTTTTAGATTATGCATCCAAAATCTAAAAACTATTTTGCTTCATGTTGCAAATGCAAACACCTTATACAATGACCAAAATTAAGCTCTTCAGCCTTTATGATAAACACCACATGTGACCAAAAAGGTAATGCTGTTCAGTGGACAGAACTTTACAGGCCAAGCAAAATGATAGGAGCAAAAGGCAAGAAGATTGATCACTGGGCACCGGGCGTGGCTTTTACTGGTTCTTCTCCAGTCAGCCATGGAGAGATTCATCTTCATTTGCAGATACTGCGTGGTTCTGCCCTGCTTTTTAGAACCACTTCAGGAGTAGTACAAGCCAGACCTATCCCTGTATTGCACACAACCATTTGATTGGCCTCAGAGTGCATTCGTTGATTGGGCTTTGGATTTACGTTAACAACATCTCAAGCACCATTTTCAATCTGTGACTGGTTGTCGAGTAGCAAATTGATAATTCCATGGTCAAACCTTGAGGTCAAAACCTTTTTATCAACTGTGGCTGAAGTGTCAACTTGATGGGGGAAGCTGCAATGAACAAATATACCAAGAGATTTCGGAGAACTGGCCACCCAAGGGTAAACACTCAAAATGACATCTGCGGAGCGTCAACTTCTCCCCCCCCCCGATGTTCCTGTCCATATTCACGCCCACATAGTGAGGACACACTGGCAATGGAAACACACCCAAACTGGCTAAAACTGAACCAGACATTAACCGCCCAGAGTGAGGCTGCAGAGGACTTGAGACTATCAGTATCATTCTATAAATACGCTCTACTTTGTGTTGGTCTATCACATGAAATCACATGAAAATGCATTGAAGATTATGCTTGCAACATGTCAAAATGAGTAAACCAAAAATACTTTTATCTTACTTCTGAATTTTTCAACATGTCATTTAAACCCTGAATATAATGTTTCTGTCTCAGCATCTCAGTTGTGTTATTTAAATGCAAATTTTCTGTCTGACTGGGAAAACTGGCCAACTCTGTTTCAGCCTGACACTTGCACCATACTGTTCCTTTAAACTTTGGAACAAGATTTGAAAGAGACATCAATTCCCCCAGAGACCAATGAGAGGACGTTCCCAGGTGCTGATTACTAATTAGTAGCTTAGCAACAGATTTGTAAAGATGCCCCGACTGCTTCTCTTCCTCCGGGTACGCCTCCTCAGCTGTCTGCATTTCAGCCACTATAAATGCATGATGGAATGTTTGAAATATTCCCTCACAGACTTAAACCCTTCATTTGTTCTAGTCTTATGACGATTTCTTTCTGCATTACAACTGACGTTAAGATTCACAGTGCATTTGTGGAAAAAACTTTAGCTGTGGCTGAGTTCATTGCATCCTTAGAAGTCAATTTCTGATATTTCTCTTCTGGCTTTTGAAGTTTTTGCCTTTCAAGGCCAGTCCTAATAGGCTGCAACTCTGTAAAGCAGAAATATTGCTTAGGCTTTTTATTTAATTTCTAATCTCTTAGGCATGGACTTGAATCTGAGCATATTCCTTAAATTTTTGAGCAACTCAAGTCCATTCCACAAGCTTAATGTTAGTCTGCTATATCTGACATTAAAAACCCCTCAGCATGATGCTTCCAGCACCATGTTCGGCAGTTGTTATAGCCTTCTGTGGTTTGAAAGTCTTACACCGACTCCTCCAACCATACTTCTTCTTCTTGTGGGCAAACAGCTAAATATTCATTCCGTCTGACCTTGAGACAAACTTAAGTTTTCTCCCTCAAAAGGGATAGCTTGTGCAGCTTGAAGACAGAAAAACTCAGTAAGACTGTTTTAAACAGCAATATCGAGCCAATGTTGACTCAGTTTTGTTAATTATAAGGAGCTTAAAGTGATGTTTAACTTAGCCAGCAGAAATGATTATACTTCCTGTCTCCAAACATACATTATTAATCTATGAAAGCAAACATTTTGTGTTGGTGGAAAGCTTGAAATGCCATAAGCATCCATGTTTGCTTCCATTAAAGTTGCATCGCTGGTTTAATTTACACAAAGGTCTAAATGAGCGTTCATTCAGTTTTCAGTAAATATGATCCCTTTGGGTAATTTTTCAATAAAACCTGGTATACAGTGGCCTCTGGATAATTGACGTTCCTGGAAAAGATGGGGAAAAACAGCCTTAAAATAAACCATGTTTTTTTCTGTAGATATGGGCAACATTAGGCGAGCATTTGTTATATTGTTTGAATTTTGTAACTGAAGATCAACAGAGATGGTGGTCTCCATTCCTTTCCCATTTCTGTCACATTATATTTTTACCACAGGGGAAAAATAAACAGGAAACTTACTGGTACTAAGTTACACTTCTTGGACAGTCTGGTTAAATCTAAATTATAAAGTATACATTAAACAAAAGTCAGTTTTTATGAATTTAATACTTAGTCTTGTATTCATATTACAGTTAGGAGTGCCTATGAACTCTTAACTAAAAAAAATAAGATAAATATGAAAATATACTTCCATTATATTTGTTTTATAGTAATTGTCAGGAGTGATTTTGTAGAAAGGCTGCAATGTGGTGCAGTTGGGAGTGCTGCTGCATTGCAGCAAGAAGGTCCTGGGTTTAAATCCTGGCCCGGGGGGCCTTTTTCTGTTTAAATAAGCTCTATATATCTGACATAATTCAGGTAACTACAGCAAGAACTAAAATTAGGTATTTATTTTATTTTGGATGAAAAACTTTAGATTTGAATGGCAATAGTAGAGTTCCTCTGGAATTTGATAAGCTCTACATAAGGGGCATAATTTTGCAGAGGGACTTGTAATATTTCTAACCATGACTTTTATTATGAAAAGATCTCTGTGCTATTACCACAGTTACTCCATTTAATCTTTAACACAACCTTTAATTTTCTGCCATTTTGAATGTATTACTGTAATTATAATTCCTTGCTGTCTTAAAAAGTACTACTCCTAAAAATTTAGCTTTGTTTGAGAGCTGAACTGGGGTGAACTGTGTTATTTAAGTTCTAAAGGGCCATTATGTAAATTTGAATCAATTTGTAACTAACATTGTTGGAGTGAAGACTGCCACCTTTTTAAATATGTTTTTATGGATTTACACACTTATCTACAGTAAAGCATTGAATAAGATGATTGTTATTATTTACAGTTTTTAAACAAAGAATGCAGAAGAATGTTATCTGTATTTCCTTTTCTAAGGGGTTCCCTCCAGCTCTGAAACGCGACAACAGGTAAAACTAGTCATATAAAAATAGGTATGTACAACAATGTAATGCATTGCTGCTCAGGGGCGATGATCTGTAACTGACCCTTCATTTGACATCTCTGGAAGGGTTTCTCCTTTTGCAAATAAACTGTCTCCTAAAAACTGCTGGAGTTCACATTCACACTCTGTGGAAAAGAAAAAAAAAAAAACCCCACAGGGTTTCAAAGTAGACATTGAAATGTGAAGCTCATCAGTGTGGGAGGACAGTGTTGTATACAGAAAGATGCTGTCCTTGACAGTGCTGGTGTGGACTTGTCCATGTCTATAAAAGAAGTTTAGTTTTCCTCAGATTAAAAGTGTACTATAGAGAAAAGCCTCCAATTATTGCAAAGTTGCAATAAAGAGACGGGTCAGCCATTTTACCTCTCCGGTAGAAGATTGGAAGACACTTGAAATGGTCTAGATGAGTTTCCCAGGGCTAATTCCAACAGTTATTCATCAAAAGCAGCGGTAAAAAAAAAAAAAAAAAAAAAAAAAAAAAAAAAAAAAAAAAAAAAAAAAAAAAAAAAAACACCTTTCTTTCAAGTTCATACAAGTGTGGCTTGAGGTTACACCAACCTATTGAAAACCAGTGCTGTAACCATGGAGACAAGAGCAGCTAGAGGCATGGTGAGCACATGGATGACGACGCCATGTCAAGACAGTAGGCTACACTTGATTAAACTGAAGTGTGATCACAGAACACATACAGAATAACATACGACCACTGACATGAATTTCACATAACTTTTCACCTATTGTAAATGCATTTGAACCAGATTTTCTCTGGAGAGGAGTGATTATACAACATATAGCTTTACTGAATTTTTAAAACAAGAATTTAGTGCACAAGCTTGAATTTATTAGACATTTTCTCTGCTCCACAGTGGCTTAGATATTCATACACCCCTACTAATATAAAGGTCTCTTTGAAAATCCCTGTTTAGTTACAAACATTTGGCATAATTCTGGATATATATTTGACCAGTCTTCTTTTAGAAATGGTAGGGTCTATTTAAATAGGTTGGTTTACAGACAAACAACAGTTTTAAGCACATTTTCAACAAGCTTGAGGTCTGGGCTATTGCAAAAGCCAAATGTTAGCCTGGATTAGCCATGCCAAAATCAGTTTTCATGTGTTTTTGGGATTGTTTTTTTATGTCTTTACAAGAGCACCGTAGCTTACAGCATTACTACTGGTATCTCTGTTTGTAAAATTTGATGTTTATGCTATTGCTTACTTAGAGTTGAGGAGAGTTTTTGCTGTTTTGGCTAGCTTATTGTTAAGCTAACAGAGAAAGCTCAAACTGACTTGAACCTGTAACAAAACTGATATTTGTGTACAGCTGTTCCCAGAAGACTTAACACAGTTCTAATAAGCATATGATAAGAAATATAATTCAACAGTCTGAATATTTCACATTTTAGTTATTTTTTTAGAGGACCTAATGATTTTGTGTTATTAAAACAATTAATACATTAAGATAATCATATTAATCATGCAATTATTATTAATCATATCCCTGACTCCAACCTCTTTATACCCATGTTTCTAACCATAAAGCCAGGCAGAGATTTAAAGAGGAGTGGCAAAAGCAAATGAGGTGGATTAGCAGTGCTTGCCAACGACTGATATTGTCATCCAGGACAGGTTACTGTGAAATTTCGTCTCTGTCCCTAGGTATTGAGTTGTTAGCGTGCAGCAACAGAATATTTAGTCAGAGGCAGTTTTTGATTCATTATAAGGGTGGACATACCCTACCACCCACAGCATCACCATCCACAATGACGCTTTGAAGATATTTGGATGATATGAGTTACGACAACATTTAATTTCCCTTTGGGATAAAGTATTTTGAACTGAATTGAATACTTTTGCCCACCAATAAAAAACCTAAAAGTGCATTTTCTTTTAGCATTTATTTGTTTTCTACTATTGGTTTATATTGAAATAATTTAGCTGTTTTTCACAATCATTGCTTTTTGATGGTGCCAGGAAGTGGTTGGTTTTATATTTTTAAACTGAAAAGAGCCAAATAATGTTTCCCACTGCAACTATGATAAGAGAAGGTTAACTGAGCAAACACAGTGGCATAAGAGCCAAAACAATAAGCTGAAAGATACTTTATTCAGCTTTATGAATACTAAACTTGAGAGGGACAATGAAAACTGCAGCCAATTAGTTTCTGTGGATCTGTCACCATGTTTGTGTTGTGAGAGTGTGGCGGCTTTGAATAATATATTGGTTGATTTTTAGATGTTGTTTCTAGCTCAAATAATACATCAACTTTATTTATTGCAAATATGGAACAAAAATAAAAATGTGTTTTTTGCTAATACCCCAGAAAACACAACACATTGATAGAAATAACTTCACCAACAGACCAAAACAAATGTGGAAATGCCTGGCGTGAACAATAAGCCATTTGATTTCATTTTGTGCATTTTGTTTGTCAGCTCTGGATTATTCCACGTTATACAAACAACCCCCAAATACCACTGCCAGAAAACCACCTGAGGCGAGAATTTTCTACCAAAAAGAGTTCTGCTATTACTCACAAAAACTAGATCACAAAAAAAGGAAAACAGGGTATACTTAATTAGTTGTTGGTAGAGTTTTTTATGACTGAAAGGTAAAAAATGCATCCTAGTCAGTAGCGGCACTTTAATTAAATGCAAATGAAAAGTAGCCGCTGAAAGAGTCACCAGAGTGAATATTATGCTTTAGCAGGAGAAAAAAAAATCTCTGAATCTAAGCTCCTCTGGGAAGAGCTTTCAAACATGCTTTCTCAAGTATTTTTTCTTCTAACTACGGGCAATATTGTTTTAGAATAAAACAAATACTGTTTACCTCCTGTGGGAAATACAGGTACAAGTAAGGGCATGAAACCAACCACAAAATTAAATTCAACGGATTAATTTATATGATATTATCCCAGATCAAATGTCACCTCTTGGCAAAAAGGTCCAATTTTTATCCAGCAACTGATTTAGGGCAAACTTTGCTTTGCTTAGTCTATTTTTCTCCAATATATTACAATCACATAAAGATCCAGTTAAATATCCAATCTTAATTGTTGTACAATACAGCTAAGTTTAGTTTATCATGTAATAAGATTTAGTAAAAAGAAAAGAAAAATAGAACACTGTTAATGGCAGGAACAGTTCCAACAACAGCTTTGTCTAATAGGACATCGCTAAACAAGGAGTTGTTGGGCCAGATGTACTTTTTATCAAAAGAGAGTAATTGAACTGTCAAAGGCTCAGTCTAGGAAGGAGACACAGCTAAACAAAACTATACTGAGCAGGGTGTACTTTCTACAGAAAATAAAAAGTACACAGAATAAGTGGCAGTAATAGCTCCATCAAAAATAAACACAGAATGACTGGACCAGAAGTATTGTCTAAAGTTAATGCTAGTAAGAGCTCCTGACTGGCTTAATCCTGAAAAGAGATGCATCTCAGCCAGGACAGCATCCTAAAACGAAGCGCACAAAGTTACCGGTAGCAACAGCTCAGGCCAGGACTATTTTCAACAAAAAGGGAAAGACAAGTTTAAAGTTATTGGAAGCAGAGGCTCCTTCAGTGCTCACTTTCAGGAGTCAGTTATGTTTAAGGGGAAAAAAAAACTATATCTTAATGTGTGTGGAGGAAAGGTAAATCGAGGCAACCCATTTCAGCAGTTCTAAAGAAAACAGGAAATTGTTCCTGTTCTCTAACGTGTGATTTTGGTGCTTTAGTATACTTGGACTGAAACATCATTACTTTGTTTGAAGACAGTAAATATCATTTAAGCACATTCAAGTGAAAGCGGCTCCTCTCCTGTGTTTTTGTCTCCTAAAAATACTTTAAGCTCACTACTTCTTCTCTGGTGATGTTTAACAGGGAGGATGTGGGGCCACCTGACAGCCGCCCAGTGAGCCGGCACACAGGTCAGACCCCTCAAACTGCTTGCAGTTGGCCTGTTCAGAACGAGGTCAGCTTTTTCATCACGGGACACACACACAATCCTCCCAGCTACAGCCAAGGACAAACATCAGAGGAATATGCACCGGCGGGATACGACAGCGAGCACCGACACGCACTGTGACGCACAAGAATTTTAACTTGTACACTGCAGGGTAGTTTGGAGAAAAAAAAAAAAAGAAAAGAAAAGAAAAAAAAAAAGAGAAACAGTTAAATAATTCTGTGGGGTTTATGCAACATGTAGGTCAAAATTTTCAAAGTGTATCAGCATTTTCAAAGTAGTAATAAAAACAATTTTGACACAAATTAACTATATATAGATGCATTTTAATAAATTGAAACACCACTGATAGTAAATTCTTTTTGCGAATTCATTTTAAAAAGTCACATATAGATATACTACATACAGAGTAATATATTTCACGGATTTATTTTGATATGTATGGCTTAGAGATAATAAAAACCCAAAATCCAGTTTTTTTTTAGAAAATTTGAATATTATGCAAGATCAATAAAAAAAGATTGTATTACAAGAATGTCATAGCCTGCGGTGTCATGGGAGAAGACTGCCAACTTCAGTTGTCCGGCAGACAGTCATTGACACCCTCCACAAGAAGGGGGAGCCACAAAAAATCTGTTTCCAAGCTGTTCACAGAGTGCTGCATCCAAGTATATTAAAGGAAAGTTTAGTGGAAGGAAAAAGTAGTTGGAAAAAGCTGCATTAGCAGCAAGGGGAGGCACAACCTTCCGAGAACTATGAAAGCATATCACAAGAACGTAATGTGCAGCACAGGAATGTACTTAACATCATGAACATCTGAATTTTGGGTTTTTAATTGCTGCCAGTCAGTCATCAAATTTAATACAAATTGGTAATATATAACTCTGTGTGCAATATATCTATATAAAAAATGAGAGTAAATGTTTTAACTGAATTACTGAAATAAGTTATTAATATGTAATATGTAATTGAATGTGAGGGTAAAAAAATGAATTCAAACTTTAAATCAAAAGAGATATTTATTTCATAATAGACCTCATTTGGAAATACTCAACCATTCAACAAAAATGTACACGATCAGGTATTTAATTTTTCCAGGATGAACTGACAGGAGCTGACATATCAATAGTCACATGCAATGGATTTTTGTCCATCTCGTAAAAAAAAAAAAAAAAAAAAAAAAAAAAAACGACGACAGCCTTGACCATCACAGCTTCCACCAACGCTTCCTGGTTTTTCCAGACAACACAGCAGAACTTCCTGGAGCAACACTCGTGCTTCCATAGGAGTCTGTGATCCGGTCGGAGCTGGTATGCTTCGTGTTTACATTTCAGTCCTCAGGAATCCAAGAAACTGAGAAGTTTCCATAGCTTTTTGCAGAAAAAAATATGGCTTTCACTGTAGAGGTTGGCTAAATAATTCTGGAAACTTTTTATGTCGATGAAGAGTTGATTCAAACAAAGTTGCAAATTAAAAAAAATGTATAGTTTCAAGAGAAATACAGAGAAAAGCAACATAGATTCACTGCGAAGTGATTTTAGCACCAGGAATCGACTGAGACCAAAATAAAACATGAAGCACATCGACTTTCCCAGTTTTCTTTCAGATTAATAAGAAAGCCCTGGAAATGAATTTCCCACATAAACATGTTGATTGGAGTGAGGTTAAAGGAGGGGAATATCTTCCCATAATGAACTGTGTAAAAAAAACAAAAAAAAACCCCAAAAAACAATTAAGGCAAGGTAGAAAACTCAAAGCAACGACTAAAACATGGCTGGATTTGGCTGCTGCTTTGTCTCTTGAATTCAACAACTTGTGATTCTGTGCAGGAAATGACGAAGGAACGATGAGTACAGATTCAAAAAGCGTGACATTAGCTTTGAATGTTTTCCCTTTTGCATCCCACAAGACTGTGACACCTCCACAGATGTAAACTGTGCATGTGATTGACTAAAACCACCCAAACAAACTGGTTGTGTGAGTCCACCCATCCTTGAGTTAATGTTTAAAGTTGTATCTGTGCCCTGCAGCTCCTTCAGTAAAGTCCTGTGCTTGTGGACGAACCGGGGAGCCTCTTCACTTCACCGACTGATGCGCGACCGATTTTCTGAAGGCACCGTACTGTACATTTGTATTTGTGTGTGTGTGTGTATGTGTGTGTGGGTGTGTGTATGTGGGCACATGCATACATGGAGAAGTAAAAACCAGTCCACAAAGTCGATTCCATCCACTGGTGTCAGCCCACAAGGCATCACCATGACAACTAAGGCAAAAATCTCTCGACATAAAAACACCACTTCATTTTTTTTCTCCTTATTTTAGTTCGTCTGATCCAATTCTCTGCTCAAATCAGCCATCCCCACAATAATCATTAGTACTGATAATAATCTCTATTCAATAAATTATCTATACTGTACAATTAATTCACCTGGCACAGACCTGCAACAATGGGGAGCATTTTCTTTTTGCAAAATAAAGCTATCAACAATAAGTTCCTGCTGTGTCCTCATTATAGTAAATTCTCTGCCAAGCACACGGAGGCGGACACACGGCAAGACAGTTTTTTTTCCTTCCAGGAACAGAACTTAAACAGGACACCTTGCAAAAACAAAAGCTGATGCATAATTGGGGAAACAAAATTAAGAAACTGAGTAAAAATTCTTGCAGAAAAAGTAGTTTCCAGCAAAAACATGTTATTCTTTTTCCTGGAGAGAGCGAGTCATTTCCTCTGAGGACAGCAGATAAAATTTGGTTCCCGATTCAAAAGGAAACTGGGTTCGCCGGCGAGTGAAGCTTTACTGCACTCCTTCTTCATCCACGTATGTGGAGGGAAACCATCCGATCTGCAAACAGGAAACAGACGAGCTGTGTTAATCGAGTTCATTTGTGTCTTATTCTATGCATGAAGATAAACATTTGCTGACAATGAAAGTGAAGCTTAATTAAACACTCAAGTTGATGCACCAAGATGTACTTTCTGTACAACTACCTATCTTGTTTCAGTTCTCGCCTATGTCAGTGTGCCCCAGGGCAGCTGTGTGGCTACCGTCCAGCAGCTTGCCACCAGCAGCGTGTGAATGTGTGTGTGAATGGGTGACTGTAGTGGAAAACCCTTTGGGTCCTCTGGACTTGATAAAGCGTTATTATAAGTACAGGCCATTCTTGAGGGGGAAAAAAGCTCCAAAAAGGGTTATTGTATAAAAAAATAAATAAATAAATAAATAAATAAATAAATAAATAGTTCTGAAAACATCAGATAAGAGAGGATAATTTAGTTATTTTTTTAAGATGAAATGTAACATGTCTCACATACATTTAGCCATACAGGATATGTGAAAGAGTGAAAAAAAAAAAAAAAAAATTAAATGCTGCACAGGTATTGCAGGTGTAAAAATAGGCAGTTAACAGCCTGATCCTGAGAGCATGATGATGATGAAGGTGGTGACAGTAGGAGTGGGAAGTGATTATAAATTGAGTTCAGTGTCAGGAAAAAACAACAGAAAAACGCAGCAGTTTTTCAGCTGTGAGGTGTGGGCTGTGAAGACCCTGCAGCACCTGCCAGATGGCAGAAGAGCTGATGACAAGCCTGAGTTTCAGCTCTCCGAGTCTGCTGCTTGTGGTGTATTCTGACAATGTCATCTAGTCTGGGATAAGAGAGTGATGATTTTCTCAGGATGTATTCATGTCTCTCTTGAGGATTTTCCTTTTAGAGTCTACTTTTTTAATGCTATACTGTGATACCGTATGTAGGAAGGTTTTCAGCAGCTTGACAGACAGACTGAAGAAATAAACGTATGATCCTCAGAGACATGTGTCCCCGAAGACTTGAAGGACAAGACAATCTCCTTTCCTCCACTCAGGAGGAATTTCTTTTGTCTATTTGATATTCAAAGTTAAATTTGTAGTCTTCTGCTTGATTGTGTGATGATGACTTTGGGGGTTTGAGGAGGGCATTCCAGAAGTTTAATAATACCCTGCTTAATCCTTCCAGAACCAGTAGGAGGGTCTGTTCTGGATCAAAGTCCTGTTGGAACATCTACACGTGTCTTCAGTTTTAACCATCTAGCTGTTGAACTAAAGTGATTTTAAAAAAATCTGTAGAAATTAACCACCACCACAGCATGACACTGCCACCACCTTACTTGGCAGCTAGTATAGTTTTTCCTTATTGTTGAGGGATGGGGTGTTGATAACCCCAGAAAATGGGATTCGGCCCAAGAATTGCTTTCTGCAGGTGGTTGTAGTTAAATGCTAACAACATATACATCAATTTTTCAGCTGAAGCCCTGTTGGTATAGCAACCGAATTGCAAATGAAAAACAAATGAAGCCCATACTGAAAAGGTAAAAACTCTCACACCCAGATTCTGACAGCTTAAGCGTTTGAGCAAAGATAATCAGTTTAGAAGAGACTACATCTAAAAAGTTTACTCTGGCTGTTGATAAAAAAAAATATATATATATATATCGAGCTTCTCTTTTCTATTAAAGTTTCAAATGAAGTTAGCAGCAGAAGTGGAAACAGCATGAAAAGAATCAAAATCAGACCATTTCAAATGTTGGAAGATAAAAGTATGGCTTTGTGACTGCAGGAGCTAAGTGCATGCCCTCCTTCTGTCACCACGGGAGCGCATTACGACGGTCAAACGTGCAGCTTAATGGGGACAAATTCCTGAAATAAAGTGCTGACATCATCCACGTTTCACAGCCAGGTATTAAGTGTCTTCTGCAAGCCACCTACTGTAGGATCTTCAGTAGTTTCATCATTAAATTTAATCTCGGCTGTTCCAGACTTTTATTGTAGCACTTACTCGTCCGTTGGCCTCTCCTTTCCACCAGCCCTGATCTCCACCAATCTTGCTATATATTTTGACGATGTCTCCTTCCCGCAAGGACAGCTCCCTCATGTCTCGTGCAGCAAAGTTGTACCTGGCCACTGCCGTGCTCACCACCCGAGGAGTAAACACTGGAAAATGGAAACAGTTGGGTTATTGATGAAATGTATTAACAGGGTTCCTACACTTTTACTTGTCAAAGTTTCATACTTTTCCAATCAAATTGACTATGTCTGATAAACTATGTCTAAACAATAAATACAAGAGTTTACAATGATGGACAGAGAATAAAGTCTAGAAGTGAAAATATTTTGACATACTCTAGAAACCTAGTTTTAAAGAGTAATAGCAAAATCTGTTTGTACAGTAGGGAAAATAAGTATTAATAAGTATTAACTGTTACACTTTTCAAGTTTTCCCACCTTCAAAGAATGGAGAAGTATGTAATTTTTCCTCATTGGTACACCTCAACTGTGAGAGCCAGACCCAGATAGACCACTGAAGACCCATGCTCCCACTGAGGGAAGGAGGTTGTTGCCCCATTCATCTTCTCCTCAATGTGGTGCCATTGCATACCCCAAAAGAATGATGCTTCTACCACCATGCTTTATGGTTGGGATGGTGTTCTTGGGACTGTACTCATCCTTCTTCCTCTAAATGGCTAGTCAAGTTTAAATCAAAAAGTTCTATTTTGGTCTTGTGACACTCTCATGTCTCCAAACATGAGACGGGCCCGGACATGTGCTGGCTTGAGTATGGGGACCTTGTGTGCACTGCAGGATGTTAATCCATGACCGAATAGCATGTTACTAATAGTAATCTGTGAGACTCTGGTCGAAGCTCTGTTCAGGTCATTGACCAGGTCCTCTCATGTAGTTCTGGGCTGACCCCTCACCTTTCTCATGATCACTGATACTCCATGAGAGGACTGGGACATGGAGCCCCAGTCCGAGGGAGACTGGAAGTAATTTCTAAAATTTTCTAATAAATGCGCCAACAGTTGTTGACTTCTCACCAAGCTGTTTGCCAACTGTCCTGTAGCCCAACCTTGTTCAAGTCTGCAATTTGTCCCTGGTGCCCCTAGATAGCTCTTTAATCTTGCCCATGGTGGAGAGGTCAGGGTCTTACTGTGTGTGTGGACAGGTGTCTTTTATACAGCTAATAAGTTTAAACAGGTGCTGTTAAAATAGGTTGAGTGGAGGATAGGGGGGCTTCTTAAAGACGAACTAACAGGTCTGGAAGAGCCAGAATTCTTGCTCATTGGTAGGTGATCAAATACTTTTTTCATGCCATTAAATGCTAATTACTTATTTAAAAATCACACAATATGATTTTCTGGATATTTCTTTCTTGATTCTGTCTCTCACACTTGAGGTGTAGCTACAATGAAAATTACAGACCTCTCTATTCATTGTAAGAGGGAAAACTTAAAAAAATACTTATTTTTCTAACTATATGTATTGGTAGGAACTATTTGTAAAGTTTGTAGTTGAAAATTATTTTACAAAATGACAAATAAACATGGTAAAAACAATAAAAAAAACAATATAGAAAAACATTTCTTTCCCTCATTTAACAAGGAAATGTCATACTTGCAAAACTGGAGTGTTGCTAATGGAAAGAATGCCTCAGAAAAGAAGTGATGAGCATGAAAGCATATATGCTTAGTAGGTAATTTCAAATTAACAAGTGCGAGAAGTCAGCAGGAGCACACAGCAGTACCTGACCAGAAGGGAGCGGAGCTCTGAGAGGAGAAGTTCAGGCCTTGTGGACTGAGGAAGGAGAAATTGTAGGAGGCACAGGTTGCTGCTGATAGGAGGAAACAGAGAGAAAGAGAAAACAAAAGAGGAAATAAAGCTGGAAGATGTTTGAGATGCAGGCATGCTGAGCAGGAGAAGCAGGGTTAAAAAAAGGAGAATGCGTAGATAAAACATCTACGCATCTACGTTCTCTCTATAATTAGAGCAGATACACTTCACAGTTCCCCCACTTTATCAGAGTAAATTTGCATATTTATGGTGTTCCTCTGTGGATCATTTATGGGTAAGCATGGGTGAACAAATCTGAATCAATTGTGGATTTTCTATACAGTGGACCCCCACCTATTTGGGGATTCACCAATTCGTGGATATTTCTGTGGAACATAACTCAATTATTCCAGGAAAATTTGCCTATACATTTTTTTCACGTAATGCTACTTTACACCATATTGGTTGGCATTTAAAAATAGCCAATCCAGGAGAGCCATTCATTTTCCACTGTCCACACACAGTGGACTGTTTAGCACTGTGCATATCAATGCATATTAAGGTATATTTGGTGTTTGAACTAATAAAAAAGGCAGTTAGAAGCATGTTTACAGGGAGTTTCAATTATTTGCATATTTTTGGGCGGTTTTGGTCCCTAACCTCTGCAAATATGGTAGGTCCACTGTATTCCAAACAGGATCAAAATTCCACGTACACCATCCAATTTGTACATACACCTTATAATGTATGCCTTATAATGCATCCACAGGTGTACTTCCATTTATCTCAGATGTTGTGAGTTAAAATATAAGTAACTGTCAAAGCTAAAAATAAAATAAACTAAGCTGTCAAAGCCACATCGTCTGCTGTTCCCAGAGCTGTTTAGCGACACAGTGATCTTGTGTATTCAAACTTTTGAATTTGAAGAAAGATTTTTTAAAAAGTCTCTCATTACTTTCAGATTCTGGTGATCATAGTTTGCTTCAGTCCCACAGCTATTTCCATGTCTAAGCGGTGAGAGGACACAGCTGCATCTTAAAAATCAGCACACTTTGCAGAGTCAAACTTAAAAGAGGTTCCAAATTTAGATGAAACAGAAGGGAATCAGTCTCATTCTGGTGGGGAGAGTGAACAAAGGCAGAGCAGTGCAGGACAGAAGCCAGGGCATACATAACATAGCCAGTATTCATACAGTCTAATGTACAGAGAGGGCAGCCAGTTATGTGGCTTCACAAACCTCTGTGTTAGCTTCCTTTCCCCTTTGTATCCTTCTCTCTTCCATTTAACTGTGTCATCTTTCTATTCTTCTCTGTTCCCCACTGGCCTGCCTCAATTACTCTCTGTATGAGTCAAGGGAAGCTTTGAAATTGGCAGGAGCAGAACACCAGGAAAGCCAAAGTGAGTGGGAGGCAGTCTGTCTGTTGTTTTACCCAAAGTTACCACAAACACACAGCAGCTGGACAGGCATCCACTGTATACTGGATTTCCCTAAGGCTCATTACCAAAGCCATAATCAGTCATAAAGCCAGGGGGACATGCAGGGACGAGTAGCGCCTCTCTGGGCGGAGATATGATGACCTTGATTTCACCAGCTCCACAGCACAGTGGCAGCTTGCCAACAATGGAAGCCCATTTGTCCTTCTTTAGAGAAGAAGGCAGAAGAATGAACCCAAGACTCTGAACAATCGAGAGATGTGTAAAAAGGAATGGTTGGTTTGTATGTTCCAACCTTGTGAAATATTACATTAGAAAACCAAGTGCTGCCCTAATGATAAAAGGTATAACAGTGAACCTCCACTAATTCACAGTTCTGTATTCACGGACTCACCTAGTTGCAGATTTTTCGAATGGCATGCCTAAAATATTTGAAAGAAAATGCACATTTGGAGACTAAAATATCTAGTCGCAATGCTGCTTGACATGCCACTGTCCATTTTCTCTAAAATTTAGACTGCAACAGTGTGCAACTGCAGTAATTATTTTAAGACTTTTACACATTTTTACCATTGGTGCCAGTAAGTTTTGAGAGAACTCTATACTGTAAAGTGGAGTACCCTGAGATAGTCTAATGCTTTAATGAACTGATCTGGATCATCATCGTTACATCCAAGCAGGCTTTCAGTATCAGTTTTTTAAAAAGTCACAAATTAAGATTAAAAAGCACAAACTCGTCATTCTCTTTAAAAGGAATTGCAATTTTCTTCAAATTTGCAATTTTCTTCTACATTGCCTACATTTCCTCACAACAAGTGCTATTTGTGACCGACAATGACCTGCCAGTTCATCACAAGTGAAGCAAGCAAGGACCGTTTGCAACGTTGTCCTAATCATTGCTGGGCTTTGCAGAGAAGCTGACCAGCAGGAACCCAAAAGTGTCCCACTGGACATTGTAGCACAGTGATGAGCTCACCCCAAGAAGCCACAATTTCACTAATCCAGCACAATGTCACTAAAACTATATCAGGAAGCAAAATAAAGTAGGAGGAAATCAAGCAACATGCTATCATGCACACTAGATGGCGTTTGCAAATTTCAGGTCGTGTTGGAATCAACCTTATGTTTGTTAACAGGAAGGGCTGAAAGTGTTGCTGAGGGGAACTTTACCTGGTGAGCGTGTGCTAGCCCGAGTTAGCGAGCGTTCTCTCGACTTGTAGGGATACCTCAGTGTGGTGTCTAGCAGCTTGAAGCTTTCCTTCAGTGAATGCGACTGATAGTACTCCACCAGCTCCTGTTGCATGACAGCACACACGATGTTTGTAAAAGTATTCATAATCCATTAGGGCACTTTCTTTGGTCATCTTGTAACCACAAAGTTTGTTGTATGTTTTGGTGATTTTATGTGATACATCGACATAAAGCAGAGGAAAAAATGTGAAGTGTAAGGAAAATAATTGATAATTTTAATTTTTTTTTTTTATGAATATAAAGCCTTGTGTGCCCTGAGCAGGTATAGCTCTGGCTTTATTCCGAGTCCTTGAAGAACCACATTCTGCTGTAATCTTTGTGAGTATGAGTCAATCAGCACATCTAGAAACATTTTTGTCCATTTCTTTTTGCTAAATAGCTCAAGCTCAGTCAGACTGGATGGAGCATTTGTTAACATAAAAGTTTGTCTTTTTTTAGTTGATTTAGGTGTGGACTGTGCTCCTTTGTGCATCGAAGATGCAGCAGTCTGTCACAGAAGGAGCTCTCCAGATCAGCAACTCTCTTCATTTTTGGATGATGGATTAGCAATGCCCTATTAGATGCCCTAAAAGCTTACAATATTGTTTTTTAACATTACTTTTTCCCTGACCCAACTGTTGTGCTCCTTGGTTTTCATGATGCTTTTTGTTCACTTATGTTCTCTAACAAGCCTCCTTCATGGAAAATCACATATGGTAACTGGTTGCACTGGATCTTTTTTAGGTGTGTCATAGAAAATGGGCTGAAAACATAAGCAATTCCCACTTCTCTATTTGTAAAAAGTGCATGTATCATTTTATTTCCACTTCACAATTTTACACTGTTTCTCTTTCAGATACATTGAAATTTATGGTTTTAAATGACAAAATGTGGGGTGTGAATATCTTTAGAACACAATTTCAGCACAGGAAATTTCCTGTCTTACCAGAAGACTCTCAAACTTCTTTGCTTCAGTGATATGGATCCAGTTGTCTTTTTCAATAACCTTTATATGTTTTACTTCATCGTTGAATCTGCACAGAGAAACCCAAAGGAGGAGATGTTTATTTAATTCATCTGAAAACATCATGATTCATAATGTCAACGTTTTATTCCAGTGAAACACTTTTATAAATATAAGGTGACGGAAGCCTTTTCTAAAAGGTAAAGATTTGTTCACTTATGCAATAACATGAGAGGCTCGTCCCTGCAGTGCTTTTGCACCTGTGTTTATGACTTGGAAGCAAATTTGCAAATACAGTCCTAATTCATCACAATGTGACAGCTCCAGCAAGAGCTCAAACAACAATATCTGTGTGGAGCACCGTCTCCAAGGAGAGAGAAAACACACCAAAAAAGCAATTATGGTAATTAGCTGGAGCCCAAAACATGCTCTGGCCAAGGTGTTCCTGTGACAGTGTTTGTTTCCTGGGATATAAATAAGAACCTGAAGAGCTTCTCCTTCAGCTCTTGCTGAAATACTCACTTGATGCTGATGGCGAACCTCTCTGCCTCGGCCGTCCTCTCCCTGATCAGGTACGTCCCACTGCAGTGGGATTTCAAAAGGTTGTCCGCCTGCTGGCGCTCCATGTTCCCCGCAAACCTTAGGAAGAAGAATGGAATTACATCCATGACATCAGAGTGCAGAAGTTAATATAGCAGACAACACTGCTCTAATTATTGCTGTCAAAATTAAGTAGATTTCCAGAATCAAATTCCTAGAATTCTGTCTTTATTAGCCAAGTTTACAGTATAAACACAAAGGTTTATTGAACATATTTCTACAGAGGTGAGGATCTAACAGTGGAACCTGCAAAAAACAGAGTGGGTGAATACTTGGAGGGAAGGACAGAAGGCTGGATGGATTGGTGGGTGGGTTAATAAATATACAGATTGATAATCTGATAGCGAAACAGGGGGATGTTGGTAATAACAGTCCTGCATATTGAGTGTCATGACCCTTTAAATCTATAACGCTATGATGTTAGAGTTACATACCAAGGATAGCCATAGTAGTCTGCTTCTCTTGATGACTGCCGACTGGATAATGACTGGAAAGGCTGTCACAAATGAATAGAATAGAATAGAATTATCCTTTATTGTCCCACAATGAGGAAATTTCTGTGCAATAGCAGCAAAGTGACAGTGACAGGCAATAACAGCAAACAGACTCACACAAAAGATATAAAATATATCTAAAAGCAGAATAAAGACTAAAAATACTGTACAGTAAGGGCACAATTCCAACATAAATACTGTGTAGTTATATAAAAAAAAAAAAATAAAAACTCCGGTCAACTCTGGACTCCAGTCCAGTCAACTCCAGTCCAGAGGAACGTGCAACTAAGTTGGTTAGCTAAAAAATGTACAAGATGTCCATGTCACTTTGAACATTAAAATAAGGAAGGAATGGATTATGTGGGGAAACAAATCATGCCTTTAAATCACTGGTCAACTAGAGAATGTCTGTGGGGATGTTTTAGCTAAATTTAGATGTACGATGGTCAGAGACAAAAGTCAGAAATGGCACAATATCTGTAAGATTTTTTTAATCAATTTCCTTCTGGATTTTCCTCCCCTCCTGCCAAGATTTGTCATGATTCATTTGCAAAAGCCTTCCATGCAGAACTGGCCCACATCGGCACAGCTCAGCACATGGTAAGCTTTCAGTTTTTAGTCAAGCTTAAATGGAGGATTTGCATTTAATCAGTAACCCCAAATAGATAGGAATATTCTAAATGTGCATAACCGCTAGATCCTCCCCACAGAAGGAAGTATTGGCAAGGACTAAAAGCCTGTCCTAAACAGAGAGCTCTTTGTGAGCTGTCATTATGTTAATATTAGTCAGTTAAAAAAAAAAAAAATTACTGAGTTTCTAATTCACAGGATCCATAAACGGCACCCATAAATGTGTTTGTTTGAACGCATTAATGCACAACGCAGAATTTTGTTTATTTTCTAAGGGCAAGCGAAAAAAAAGTGTGTAGAGTTTGGTGTGCTTCGTTTACAGCTTCCTTGAATCATTACTTAACATATACGCTTCTACCAGCTTCGAACATCTGGAGGCAACATTCTTCATTACAGAAGAGCTCCGCCTCAGTAAGACTGGATGGAGAGGGTCTGTGAGTGTAAAGACCTGCCAAGACACTTGACTTTGACTGGACTGTTCTGAAAGATGAATATGCTTTGATCCAAACCATTCAGTTATAGCTTTGGCTGTAGGTTTAGGGTCGTTCTGGTGGAAGGCGAACTTCTGCCCCAGTTTCAAGTGTTTCTGCAGCCTCCAAGTGTCTGTAATTAGCTCCATCCCCCTTCCTATCAACTCTTACCAGCCTCCCCGTCTCTGCTGAAAAAAATACATTTCCAAACATGATGCCGCCATCACCATGTGTCAATGTAGGGATGGTGAGTCAGGATGATGTGCAGCATTAGTTTTCCTCCAAACACAGCGTTTTGCATTAGAAGACAATTGTATCCACAGGATTTTATTTGGGGGTATCATATTAAGGGGGACTGAATAAAAATGCACACCACACTTTCAGCTTTCTTTTGTTAAAAAAATGTAAACCCTTTTTCTTTTCACTTAACATGTATGGCCTAACTTTGTGTTAATCACTTAATATCTCAAAATACTTTTAAGTTGGTGGTTGTGACATTACAAAATGGAACATAAAGGCACTACTATTTTTTTTGACTAAACTTGAAATTTTGCTGAATATGCTTGCTTAAAGTTACCCATTTATAGTACATGTGTCACACAGGCAGTAAAACAGTGACTTTAGAGTAAAAACCTACCTTTGGGTCTAAGTAAGGTTTTACACATGAACTGGGAAAGAAGCCATTCTTTTGTGTTTGTATCAGCTTCCCCTGCAAGACAGAAAAATAAAATGTAAAAAAAAAAATACGATACTACAATGAAAAATCTAAGTAAGAAATTGCTTACAGTTTCGGTCAGATGTTTGCATCTAGTTGTCATGGGCATGGACATTGCAGTAATTTGCAGCAAGGATGGAAGGATTATGCAACATTTTTAAAGATTTTTTTCAAAAAAAGACTCATTTGAAATTATTGTGGATTTTCTGTAGTTCGCACAGGCTTAAATATATACATAGATGTAAATCTTTTAATAAGTGGTTCAAGAAAGTGTTATAAATTGAAAAGGTCAAGGCCTATTATTCTCAAATGAGTGCAGCTGCTCATTTGTTTTCGTAACACACAATTGATTTGTTAGACAGCATTGATTTGCCTCCTAAATTGAAATGGAACTGATGTTCAAGTAGTTTTAGATCAACATGGATTGAAAGGGTACCAACCAAGACTGGAGCCTCTGCTCCAAAACGGACACCGTCAACCTTAAGTGAAGTCTGCAGCTGCTTGGACAAGGACAAGGACAAGTAGCAGAGATCTTTTGGAGAAAGGTTTTAGGGTTTGGTGAGACAAAAGACTGAACTTTCCCCAATGACCAGAAGAATGCTTGGCACTAATTCACGCATGGTGCTGGCAGCAGAGTTAACAATAAGCTTCTGGGATGGCCTGTCCAAAGCTCCAAAGTTAACCTTTTTTACACACCATAGATACAGCCAGGCCCATGGCAAGAAGGCCAACCAGTTTAAAGGAACTCTATGAAGACAAGGGGTCAAATATCCTGAATTGTATAAGAAAATAAGCAGTTAAAGAGAATTTAAAGTGGTTTTATAAAGCTTCTAAGGGCAACTGTATGGACAGAAGATGTGAAGCTTTGCTGCTCCCTAGTGGCAACATCATAGGTTGCTGCTGGCAACAGGTTTAAATAATGCAAAAGCTTCATCCAAAATGTTTTGCTCTCTTCATACAGCAACCTGAAAGTAAGCCCATAAACCAGTTTGAAAGACACTATATTCACTTGGCTCTGAACACGTATTACATCCACTACATCAGATTGGATTCTTATGTGAGATGATGCACTCACTAAAAAGGCAACGAATCTATCAAGATTACTCATCAGTGTCAGACAGAAGCTAGAGTGCCTTCACTGTTTCCTGCCTGAAGCGATCGATTCTGAGCTGCAGCAGCCCTCTGACATCACACAGAGAGATTAAAACCACCGTTCTGTCGAGGGATAACCAACTTTAATAGCCAAGATAAATTCGTGGCATCACAAAGTCGCCCCGAGTCGCTCTGGGAAAAGCAGGGCCAGTATTAGAGGATAAAAATCGATTATTCAGCTGAGACAATGAGACCCTACAGGAACATCAACTATCATTGAAAAATAATTATTTACTACAGAACAATTCCCCCAGCTCTGCAGGTTTTAATAAGACAATACAATCAGTACGGTGCTCGAAACTTTTAGGAGCTGCTCCTTCTACTTCATATGTAAAAACACAAATAATAAAAGAAAGAACATTAAAGTCTGTCTCAGTTTAAATGTGATCCCGTCAGTGAATTTTCTTAGTTTAATCTACAGAAGAGTAAAAACAACAGTTTGTTTCTAAAAGGCTTTATAGCCATCCTAATGACTTCCAGGAGTCTCAGCTGGCGGCTTTGCATCCTCACAGAAATATCAAGGCCTCACAATGAATTAAATGTGTTAATTAGCTTTGGCTGTGTTGCTGTACCATTTTTTTCCCAATACAGGATCAACTGTGTTCTTTTTATAAATGTCTCAGAAGCTTGCAGAATTGCTTAGGAATAAATAACTTGAGGAGTTTTCTATCACTCACATAGTTGTGGACAAATTCTAGCCCCCTTTTCGTTATTGCGTTGCTTCTGTTCATTGAGGTTTGCAGATTTTTAATCTGGAGTGTTCTCTTAAAGTCTAACCACCTCAGGTTTGTCTGTCACTTGTGTCAATAAAAGCCTCCCATTTCCATCACATTTTTTCTATCCTTTGATTTTCTTTCAGCTTTGACTTCTGAGAGTTTTTTGGTTGTTTGTTTTTTTTACAAGATTTTTACACATTTTTGAAGATTTTATCAAACTGCAGAAAAGTATTCTCCTAAAGATATGCTCAAGACCAGAAAACTGTAAGAATTCCTGCTTTTATAGAGGTGTTTACATTGATAGTCAGTTTATCAGGTGCATTTTATCAGCATCACCTAGCTGCTACTTTCTTCCTTCAATCCTCTGAAAGAAGCAACAGTGTATTTACTTTTTGTCTCATAACTTTTCCATACTGGCTTGTTTTCGTTCATGAATGTTATGGTTGGTGGACTCTGAGTGATTGGCTGCTGTACCTCCCACCATGGGGTATCTGGATCGCCTTTTAGCAGCTCAATGAAGTCTCCTGTTTGGAAGCAGAGAGGCGTCTTCCCTGGAGGTGTCGGTGTTCCGTGGTAGTTCCTCACAGCCACCATCTTTGGACCTAAGAGCAGAGTTTGGAGAAGCAAGAGAAAGGAACAGTTCTGTTAAAGACAAAGGGTGGGGGTGATTTTGTCTGCAAAGAAGGTTAAATTGGTGTTTATGTGTAAAAATACTGCACTGTTCCATGTGGGTCATAGAAGATCAAGTATGAGCTTTTGAGGTAAAATAATTTTTTTTGAGGCTGTTTGTGTTCATATCACACAGTTGATTAATAGACTTAAAAGTAATGCTTGTATGTTTCAACCAGCCTTATTTTGGAGGCTACAAAATTGAAACAATGGACTAAAGCATACACACTACAATCACAGCTTAAGCTCTATTTGGTTGCAAAACTATCCTGATTAGGCGTAACATTATGACCAGTTACCAAAAGGGATTGGGCCCCCTTTTACTTAAAAAACAGCCCTGACCTGTCGAGGCATAGACTGATCTACACCTTGAAAGGTGTGCTACGATATCTGGCACCAAGATGTTAACAACAGATCTTCTAAGTCCTGACAGTTGTGAGGTTGTCCGCTCATGAATCGGACTTCTCTGTCCAACACATTCCATGGATCAGCATTTCCTAATGGTAGGGTCTGTCCCCCACTTGGGGTTATGAATATCTGACTGGGGGTGAGGCCAAGCATTGTTTTCAGACAAAAAGGTATAAGGAGCAGAGAAAACGAAAAAGATTTAATTCCAAAGGTTTTTGTTATAGTGGTTTTCTTTTTACTTTCCCATGTTCCCTACAATCATAAAAGCCTTTTTTTAAAAATATTTGTTTTACTGAAAAAAAAAATTGATTTGTTCAAGCAGTTAAAAATCCTAATTCTGATTAAAACAATGCTATTTTATTTTTATGAATAAACTATATTGTTTTGCCCATGACGAGTCCATGTTTTAGGTTTTGGCCCCTTCTGTGATCGACTGTGTGACACCCCTGATCTAGACCATAAAATGGCCATAACATAGCTTTTATGACCTCTATTTGCTTTTGGTCGTACATGGTCGAAATTCTAGGAAACTGAATTTTGGGTTTTATTAGCTCTGTTTGTAAGTAATGTTAATGTAATGTAATGTTAATATTTGGCTCAGTCAATGGTCTGTCCTGGCTCCCGGTCTGAAAGGTTCATGATGTTCAACTCTATATACCCAGAAGATGGCGACAGAGAGCTGTGCTAGATCTGAGCTACTGCAGCAGCACCAAACCAGACAGTTAACAGAAAATCAAACTTCAGATCAAAGTTTAAAGTGGAGAAAGCTCACCAGGTGACATTCCAGGCTCCTGTAAAACAGACACAAATGCATGATCAGGTACTGTTCAATATTTGAATATATGTTCACCTCTAACTGATGTGTATGTTGCTGTTTCAAACAAGTGTACTCACCATATCATGAGGATCTGAAACAAGACAAAATAATATTATTTTATATTTTAATTAATAATATGGTTTGTGTTTTCTGATGACATCACTAACAAGGGTGGAGATCCACATATATGAGACTTGAGTGTAGGGAGTATGGAGGTGGCAAACTACAAATTTAAACTGTGTGGTCACATTATTTCCCCTAATTTTGTCCTCACAGCTCTGTTTGATTCTCTTTGTCATTGCTTACTTCAGGTTTCCTCTGCTAATCTGAGATGAGCTTATATATAACATCCAATGATTTCAATGAATATCTGAACGAAAGTTAAAGAAATCAGACACATTTGGGGTTGTGAATCACCCAGAGGGCAAAGATAAGAATAATCCAACTGGCAATGGGATGATAATGTGCAAGTATGCCAAAACACACAAATTATGTTTTTTTTTTTGTTTGTTTTTTTAAACTCTCATTTAAAATAAAAATTACGAATATTTGGTGTTCTTAGGATCAAATAATACAGATAGAACACATTTAGATAGATGCAATTCCTTAAAAAGTTACAGTGCAAAAACCTACTGGAAGAAATAATTCTTGCAAAACCAAGTATGAACCCCCCTGTAGGGTATGAAATGGCTTTCCTATGATTCATCCTGACTCCCAGTTGCTGTTTCTCTCTTTGGTACCAAACTCAATGACACAATGAATTAATCCCACCTTCATCCCTGTTTCTCCGACTGTTTGAAGAAACATGGAACCAAGACACAGTTCCTCGATGCCATGTTTATCTTGCATACAACATCTTGACATGTTTTTGATGCTTCCGATAAAGATGTGTAAAAAGCCTTAACACAAATACACCTTTTATTGCACCTGCATAATCTCACACTAATAAAAATATAGAAAAATCATACCTGTAATTTGAGAGCATTTATTCAGTGAAGTTAACAAGCTACATTAAGAAAATTTTATTTATTTATTTATTTGATGTTTTGTATCAAAATTGGGCTCCCGAATGTCCATAACAACCATTACAATAAGTCTATTTTCAAACTGGTTGTTTTGGAGGCATGCCAGCAGAAGGCTTGTGCCGTCTTGCCATCACACATTTAAGTGAGTAGAGGTTGTATGAGGACATTAAATGAAGCCATCTTTTTTTTACATTTTCCATCATTGTGATGTCATTAAGGTACTGTACTCTGTGTTTATTGTTTTCTGTTTGTATTTTAAACCTTTTATTATATTGTTTGTTTTGATCTATTTAGAAACCCATCTTAGGGACTGACGATGCTAATTAGCTTAGGCTACAAATGTTTTACTGTTTGGGATCTATTAATCCCAAACATTTGTCCCTATGAAAAAATGAATTGAAATGAAAATTTTGGTGAAACTAAGCTTTTTCATTAAGAAAATACCTGATGTAAAAGACACCTTATGCCCACTTTTAGGTATGGTGGAGGATCTATGATGCTCTGGGGCTGTTTTCTTTTCTAAAAGCCCAGGGAACCTTAATAGATAGCATGGTATTATGAGTGCTGTTACCATGATCTAAACAAAAAATAGGATTGTATGTCCTAACATCACAAAAATAATGGTGGAGTTGGCTAAACTCTTCTTGGATTTTAACTGGAATCATCTGCTTTGGTCTGCTAAGACAGACTGAGCTTCTCAGCATCAAACACTCTGACAGGGTCTGGTGTAAGATGCTGTAGGATCTGTGATGTTGCAGGTCTGTTTTTTCTTCAAAAGGCCTGGGAACCTTGTTAGAGTGCATAAGATCATGAGCTCTTTGAAATAATGGGAAATTTGAAATAAAAATCTGGAGGTCTCTGCCAGAAGACTGAACATTGGTCATCATTATATCTTTCAGCATGGTAATAAACAAAAATATGTGACAAAATTAAAACAGAAATGGTTCCTCAAATACAAAACTAACATTGATTGATGTTCATCTTAGTCCTCAGATCTAAATCCTTTAGAAAACCTTGGAGGGGCTGTCAAGAAATCTATAAGGAGGAGTGGTCCTAGATCCTTGTGCTGGTATACGCTGACCCTGTAAAATATTATAGGAGAAGATAAAGTGCTGTCCTAAGATGGTGCTACTGCAGTAAAAGGTGTGTTTTGGCTTTTTACACATATTCCTGGGGGTGTCAATCATTGGGAAAGGAGCTGTAATTTAGACTGTTGACTACTGTCATCACACAGACTATTAATGTTACTACTTGCCAAACAGTTTTTGTCAGAATGCTCCCAAAGAGCACACCTCAACTCCATAAACCTAAAGTGAATAATAGATGCTTTAAGAAAGAAAACACCTACTGATTTTACAGATGGTGATCACTTCCAGACACTCTTTGTGAGCTCCTGTTCCACAGCGAGAGCAGTAGTAGCCCTGATAGAAAATGCCCCTGGAGGAAACACACACACACACATAGAAACTTTCAGAGCTGTAATGCAAACAGGAAGTGTCTCAGACACACATTAACCTCCAGCATCAGGGACCTACTGTTTGCTCTTCCAATTTGGAAATATGGCAGGTTTTTTTTTTTTTTTATTTATTTATTTATTTATTTTTTTTATCATTTCCTGCTCTGTCATTCTTTAAAATCATAAAGCACACTGGCTTCACTTTGACCCATGTGGTCCAGAGGTGTTCCTGTAATGGCCACCATAAAGACTGCATGTATAGCAATGCTGCCGCATGGAATACCGACTCCCATAAATCACGACAGGATCCACCGGGGATGCAGCACTAATTAGCATCTAGATGGCTGGTTCCTGCTTCCACCGGCTCTGTGAATTTAGGTCAGCGCAGGCCGTGAAACTTTGTGGGTCAATACACAGAGCGGCACTGATCCGGCTTACTGGAATAGAGGTGAGAGTGGTATCCACGACAGCGGTGGGTCATCCCCTGCTGCAGTCGAGGAAGCTGGTTTTGGGCTTACAGTTGGGATGTTTAAAAATACATCGGTGTATAATACGGTGAATCCTGACTACGTCGAACCATATAATAGCGCACCGACCCATGCCATACCACGAAGTGGATATGAGGTATAACAAACCTCTGAGGCCTTCACAGAGCAGCTGCAGTTATTAATTAAATGACTTCCGGCGGAGTTGGCTGCACTGGATTTAGGGGTAGCAGAGTAAAGTGGGATGAATACTAAGGTACAAGAGACTTTTTTTAATGAGAAGAAATATTGGCAACTATTTATAGTTTTCCTTCCACTTGACAATTATGCAGTACGTAGCGTTGGTCTAAAAGATAAAATCCCAGTAAAGCAAACTGAACCATCCATGATGTTTTGACATTCTGATGCAGACTTCTGATACAGAAATCTGGAAGAGGCTAAATGCATAGTTCATTATTAATTTAGCTCAGAGGGCCCCAACCTTGATTCACCTATTCACACGTGACTCCCAATTATTCGCAGAAAATTTGCATACTTTTAACGTAGAGCATATCGAAAATCTTTGAAAAAAAATGCATCTTGGGAAGAGGCTAGACACCCTATTGGATGGTAAAGGAGCCAATTCACTTTTCTTCGACCTGATTGGCGGTACCTCAAGAGCAGCAATAAGGAAGACTGTAGATGTTAGCTTCTGCGGTAATGCTAAGATGGTTTCCACTGTGTGTATTAATGTATATTAAGGTATATTAGGTCTTTGAACTATTAAAATGAGCAGTTATGTTTTAAGAGGAAGTCTCAAGTATTCACAGATTTCAGGTTTTCACAGGCGGTTGTGGTCCCCAACCCCTGCGAATACCAGGGGTCCACTGTGCATTCTCCAAAAGTCTTACCTGAGGAGCATTTTGCAGGCTCGGCAGTTGGTGTTCTTATCAAAGGTGTGCATTTGGAAGTTGTGCTGGTTGGCAGTAGCTCTCTCGGGCTTGATGTTGGACCTGAACAAGTAAATAGATCCTCATAAAATAAACTGATCAACCAAGTAGGTTTTTGATTTTCTTTAAACTTTGGTTGCTTTTTGTTCATCACTCACTATTCAGAGCAATTGTTTTTAATAACACTACATTGCTACTTTAAGAAAAATATGATTATGATGGCTTGAAAGTTTTACACTATATTGTGTGCTGCAAAAAATATAAATGGCTATTTAATGTAAAAACAATTTATTCAACTGAATTTCCAGAAAAGCAATGCGCTGCAGTTCAAATCCCATTACAGCAGGTAACACTGATTTCCTCTGTGTAATCATACTTACATGGCCATCTCAAACTGCTCCATCCACTTCCTCTTTGTTTCTTCAGTTTTACAAAAGAACTGGAAGCCTTGCTTTCCTTGCAGGTGGATCAGGTAGAAACCATAAGACCACTAGAGAGAAAAAGTGAGCGTATGGGTGATGGCAGAGGGATATGTGGATGGCAGTGGCAGACAAAGATGGACAAAAAAGCTTGTGATGAAAGCGAATTTACGTCAACTTCATGTGCTTTGTGCATGATCATAGTCAGTTCGGAGCTGGGGAAAAAAAAAATCCCCTGCATGCTTTAGCAATGCATTTGAGTAAAAAAGCTGGAGAGCCAGTCACAGAGCAGAGAGGTACATGTGCAATCACAGCATGACACTCAAAGAACAACACTTCTAAAAATAGGCCTACATGTGAGAAGATGAGTTAAATAAAAGGGGGTTGCTTGGGCTTACCATTTTTCCACTTGACTGGTAGGCATGCAAAAAAAGAAAGACACCAGAGAAAGACCCAGTTACACATGCAAACATGGACAGAGACATGCAGATTCAAACCAAAAAAAGCAATGTTAGACCAGTGGCACAATGCACTATGTTTCCATGAATCCTAAATGACCTTCATTGCATTTAAATGATTGTTCAAGCATGGACGAGCACAACCGCACGATTGGCACTTCAATGCATTACTCATACAAATCTGAAATTATCATCAACAAGCTCCTTCGGCTCAAGGACACCATTTGTAATGATTATACAGGCTGTTTGATCATGTGCACTAGCAATGCTATCGCCGCAGAGATTAAACTGTGGAACAAATAGCTCTGCTCGGTCTGATTTCAGAGCAAAACAACAACAAATTGGTTTCTTACCTTTTTCATGTCTCTGTTGTTCATGGGGTCGTCTGACATTTTGTACAACTGGAGTTCAATAATCTCTTTCAGCTCATAGCTGTAGCCTTTTCTCTTGCAAACAATCACCACTTTGTCAAAAAGGAAAATATAGCTGCAAACATAGAAAATGTTACACCTCAGTACTCAGACAGGTATGAATGGGTTCTAGGTAGAAATAAAATTACATAAGTTCATAATGTCAAGTAATTAAAAAATATTATGCAATTACCTGGAAATAATAGCTTGTAATAAAATTGAAACAATGTAGTAAATATTTGATTGTAAGAACAGTTTCATAGCAAAAAACATTAACACATTTACACTTTTCAGCATCAGTTTACCTCTGATAGTTACATGGCATTATTTTGGTAATTATGTATGGTCTAATTACTATTTTTTACTATTAGACACTTACTTTGTTGTTAATATCTAATTACACCGTCTAACTTCCAGGTAATAACATGAACATTATTTTTGGTCATTACATAAGGTTATCAGTTCTACAATAAAACAACTTCTATGTAGTTAACACCTTATTATAAGCTGTAACTGTCAGGTAATAGTTTTGGTAATTGCATTTTATTACCTTACTGTTACATTTTTACTATCAAACAATTACTCTGTTGCTCATATGGTATTAAAGCAGATTTTTCTCTGGAATGTAACTCCAATATATTTGCGGAAAACCTGGATATTCATGGATTTTTGTGGATTTTTTTGTAGTGTATATTGAAATATTTGAATGAAAATGCAGCTTGGGAAGCTGACATGCCAAGGTGCAATTCTACTTTAGACGCTATTGGCTGGTTTTTGCAAAGGAGGCAATCCAGGAGCACAGTTCATTTTCCTTGGTGTTAATTAACTATACTCCCAAGAGCGGAGATGACAAAGAGTGTGTATGTTACATTGTGCGGTTGTGCTAAGACAATTTCCACTGTCTGCATTGCTGTATATTAAGATATATTTGCTATATGTAATTTTTAAATAGGCAGTTTAAAGCAGGGGGCTCAAGTATTCACGGATTTCAGCTATTCTCGGGTTGGTATGGTCCCTAACTGTTGTGAATACTGGAGGTCCTCTTTATTTATATAATGGTACCAAATTATATTTCTATTTTCAAATGATCACTTTGTTGCTATTATCTTGATAAAAGTATTTTATTGCCAGTCAATTGCATTGTAATTGCAAAAAACTTACCAATTGTTACATTTTTATAACCAAACAAACATGCCATTGTTAACATCTTATTTCAAGCTGTTACTGTCTGGTAATAACATGATTGTTAATTTTGCTGATTACAAAAGGTTACTATTACAACTACTTCACTACTAATATCTCATTACTGCCAGGAAAATACATGGTATAATTGTGGTAAGTACATAATACCAAATTGTATTGGATATTTTTTTTAATTAAAAAAATAACTTTGCTAATGCTTTACTGCAAGCTGTAACCGATATGAAGTCACATGCTAATAATTCAGTGAATACCTAATAGTAGTAACATTGTATCCAGTTGTCACATATTTACTGTTAAATAACAACTGCACTGTTAACATCTTATTACAACCTTACTAAAAGTTACTTACATCATAATAATTTTAATTATATAAAAATTTCAAAATCACTACATTTTTATGACCAAACTATTGACCAATTGTTATGTTAGTACTGAGCTGTAGTAGTGAATCAGCTCAGTACTGATACATGTCTGGGGCAAAATTCAAACTCACCGGTCTTGTTTTGTTCTGTTGACGATGGAGGACACCTTCAGCTCTCCGTCTATCTTTGGCCTGCCATATTCCTCTAGTTTCACCTGCTGCTTAGATTATAAGGACACACAGGATGGAAATCTGCTGCATTATCACTCAGCATTAAACAGCCGGTAATTATGACGATGTGCTTGTGGCTCAATTGCATTTGATGGACGTTAGTTCTACCTGGTAACCTTCTAATCAACATTCTTTCTCTGTTTTTCACAGAATTGATATTCCAAACAAGTGAAAGAAGCTCAAGAAAACCAAAAAAGCATATTGATCTACAAGTCCATCTCATATAGTGGAAGATAATTAGGTATGTACATTTTCAAGGTCTGTAGATATGAAATAATCAAACATTTCCAGGTATTTTCCTACAGAAAAAAGAAGTGACAGTGGAGAACAAAAGACTTACAAGATTTTCTATTGAACTTTGGAATTCACTAATTTTTTTCAGCGTCTCGTTGTCTCTCTTTACTTCGTTGATATACATGGCCAGGTCCTGAAAGGGTGTGATTAGAGACAGAACGGTTGAGTTAGAGAAAAACATACGCTGGGAGAGTACAAATTTATTGTATTACAAGATTCAAATGACTGCATATAAACAAACATGCATGTAAAAAAAAAAAAGTAAAGTATATTTGTAATAGCATATTTCAGCAACAAGGTAGATGATATTGCTTTACATAATAAAAACATGCAATCAACAAGTGAAAAAAAATTACATTACAGAGGCAAAATAACGAGAAGTAATAAAATGTTGTAATCCAGACTAGAATTAATCTATGTTTCAATTATTATTAATCAAAAGGAACTCTAAACAAATGGGTTTTTAGCCTTGATTTAAAGGAAAAACAACCTCCATAGCCGCTAGTGCCTCTTTAAGTTGTTGTCTCTCAGGTCGGTCAGTCGAGTGACTCAAAAGTTCCTGCAGAGGACAGTTAATCTTTATTAGTGGAACATATCTAATCCAGTACAGGTTTGTTAAGACAGGAACCATTGCTCTGCACTGGGATTACAGATGTAACACTGAAACAAAGGCTGATTACTAACTATACTTGGCAACAATATCAATTATAACAAGAACTACAAGCAGTTATGATAATGGTACAAGTTCTGCCCGATATGAAATTTTGGGCCAATATTGATATCCGATATTTATATAGCTGTAATGGCCAATAACTTATATTTAAAGATATTATGAATATCTTCCTACTCTTTCAACACAATGAAAAACAAAACAACAAAAAAAAAACCTGACCACATTGCTGAAATTGCTTCTCTGCTTCAGTTCTGTGTTGCATCACTGTTATATTTCCAAATAAATACCAAATCCTAATCCCTCCCGAAACACAAACAAAAATGACAATAACATGGAAATAAACATTGGTTGTTAATATCGGCCCTTAACTTTTTACTTAGGCAATGAAACTGATGTTAATGGAGATACATCAAAGGTGTTTTGAAAGAAAGGTTGGTAATCATCATTAGCAATAATATAACACTAGCACATAAACAGAAGTACAAAGCCAAACAATGCCTCATAGTTTTCTAGGTGAATTTATGTTGAAAAAGTATGAACATTTTCAAGGCAATAGTCCAAGGAACTTATAGTGCACTTCAAAACTGACCATAGATTGTAGTGTATAAAATTTCAGGATAATTCTGAGAACATAACCCTAAAATCTGAGCTCAAGATGACAAACAGTTGATTTTTGTTTTTCTCTCAAAAACCACTTCAGAAATTCACTTCCATACTGAGAATGTTTCCAGTGTGGCTGCTACTTAGCTAACTTATTTTAGCTAGCCAGTTAGCGATGAATGGTGATAGCTACATACATTTATTGCTGTTTAACACGACAAAAATCTATTTTCCTTAACTCTATTTAGCCAAGTTAATAGAATAGACATATTTTTAAGCCAGTGTGATTTTATAGGAAATTTTTGCAAATTAGCAAAACATATCTTCTGGTGTAACTCATCTGATGTAAAATCATTCATGTATTCTGTTAAGATGTATTCCCTGTTGTATGTTAATTACATTTTGGAGTATTACTGCAACATGTGCGAATTATACAAATAGTGGCACTCATTGGTGCTGAGGTATTGTATCTGAGTAGCAGGGCAGGTTCTGTGTTGAAGTACCAGGGGAAATCTGGATTTGTTGCAGTTTAGGCTGTGTATTAGTTTAATCAGGGGATGATAAGGATGTAATAAAGATGGAGTAATTTCCATATCCTTGCTGTCTTTACTGTATGCTATATTAAAATAAATCAGATCTCTACACATTCTTCACAGGAAATATTACTGTCCTCTTAATAATCAATAGTGAACCTAAGCAGTTAAAGTGTTGAAGAGCAGTTCTGAGAAATACCGTTTGTGATTTAATGAAAACAAGACCTTAATTTTTTTTTTTTTTTTTTATAACAATACATTTTATCAGCTTTCCAGGAGCTTATTAAACCTGAACAGAACCATGTGAAATTAGATGTAATACACTAATAAACAAGCAATTTATGAATTCTGGGCATGCGAATCCAAGCACCGGATCTCCATAATCCCCACGGCTCATTTTTTTATTATGTCATTATGAACAGCTGAACACCATAATGTGTCTAGATTCAACTGCACAGACCTGCAGCCCATTTGAGAAATAAAATACTGATGTGAGATAATGACACTGAGCTGAGACTGAGCGTGCTGCTGTTCTGTACGGTTCTGTGTGATTGGCCAGAGAGGAAAAAGCCTAGATGGATTTTTCTGCAAGATGTCAAAGTATGGTCATTTCATACTCTGCACACTTGAAGTAGCTCCTTTTCATAGTTTTTAGGAGAAAGGGTAGCTGGAGGGAGGATAGATTGTTATTCAGGTTAATAATAACAACCTTACTTTTTAAGATATCTAGTAGATGCATTGTCTCTGTTAATGGAAAAAAACAACAATAACACCCCAGTGACCTTAGTTTCTGTTTGTTTTCACCTGAAGCAAGGATTTTGGGCCACTGAGCTAGAGTTCAGTTCTTTTTTCCTTAACCCAGGTAAGGTATTTATAAATCTGTCTCTGCTTTAGGAGTGACTTAACACAAGAAATGCAATAGCTGTAGCCAATATCCTGTATACGTCTGTGAGTGCCAACTCTTGAAGCTCTGCAGTTCCACCTGAAGTCCATGCCTTATGAATATCACCCAAACTCTTTCATGAGCTTTGCTTCAAGGATGTGGTCCTTCTTAATATTTGTTCACCCCTTTCTACTACATTTTTCCTTCCACTCAACTTTCATGCAACATGATTGATACAGCCCTCTGAACAACCAGCTTCTTTAGCAATGACCTTTTGTGACTTACCCTCATTTCTAAGCATGTCAATTGCTAGACAACTGTCAAGTCCGCAATTTTCCTCATGATGATATATGTCATAACATTTCTGTATTAAGCACTTTATTATCTATGCAATGTTCAAACTTTCCAAAGAAATCTGGATTTTTATTTGCTGTAAGCCATAATCATAAAAAACGATCAGAAATAAATGTTTGAAATATATCACTCTGTGAAATGAATCTGTGAGTCTCACTTTTTGGATTGCATTACTGGCATGAATCAACTTTTTGTTGATATTCTAATTGACTGAATTGCTCCTGTACATTGAAATCAATGTATAAAACTGATGCGGAAATGCCAACGGATGCTCATTATAGCTAACTTTCTCAGAGTGCTGTCTTGTCTGTTCAGCTAGAAAATGTTATTTTAAGATGGATTAATGTTTGTTTCACTAAAATTAGGCATTTCTTTGATCTCAAACAGAGAAATGCTTGTAATTAAAACAATAAAAGTGACAAATTCATTCTATCCAAGCAATATATTAAGGTTTTCAGACTCCTTTAGCTTACAAGACAGCACAAGCCAAGTTCACCCAAGTTTCTTCCTCAATGTCTGATTTCACATGAGACAGAAAAAAAGCAATCTAGTTTTGAAGTGACACATGGTCAATAGTACTGCTTCAGGGATTCCCCTGTGCTGCAGCCTACATAGATGTGCTTCACAGAAAATGATGGCTAAGGCTTCTGATACTAAATATTGTATCTCAATCCAAAACTAAAAATAATCAGCCACAATCTTATTTTAATATGCCTTTCTGGACATAGTTATTAGCACAGTATTTCATCTCTCTTGGGCAAAATGTGCAAGAGTAAAACCTAGACATGTCTAATGTGTAGCTAATGCATAAAGGATGAATAGAGACTGAGATTTGAGCATCATGTACTGCAGGATATAATAGCTGAAAAACCATATTTTTTTCATGAGCAGAAATGCTAACTCCATACCTTATGATGGTACTAAATGTATGACCTAATTATAATACATTATGAAGAAAAGAAACAACAAAACAAACCAGCCATCGATGTTTTTAGAAACACTGGATTTAAAATGTTTTCCTTGCAAAGGTTTTCCTTATACTTCTTTGTGTGATGTGATTTAATAAAAGAGTTGATTATTTCTGCACAACGTCCATCTTTTTAGAAAAAGCAGTAACCATAACCTTCTTTCAAGGAATAGTTAATGTTGGGATTAAAAATCAACAAAATCAAACATTGCTCGAGGACATCTGAGATGACTCTGCTGATTTATCTTTATTCAAAGTGCATAAAGGATCCATTCACACCATGAACAAATGGTGAACTCTACTGTGATGATATCTATGCAACATTAAGTGAAGTAATGCCCTCAGGCATGATTAGACCTGTGTAAACTTTCCTTCACACAAAAACAGTACCTGTCAATCTGACACACCCTGAGGGCGCAGTGCGCACCACTGTTCCCCTGCAAAGTTGTGGGAGGCGGTGAAGTGGGATGTGTTTAATCTGATTAGTGCACGGCTGATTTGGCCTCAGAGGTTTGCTGTTGGTCCTGCAGGGCTTCGATACCAACAAATAGAAAAGTCAAAGCGTTCTGAGTCAATCTGGAATCAAATAACCTAATATTTGCTGTGTGATTTTGAAGATGAGAGGGAATTAATCATGGGGAATATTACAGTGATCCAATGGTTTCATAAATAAACACCAGATATTCAATAGGTTGTTGCTGAATGCTAACATTAAATAAGCTTACAGTGCCATGCAAAAGTAATCACAACCCTTGAACTTTACAAGTACAAACTTCAAAAGATTTTATTAAGATTTAATAAAACAAACCAACATAAAGTAGTGTGTCAGAGTGAAACTGTGCACTTTTTGTGTTTATCCATGAAAGAGGACTACCTGGTGACTTCAGTAACCATTGGGGATCCAGCAGGCTAGCAAAAGCCAATGCGTGGTGGCAAGGAAAGGTATTTAAGAGGGAAAATGAGGAGGAAACAGCAGAGAACTTTCCTTTATTTTATTGGAATAAATTTCTTCCCTCCTTTCTATTGACTGTGTGGTCATTGCATTCCCTTCTCTGCCTGATTAAAATACATGTTCCCTGCTTTGACAAATGCATTATTATAAAATGCAAGAAAACTGACAAAACGGTTTAAAAAAAATGTGGGTGCAAATAATCAACCCCATTTATTCTAATACCCCAATATAAAATCTAGGACAACCAGTTGCCTTTGAAATGATGTAATCAGCAAATAGAGCCCACCTGAAGGCCACAGACATTTGTTAGAGGACATTAACAAACAATAAGCATCTTGAAGAGCAAGGAACACAACAGCACATTTAGGTTGTAAAATAAAATCCAAAGCTTTAAACATCTGATTCAATACTAAATCCACCATCTGAAAATGGAAAGAGCATGGCATAACTGCAAACCTACCAAGATATATCTTTCCACCTAAACTGAAAGGTTAAGCAAGGAGAGCATTAGTCAGACAAACAGCCCATGACCGATCGTAAATCTGGAGGAGCAGCAGATATACACTGCTGCTGGGAAAATCTATTAACAAGGTACGTATTAGTTGTACATCCCACAAATCTGGCATTTGTGGAAGAACTGCAAGAAGAAAGAAAATAGAAGCTGCATTTACAGGTTGCCTTAAGCTATGCAGGAGGCAAAGCATGTAAGGGACGGAGCTATGCTCAGATGAGCCAAAAATGTCACTTTCTGATTAAAAAATGCAAAACATAGAGCAATAGGATAAAGGGTGGTGACAGAGCCATGCAATGGGGAAGTTTTTTTCCACAGGGTTACTAGTTAAAAGTTATGGAACAATGGAGGGGGCTTAAGAAAGGGTAATTCTAGGAAAAACCTGTTAGCAGTTAGTTGTTCTACTCCATAAAATCCCAATAAAAAGCATAGAATTTGCAGACTGAACATAACAAATGTTTAAGATTTTGTAACTCACTGTATGGGAACCCTCTTTACAATTTTGTGCATGATTGATTGGGAAACATGTTAAAACTGTTTCTTCAACTTTTTATCTCCTGGGTAATTAGCTTTCTTTTTTCGTTCAGGGCCAGAGTAAACATACGGGACATTATAATTTAAAACTCAACGTGTTAAACCAAAACCCATTTATAGCAGCTGACACACAGGCAAGCTGTAATCAGCTCAGTTTGATGTACAAGCTTGTGATGCCTTAACAAATCCACCAGTTTAATTTTTTTCTTAAAAGTGAAACTGGGACACTTCAACTTTACTCCAAAACTATAAATTCACTCTGACTGCTGCTGCTGTCCTCCACAAGGAGGCTTCAAACTTTTCAGGACTATGCTTGGAGCTTACAGAGGGTGACAGCTTGATATTTAAAGGATGGAATAGGAGCTGTGAAGATTTTCATCTGCTTCGTCTTCAAAGACATACATTTCAAGTCCAATATCGGAGCAGAGAAAATGACAAAGCTGCAGGGCATTCAAAGGCGATCTGCCATCTCACTCTTCAAATGTCCAAAATGGGATTAAGTTGTGTAAAACGGACAGTTCTGCGGGTCCTTCAGACATGAGAAGGCTCCTTACCTTCAGTAGTAGATGATACTTGAGCACTCTCTGCATGGGAACAACCAAGAGATCCTGCAGCTTGAACTTCCCCTCCTGCACCTTCATGGTACATTCCTGCAGGAACAACAACATGAGCAGCAAGGAGGTCATCACATGTTGCATAACAGAGATTTCTTCATTTTCTACATACATTGTTAAATTATTTATTGCTGCATTCCAGCAACAACAGTGAGGCTTGTTTCTTCTTCTGCTCTGTCAATGCCAGAATTTGTGTCCAATAAGTCTGCATGCTGACAAAGAAATTCCCCCAAATAATGAAAACATTCAGATTAACTCTGCATTATCCCCATAAGAATGAAAGACAGAGCAGCTGTTGTTGTTTCCTCACAATGGTTTGTGTGGAAGTTTATTTCTACCTCTGCGGTAACAGCAACAGCTTATCCCTCCTCACCAACAGCGGTTTTAAAGAGACCTTAAGAAGCTGATTTCGGGTGTTAGAAAACTGGTCCATTCTGAGATGATCTCACCACCAACTACCCAAGCTGTGATCACCCCATTATGTTGTCAATAGCACCCAAAGCCCTTTCATTGCACACAAAGACTGCTGATGCAATTATTAGACAACAGTTCTGCACAAAAAATGATATTCATTCACATATTACGGTCCAACATGCTGAAAGAAATGCAGTTTTTCTCAAGTCCTATTGTGTCAGTGTTCTTAGATCTTTTCACGAGATCTTTCTTTGGCAGACTCAAAATGAATAATAAACATTTTGCAAATTTAAGATGATTTTATCAAGTAACACGTCAAGTGTATACAAAGTGTCAGTAGCTTCCAAGCAGGGTTAGCATTTGGGGCTCAGACCCAAATTGTGCTGGAAAATTGCTTTGCTCAGCAGCAATTTGCTCCTGTATAGTTGAGTGAAATTGCTATTGAAGGATATTTCAATATAATTCTTTATGTATCGCAGTGTTTTTAGCCAAAATTGTGATTTAGCCCACTTCCTTGGATAAGAAGTTGCCTCAAACAAAAGTTCCAAGGACTCTCCATTGTCAGCATGACACGGGACTCTCGGTTCACTTGTTGTTCTCTGGAAAGTTTTTTTTTCTTATCCAGAACAGTCCAAAGGGAGCACTCAGATCTGAGAAAAGAACCTCAGTCTTCTGCAGCTCAATCCAGATAACCTTGAGGAAAACATCAGTCTGTATTTGTGTTGTTCTTAGATGAGAAGTTGCTCATTTTCCACCTTTCTAGACACCAGTCCAGGGTCCACAAGTCTCCATCTTAGTGTGCATGCATAACATCTAGTTGCTCCCACTCCTTAGCAAACTCGGCACTAGTGGCAGTCAGGAGACACTCTTGGTATGTGCTGAACCTTCTTGGACACATTGAAGCTTTTTTCACAACAGCTGTTTATCCAAACAACAGTTGATGTTTGGATAAGTGGTTAATTAGGGTGAACTTTAACCAGAAGTAACATTTTGACCTATGAATACCTTTTAACACAAATAAATGACAACAAGCTGCCTTAAAGGTAACAACAGATAAAAGAATGATTTAATTCCAATTTAAAGCAGCCATTTTGCTCATCTACTTCAGTCAGCAGGGCAGAGTGATATCAGCTTCACTGTTCTCATTAACATTTTCCCCTGAGCCCACTGGAATGATGCTAGCAGGTCATTTTACGGTGAGCTAAGTGCAAATGAGGTTTTTGTGATTAAGTTTATTTTCATTAACTTTATTAACTTTGTAACCAATTGCATTTCATCCGAACACACTTTATAGCAGCCAGACTTAATGCAATTGGAACAATAAAAACAAAATAAGTAAAGTTTGTGAAAAACAACAGTTCTGTCAGTCTCAAAACTTTTGGCCATGGCTGTCGATCTATTATGGGGACTTATGGGAACACAATGTGAAATAAGTAACTATGAAGGTTTTTAAAAATATTACATGTTTATTCACATATAATTTCTGCATCACTGTTAAATTTCTAGCCTTTTCTAAATAAAATTGTTTTCAAACAAACGAAGATTAATGATATCCACCGTCAATGAGCAGATTTGCACCCTGATCTTTCCACAGTTTTTATTTCTGCTGGACTTTCCCCTACTCTGTGTACTCACATAAGTTATATTTTAACATGGTAAAATCTTCAGTAAGCTGCTTACATTCACATATGCTTTTATTTTTGCTCTTAGGAAGACAAAAATGTTTGACCTTTGCCCTGAAACCCAACTGAAAGGACATCCAATAAGGATTTGTTTGTTCATTTTCATCATCATATAATCTTGTTTTTATTTAAGTATGTTAGCTGAGAAAACATTAAAACTCAGAACATTAAAGACAATACTAATGTTGCTATGACAGACGATAGAATGAAGACACAAGCATACAGATGTTTGTGTAACAGCCAGACCACACAGTTCGCACATTACAGACAACTAGATTCTGTCTTTTTTTAACACATTTGTGAACAACACTGTTAGTAGGCAGATTCAACCCTAAGCTGCTGTACTAGAGATATTAAGATATATATTTTCAATTAATGAAGATATATCTGTGTCTATGAAATAATAGGGACAATAATGACATTAAAATTCAAAGCAAGCTCTTCCTAAGCACGGTTAAAGCAGTGCTAGGCTAAAGATTCCCCCAAAACAATTTTTAGTTGTTTTCTATGAGAACTTTTACTGTATTCTTACAGTCATTAACATATTTATCTTAGATTTGAAGTTTAATAGTAATAGAATCAGAACAACCAAGATCAGATGTGGAGAAATCCATACAAATGGCTCAACTGTGGTTGTAATTTTCAGAGCAAAAAGCTATTGTGGCCATGCATTATATCAACCTCTATGTCACTGTTTCCAATTATATCCGTATATGTGGCCCAACACATGAGTCAAAAATACAATTCAAAGGTCTCCACTTTAGAAGTGATTGTAAAATTGCAATCTTTCCCAGCAAATACTCAGTTTGCATGTTGATGGATGGCGCAAACACAACTAAAAGTCTTTCTTCTAAAAAAATATTGTCTGTGAATAAGCAATAAGTTGAGATGAATTTTAATGCTGGATGTTGCATTTGGGATTTCATTTCAATCTTTACTTTCTGTATTCAACTGACAATCCATATAAAATCACTGCATAACTTAATTATATGCTGGAAAATTATGTGTTGTAAAGATGAATGAACATAGCACCTCTACTGATGCTATATACAGAAATAGTGTCATATCTCTACTTGTGTTTCTAAGGTCTAGTGGATGGAGCTTTATAGCAACAGTATATTGGACTGCATTAGATATTGCTGATGAATACATAATCAGTCAAATGAACTGAATCTTGCATGTGTAATTATTTTCATTTCTTTAAACAAAAGCCTGTTCAGTTAATTTTGAACACCTAATATTACAGTTTATGCTGATAAGCCCAACTGTTTAGCAGAGAGTGCTAGAGGTAGCTTACCTCCACTTTAATTTTCACATCCTCTCGTGTTGCTATTAGGTCATCCAGTGTCTTCTGGGCATTCTCCATGTGGCTGCAGTACTGGCCGTAGATCAGCAACCTGAGGAGGGGACAATGTGTTGCATTAATCCAAACCATCACACCTCATCATCCTTTCAGGATTCAGTGGGAAAGGGACATGCGAAAGGAAGTATAGTGCATGTGTGTTCGACCCTTCTGTCCATTTTGTTCACATAAAATGGATACAGCGCTCACACTGACACACATAATATGCATGCGACTCAAAGTGGACCAGACAGTAAAGTGGGTGAAATTCATCTATTCATGTGAATAATCATAGTTCAATGAGGGTCCTCTGTCTTAGTGGGTCCCAATAAATTGTTGAGACCCGTTAAGACAGAGCTCTTCAGTGCCTCCTTATGGGAAACAGGCATTCCAGGTTGGGAGTCACTGTTCTGTCATCACCATCACATTTTTAATTAAACTGAAAAATCTAATCTATAAATGACCTAATGCAGCCTGCTAATCTGAAGCATATCGAAACGTCACTTGAAACAGATGAGATTGTGACTGAGCTATCTGTGGTCATCCTCTGAGACTGAATTTGCATGCTTGAGCTACAATATGAGGCTTAATAAGAACTAATACAGCTCTTTGGAATGTCTGAAATGTTTAAGATACAGTATCTGAGATAAAAGAGAGATCACTTTCTGAGCCCATAATTAGCTTTGAACTGCTCTGTGATTCCCAGCCTGCAGGCAGTGTGCCTCACGTTCAGTTTAAGATTAATAACAGTTTCAGAGGTCAGTTTAAGAGACGTTTACCACCAAGGGGGGGGGGGGGGGGCAGATAAATGACTGTGAATAAATGTGTTCTGATTAGAAAAGTAAAGCAAGCTGAACTCGAGGCAGTGCCCGTCAGGGTGGCATCTTTCTGCCAATAAACTGTAATCACAGAGCACTAATGAAAGGCAGATTTCCTGTTATCAGTGTGAGAGGAAAACTAACCCTTCGTTCCAAGTGGTGCTTCATTAAATATTACAATGGGATACTGATACAGATATGGAAGGGTTCAGCTGGGAGCGCGTTCAAAGTCATCTTGCCTGGAGGATGCTACTACACATGGCACACATTCGAAGTAGGACATTGGCACAGCTGGCATAATATTGCACCCCCAACCCCTGGCAAGTCTATTAAACTGAATCTTGAGAGTGGTGAGTTAGTGATGAGCACTGGAATCCTGGAGTTTAATCAAGCCCCTTCATTGATACCTGAGAACAAAATCTCCGTAAACTGAAAGCGTAGTTGCAAAATTCCATATGCCATGTGCTTCATTTTAAAGTTTCATGAAACATTGACTATTTTTACCGTACATCCGAATGTGGACTAATTTGTTGAAACTGCTGTGAAAGATGAGTTTAAGCGTTTCACAAGGGTGGAATATGCAGAGAGAGTGATCTTTATACAATCTCTCAAGATCGCCCAGAGTCCTGGGTTTTCTCTATTGCTCAATTCTTTTTGGCTCACCCTGCAGGCATTCTATAGGATTTAGGTCCAGGGACTACCGAGTTTGAAAGGTTGAATTTGGTGAACTATTACTGTGAAGATTTGGCCAGGTGTTTCACATCCTTATTCTGCTAAAGACCCAATGATGCCTAATTTGCTGTTCTCAGGGAGAGGTGACCAGATTTCTATTTAAAATGTTCTTGTATATCAAAGATTTCATGATGCAATGAAATCTAAAAGTCCTCAGGAGTTCTCCTTGGAAGAGATAAACACCCACAGCCTCACAGCTTCCATGGCATTTTACAGTAGGCAAAGAGGGTTGTTTGCTGCCAAAAAAAAATCAAACTTAGCCTGAGTAGAGTATAGCAAACTTCACATATTTACATTTGAGATGGTGGGACTGAAAAAAAAAAAAAGATTTTTGATATCTCTCTAAAGCAACTGTTTGGCATGTATAAAATTTGTATAATTCAAATAGTTGTTATGAAGACATGGCAACCTACAGATGCAACTCTTCACTGCAGTTCCCTTAAAGGGGCCACACTAATTAAATAAAAGAAGGATCTACTTTAAGGAGTATTACACCTCTTCATCAACAACAACCATATCTGTATCGCTTATGCCTTGTTGGGGCTGGTGTCTATCTCCAGAAGTCATGGCGAGAGAGGCAAGGTACATCTTCAAAAGGTCACCAATCCATCGCAGGGCAACACAGAGATCCACAGAACATGCACAGAGTGTGCACACACACTCACACCTAAGGGCAACTCAGGGAGACCAATTAATCCAACAGTCATGTTTTTGGACTGTTGGAAGAAGCCAGACAGAAACGACATAGAACCTGCAAGCTCCATCCAGAAAGACCACAGGCTGAGATTCAAACCCAAGACTTTCTTGCTGCAAGAAAACAGTGCTACCAACTGTGCCACTGAGAACCCCCCCCCAAAAAAAAAATTTGTCTACGTCTGTATTTGCATTTATTAATAGCAAATGTCTAAAGGCTATAGTCAGCTGAAAAATATTGTCAAAGTGCACCGGGTTATACACATCACAAAGTATCACGGTTCCTAATTCATGAGATGAACTCAGGAAGATTGTCAGCTTTAATTCGTTTTTGCATTTCCTTTGCCCACGTTTTAATATGCAAGATAAGACAAGTGTCTGAATTATCTGGTTAAAAACTCTCAATATTAATCATGATATGGTGGTTATGACATCATGGCCCAATTTGTTTTTAAGCTGCACTTAAAAATTTACAACATGCAGTAAGATTTATTTCAAAATGTTTGTGGTTAAAAATAGATTGCAATGTGATTTCATGGCTGCTCCCAAAGCACAAAAGTGCAAATTCATGAATCTCCATTATTGATATGAAAGTGTGTACACATGAATCATTTCACTCTGGAAATCCTCTTAAACTATTAAGGCTGCAAAATGTAACCAAGCAGCCAGAGGTAGAGTCCTGAACTGTGAGATTCCCCAAAGCAAATCTAAACTTCTGTCCGACAAGTTTCTCAAGTTATTATCTAGAGGATCCAAAGAGGACTAAAAAGGTCCTGATTAGGACTCGATCTACACACAGGTGACAGCTCCCTCAGCTCTCGCTCCTCTGGAACAGAGTGATTGAGATTAATGGGTGACCTTGATCAGTTATAAGACAGCAGATGGACCGGGGAATGTATCACAGACCAAAGATAGAAATTATATAAGGAATGATCAGGACATAATGGGACATGAAGGTCTTATTTTAAGATGTTCTAAGTCAGCCCCCTTACAGATTTCTTTCTTTTTTTATTTAGCTTTTGTTCACACGTAAATGTTTCAGATCATCAATTTCAATACCAGACAAAGATAACTTCATAAAATATTTAATGCAATTTTAGATTAACAATTTAATTTATTTAGGAAAAAAAATCTGTCCAAACCAGGCTCTATATCTAAACCAGGCTCTATGTGGAAACAGTAAGTGCCACCTAAACATAACCTGTTGTTACCTTTGGCAGCAAGAATTGTCATCAAGTGTTTGTGATAGTTGGCAATCAGTTTTTCACATCACTGAGAGCATGAAGAGCTTTGGGACATCAATCAGATTTAGGACGAGACTTGGGCATTCTGGATGAGTTATTGATGCATTCTTGGAGTTATTTTGACACCTGAGAGGGTTCATCACTGTTCCACGTTTTCTCCATTTGTGAATAATGGCTCTCTCTGTGGTTCTCAAAGCCTAAGGAATGCCTTTGCAACCCTTTCCAGACTGACAGATGTCAATGATTTAGTTTTTTTCATATGTTCTGGTATTTCTCCAGATCAGAGCATTATGTGTTGCTATCTGAGGTCTGATGATCTCGTGATATAACAAGAGAGAACATGATTTAATAACCTATAAGGGGGTGAATATATTTTCACAGCAGTTTACTTTACTAAAAAAAAAAATAAGACACATCAAAAAACATTGAAGATGAAGCAGTGAGGTTGGGAACGACACTGCTCTCACAGCAATAACAACCTTTCGAATAAAAATGTGAGTTAATTTATGTTCTCATTCAGCTTTGCTCAAATGAGCCCATTGTCACAGTTTTTGGTTTGTGGTGTATTTAATCGATTTATTGTTTTTGCAGCTGTGGGCAGCTGTTTACAAGCTCCAAGGAACTTATTGTATGATTTTCTCTGGGACTCTAATAGTCTGAGTTCAATACCAACTTAAATAGAAAATAATTATACGAGGGAATTCAAAAGCACAGCCTTTAGTCTCATGCTTTGTCCTCTCTTTTTCTTTAACCAGGCATTTTAACAAAAGCACTAATGGTGAATGAACATGGCGGCTTGCATCCTTTTCCCCCAGCCAGTCAGCTGTGATTACTGCAGCTAACAACTTATCATTTGCTCAGTATTTCAGAAGAAAATAAAAACAGAATTCAGTGGAATTCCTGATTTGGAGGTGGTTCATGCTGTTTTTTTCTAATTCAAAATAAATACTAAGAGACAATAAAGAATCATTTTTAAAAGCTGTCAGATTTTGTGATTACCTTTTAAATGCTCTAGATGTTTAGGGCTCCTTGTCTTTCACTATTTTTGGATTTTGGCAGCGTTCTTACTCAATTTCAGTTCAGAAGATGACCTTAATTTATCAGAAGTTTGATCTTTGCTTGTTAAGCCACTTTATTCTGACCTGTGACTGACTCATGTAAAAAATAAACCTTAAAATCAAGGGATAAACCACTGTTGTGCCAACACATACAACTTAGCAAAGAAGTTATTGGAATTGGGATCCAGCAGTTGGAAATGTACCCATATTAGTACATAATATGCAGGATCTTAGAAGACATTTTATATAACATACATATGTAGCACAAAAAATGCTAAAAAGAAAAACAACATGGTGATATCACCAAAAGTTAATTACTTCATCCTGATGCTGTACCTTGCTGTAAATTTCACAGCTTTTGTCTCTATATACATGCAACATATGTTAGAGGAGTGCATCACGTGCAGTTATGTGAAAACATCAACACCCATCACGCATTTTTCTAACAGATTGAGACATATGACTATTTATTATCAATTATAACAATACCGTCACATTCAGGTCATATAAGTAAACAATGAAAACTGAAGAAAAGGCCTTTGAAAATTTTCTTTAAAAATGCAATAAAAATAAACTATTTCTCATTAGGAATAAATTAGGACACCCCCACATCCAATCCCACTTAAAATAACTAAAATCCCACAAAGGTGTATCACACCCAGTGCTGAGAAGATGAAAACATTAATACCCAGCACTTTTAAAAAGGTTTGCTCTGTTTACAACCCAGACATTTCCTTTGTTGTGTTTCTTGTTAAAGCCAGCAGAGATTCCAGTAAATTAAATCACTCATTCTTCTGTGCAGAAGATAGTCTAGAAGTGGAAGACATTCAAAATAACCACCAGGATGCCTGGGTCTGGTCAGCCAAGAATGTTTACCCAGAGGTCTGACAGTTCTTGTTATTTCCTCCCCGTGTGCACCTTCCTCATTTTTGTTAAGCACGCACGCAGCCAAAGCAATAATAATAATAATAATAATTATTATTATTATATATATATATATATATATATATGAAAGTCTGGCTGGTTGGATATGAAATATAAAGAAAATAGAGTGTGGTGCTGCAACTCCAATGGTGATCAATGCTCAGATCAAATATGTGCTTTTTTGCCATCTTTATACATTTGAACAAATGTTTGTCATCATCTTAACTTAATTGAAAGTAGCCAAGAATCAGGCAGGAATTTTTTTTAAAGGATTAGAAGATAATAACAGGCATTATGTGTTTAGGGAAGACAATAAAGCTAAAGCCTTGATCGTAAATGCAGCTGCCAAATGTTCACAAGTGCCGTTAGAACTCCTATAGTTGTCCAGCTGGCAGTGTTAGTCTGCATGGCATTAAGGCGAAAAGTAGAAGCAAAGCAGCAGAAATGTTGAAGTTTTCCTTTGGGTTTGCAGAAGCAGTTAAAACTTCTCCTCTTTAGTGTGTGCTGGCTAATTTGTCCTGCTGTGTGTGTCTCTTCCATGACGAGAAAGCTGCTGCGCATGTTATTTCACGAGAAACACAATTTTGGGGTAACTGTGCCCTGGGCATCCGCCCTCACCCTAGCAGAGCAGCAAGCTGAGTCAGGCGACTGAGGAATTCTCAGAGCAAACCAGAAGTGACAAGCTGTGGAGCCAGCTAATATTCACCGACACATGGCATTGGGACCCCCTCAACTCCACTCAACATACCCACGAAACAGCAAATGGTGGAGAACATAGAGCAAAGGCCCTCTTTAAAGAGGCTCATAGTGCATACTATGATTAGGCCCCACCTGGATATCTGTGAGCCAGATTACTCTGGAAATGAGTTCTGGAATGTTGCAAATGAGTATATCAACAAGAGGCTATTTAGATGCCCATTTAGTTTATGGAGCTTCCTCTGAGTGCATTTTCCATTCCACCCCAGTCTGGATGTTTAAAAGCTAGGAAGATAAACCAGTGACATTTTCAGCATGGCTGCTAGTTCAATGACAAGCACACAAAAAGGCCTTTTCATCTTTTGCACCAACATGAGAAAAAAAAGATACAAGCACATTGTTGTAAAGGTCACAGAGACTTACAAGCACAGATAACCAAATTAATTATGCCAGACCTCGTACTCAGGAAAACTGCCGAGAAGCTGGAGGAGAGCTTTGCTGCATGAGTTCAAATCCCCTCGGTTACGGCTGTTTATCACCACAGAGACACAAGATGCTGCAGTGGTTTGAAATGAGGAAGGTATGCATGTCAATCACCAGTAGGTGGTGAAAGACCAGGATGGAGAGCATCTGCAAATCAAATGAATCATTTTCTTAAAATAACCCTGCGCCACATTTCAGAGAATGTCACTGAAAGGTAAATGGTAACAATGATCGGCGTGTGATCAACACATTTGTTTATGAATGGAGGGTAAATGTTAATTTGATTTAGCTCACCCGGTTTCTGCAAAGGCTTCATGGGAGTGTGACACTTCAAGCAAAATAAGCTCTACTAATATTGATCAAATGTGCATCTATGCAGCTATGTGTAAGATAAAGACAATGAGCCTGCCATTATCCATTCATTCAAATGTGTGTTTGGTTTGAAATGTTCACTCACTCTTTTAGGACATTATTTGAGACAAGAAGTACTTCATACATTCACAATCTCTCTTTTGTTATATTATGGTCACGGTGATGAACATTCAGAGTATCCATTAGACATTCTTTTTTTCATGAAGAATTTTATTTACACTTAAAATAATAGTTAATGTTCACCTTCTAACTCAACACAACAATTAACTGTTACACCTTATGGCAGCGACACTAATTAGCATCCTGTTTCATTGTGACAACAACCGAGGTTGTGCTTGAATACCAAAAATGTTGGTTGATACATATGCCTCTCACACTAAGGACACTGCTGAAAATGCTTTGATACCATATTGTGGAGGGAGTGTGAACTAGAGAAAACAATTATTTGTCTTTTACAGTGTAAATGAATATCTGGACACCATTTTAGTTGCATGACCAGCTCAGCCTCTTAAAGACAGCTGCAATGAGCTTATTACCTGGGAAAACATCTCAGAAATAACAAGTTTCAGGCTGGAAGCATCAAGAAATGTCTATCAGGATCACTGCTCACAGAAATATATCGGTACTTATGTATACAAGAACAGGTAGAAACACACACACATGCAGAGCAATGTGTGACTCACTCCTGCAGTAATGGCAGCATTATTCGAGGAGGCTCCCGTTTTCCGTGGGTGCGTATAGAATCATGACCGAAGCCAGAACCTATCATCACCATCATTACCATTACCAACGAAGCCGTTGCACTCAGAGCAGCGGGGAGGCAAATCACTGCTCCCGTCAGGGGTGCAAATTATCCACACATTACTCTTCAGCTGAGCAAGATGGAGATCAAACAGAAATCCCCAGTTTGCAACAAACCCCAAGATTTCCTTCTAACTTGTGCTTTCCCACCTCAGAAATCACATCACCAAGTCATTATCACTATGTTTTAAGGAAATGAAGAATTCTGAATGCTGTTTGCAAATGTCTCAGAAATGAAAATTCTGCCTATTTCAAGTTAACATGTAGATGAGGCAGGGTAAGTTTAAAATTTCATTTTTAAAGATGGCTTCAGTTTATTTAGTTTCTTTTATGTAGACAGTGTCTTAAAATGTTAGTGTTTTAATTAAGACTGAGCTGATCTGCTTGATGTTGGCCCTCATTCTCCTGTGAAATCCACTAAAACAAACTCTGCATCTGGATGTAGATATTTATACATACACACACATGATTTTTATATATATATATAATTTATTTATTTATTTAGACCACTACATACAACATATGCTGAGGTTTAAATGTTCTAGCAGCACAACATTAATGCAAAAAATAATAAATTATGATAAGATTAGATGATAAGAGAGAGAAAAGGAATATGAATGACAGGCTAATGCAGTCCAGAGTGAAGCTACTCTGTCAGCCTCGGCTGAATAGAGAAACAATTGGCTTTGTGCTCTTTCAGCTTTTTGAACACAACTTGATTTATTTTTCTTAAGTGACTTATTCTTTGTGTGCTAATCCCATCAATAAGCTGTTTGATTTGTGGATACTCAACTTAATGCAGTCTCGTAGAGTTGAAAGGATAGAAAAAAGCCCTATCTTTGTGTTGTAACTGGATTTCATCGTTCTGGGTCTGAGCACAAAAGAAAGCTACATGTGGTCAAACACTTCAGCTGAATTACAGGATACCAACCTTTCTTTGAAGTCGAGGAAGATCTTTCCAAGGCCGCTTCCTCCGCTGACCATGTTCAGGTCGATGGCTCGAAGAAGGGCAAAGTGGACTCGGATTATATCCTAAGAAAACAACACAATAAACATAAATGGATTGACATGTAGGAAGAAAAATCTACAATGGGTACTTCAATATTTGATGTGACTGTTGCCATAATAGTAAAACATATCAGCATACACTGGACCCCCGGTATTCGTGGGGATTTAGGTACCACCACCACTCCCAAATAGCTGAAATCCATGAATACTTGTGACCCCCTTCAAAAACGCTTTTAACTGCCTATTTTAACAGTTCAAACAACAAATATACTTTAACATGCATTCACGTGCACAGGTGAAAGCGTCTTAGCACTACTGCAAAAGGTAACAGCCACTGTCTTCCTCATTTCTGCTCTTGTGGTAAAGCCAAGGCAGGGAAAATGGATGGCTGTCCTGGATTGGCTGCTTTGCAACTTTCAGGCTATTGCATATCAAGTAGCATTGCATCTAGGTAGTTCAGCTTCCCAAGCTGCATTTTCATTTGACTATCTCACATTTGCTCCACAAAAAAACCCTGCAAATTTTCTGCAAATATTTTGGAGTTATGTTCCACAACAACAATTCACTGTATACTTAAATATATGGTCCTTTAGCTGTGGTGGGGTATGTGGCAACAAGGGTCTACTGATATTAAACGTGAGCTATTTTAGGGGTATTTGATTTTTTTGACCTTGATTAAAGATGCAACAAATACCTGTTGCTTTTTCACTGAAACTGCATCAGATAAAGTGATCTAAGCAAGAAATGTACAGATAAGTTCTCAATGTTACAGTAAGGTTACAGACTCAACATGTCTGATGAAAGTTGCTCTTGTTGGACATCATCTTACTAGCATGTTGGACTCATCGGGATTGAGCAGATTGCACAGCAGGCTATAAACTTTTGAACTGAAGATCAGAACTAAACATGAAAGTCATACTCAATCACTAGATGGTTCGCTAAAATAAAGTGCTCTGGCGGCAGTTTTTTTGGGGAAAAAATGACCCCCCCCCCATAGACATCAGAGGAATAATGCTAGTCATAACCTGAGCAAAACCTGAGTTGTATCCCCATCTAACATTCACCACTGTGCTGAATTAGACGTTCACTTGGCTCAGTGCAGAGCACTTTTAAATCTCTGAGTAGGATGCTGGTTTGTTACGTCTCCAAGATACTGCACTCAAAGAACAGCTCTCCTGAATACCTCCTTCTTGCTGGAGACTTTGCTATCACTATTTTTGTATTGGCTGCACATAGTTTTACACACTGATGGCCAAATTTGGTGTTCCAGACATAATGTCAGCATGCTTTTTTAAAATATATTTTCTGTCAAAATGAGAATAACTATCATGAGCTCAATTTATAATAATGATGATTTACGGTCATTTAATAATTGGCATGAGAAGCTCAATGAGTTTCCAATTACCAGATGTGAACAAAATCAAACATGTCTGAGGTTATGTCGGAGTTATGAGTAATGACCTGGTTTCTAAGCCCATGATCTAGAAAAAAGCTGATTCAGATTCTACAAGAAAGTGTAGAAAAACTCATCCAATCTTTCTGCCTGCTTGGTATGCCAAGTCACAGCTACAAAACAACATTACTGTAGTTTTTCCATCGTTTAGTCCAGCTTATGTAGAAAATACATTCATCATTAACTATGATGTATAAAAAAAAGAAATCTTCAGTTTTCTTTGGTGCAGTTTTAAAAACAAATACTAGATAAATTTAAAATGATAAATTTTGCATCCATACATCTTCAGCATAGAGTACAGAAACAATAACATGCCATATCATTCAATCAGCTTTCCATACACACACTCAATTATTCCCCTGGTCTAAGACATGCAGACATGCTGAAAGGATATATTTTTCTTTGCTTGACTTCTTACTCACCTCCAGGTTGACAAAAATAGCCTCCATTTCTTGTGAACTCAAGACTTGCTTCAACGGGATCATGTAATTCTTCAAGGGGGGAGAGGAACAAATCAAAAATTGGTTTAAACACGAAAAATAAAATTTTCTCAACACTCTTAAAGTCAGACTTTGTATTTCTTTCTTTGAAAGAGATTTGAAAGAGATCGATTCCAGCTTTTAGCAGAAATCAATATTACACAACATGGAAAAAAAGACAGGCAACATATATCAGGCCATTTACTAAATGGAAATAACACTTAGTGAGCTATCGCTACATGGAGATGCTGTGCGGTTGCGGACGACAGGAAAAACCTGCCTGTTTTTTTCCACAACTCTACTTTATGGCCACTACATTTCATCATCATAATGATAACAAATAGATCAACTAAGAAGCAACATAAAAAACGACAGCCTTTATGAACCCCAACTCAATTAAGCTTTACGAGTTCTCTGATCACGAGAGGCACATTTGTTCTCATTCACTCACGTTGGTCTAATGTGGGGAAACACAGGATGCACATTTGCTTTAATGAAATTAGCAGAGCGGATGATTTGTGGAACTCAGAAGAAATCTGCCAACGACAAAAGTGATGCGTTAGCAGCGCCAGTCTCAACAAGGGTTTTTCATTACGCTGAGAGACCTGGAGTGTTTGTGTCCGTGTGCATGTATGTTCACTGTTTTGTGTGAAGGTTGTTTGACTTTACCTGTCTTTTTTGCCAAAATAATGACAGTAAAGATAATATATCTGAACATCTCATAAAGCTCTGTTCAATCAAGCATCTGAAAATGAAAAACTTATGGTATGACTGCAGACCTACTGAAACATGGATGTTTGCCTAAACTGACAGGCCAGGCAAGGAGAGGATTAGGAGAGATAAGAGATATGGAATACCGGTCAAACCAGGAGGAACATCTGCTAGAGGCTGCACAAGATTTGGGTTTGAGGTTGGGATTCATCTTCCAGCACAATAGCAACCCTACACATACAGCCAGAGTTGCAATGAAATTGCTTAGATCAAAGTATAGTCATGTCTTTGAATGGCCTACTCAAAGTCCAGACATAAATCCAATTGAATCATAGTTACAAGAGTTGACGGCTGATCTTCACATACAGTCTTAATCCAGTCTAACTGAGGTTGAACTATAGAAGGACCAGCAAAAATGTATTTCTCTTACTGTGTAAAGCTGGTAGAGAAATATCCCAAAAGACCTTCAGCTGAACTACACTTAAAGGTGGTTCTACAGTTACTGACTCATCAAAGATGAAGGCATACCATATTTCTCGGAGTTTTATTTGTAAAATATATTGAAAAATATGTACTCAGTTTCCTTAAATTCAAAAGCATGCAGAATTTTATGTAGGTCCATCACATAAACCTAATAAATCGCATTGCAAGTTTGCAGCTGTAACATGACAAAATGGTGAAAAATTAAAGAGGTATGTATAATTTTGCAGAGGCCAGTATTATCAGGTAGTGTTCTTGCATTATAAAGAGATTTAAAATAAATCACGCTATTGTTTTGGAAACTCTTGGCACCTGTAATCTGCACTTAAAGCACCAGGGATAACCGTCTCCCCTGTGGGCTCAGCCAATAATAACCATATTGATCGGTTCCCGTGACATCCGTGCTCCCAAATGATTTCGCCGATACGTGACATTTCCATGCTGACACACAGCCAAGGGGCATGAGGCAACGACGACAAGGAGGCAGTAAAAAGAAACCCAGAGCAAGTATGAAAACGCTCACCTACTGTATGAAGAGTATGAACTGTATGTATGAACAGTTGTGGACACAAGTTTTCATGTACTCATCATGGGTATAATCATTATGTTAGTTTGGGGGTTAATTGGAACCTTTCTTTTTCTTAGAAGGAAACAGTGCAGAGCACTACCCTTAAGGGTTTTTAAAAAAAAAATTCTGATACCTTTTTTCTATTTATTGCTGTTGGTCTCTAGAAACTAGTGATCAGCCATGAAATCTGGGCATAGTGATGGACTCAGACTTGAACCTTTAAAGACACATAAAGACAATTACTAAGTTGGCCTTTGATCACCTGAAGAACATTTCCAGGATAAAAGGAATAATGTCCTAGAAAAAAACTTGAAAAACTAATCCATTCATTTATTTTTAGTCAAACTGACTATTGCAACTGTGTCTTCACAGGTCTTCCTAAAAAGTCAATAAGACAGCCGCAGCTGATCCAGACTGCTGCTGCTCATGTTCTCACTAAAACTAGTGAAAAAGAGCACATAACCCCATTTTTTGAAGTCCTTATACTGGCTCCCTGTAGCTCAGAGAATAAACTTTAAAATGTTTTGTTACTTTATAAATCACTGAATGGCTGAGCACCAAAATACATTGACTGTTGTTATATCAACCTTCCTTTAAAACTTTAGAATGGATGAAGTTTGATACCATTCGGAAATATGGCATTGGTTTCCCAAAACCTTCACCTCAATCCAATTAAAAACATTTGTGAACTATTCCTAAAAGCCAGTGCCATGACAGAAAAGCAACCAATTTAAATGAGCTCTAATGATTCTACAAAGAAAAGTGGTCAAATGTTGAGCCAAACTTATGCAAGAAGTTTAGTTGTGGTGCATCTTGTTAGGAGATATTTAACCAAATGGGGGTATATGTATGTAATTGAGCATGTGGGTATAATTTTGACCATGAGTTCACTGGAAAAAAAAAATCATATTACATTCAAACTTGTGCACCCAATTCTTCATCCATGCCAATGATGAATGAATGAGAACTTCTGAGCCAAACTGTAACTCTCAGACTAAACTCAACATAAGAACTCACCTTTTCAATGTCCTCTAAAGTCTTGTAGTACTTGGCTTCAGTCTCCTGGATCTCAACTAAGCAGCAGTTCCTCTTGTCATCTTCTGTCATACCCATTTTCTAGAAAACATAAAGGAAAAACACAATTACATATTTTTAAATACATATTGAACTGGCTGAACAAACTGAGATTTTAAAGAACCATGTTCAGGAATTTTGCTGGCTCTAGTAAATTTATGCTGAAGCTTTCAGGAGTTTTTGCTGTAAGCTGTGTTGTAGATACAATTTTCACAGTTTTCAAAGCTTTTTATTGTAACCATGATATAATGCTGCCATGCATACCTGTTTACGGTCAAAACACTGTGCAGAATTTAGGGATAAAACACTGATGGGACTGGCTTGAAACCCACATTTCTGACAGTATCTTTCTCACATTTAGTTTAGCTGTAAGGAATGGTTCTGACAAGGCTGTAGTTCATTTAATCAGATGAATGGATTTTTCTTCTCCTAAAGGTGAAGTATATCCAGGTTGCTTTAACATTATGTTGGGCCTATTTCCTTTATTGAGGATGACTTATGTTTGGCTAGTTGAGTAAACAGGGTTTTGCAGAGCTCAATACTTGGTCCTCATTCTTTCTGTCTCCATCGCCTCAGTCCACTTCTTTGAAAGCACAAAACTGCTTTCCATTGTTATAATGAGGCTCCGATTTATGTGCTCCTAAAAGAAAAGGACAACAATTTTATGCAGGCACTAAATGATTTTCTTGAGGGGATGAATGTTTTCTTACCATTACCAGTCGAAGAAAATTTTGAATATACTTATATTTAAATATTCTTAAGTAAATGGTGGACACAATTTTTTTGGATTTTGCTTCTTCGTAGTGAGAAAAAGAGCTTCTGTGAATACTGCTTAGTTTGAACCCTTTCTCTTTTTTCTATATTGAGGGTTTGCTTTTGTGGCAGTTTTGCACCAGAATAGTTTGGAGGTAACGTCTGTCGACAAAAAATTATTGAGTAGTTCATGTCCTATGAACTGCTGGACAGGATATGACTCATTCTAATCTGAAGAAAATATTGGAAATATTAAAACACTTTACATTAGTTTATTAAAGTATATTCCTATACTGCATAGGTCTATGATAACAGTCTGGAAATCAATTGACTATCTAAATTGCCATGGTATAATTTGCACTCTGTGCTTGGTTAGTAAAAAATAAAGTACAATAATAAACATTACACTAATAAAGAAAACGAACAAAAACATGAATAAAAGTAGGAAACAGACTGATTTCCACTCACAGCTTTGCCAACAGCGCTTTAAAATCCACAGTTTATTGGAACAGAAACACAGATTTAATTTGAATAACATTTTTATATGGTGCACATTTGAAGCAGCTAAACTTAAGAGGAGAATAAAGAAGAAGTAGGGAAGCCATCTGGACCAGATTTGGCATTAACAATAAAAAAACCTGGAGCTAACAATATATATATATATATATAAAAAAAAAAAAAAAAAAAAAAAAAAAAAAGAAAGTCCAGTCCAGGCTTCAGTCCAGCATGTAATTACAAAAAGAAAAAAAAGAGAGGCAGGGCACAAAGCCAGCACAACAAAGTTTGTCTCCATCTTTGTTGTGGCAGCGGGTGGTGTTCGCTGACATCAGTTAACACTGCAGTCACTGAGATGAAGTCACAAGCCCTGAGTCAGACTTTCAACCAGATGGGGTCTCCCCCGCCACCATGCATGGGTCACTAACCCTAATCGGTGGGTCATTCTCGTGGGATGCTGTGTGTTTGAAATGAAGTGATGAGGGAAAGTTAGCTGATGGGGAGAAGGGGGAGGGGGGTCACAAGCACAGCACCACTCACCTGCATGTATCTGATCTGCAGCATGAGAAGGGCAAAGCAAGTGAGAAGTTTAGAAATGACAGGCAATAAATGGAAAACTGCATCTTGTGTTCTTTGCAGTGTTTGTCGTTTGCATTGTGATTTACATCAATCTAAATGATGCATCACAATGGAACCGACAAACACTGCAAAGAACAGGAGGTGTTTCCTCCAGCACTGAGCTTATAGCACAGCACCTTGCAAAAGATTTCATACACTACAACTACAAACCTCAATTTATTTTTATGGAATTTTAAGTGACACAAAATAGTGCATAATTGTTATGTAGAGAGTAAAGGATCCATGGTTTTCAGAATTTCTACAAATAAAAACCCAAAAATGTGATGTGCTTTTCTTTTTTTTTTTTTTAGATGTCCATTTATTTTCTGCCCCCCTAAGTCAATACTTAAAGAACCAGCTTTAGCACAGTTACAGCTGCCAGTCTGTTGGCGTACGTCTCTAACAGCTTTACACATCTAAAGACCAACATTTTTCCTTGTTCCTCTTTGCAAAATAGTTCCAGTTCAGTTGTATTGGGTGGAGGGCTAGTTGCCACAGATCCTCAATTAGATTCAGGTTTGGACTTTTACTGGACCGTGAATAATGATCTAAACAACTCAACTGTAGCCCTGATTGTAGGTTTAGAGTCTTTTTCCTGCTGCAATAATAATCTCCAACCTGGTCTCACATCTTTGCAGCATCAAACAGGCTTTCTTCTAGTACTGCGCTATATTGGGCTCTAGTAGATGGATTTGACAACAACTGAACATCAATTTAGCACGGCAAAAAATTTTAGGTGAACTTTGTTCCTACTTAACAAGGCAGTAAATATGGAATGATGAAACAAACAGAGCTAATTTTTTGCATATAAGGGATGTGCAAATTACAACAGACCCAAAACATAAAGGGATCTGCACATTTTCCTTTTAAAAAAGAAAGAAAGCAAATTTCCAAATTTTTGTCGAGAAATTTATTTTGCCTATTCGCAGCAACAAGTGCAGGATGTGAGTCACTTTCTTTGAAAGCTGATCTGTCTTGCTGTGTTCCTTGGTCTTCATGATGATGTCTGTTTACTAAAGTTCTCTAACAAGCCTCTGAGGCCTTCACAAAACAGTTGTAATAATAAGTGGACTAAATTACACACAGATGGACTAATGAGGTATCTTCTGGAGGCTTACAATAAATCTAATTTGGGGGGGGTACCACTAGCTTAAAGGGGGTAAGTAGAAAAGCTCACTTCATTTCAGATTTTGATTTGCGAAAAAAAAATGGACAAACCTATAATTTTCCATCCACTTCAGATAAATGCAGTACTTCGTATTGGTGTATTTAACATTAAGGTTTGGGCTATAATGTGACAAAATCTTAAAAAAAAAAATCCAAGGTCTGTGAATACATTTGCAAGGCAGTGTATAATGGAATACAAGATTTTACCGTAATGGAAAAAGAAATTAATGCAAAAGAAAACAGTCAAAGCAGTCTGTGGAGATTTCAATTTACTGGTTTCTTGCTCACAAACATTACTGGGTTTGTGTTAAACCAAGGCTCAAGAATGCAGCATAAGCTCATATTCTTACTGTTTATAGCTTGTTTTTGAACTGATGAGGATATAAGTCAAAGTTTGAAACATTTCTACGAGAGTTGTTAAGATATCAGAAATGCTGTCACCCCACTTTGGCTGTGTTTTCTTGCTTTCTTCTAATTACTGTCAGCAGCAGGTTGATAACCATAAATTAAAAAGGAGCAAAAAAATGTTGTAGTTGTAACTTGCCACAGTTTAAAGATACTACATCTAATAAAAACACACAGTGCTGGTTACATTTACTGTCATTTATGCTGGAGTTTTATAAAACCTTAAAATAAATTAAACTTTTATTGCAGAAGCAGAAGTTCACACAGAATATTTTATGAAAATCCAACCTCTAATTTGAGTGACTTTATTCCCTCTTACCAATATAACATTGAGGGTAGCAAAATCCCATGTTATAGAGTAAAGGGTTTTAACAAAACAAGGAACCATTTCTGTGTTTTCATTATCCTCCCGAAAGACCCAATGATGAACCATTTTCAGTTTTCTGGCAGAGGTAAACAAATTTTTATTCAAGTTTCCTGCTACTGGAAAGAGTTTAAAATACCACACAAGTTTAAAAGGTTCCCAGCTGCTTTGGAAGGGCAACAGGCCCACATCTTCACAGATCCTCCACCATGCTTAACTATAGGCTTGTGATGCTTTTCCAAATATTCATTCTTTTTTTACATGCCACACCCACCTGGAGTGTTTGTAGCAAAAAATTACAATCTTAGGCTTAACTAACCAAAGCACAAAGTTCGAGTTAAAGTCCCAGTAAAGTTTAGCAAACTCCGCATGGCATGTTTGTCTTTCCTATTTTCAAGAGTAGCGAAAATATGAGTCTCTATAAAATACTGACTCCTAAATAGTTTTGATAAACTTCTGCCTTACTTACAGTGGTGAATGCTAGGACAATTAGTGATTTAACTAAATACTAGAACTGCAAGCAGTTTTGAACGGGTTCCAAGCCCAACCCAACAGTCTGTCTTTGGGCCTGCCCTTCTCTGCATACCTTCCTAACAAACATCCCACCAGTCTGGCACCGCCGGCTCTACCGCACACCCACCAAGCTGGGAATCAGCAAGATAGCCATTACTCCTATTACAATTCATTTTGCCTAAGGGTTGTAATATAACGCAAGAAAAAAAATCATTAAAAATAAAGACTTCTTCACAAAAGTCCCAAAATATTTTCAAAAATAATTATTTCTTATGGGATTTTCCCCTCACTGATAAACTGTACTTTGGTTAAAAGCTGAATTTTTTTATTCTTTTACAGTTTCTATGATTAGTGTGGCAATAAAAGATTAATTGATTTTCAGCTTTTGAAGCATCGTTACCAGGACTAATTAGTTAAAATCTGCATGCACACAGGTCTAGATCCATGGACTACTCATGCTCTCTGTGGTTCTGTAGCTAATTAAGCTCATGATGAGTACTGGTTGTCAGTTTTTCTGATTTTGGCAAAGAGATGTCAACCACTCCGAATGTATTATGTATTATAGTATGCTGCCTTGGCATCTTTTTCTCAAGGACTGATTTTGTCTCCTAGTTATCCACACTGGTGATGCAGGATGCACCAGATGATCAGTAACTAAAATAAGGGCCTTTAATACAAAGATCTCACCATGGGTTGCCGTACTTCCACCTTAATAATATCCTCATAAATGTCGTCCCCATCGTCCTCACATGGCACACAGTCGTAGATGTCATCTTCACCCAGGTCATGTTCACTGAGGAGAGAAAAAAAAAAATGCTGTGAGGTCAGATAAAAATCCACATCGAACTGATAAAAAAAAAGTACAACTTTAAGACAGCTGACACACCGTGGGCTGTCAAACCAGACCCATCTTATTATATTTTACAAATGAGGGCCAGAGGGGTGACGAGATTTTAATTTCTTTAATGATTTAGTTTCAGAGGAAGAAGACGCAGCACCCAGCGTTTACAAACCCCTCTAAAGTGTTGGGCTCCCATGTGGCATGTCCCTTGAATCTGTTTATATTGTTTTGGCACCCAGCTAGCTAACTGACCTTTAATTAGGCCAGAAGCCAGCAGAGCAAAGACAGTTGCTGTGGAGAGGAACGGCTGCTGCTCCTCATGCTATCGGAGATTATACAGCACCTTGCCTTGCACTGCAGGACTAATTATTGCTCAGGAAACAGACTTTAAGAGAAGACTGAAATCTCTTTCAAAGTCCCCCCCAAAAAATATATCTTTAGAGGGGATGAATGAAAAATGAAATGAAAAACTTCAGTTTTTTTATTTCTGATGCAACAAATATAGGTTTAATACATTCAAAATTCTTCGGTTAATATTCAGTTTCATAACTTGAGTAACAAGTTCACCTTCAGCAAACATCCACCTTGTTTTTCGGTCTTGAAGCTTTAGGATTGGTTTGGACAGTACAAGTTTCTCACAGTAAGATTAACATTGTTAAAAACACCACAGATTTACAGCTTCTAAGTATCAACCCAAAAATGTAAACCCACAATCTGATACATATTATCACGACTTTTATTTAGAGCAAAAAAAAAAGAAAAAAATCTAGTGTGGACCCACACCTATTCAGCTCAGTATTTATAGATTTTTTCTTTGGAACACAATTCTAAATTATTCATAGAAAATTAGCCTATTCATGGATTGTTTTGCTAGCGTACAACTTAAATATTTGAAAAAATGCAGCATGGGTAGCTGAAATACCTAGGTACAATGCTATGTGACATCCTATTGGCTAGTGTTTGCAAAGTAGCCAATCCATAAGCGCCATTCATTTTTCCTGGCGCTGAGCACCTGTCCCCACGAGAGCAGAGATAAGGAAGATCATATTAGCTTCTGCAGTAGCTAACACAGTTTCCACTGTGTATTAATGTACATAAAGGTATGGGTGGTGTTTGAACAATTAAAAAAGGCAGTTATAGCATTTTAGAGGGAGTCTCAAGTATTCACTGATTTTAGATATTTGCAGACAGTCGTGGTCCATAACCCACAGGGATACTGCGGGTCCACTGTATTCCTAATTCTGCTAAACTAATATAGCAATGATATCTATGATTATAATAATGTTATCTTTCAAATTAATTTACTGTTATTTTGATAACTAGAAATTATCAAGTGTTTATTGTGCAGAATGTTTCATCTTTGTGCCGTCCTGCTCTTTGGGGTATAGTCTGCTGCTTAATAGTTATGATGCTCATAGCATGCCAACTGTACTTTCAAAACAATGTTTCATTAAGAAGAAGATGATGAGAGGCGTTTCTTTGAATTTCACCCAACGACTCTTATTGACAGGTAATGTTGCACGTTTTTCAGCCAGCAGGCTGCTAGTTTAAAGCAACAGGTGGGGAAGGGCAGCACTAGGTTACTTGGATGGTCTGTGTGCAGGTATAAGTTGTTGGATTCTCAAAAACTGGTTCCAAGTGACCTTCTCCATCTGGTTTCAGAGCTACAATAATCCTCCTCCCACGGTCTGTGTAAATATGAGGATAAAGAGAATAAGAGAAGACGCATCTGCCCTCAATCAGACACTCAGCTTTGCAGTGATGCTCAAGTGATGTTGATTTGAAGTTTTAATTGGGGTGTCACAGTTCACTCTCAGTAATATGCTTCTTCTTTTTTCATTAAGTCAAAGTGGCTCAAGTTGAATACTGATGAGGCTGCGTGGGAGGACAGTAGCTAGCTCATGCTGTCCTATCAGCATGTCCTCTCCCAGCGGTGGGACTACAGGACCACTCTCAGAGATGCTGGATGGCAGAGAGGTTATGGTGAGGCATATTCTAAGCTTAATTTTGCTCTAGTATTATCTGAGGGGGTCATGAACATATTGTTGACCTATGGAGAGATCTAAGAGAGGTAGCCTCTCCTGGGAGAACATGGAAGGGAAATCTAAGAATCTAAGTGCTCTTTTGTACAGTAGGATATAATAATGAAATGTAAGTCGACAAAAAAATACAGAAAATTTAGGGAGTCAATATCTATTTGCCTCTTATCATTAGCTTCATTCTTGAATCTGTTTTTATGTACACTCCTGGTAATGTATCGGACTCCATAGAATCTTCTGTTTCATGATGTCTTTCTTCATCTTTTCAGTTGGTAATTTCATCATCATTTCTTCATTTTCAATCAGCCAGTTAATGATACACAACATCACTAAATAATTGCCGCTTACAGTGATGCAGTGTTGCGGTTATCAGGTTTGGATATAATCTTAGAATCTGAATATTAATTGGTTTTCTCATTCAAACATTTTCTCATCCAGGTGATTTTAGTTGTATTGCCTGTTTTATTTAATAGCTGTTTTAGATGTTAGATGTTTCTTTTATCTCCCACAGTAGTATGTATTTGATGCACAATGCCTTGCAAAGGTTTTCACACTCTTTGAAGACCATAATTTGAAGTGCAAGAAAACAATATCATCCCCCTGCTTCATTAATTTACAAAAAAAAAAGAGAAAAAAATTATTTCAACATTTCTCTTTACCAGTGTTGAAGACCTGGAGGCTGTCTGACCTGTCTGTTCTTCCTCACAAAAAAAACGTTAGACTGGTGTGAGAGCTTCTGCCAACAGTGGTTTTTAAGTCTTGTCACAGATTGTTCAATGGTTTAAAGTCTGGACGTTGCCTCATCTGTACAAACAAACATGCTTTGATCTAGCTGTATATTCAGGGTTATTGTTCTTGTCAACTCAATTTTTTTTTGCTGCAACCACCATGCTTCACTGTAGGGATGGTGTGTTTTGGGTGATGTGTAATGTCAGTTTTCCATCACACAAGGAATTTTGCATTTAGGTCATGTAAATTCAGTTTGGTACACATCTGACCAGTGGAAACAACTTCCAAATGTTTGATGTGTCCCCTACATGGCTTGTGGCAAACGGCAAACTGGAACCTCAGTGTTTGGAAAAACTCTTGAGAGCTCAGGAGTGTCTCCAGCAGGAGATTTTTGAATCAAGTCAGACAATGTACTCGTATGCTATAAATTTGTGTTCAATGGTGGGTATTGTAGTGACCCCTGACACTTGCATATTTTTATGCTTTACATCATAGATAATTTTATAGATACAGTCAACATACAAGTGTGACCTCATGTAACTTTTATTACCAATACATTACATTCCAGTTGAGACTATGTGAAGTTACTGTAAAGCTTTTTTAAAAGCTGTGTAGATTGTCAACAAACCAGTAGACAAGTTTAGTATTTTCAGGATTATTTTGAAAATGGCATTATATTTGCAAGGTTAGAGGAGAAGCAGGTTGGTTAAAATGTCCTATTGTAAATTTTTTGCTGAGCAAAATTAAAATAGGTCGGTAATGTTCGATTGTGGTGATTTTTAAGGACACTGGACTTCTTATGACTTTCTTTCAAAAATTATTTTTCTTCCTGCTACTCTTACATAAAGTCAAGATTTGTACAGTGGACATCTAATAGTCCTATAGTTATAACCTAATTCTGCTTTAAACTTGCATGTCTATGACTCTGCTGCATTTGCTGGTCTTCATGATGCTGTTTGTCCACTAATACTCTCTAACAAATGTTCAAGGCCTTCACAGAACAGCTACATTTATACTAAGCTGAAATTACACTCAGATCAACAGGACTTTATTTAGGGGTAACGGAGTAAAGCGGGGTGAACACAATATACAACACTTCAGATTTTTAGTTGTAAAGAATTTGGAAGATTATTTTTTCTACCTCTTTAGAATTTTGAACTACTATGTGTTGGCTTATTACATTAATAACAGTAAAATCTGTTTATGTTTGTTGTAACATTCAAGTTTTTTGAAAACCATTGCAAGCAATCTAGCTTCATGTCACATTTCCACATCACATAGAATCACATAGTATTATTCTGGAAATCACATTTCCAGAATAATACTAATGAAACAAGAAGAGCACTGCGAATGTAGCAGGGCTAAATTTGTATTAAGACATCCACATACTTTATAATGTGTGTAAATATGTGTTCCTATGAGGAAGAGATTTATTTGTACAAGTGGCACACCATTATAGGACAAATTTCCAAGTTTATTTTTCTGTTGAGTTTTTGTGAACATTTATAAATAATTCACATGCATGTGGGCATGTTTGTGTGTGTGTGTGTGTGTGTGTGTGTGTGTAGGTGCATGTTTTTGCATGTCTTAGCATGAAAATGCATCAGTAAGACACAGAATGGGAAGCGAAGCACCTCAGGGCTCATAAATTAGGGTCTAATTTTCTGTCTGATAAAACAATGACGAGCCAGAGGGTGTCCAGTGCGTTTGCACGCAATCGGTTTAGTCAGTGCTCCAGGCTTATGATGACATAGAGCTACATCAGTGAGGAGGAGGAATGGACAATGAGTCACTGTATTAGGGCTAAAGTGCATATATTTGACAAAGCTGGGGGGTTTTAAGCATAAAAATTAGAACATATAAGTTTTTTTAAGTTACAAGAAGTAGGTTTTGATAAAAATGTGGGCTCAGACATGTAATGGGAGAGCATAAGGGAAGTAGAGAAGCATCACATTGCACTAAATGAAAAAAATAACTTTTACAAAGATTGAATTTTAAAATATGGACAGTATTTTTTATTGTTTTTTGAAGAAAACAGGAAATCTCCAGTAACTAAGATGTTAGGAAAAAAATACAGCCCACTTCATCTTAACCAGGTTTTGCAGGGTCCGTGGAAGCACGATAACTTCGGAGTAGAGCGGAGCCAGGCCGAGTAGAGTAGAGCACATCCCAAATGAAAGAGATCTGGTGACTCTGTAGGTCACTGTAGTACAATGAAGTCACTGTCATGTTCAAGAAATCCCTTTGAGATGATTCATGCTTTGTGATGGTGTGAATTATTATTCTGCTGGAGACAGCCTTCAGAACATGGTCACAAACAGATGGAAATGCTCAGCTACTCAGGTAGGTTGTGCCATTTAAAAGGTGCTCAGGGGTAACAAGGTGCCCAAAGTGAGCCAAGACCCTGCTTCAACGGTCAATGGATTTTGCATTCAGGGATGGTTTTCCTCATACCCTGGTTACATTTAAACAAAATGGCTGACAATTTAACAGTAAATCTACTAATCTACTGATGTTTTTTTCATCAGCTACAGTCTAATCATTACTTTCTCAAGATGAATATCATCGAAAAATGTCCTTCTATTGTTCACATCTGCAGGATTCTAATAAGTTTCTCAATCTAATAATCCCCTTTTGTCTGAACCTAATGATAAAATTATGTTACTGTCAGTTAAAGTCACGTCAAGATTATCTGTATAGCACCTTTCAGCAACAATGCAGTTCAAAGTGCTTTACACCATAAAAACATAGTACAGCAGCCAATTATGAAACAGCAATAAACATTACATTTTGTCAAACGTGATCATCAAAATTAAAGCTGCTATTAAAACCAAGAATATAGTTGTCACTTACTGCTCTTTTTATAAATAAAGATGAATAGAAGCAAACAGAGAGAGCCTGGATTAGCCCACTAACTACGTTATACTGTAGATAAAATCTATGAAAGCAAACCAACTCTGACATGAAGCAGAATGCAATAAAACAGCATATAGATAAAAAATAAAAAATAAAAAAAAATCACTAAAAAGATAATCGTAACCTAAACAAAACTCTGCATGTCTAAACACTGTGCAAAAAAGAAAAAAACAAAACAAAATTAACTGTGTGAATTTCCTATTTGACAAGCTATTGACTTTTTGTTAGTGTCCTGCCCAAGGGAATAATGCACCAAAATAAACTGCTAAAGATGACACAAAGAGCTTGTGACAGCGCATGTTTGGGAATGGAAATCTATGTGTGCCTTTCGCAAAGGAAATAACTCCCCTGGCAACTGTGCCAGATCCTCCCCATTTCATGCTTTGTCAACTCCAAGATGGAGTCATTCCAGACGAGGAAACTTGGGAATTAAGCGAGGTGATCATCTGAACGCCAGAGGGAGGAAGGAAGGACCAGGGTCGCCGTATTAACCTCCAAGACCTCAATTAGAGGAAGAAACGGATACAGCGTAACACAATGCAAACAGTGTGATTCACAAACATTTACATGCCGGAACCACAGAACATCCAAACCATCCATTTTACATCTATTGCTTTCAGGTGAGCTCCTAATGATGGCTGCAGGCCTCAATCAACCTTACTCAACATGAGTTCAACTGACACACCGTGTGCAACATGGAAATATTCTAACAACTGAAGTGACTTGTACTTAACCTTTAAATGATACTCAGTCAAGCAAAACACAATCGCTCATGTTTATAGCTTCCGGATAAGCTGCTGGATGTACATTACTCATCCAGGACCAATTGTCAACATAAGACTTCACAAGTCACCATCAACAGTCCAAGAACTGCAATGCTTTGAATCAGTTAGTGTAAAGATAACAGCGAAATTAAACAGACAGTAAAGTAAGTTCTAAGGATATACGACCGAAATTTAAGACTATAAGAATATGAGCGGTAATTAATGTTCTGTGGAGGACATGTTTGCTAAAGATCCTGGCTGACAGTCCTCAGACTAACTCCAGTCACATTAGCTAGGTAAACAGCAATAGTCATGGAAAAAGAAAAAAAACAAAAAAAAAAACAACAGAACACCCAATGAAAGTTTGTCTGTTTTCCTAATATACAGTATTTCTACATATGGATATTTTTGAATCTATGTGAACAATCCTGAAAAATTCCTGTAACATAATCTTTAAAATCTTTTGCTAAAATCGAATTAAAAAGTGATGTTTTTGGTGAGAAATACACACAAGCATATCACCTCAGGTGCCTATGATGAGAATATAGTTACTCAGCATCCTGAAAGGGGCTTCCCCTCTTTAAACCTTTGATATTTAGTCCTGTGTGCTTGTGACTGTTATAGTTTGAGTGAACACCATGATGAGATCAAAAGAGCTGCCTGAGGCCTTCATAACAAAGCTTAAAATACTTTGAAATAACCCATTCCACTCTAGGGAAAACAGTTTACAAGTGCAACAGATTCAAAACAAGCAAGAGCAAACTGCAAGATGCTAAAAGAAATCTCCAAAACTGTTCAAATGCCATGTGACCTACAGCAGGCTCTTGCTACTGTTAATATAAAAAGACTTCTGGAATAACCATTTTTTGGACCAAAAAATGTTCAAGGAAAGAACCTCATACTAACTGTGAAGTACTGAGATAGAGGTGTAACCATTTGGGGATGCTTTGCTGGTGCAGGACCTGGCTACATCACCATTATATAAGTCCCAAATTTTTCTGCAAAAAATTAAAGCTGAAGTAGAATTCGTCCCTGTGACATGGGGATGGCTGAAGGCCCAGGGTGGCCTTTTAAGTGGGGAAAACTTTCCTCAGACTGATGTCAAAGACGGGTAGATGGCAACAAGATGTGTCTCACTGAGGTTATTTCGGGTAGAGAGCATTAAAGTAGCTATTCAGAGTTTGATGCCCAACTTGTTCTTCAGCTAGAGAACATTTTGTTGAAATCTTTAGTTTAAGGAGTAAAAACAAGGGCATTTTTTGTTTTTTAAGTAAAATTAGAACACTTTTTTCCCCAGAGACAAAAATTAGACATCGACATGTGAGCATTTCTTGATAAAGAGCTGAATATTTAATGGGGTGTTTTATTTTTTTTCACATGACCATAAGTTTGGAGCAAAGATATGATCATCAGTCATTTTTGTCTTTTTTAATTTATGCAATTTTTATATAAGGTGAAATGGACAGTGAAAAGACAAGATGTTGGCAGACAGTCTTCATTATTCATAATCAATGTGGCTCTGCAAAAAGTCAATGAAGCTTCCATTAACTCTCATTACTTGAGTTCTATTGAATACGGCGAGAGCCCTAAAAGATCCGTGCAGCTGTTTTTCAGGTTTGTTTTTCACAAAATAAATCCATCAAGACTAACTTCAGTAACATACCAGTAATTCTTTTTACAAGTACGTTGATTAGGCATAACATTATGACTCCTTGCTTAACCAAGTGTTGGTCCCCCTTTGTACTGCAAAAACTGCTCTAACTGGTACTTGGACTTGATAAAGTGGTCTACAAGTACAGGCCATTTATCATCAGATTTAAGAACACAATGTTCACTTGTTACTAAATATATTCCCCCTACAAACAGGTGTCATGATAAAGAGATAATCAGCGTTCTATGCTTCATCTGTCAGTGTTGACATTGCTTTGCCTAGTTGGTGTACAGTGTACCAGTGCATATTCGCGGTTCACTATTAGCAGATTCTTCTGTGAAATATAACTCCAATTGTTTGTGAAAAATTCTGCTCGTCTTATATTGTTTTGCAGAGCATATTAAAGATATTTTTTAAAAATATAGCTTGAGAAGCTGAAATACCTAGGTGCAATACTAATTTAAACACTATTGGCAGGCATTATTTATTTTCCTTGGTGCTGATTGGTTGTAGAGTGAAGATAAGATAGACTGTAGATGTTTGCTCCTGCATTAGTGCCAAGATGGTTTCCACTGTGAATATTAATGCATTTTAAGGTATATTTGGGGTTTGAACTTTTAAAATAGGCACCTATAAGCTTTTTTAAAGGGGGGGGGTAAGTATTCAAGTATTCTGAGGGTTCTGAAAAGTGCTATATAAGTCTGAAGTCATTTCATTTCATATTCAAGGATTTGAGCTACTTGTGCTTTGGTCCCTAACCTTCACAGATACCTGGGACTCTGCACTCTAACAATTTTTGTCCAAGCACCACAGCTTTTTTTTTATTTTTTTTATTACAACATAATCTCACCATAGTTTTTGATGTTACATTTCAAAGTGGTTGTTTGTAGACATAAGCATATTAATTTTCAATTAAAATTTTCTGATTAATTTATGTAGGCAATCCAAATCTGGGAAAGATGCATTTCAGCCATGTAGACCAAATGGCCCGTCCGCTCATCTTGTTATCCATTATCCATCCATCCATCCATCCATCCCAAAAATCTAAAGCTATGATGCCAAAATCCATTTTTAAATCTCATTCAGCAGTTGGTTTCGGTTTTGTTTCTTTTTCTTTTTTTTCTCTCTCTTTTTTTTTTACCTTTCTGTTACTGAACAGTTTCAGGAGTTTCTTGGATTTGCTATAAAATTGTTATTACATTCTTCCACTAGCTTTTATTATTTACAATCAAAATTTGTGGGGGCAATATTGCTGTTTTATATCTTATACACTGTTGTTTTTACAGCTTCACATGTCCTCCCTTTGCACTAGTTTCCTCCTACAGGAAACAGATTGACTTTACATCTATAAAACATGACTGTTATTGCTGTGGAAAGATGATCATTGTCGCCATCATCCATTTTTTGCAGTTCAGTCATGCACCCATCATAAATCACACATGCATCAATATTTCAGGCTAATTAATGTGTCTTTGAGAGCAGGGTTTTTGCTAGCATGACCTATGTGCTAAGTGTGTCCGACTGCATTAAGTGGAGCACCTACTGATGAATCAATTATCCTTCTGTCCATTGGTGAGACAAAATGCTCCTTGTAAAAGGTCAAGTGCATCCATATGGTGGAAGGGAATGATTAATTTAATAAGACCCTGCACTCTGCTCCTACAGTAAAGGTCACACATAGACCTTAGCTTCGTGACATCCCTGACCATTTAAGAAAACAATGAACTCAACCCTCTGACTCAGTGAAGCTGCTGCTTTGGGTACAGAGGTTAATTTCTATCAATGCATAGAATAGATTTTAGATGTTAAACACTGCTATAACCTTTCCACGACACAGAGGATGGCAAGCATATCACCTGCTCAATTCACACATTTATACAGTGACTTGCCTTGGTATATATCCCTAAAGCTTTTTCATTTTTTGTCAAATTACAATCAAAAACTTTGATAAATGTCACTGGGATTTTACATGGGACAGACAACTGTCTATGCACAAACTCTCAACTAAGAACAAGTTAGATGGTCAAATTAATCAATATGCATAATTCTGGAATGTAGAACCTACAGAGAATCCAAGCATGCATTAAAAGAAAATCCAGGCAGAAAGACAGCAGAGAAATGACATATGGTTGCTTAAAATTGCTATATTATAAATAAATAAAACATTGAAAAGTATGGCAGTCATTTGTATTCAGCACAGTTAATACTTAATTACAGCTGCATATGTTAGGGTCTGCACATCTAGAGACTGAAACATTTTCCATTCTTATTTGCAAAATTGCTCTGGTTCAGCCAGGTTGGATGGAGAGCGTCTGTGAGCTTAAAGTTTCAAGTCTTGCCATAGATTCTCAATGTCTGGACTTCGACTGGACCAATTTAACCCCTGGAAATACTTTGATCTAAACCATTCTATTGCAGCTCTAAGTGTATGTTTAGCTCCTGCTAGAAGGGGAACCTCTGCCTCATTCTCTAGTTTTATTTTTATTTTTTTATAGCCTTTATCAGGTTGTCTCCGAGAGTCAGAATGCATTTAGCTACCTCCATCTTCCAACCAACTCTGACCAGCTCCCCTGTTCCTGCTGAAGAAGTGCATTCCCACAACATGATGCTGCCAACACCAAGTGTGACTGTGTGGATGGTTTGTTCACGGTGATGTGCAATGTTCTATCTATGTATAAATATATATGTATATAATTTTATTTTTAAGGGGTATGAATACTTTTGCATGACTGTCTGCTGTCTTCAGTAACACATGTGGGCACTTTTTTATTATTTCTGCTCTTCATAAATGGCTTGTAAATTAATAAATAAAACCAATATCATTTAAATATGAAACAGGTAATCTTGGTTAATATATCTAGCTGTCATCTGTCAAAATAGGAGACTACTTTGAGCCTTATTTTTATAGAGTCATCCTGCATACCATATTTGCACCCTAATCCAGCATCACCCTGTTTAGCAGCATCTCATATCCTTCACTCAGCCTGCATCATCCCACACAGTCCATCCCAATCATGTATTCAGGGGGGATATGTCTATAGCTATAGTTTGCATGATCTTCTTTCAGTCCCTTGTTCTCCATCTCCCTATCATTCCATGATGAACGACATCCATCTCAGAGCGGTTAGCTAATTAATCTCCATTAATCTGAGTCAAGCAGCTGCTGTCACCAGCCTCAGAGCCTACAAATCTCTTTCACACACAGGAAAACCAAATCACTGTTCACCGAAACCAAGCAGTCGGCCACAGAAGCATTCAGAAAGGCAGCCAAGCTAATACTAAGCAGAGCTGGTGTCACCTTCACAACAGACAACGTGGAAGAGTGCTCTTTGCTTATATAATTAGGCAATTAGCACATATGGGGAAAAGTGACAATCACAACTTGAACTCAAGCATCGCAAATTATGTGATATGCATGCACTGGAATCCTTTAATCTCAAAATGGTTTCTCCATCAAAGCAATGAAAGCTGATACTTATTTCAATTGTGTATTTTAGAGACAACATGACCATGAATAAGATGCTCTCAAAAAGATGAAATAACATGTAGTCAGCAAGTCAAAAGTATGAAGAACTAAAACTGAATAAATACTGTAAAATTAAAGCATAAAACCAAAATATTCTACTCAAATATAACCATCTAAGGAGCTATAATTTTCAAATGCAGGATTGTTGAAGTTAAGGGGGTTTATCTTAATCCTTGCTAGTATATATTTGACAATTGAGTACTTTCTAATGGAAGTATGGTAAATAAGAAAAGGGCATAAGTTAGAGCCCTGAGGTACCCCACAAATAAAGATGTCGATCTAAAGAGTTCTTTGCTTATTAGACTGAAATCAAAGAGCCAAAATAATAGCCCAGATGCTGTCTTCAATTTATGTGAATGACAGTTGTGTCAACTGAAGATGTGTTAAAATACAACACCCTCCACAAGTACAGCCACCCTGTAACTTCAAAAACCTTAAATGGTTATTATGGAGACTTGGTGGCCCCAAGATGCGACCTATTACAGTAGTTCTCTAACAAGATTTGTTTTTACCTCCCTTACAATCCTAAAATCTTCGTCGCCAAGCCTTCTTTATCACAGTTCCTATTTTAAACTTTGCAGCTGCTGCCTTGATTGTATATATAATAAGTCTTAGCTAAGTAGCTATTTTGTAATTCTGACTTATTAAGATCAATATGCTACATCTGCCTTACCTGAATGGCATTTTGTCTTGTTTTTCCCTCTTTGACAACAGGCTCAGATAAATTAAACTTTTTTTTCAATTAAATGTGTTATGTTTATAGACCAGAAACAATCAACAGATTCCAGACAATCTGATCAACTTCAAAACAAATTCAAAATTAGACAGACATTACAGTTAGATTTTTTGTGGGAGTTAATTAAGAATGTCAATAATTATGTCACTGGTAAATGTATTTAAATTGAAGGCTTGATTTTTTTTAAGCTTCCAGTTTTAGATGGTGGTACTGTAATTTAAGACTGAATTATTTCAAGGTCTGTGTTTACAGGGGTTGCAAACAAATGTTGGTGTTTTAACATCAAAATTTCATTAAACCTGAGTAGTTTGTTAAATGCCAAACAAATGAGAGATATTTCTAAAAATAATTTTAATCACTTTCCTAAAATTCAGACATTAAAAAGCTAAGATCACAGTGAAGAAGAAATCTGAAAAAATAAAATAAAATGTGGACCTCCAAAAGTGAGGTGCATCCTTGGGTACAAAGTGGGATATCATAACAATGTTAATGTTTTGGAGCGGCCATCACAAAGCTCTGATTTCAGTCCCAGAAAAAGCTAAAGAAGATGTGTTTTAGCATGGTGACCTACAAACCTGACTCAGCTTTAAAAGACAACTCTATTAAAACAAAAGCATGAAATCTGAATTTGAAGAAATTAAAAAAAAAATAAAATAAAAAAAAAAAATCACATGCAAATCTCTATTTGCAGAAACAAATCATTTTGGTTTTACTAAGTGACCCTAAACAGGAACAATTTTGTCTGATTAGATGTCAGAGAGTGAGAAAAAAGGTTATTTTTTTATACAGTGCATGTAAATATATTTTAGACATTTTTGAAACAGAAAATTAGGTTAAGAGAAAAAAAAATAAATACTACTGTGAATTGGTTTGTGTGTTTTCTTAGAAACAAAATAATGTACACTTGGGTGATCCATTTCCCTTTAGGGCTTAGATTTTCTTGCTTAAAATGACAAAAATGTTCGAAAAATATTAAAGTTAGCAGAAGCCTCCAGAGAATTACTGGAATGTCCGACGTGGTGACTAAGAAAGTCAGTTTGGATGTTTTTGGTAGAATGCACACTTACTCTGCCAACTCCTCCAGGCTCCGGTACACATCATCCTCATTCAGAGCTGTGTCCTCGGACGGGAAGGGCCTGATACACAAACAGCACACACAATGAGAGATGGTTACAAAACACTTTATCAACACACACACACACATAAACACACTACACTGTCTCAGGTAGAAAAATAACCAGTCGGAAACTTCGTGTTCCATCTGTCAGCTTGTCGCTCCTCGCTCCATCACTTCAGCAGCTAAACAGCAGGAACTATTCAACCGAGGGACCCCATCAGTCACAAACAACACTGTCAAAACACATCAAAACGCTGCTGCTGACAGATAAGGAGCCCACCATTCCTCCCAGAACCAACTTTACTACTAGGAATTCAGGAGAGGGAAGCTGACTTTTTCTTTTTTCCTTCCAGATTGATAGGCAGGAGTCGTACAAATCCCATCAGGATTTTGACCATCATTCAACACATCTTCAGGGACAATGCAAGCAATATAAAAAATGGAAAGTTTGGAGATGTATTTTTCTGCAGGGCATGACCTTAAGGGCTTGAAGAAAACAAATTGTCTTGGAGTAAGACAAGCTGAACTCAAAACCCCAACAAATAAATAAAAAGTTGTCGTTTTGAGTCAAGATTCACATTTTCATGAAGATTATCTTTTTTTAAATTCCTTACTTTGACCTGATGTAACATGAAACACTCCAAGATGGCTGCAGACATTTGAAATGGATGACAAATCAAATACCTCATTTATCTGGGTGGATTTATCCAAACTGTTTTTAATGATGTTAGATTTCTGGAACCTTTTAGTTGGAAGTGTAGGATTAGGTTTCAAAGGGTTAATGATGCTATTTCTCCCTAAGAGAGAGCTCAATCTGAATGGTACACATTAAGGCCTAATAAATTATGTCTGAAAGCCGAGTAATTTACACTGCAACAGCCTACTCGGTCAAATGGCAATCTTGGGTATTATAGACTACAATGTAAGTTTGAGCGATATGGACTTTACATTTTATCATGATATTTTGTGGTATTTATTGTAATAATGATAATAGTGGCAAAAACTATTTATAAATTCTTTGCAGTCTCTTTTTTAGGCAACTGTGTGGCAGTCACAGCCCCACAACCACAAATGCAACTCTTAAAAAACTTACCAATTTTTAAATCGGCTTATTCAGGACACTAGTCACATAAAGAAGTGTGATTTTACCACTAAATTGCAAACAGTAACTGTATTTATTCATGGTTTCTTATTTATTGATATTTTTCAATGTTCTCATGAAACAAACAGTAGGGAAAATCGTAAAAATACCAATCCCGCCCGACAATATTTTCAGTTTTTAGGGTTTTTAAGCATCATTAATCAGGATTCATTGCGAAAATAAATGTTTTATGGTAACGATGATATAATAAATGTCCATCCCGACTACAAGTTGATCTATCACATAAAATCCCAATAAAGTACATAAGGTTTTGTAATTTGATGAGACAAAATGTGGATAAGTTTATCATTTACACTGACAAAGAGAGACCAAAGAGAAATTTAAAAAAATAATCTGTGCATGTCACGCTGCTGTCTAGACAGAGAAGTTGGCCTGGAGTCAACGGCGACAGTTCAGTGTCACAGAGAAGACCTTCAAAGCTCTCATGAAAGCACTCTCCTCTCTGTTAGCTTGCAGCTTTTAAAGCCTTTGACTGTATTTAATTCTAAGATATGATCAAATGACTCACACACTTTCCAGTGGTGTGCATCTCTCTACAGAGGCAGCCCGTTAGCGGCTAAAAGGCCGCTTAAATGTAAGCGGGTAAACTGGTTTTGAGCTGTGCATTTTATGCTTTGTGCATGTTTGTGACATCAGTAATCAGCCTCCTCTTAATTAAAGCAACAATCACACTGAAAGCCTGTGTCCGTTGTTGAGCTAATGAATGTTCAGCAAGATAATCAAAGGTCAGCAAGCTCACACAAACAAACGTGGAGCATCCTGAAATATCCTCTGTCTTTTATAAATCCTTCTTGGAACAATTTCCTCATGTTTTACAGCTTGTAACTATATTAAAACATGCAATTTCAAAAGCTAATTACAAGTTTTCCTTCCACGAAATCTGCCTCATCTGATTTATGTCAAGCTCTCACTCACTGTTATGAAGCGCACAGGGTGCCTCCTCCAGAGTGCAATAACACACCCACATTTGATGGCCCCCTCCAATGAAGTGTGCATTATATTTTAAGTTATTAATGGAGTCCCGTAGGGCAAAATCTAATTACACAGTAGTTTGTGGAGCTCCACGCATGTATTCATCATCCCTGTGCTCTTCTGTGGAGCCAAGCAATGTCCATTGCTGCAGTTTTAATTTCTCTTAAATAGTACAACTAGGTGTAATTGAACTCTGTTCCTAATTTCATCAAGGCACCTCTGATGAGCCGACACTCGGCAATTTATTGTTCCTCTGTGGGCTTTTATGGATGCATACTGTTCATATCTTTATCATCGAGGCTGAACCAGAGGGGATCTGATGCAACGATGGTTTGTATTCAAATTTTAAAATATATGTTTATGTAATTTTATATGTTCCTTAATGACTGCCTGTTATATCTAGAACACAATTTGAATATTTATTCTTACATATAATCCTTTGCAAATGTAATCACACCCTTAATAACTTTTTGTCGTCTGGTTGCATTTTTATACCATTATTGTATGCATTTTATTTGAATTAAAGTAATGTATAAGTGGATAAAGTTGAAGGAAATAATATACGGTTTTCAAAATTTTACTCAAATAACATTTTGAAAAGTGTGGCTAGAACAAGGATCTGCAACTTTTACAATACAAAGAGACATCTCTGCCCTAATCCAGCTAAGTAAACTCGTAGAACCACTAATGTTACATGAGCTTTTGAAAAAAGACTTATTATTTTTGATAAACATCTACTATGGAGGCACAGTGGTTCAGTTTGTAGCATTATTCCCTTTCAGCAAGAAGGTCCTCCCACAGTCCAAAAATATAACTTTAGAGACATGGAGACATGTCTCTGAGATGTCATGCTTTTTAGATGAACAATATTGTACGACAGCCCAATTTGCTTGTCAAATGGGAAAGACAACCACATGTGTGGTATGGATCTGCAGAGATTTCATTCTATTGATTAACTATTGTTAAACAACAGAACAAGAGTGTAGATGTAATTTGTAATTTTTAATAAAGCCACCCTCAGAGTGAGAGAGAAAGGTTCAGTTAATCAGTACTGTGGAATAGCCCTCAGTAAAGATGCACTGAATGGTGACCAGCGGCTCTGAAACTGAAAGATACAGTCTTTTTTGTTTTAATGCAAGTTGGGTCTATAAACTACCTAAATGTGTGGAAATACCCTACAGCATGAGTTCTAGTGGCATGTGTGAAAAATGAAAACTGCATCCAGATGTGTTAAATGTAAAAATGGCACAGAGGAAATTGAGAGAGGGTGAAGAGTGCATGAATGGGTTTTTAACAGAGGTCAGTTGTGCTACTTCAGCCTTCTTTCAACACATAAACCAACTCGATCTGTGTCTACAGATTGTATCTATTAAACCTGCTAGCTGTAGATCAGAATTTGTCTTATCTTCGTAGCAGGGTGGAGGACTAAATTTCATATTACTCAACAATAATGTGACATCGTCTTGGAGCTACTCTCTATTTTGGGTTAATAATGATGGGGAAAATCCTCAACAGCTGATCTTCTTTGCCTTGGTCTTAGGCTTCTTCATCTTGGACGTGATCTTTATCTTCTTTGTTTCAGTCATCTTGTTTTTAGTCTTGGTCATGGTCTTCCTCTTTGTCTTGGTGTTCTTTGTCCTGGTCTTCTCTGCTTAAGTGTTCTTCTGCTTAGTATTCTTCCTGTTCCTCCCTGTCTTGGTCTTCTACTTTTTCCTACTCTTGGACTTTGTCATTTCATCTCAATTTCATTTCATCTTGATGATCTCAGTCCTAGGCTTCTTCCTCCTAATTGTCTTCACTGTCTTTGTCCTGTCTAGTTTGGTCACCTTCCTCCCATATCTGTCTTTCCTCATCTTGGTCTTGATCATATGGTCATGGTCATCTTTTTTGTCTTAATCTAGGTCTCCTTCCATTTAGCCATTGTCTTCCTCATCTTAGTGTTTTTCATCTTGGTCTTTGGCATGATCTTCTTCACCGTCTTCTCCTTTTTCTTTGTCTTGGTCATATAATTTATTTATGTTGGTTTCTTTGTCTTCTTTAAATTTTCCTTTTCATCTTCTTCTTTTGGTTGCTCTCTTTAGTGGTCACCACAGATTAGTATCTATCTTCATCTCACTCCAGTCAGCAGCCACACCCTGCAAATCCTCATCAAAATGTTTGTTTCCCAGGAATTCTCCACAAATTAAATCACTGCAAATGTATTTTTCTCCAGGCAAGCAAGACTGCCATCAGCAACCACATCACGCTTGTTGACCTTTGAACTTTATGTCTGTGACACCTTGAACACAAAATCCTAAAGTGTTCCGTATCATGATGCTAAAGCTGAGGTCAGAGCCCTGAACACATGTGGAAAGAGCAAGGATCAGCAAACATGTAGGACAGACAGAGAGACAGGGTAAGGGTTAAAGTGGGGTTCGCCTAGGACAGCAAAGATAATCACCAGGAAAGAGGATGAATAATAAGTGACACAGGCTTATACTGTGGGTGAGATGGATAAACAAGAGGTCAACACAAAGCACACATAGAGGGCCTGAAGTGGGAAAACCAAGGTTATCGGGATCTTGAGAAGTTTTGTCATTAAGCAAATAAATAGCTACAGAGAAAATCTTAGAACTAATTTACATAATCACTTTGCCTAGCATGGTAAAATATTAGTTATTAAAAGGATGACAATTTTATCTTTTCATGAGATTGTTAAGTAATGGCATGCATCACTAAACAAAATATGATTCAGACTTTTCAAATGATGCAAAGCGTTGTGTCAGTTGCCTGAGAGGCAACTCCCTCCTAAAAGCAGGATAAAAAAAACAAAAACAAAAACAACAACAAAAAAAAAAACATGTGATGTTGTCATGTAAACAAAGGCATCTAAAACAAGAGGAAAAACAATTTATGGCCTACATTACAGAGATGAGCTGCAGTGTGTTAACAAGGACCAACAGCAGCGAACAGATGAGATCAATCGTCACGCCTGAAGCGATTTCATTCACCGATTTTTAAATGTAAGACTTGAGGTCTGCTCTGAACGTAAAGATTCAAGAGCTTTGGGTCAATGTTTGACCTGCACTCTGGGGAGATGAAGAAGATCTTTTAAATTACTTTTGAAAAAAGAAAGAGTCATCACAATGTTTTGTTTACTTAGCATTATTTTAACACCTTAGAAAAAGAAACAGAACCAACTGAGATACAATGAAGGTAACTGGTAAAGGTAAATTAAACATGATTGTTATTATTAAATTAATTGTGTCAAACAACGAATTTAGTCCGAAGACCTCTGAACCACCTCTATTTATTATGTTTTCCAAAATTATTCCCATCTCTTGTTTTTTGTTTTACATCTTTTGACTTGAAAACCACAAACTTCAATGTAATTTATTTTGATTTCATGTCAGACAGAATATAAGGTGTAAAGAAAATGGATACATGCTTTTCAGCTTTTCACACAAAAAATTTGAAATGTGTGGCATGCATTTGTATTCATACCCCTTTAATCTGACACCCCTTAATAAAATCCAGTGCTACTATTTGCCTTCAAAAGTCAAGGTTGAATTTGAGAAATGACAAATATTCTGTTGATTTGCTCAAATTTCTTGAATTAGTATTTTGCAGTTATCTAACAGATTTCCCTTTCAAAATATTCCAAAGAGTTCGTTATGTCATGGACTTCAACCAGGTTCCCACAGCCCTTGGTGGAGAAACAGGCCCACAGCATCATAGATCTTCCACTGTACTTAAAAGCAACCACAAGGTGTCTTTCCTGTATATTTTTTTCATTGTTTCAAACTGGACCCACCTGGAGTGTTTGTTGCTGAAAAGCTCAATCTCTTTTGTTGCAGTTCTCCATCAGTGAAGTCTGGAGAGCTGCCATACTGCTCACTATACATAGGGGTTAGATAAATATGGATCCTCAACTAACTTTGTTTGACACAGTTTCAGTTGTTTTCATATTTGTATATATGACTGACTGTTAATAAGCATTACTTTAGCTTAGTAGTTAATATTAATAAAGAACACTTTGTTTACAGTATTTTATTAAGAATGTTTAGATGTGCAAATAAGTGTGAGATCTGTGATTAAGCAAAAAAAAAAAAAAAAAAGAAGTATATATATATATATATATATGTATATATATATATATATATATATATATATATATATATATATATATATATATATATATATGGATTTTTTTTTCCAAGCTAAATAATTGTACTCAAGAAAAGGTTAGATAGACATGTCTGTGTAAGATTACACTGCTGCAGTAAAAGAGTAATTTATTCGGGGCCGCTTTTTTTCCCCAACAACGTTCCCAGGGGTGCCAATAAATGTGGGCGGGGGCAATGTGATTTGTATACTTCAAGTACAAAGTAGACCACACAGCTACCAGTGTTTGGCACATTCATTTTGGCCAAGAAAACTGTATTATGTAGATCTCTTCCCTAAGGATTTGTTTCAACGTACCAAATAATAGACTTCTGCTTTGTTTTGTTGTCCAGGTTTACTTACAAATATGATCACTGTAAATAAAACCTTTTTTTTTAATCTATTGTTGCCTTGTGTTAATATTATAAATCAACTCAATGGCATATTATTAACATTATTAACATGTTTGGCTCTGTTCATTAAGACTGTCACAACTTACATTTCTGTTAAATTTAATACAAAAAATATCAACATTCACATTTATGTAGAGGTACACTGAGTGCAACAAATCCTTCATACACACATTGCATCAGTTCCCAAATCTCTAGAGGTGTGGATCGAATCGATACATGACTCAGTGATGAGGATAGAACACCGCTAACAGAATGCTTCTTTTTCTGGTTTTTTTTTTTTTTCTTTCTTTAAACGTGTCCTGTCTGGCAGTGTGACACTCAGAATTGTCGTCTGAATGTCAAGGTAAAGCCCAGCAGATTTGCTTTCACAAGTAGAGCGTTATGGCTTTCGCATGATGCTCCCCTTGGTATATATATGAAATTTTATTAAAAATTGCTTTGGGTTTGTTTCAAATGTAATGGACACAAAGGTGAAAAGAAAAAGGAAAAAAAAAGGGGGGGGGGGTGGAAAAAGAGCAAGATGGAGGAAAGGTTTAAAGAGAAAAAAGGAGATAGAAGTAGAGGAGCGAAAAAAATCATAGAGATAAAACAATAGAATGTTTCTGTTGCAACATCTAGGAACTTTTCAGACCTTTTGAGCAACCACTTTGCAAAAAGGTACCTGGCAGGAAACTTCCAGAAACTTTGTTCTGTTTTTCATGGGGATAGACACTTTGTAGAACCATAATAGCACTCATGTTGTAAATCTAGATACAGAATTCATCAGTATTCAGAAGGTCGATGACCAAAAAATTATTACCATGGCAACCGACAATGATTTGAATGTGAAATATGTGTGCAAAAGGCTGAACATATTTTTATTCTGAAAGAATATTCAGTCAAAGCTCAAGATTAATGCTAAACTTTTTCTTTTTGCTTAAAAATAGGACATTCGCAGGGCATTTACAGTGCCCTACCACAAGTATTCTTAAATTCTTGAACTTTTTCATACGTTGCCAAAAATATTCTGTGTTTTATTGGAATTTTACATGACAGCTCACCACAAACTAGTGTAAAACTGTGAAAACAAAAGAAAAGGATGCATGGTTTTCTTAAGGATTTTTTAACAGAAACTGTCTATGGAAGACTAGCAAGAAGAAAGTCATTGCCTTTGCTATAATTAACACACAGGTCTGGTCAGAGGAAACTACATCTAAAGTTTTTGGCCATGCAAAAAACAAATTGGGAGAAAAGCAAATGCTGAACATTACTCTGATCACAAAATCCCCACTTTAAAGCATAGTGGTGGGGATGCTTTTCTTCAGCAGGGATAGGAAAGCTAATCAGTTGATTGAAATGTGCATGGTTGAAATTAAATACAGGGAACTTTCCAGGTTGCAGATGGCTTGAGATCGGAGTGAGTCGACTTACATCAGGTCAATGAGGCCAGAGCTACAGTGCAACGGTTTGGATCCAAGCTTTTTTTGTGTTAGAATGAACCAGACAAAGTTGAAAAGAAGAATAAGCATACATTTTAGTCTCTATATGTGCAAAGTTATTAGATACATATCTCAAATAATGATTTAAGGACACTGGGAGAACACAAGTTGTCAATGGGGCACATTTTAAACTGTGTGCTGTGATAAAAAAAACAGCAAGAGTCGAATTACAGGAAGATTTCTTTGTCAAATTTAGCACGATGATCTGCAAGCAGTGATTTAAAGTGACCTTTTCTGTACATGCCATGGTCAGCTTTTCTATTAGTTTTACTGTTTTGTTGTTAATTGTTATTTATTAAAGATAACACAAAATCAATTATGCTTACTGTATGTGGAGCACTGGCAAAAAGCTTGAACTTAACTTCTTAATGTCCACAAACCAATACTGATTTTGACTCTTCACTGCATTGACCAGCAGTGTTAAAAGCACAGTCAGCATGCTTTGTTTGTCTTTATTAATAACAAGAGACATGCCTTCTTTTTTTTCCACTGCCCACTTTGTTCTCTTCAGTTCATTTCCTGGCACAGCAACTAATGGGCGTACACCATCAACTTATTACTAAGGCAGATAAAGTGGTTTTTTACATGGCGCCTGTGAGCCACCAAGCTCCAAGCAGACTGAGCGAATGAAGAGATCAGAAGGCCATACCAGCAGAAAAAAAAAAAACAAAAACACAAGTCTCTGAGCCTTGCTGAAAAATGACTCCTCTTGCATATAATAAAGGAACTGACTCAGAATGACGCAGAGCCGATTTGAGTGACAGATGGAAATGCATTGTGAAGTGACTTTCCCCCTGAAAGATAATGCTGGCAAAAAGCAGCAGCTAATTGCCTAAAATGTAAATTGACTTTTAAATGAGCAGCAGATGTTAATAGCATCATCCATTTCAATATGCTGCCTGTGAAGAAAATGGGGAATAGTTCTATCCAAATGTCTATTTTCTTGACATTGATATTCTTGGAGTGCCTGAGTGACTGAAGCGATAAATGAGTGATTTGTGTGTTGCATGCATACCTGATGCCTTTGATTTGTGCGATGCTGTGGTGGGAGATTCTCGACAGGGCAGAGATTACCTGAAACAAACAGAACAAAAGGCAGAAAAATAGTGAAAAAACTGGTAGCTATTCATTTATCTAGTCTGTATGGTTGTACAGTAATAAGAGAAAAGCAGGAAAATAAAGCTGCTACTTAAACCGGCGTCCGGTGGATCCCTGGGTATTTCCAGTTCAGTATTCCCAGGTTCACCTATTTGTGGATTTTTCTGTGGAACCATCCAAATTATCCAGTGAAAGCCCACCTATCTGTGGATTTTATTTATTTATTTTTGTAGAGCATATCTTAATGAAGCTTGGGTTGCTCAAATATCTAGGCACAACGCTACTTGACACACTACTGACAGGCACTTGCAAAGCAACCAGTACAGGAGGTCATTTATTTTCCTTGGCACTAATTGGCTGTACCCCAAATAGCAGAGATAAAGAAGACTGCAGATATTAGCTTCTGTGGTAGTGCTAGGACGGTTTTCACTGTGTGTATGAATGTATATTAAGGTATGCTTACCTTTTTAGTACCTGTACATATTTCCTATGAAAGTACACAGTTATAAGTATTTTTAGAGACCCATAAAAGATCTACACCTTTTTGTTTTTTGTCATACCTTTTCATTGTTGATTTTGACCACTATTTTGTCTGAACATGTGTTTCTTGAGCTCAACTATCAAGTCTAAATTTGGTCAATAGATGGAGATGCTGCAAATGAGCCATTAAAGAAAGAGCAAATTAAAGTGAGATGGAGATCTGAATAATTTTCTCTAAAGCCTTCAAGGAGTATGTTGGCCTTGGAGATGAAACACACTAAATGGCCACTGAAATTTCAGTAATTTTTTATAACCACTGTTTTAAAGTTAATTTCAGTATAAAAAGGTTAATTTTATTCTTGTAAAGATTTAACACCGCTTATGAGGCACACAAAGCAGGGTTTGTGGTTGAGTACCGCAGATGGCATGCTTGCAGGGTAATGCAAGAAATTGCACACATGAATGTAACAACACACAACACAAACCTTGTCTCCTATGCATCATTACCCACTCCTGGGTGTATTTCAGGTTGTAACACCATGGCAAAGCCAGATGTCTCCCTGACAGGAAGAATAGAGTTGTTATCTCAACCCCTCTTTGTAAGCAGGTGTGTCATCCACAACCTCTCATCAGAGTCCCTCTTCTCTAAGCACACAATACGACAGCATCACACCCATGATATTCATCATTCCAGTTGAGCCTGTGTTAATGGCTCTCCTGAATAGAAGGCTGGCACTTTAGGACCATGAAGCACTTCTATACAAGTGTTGTTGACCAAAACCTTAAACTCTCTCTATTCATTGCATTGTATTTAATGTAATCAGCCAGACCAGGGATTACATTGAGGACAATTTCTGAGTGTATGTAAATCACCTTCATTTACATTTATGTGGTGTATTACAGAGGAAATTTGCTCAAAAGACTAATAGTGTTTATTTTTACTTGTGTAATAGAAATTCCTGATATGATGGGCCCTATGCAAGGAAAATACACCATTACAAAATGACACTAGATGTACACAACCCTAACCTGTAATATGCCTTCTTTTTGTGATGTCAGGAAATAACAAATATTTTCAATATTTTCCACCTTTAATGTGAGATATCCTGTAAGAAATAACAGAAAAAACCCTAAAAGAAATAAACAAATCTGTTTGAGGAAAGGAATTTTTAAAAATCCAGAAGTATTCTCCATCTAAAGAAGTTACAGTGTTTAAAAAAACAACAAAACAAACAAAAAAAAAAAACCCCAAAACACCTAGATCCAAATACAAACCCTGAGGGATAATGTGGAACAATTTGATGTTACCAAACCTACACTTCTGGGATACAATTTCAAAAGGCATGAAAACAGCATAACACATAACATAAAAACAATATACCAAAACTGAAACATAGAGGTGAAAACATCATGATGTGGGTTTACTTTTCTTCACACTGAATGAAAGGTTTGTCCACAAAGGTTTATCACAAAAACAACTTGACACTGCACATCACTAAAACATCATACCCATAATAGAACATAGTAGTGGTGGCACCATCATGCTGTGGGATTACTTTTCTCGGAACTGGGCTTTTAGGCAAGGTGGATATAAAAGGAAAACAGAAGATGAAGAGGAAATGTCATTTTCACAGAAAGGTACTGAGTCCAACCCAAAGTCCAGAGCTAAAACTGACAGGAAAAGTGGAATACCCTGAAAATGTCTGCGGAAAAGAGTCATCTCCACAATCTAAGAATATGTGCTCCAAAGTCTGTTTTGTTATGGATCTGCACACTTATATAATCAGGTCATCAAACAGATTTGGTATTTTCTAGAGTTGTACGGGATCTGTATGTCACAAATTGAGAGAAAAAATTATCAGTACATCAAAGAAATCACTGGGAATAAATCCATTTTGCTCCCTGGTGGCTCTCTTCCCACCCTGCCCTGCTGCAGAAAGGGATCACATATGGTTTTACTGCCCCACTGACTGTATTAGTTCAAAAAATCTGTATTAGCTTTCATTTTCAAAATTAAACAAGCACAGATTACATCAATTAAAGGCTGCAAAACCGAAACCAAATAAAATGTCAAAGAAACCATCAGACGGCAGCCAAAGTTAGTGTTTAAGAGCAATTAATAATTAAATATGGAGTGGTGTGATCAGCTGGGGTGAATCTTTCTAAACACAGCTGCCTTCAGCCCAGGGAAGTCCCATTTCAAAGGATAGCCAAGCCACTGGCTTCCACCCAGATAGGTCACAGGAGGAGCAAAGCCTGCCAAGACTAGACATTAGTGTGCCAGCACTGCACATGCAAGTGTAACTTTCACACATTGCAGGGTAAAGCCCATTAAAACTAAATCTCAAGTTAACTTTCCTCTCCACTCCAACATTAGGAGTCTGCTCTTCTCAGTTTTGTGGACCATAATGTGAAGACTGTGTTTTACAATTGATAGTTCTAGGAAGTGTTTCTGCTCGATTGCCTTGTGACCTGGGCACAGATCGGACACAACTAGACTTGAGGTGTTGGCAGTGCATGAGTTTGTAACCTCAGATATGTCATGTACTCAATTTTCTTAATTTGATTATGTGAGCTGGTTGGAAGTCTGTGAAAACAGACTGCATCAGATACTGACAAGGTAGCTGTTCAGTGAAGTATACTTTAAAATGTTTATCAAAATCCATTTTCTAAAATACATTTGTCAGCTTTCCTACATGTTTCCATGCTTGATTACCATTCCTTTCCAGACTCCAATTGAAGAAATTCAAATCGATAGAAATACCAAGCTAGAATCAGGATGAATGGCTGGCTGGACTGATAAATGAACAAATGGATTAACTGATTAACAGATGGATGGATGAACAAACGGATGGATGGATGGACAAATGAATGAATGAAAAGACAAATGAACAAATAAAAAGACAAATGGATGGATGGATAGATGGACAAACGAACAGAAGGACAGACAAATTATTTGGATGAATGGAAAAAAGAATGGATGGATGGACAAATGAATGAATGGATAGACATACTAATTAATGAATTGATGGATGGATGGCCAAACAAACTCATATGTCCAAGAATTACTTGATGACTAGATGGATGGACTAATGAATGGGTGGATGTTGGAAGGACAAAGGAAAGTATGGATGGATGGATGGATGGATGGCCAAATGAACAAACAGATGGATGGATGGATTTATTTTGTTTACAGCAAAGAAAATGAAATCCACAAATAAACTTATTTTTCCATCATATATTTTCCTTTTCCCATCCTCATTGAGACAGGAAAGCAGTCATTCCATACATTTCCAGACTGTGTATAACCTCTGCCTTCTCAATTGTATTTCATCATGTCTCTCCTCTTTCCTTCCATTCTTTTCTCTGAGGTGGTCTCTGTTTGATTGCTCTTTCGTCTTAAGGTTTGTGTGTGCTGTTTCCCTTTCAGCCTCCAGTTCCCTCCCCTCTCCCTAATCTGATCCTTTGATGCAGTCCAAGCCTTCGGATCTCTGCACATTATTAGTTTCCTTCTTATCTCTTTCTCCCCTGGGACTCTTAACTCGGGGCTCGCCAGAGAATAAAGCATCTCTAACCTCATTAAGAATATGGAAAAGACAAGTCACACAATAGGGTGATAACTTAAGTTGCTATTCCCCCAAACCATTATACTACTTTATTCCAAACCCCAAACAGAGCTCCTGTCCAAGACTGCGCCTTCACCAATGAGTTTTGAAACTAAACTCAATTTCCATGTGACACTTCATGCCTTGGAAGAGCTTTTACCTTGAGATTAACTGTAAAGTGAAGCCAAATGGAAAAACACACCAACCTTTTTTGTCACTGGTCATGCGGACCACTGTCTCAGCTGGGCACCAGGCCCACACCACATGTGACCACCCTGCAGCCAATAAAATGACCTGCAGCATGCGGTTCACCCTGGCAACCATGGATTGACTGAATATGCACCGTTACAAATTATGGCTCAGATCACAATGAAACTGCAGCCGTGTTCTATTAACAGGAGGAGGGTGTGGCTGGGATCTGATTAGCATTGCAAAACTTTAATGAAAATACAATTCTAAGCAAAACACTCCCCACACCCAGTTGCGTTTCAACTTGATGCAGTCATTACATGATTTTTTATCTTTAACCAGAAATCAATGCATTCTTTGGAAGTCACTGAACAAAATGTTACAGGTAATGAAAGATCAATCTTTTTATTTCCTAACTTTTCAGTTTCTGTGCCTTCCTGAAATTCTTAACTCCCCCATTCTCCTTTATATTTATGAAATCTTAACATGTTGATAAGGCAGCATTGCTCAGGTTCTGCCAGCCTGATAAAATGGGATGCATGAAGCAATGGGGCATTGAGTGAGAGAGCTGGGAGCAGATGGCAGAGAGGAAACCCTCCATGTCCATCAATAATAGACAGACACAGAAAAAAATCGGCTGAATCCTTCTGCCCTCAGGATTTTCTGTCATTTACAAACCCACTCTGCCATTTCATGTCTCTTATTCTGCCCATTTTTAACTGTTGTGTATGTGTGAGAGAGTGTGTGTGTGTGTGTGTGTGTGTGTGTGTGTGTGTGTGTGTGTGTGTGTGTGTATGTGTGTGTGTGTATAGATAGTTCACACCCATAAAGTTCAAAACATTGCAGTCATGAAATACAAAGAGCATACCCCTTTAAAATGAAGTGATTTTGGGCGTATGGCGTATTTCTAGTCTTTACCAAACCATAATATATATGTATATTTACCACAATATTGACTAAAATCCAGATTCAGTTCTTATTGCAAGGGCTTTTTTTCCAGGGTTAGGGAAAAATAAAAGGTTTGCACCCATTTCCAGTATTTTTTGAGATCTGACCTGCTGATTCCGATTTTAGTCCAATTCTTTGTCTAAGGATTTTTTTAAAAAAAATTATTTTAGTATAATTCAAAAAATAAATGTAGGAACACATCATTAAAAATAAGTACAGTATTTCATCACAGGTTCAAAGCCAATGAAGGGAAATCCGGCTGATTTCAATCAATAGCCATCTGATTCATCAATCTTGTAAAAAAAGACTTAAAGAGAGAAAATATATGCAAATTTTCAAGAATGCTTGAAAATTTCAGCTAGAAATAAATATACATATGCAACCATAGAAACAATAGACAACATTTAAAAAAACCCATCAGCCTGTCTGGAGTTTTCTGCTTGTATTTTTTTTTCAAAAAGTTACTTAAGTGAAGATAATGCAGTAAATGTAACTAGTTACAGCAATAACCACCTCTTAAGACAATGGAGATAGTTTGGTGTGGTAAAACAAGGGATTGGCATTTTTTAACCTTTTTTAGCATAACTACAAAAATTGGTTTATTTAGTCATTCCAGATAAAGGTTCAAGGTAAAGAAACAGTTTAACGCTCTATCTCATAAATTGTTTGAGTGCACACACATAGCGGTACAGCTCTGAACCGTGAGGATAGGGCGCAGAGCCTCATGAATGACGGTGCTTGGTCTCCCGGCAAATTGGTGAAAGCCATCAGGAGCTGGGCCTTAATAAATCCTGATTTCACTCAGATTGGCACCTGCCACATCACGCTTCAAATCTCTTCAAAGCAGACCCTGCAGCTGCTTGATTATAGGGGATTTCACTGCATATGTGTGGGCAAGAAAAGCCCGCAGACTGGTGTGAAGAGCCGAAGGAGGGCTGCCTCAGATTTAAAGATGCATCATGAGCTTCATCAGAGCCAAACCGAACAGCTGGAAGCCCACATGGGGAATATACAGCATTCCTGCTTACAACAAACATGAGCAACGTGTGTTAGCTTAACATGATGCAGATGAAGTTAAGTGTTTCAAGCCTTTCTGCAATGCCTTTCCTTACAGTCATCAATAAAGTATTGATGAGAATATGTACCAACCAATCAATTCTGGAGCTTATTTAACTTCAGGACCTACAGCATTGATTTACTCTGAGCCCCAGCGAAAAAGGGCATCGGAGGCAAATAGTGCTGCATGGATTGCTCCAGCCTCGTCAACACCTGCCAATGTGCTGCAGCCAGGTCTATGACCTGTCCCATTTCACGCCATTTCACCCGACATGTGCCTGCTCACTTGTGCATGACAATGCCTGCATGTCAGGAGGTGTCTCTACATGTGTAAAACAACATAGACACACATGAACAACCATACCGTGGATCTTACAGGGTTTGCAAACAAAATTCCAAAATGTTCCTGATTCAAAGGTTCACATTTTTCTGTGAGGTTTTTAGCCTATTTTTATACATGAAAAGTTCACAAGGAATATTTTCACAAATGTCAGATTCTAAATATGGAAACTGCTAAATCATGTTAAGACAGGGAATATGAATGGATGAACAAACAGATGAACACATAGATGGATGGGGAATTGGATAGATGGATGGAAGATGGATGTATGAACGTATGGATAGAGGAACAGATAGTCAGAAGGATGGAAGAATAGAGATATGGACTTCCATATGGACTTCCAGATGGATGGATGGAGTAACAGACAGATGGAAAGACAGACAGACAATTGGTTGGACGGACAGACGGATGGATGGATGGATTGATGGAGAAGCAGACAGATGGATAGAGAGGCAGATGGATGAACAGAAAGGCTGGCTGATGGACAGAGAGGCCTACGGAAGGGTAGGTGGGTGGATGGATGGATGAATAAGTGAATGGATGTATGAATGAATGGATGGATGGATAAATGGGTGGTTGTATGGAGGGATGTATGGATAGATGGATGTACAAATGGATGGATGGATGGATGGATGGATGGACTGAAGGATGGATGGACGGACATACAGATGGATGGGTGGATGTATAAATGGGTGGTTGTATGGATGAATGTATGGATGCCCCTATCCTCTATGTTCAAATAATTTACACAAACAGATAATTTATGCCAGACTTCATTTTGTAATCAAGCTAAACCTGCCAAGTGTGAACACATTCTGAAACAACAACCCCTGGCTGAATATATTGTCAAAAATAAAGCCTGCAGTGCAGATTGGAGAGTCAGAACTATTATTTACTGGAAAGAAACACAGCCCTGTTAGGTTAGGTTGAGGCATTGAAGCACTCAGAAAGCCACACATTGACCTGAAAGAAATCTGTGAAAGTAAGGATCAAGTGTGGGTAAGTTTTTCTCTTTGTGGATGTCATAATAGAATTAACAAGTCCTGAGGAGGAGAAGGTTAATTTAAGACTGTTATATGATGAGAGAAATAAGGCTCCAGGGAAGTCTGCATCACTTCCAAACAAAACATTTCCATCAAGACTGCTCACTTACATGTAATGTATGCCCTTAATCTTGTTCTGGAGGTAAACAGCTCCCAAAATCAAAACAGCTAACAAAAGAGCTTCCAAAAAAGCATGGCATGCAGGTGGTGCAGAGGAACCTTTCAACTGCTGCTAAAGTCAAGCTGTGTAGATGCATCTCAGAGAAACAGAAGGAATAAAATAATCTCAGAACAAGCCAGCATGCAGCTATGACTGAAACAAAGAAACAAACAACAGGGAAACGAGAGAAAATAGTCATCTTTTACTGTCATTTTTTATATTAAAACATTTTCACAAGGTGGCCTCTCAGTTGTGAGGCACTTGTTATATAATATAACAGCAGGTCACTGCCTTATTCTTGTAATACTCTGAGCCTCTTAAAGAGATTTCATTTATGAAAATCCTTTATCAGCATTCCTTGGCTATGAACCATACAACCAACTGGGACTCTGTTGCTGTCTGTGACAAAAAGTTGAATTACAAAATAATAACAGCACTGGGAAAAATGATAAGAGGTAGTTTTTGCTCAGTGGAGCAAATTGTGTCAGAATTAAAAAACAATGTTTATCACGTCGGTTTAGTGCACAAATACCTTGGGAAAAGACCAGGATTAGTGGATTAAAGAGAAACTATTGAAAGTAATATGTAACAACCTTAATGATTAATGATTGCATCTCCAGAAAGGAGCCCATGCTTCAAAAATGGCACCTTGGCTTGACAAAAAACTGCAGCCACCAACATGATATCCCAGAACTGGATTTTGGTGATGTATGGTCAAACATTGAGCTGTTTGGCCACAATGTTCCAACTGTCAAGCATGGCAGTAGAAGAATAATGCTGAGGGTTTGTTTCATCCAACCGTGCTAGTGGACTACACAAAGTTGACAGAGCTACCTGTGAATAGCTAATATTTGATATCCCCTCTAAAAACACTTATAACTGCTTATTTTAATAGTTCACACATCAAATATGCATTAATAAGCACAGTGGAAACTGTCATAGAACTACTGCAGAAGCTAACATCCCCAGTCCTCCTTTTCTTTAGTTGTGGGATAGAATCAATCAGTGCTAGGGAAAATTCATGTCATTCCTAGACTGACTACTTTGCAAACGTCAGCCAATAGCATGTCAAGAATCATGTGCCTATGTATTTCAACTTCCCATTTTCAGCTACATTTTCTTTCGAATATTTTAGATATGCTCCACAAAAAAAAAAAAATAATAAAAAATAAAAAAAATCAGAGAATAGGTGAATTAATTAATACTGAACCATGAATAGGTGAAGGTCCACTGTACCTTTAAATTCTTCATTTTCACCCGAAACCAATAGTTGGATTATTGGAATTGGGACATTGTTGGTTGTTCCAGCAGAACAATGATCCCAAATACATATTAAAGCTGTAAGCAGCATTGGGCGGCCCTCGCAGCTCAGCGCACTGGCCATGCGACAGCAGGAGCTCCGGCACCACCTCCATGACGCTCCAAAGCTATCATCAATGCTCTCACGCTGTACCCACACCTGTCCACTGGGCAGAGCATTTGGCGAATCTCCCAAATCGCCTTTGGTACAGTTCAGTACAAGTCCAGTGACAAGTCTTAAAAGTTTCACAGAAATCCGACCTTCCAGACAGGAGTTATTGTCACTTCCTGTTTTGTGGCGAAGGACTGGTGAGGATTTCCTGTACGCTGTTTAACTTGTCATGTGTGGTTATCAAGAGTTAGTGGATATGGTTTCTGTCAGTTTAATTCCGTTTGAATCAAAGAGTAAAAGGAAGACAACCAGCAGCAAAACAACTCACTTCCTGTTCAAAGAGCAGAGCTTAGAGATGTCACCAAATGATGATGAGAATGTGATTAGTGCTGGTCTGTTATGACACACAGAAAGTTTCATTAAGTCACAACCTTGTATGTGGAAGTTATTCCACCTTGATGTTATGTGGTCAGACTTTGAGGCTTGACCACGCTCAAATGCTGCAATGTAGCAAAAAGTTTTTGATAACTTTTGCCCTTAAATGCTTCAAGACTCTTCTGAGTGACTGTGAAGTCTCCATGTTAAAAACTATAAGAGGAGTTCGTTCAGATACCACATGTGTAAAAGAAACAAAATGGTGGCTTTGATCCAAAATGACTGACTTCCTGTGGGGTTTGGACCAGGGCTCCAAGAGACTTTTTTTGTAGGTCCTGAGATGATACACGTGAGCCGAATTTCATGATTGTCAAAGCATGGCTTGGGGCTGATTTTTTAAAGATTTCTAGGGGGCGCTGTAGAGGGATTAGGCCACGACCACAAAATATTGTACTGTATACCTGTTGGGGGTGGATTAGGATCGATCATAGTGAGTTTAGTGCAGATCGGCTGAAATATGTAGAATTTAGAGCCAAACGTATGGCAACGGCATGATGTCTGACTTCGCCATGTCACCATGGTCACACCCTCCACCGAAAATGCTTGGTGCTTTAAAGCAAGTGAGACCAACTTATTATCTGTCTTCTGACAAGATCATGTTGATTTGGTCAAAGGGGTCAGAGATGGAGCTTTCCAAGAAAAAAAAAACGTGACTTCTTGTTCTGAGGGGGTGGGGCTTTGATGACATCAGCATATGACCACATAAGATCATCAGGAATCCATTATTAATGACTCATATGAAGTCTGATGCCAAGTGAACTTTTCATGTGAAAGTTATGGCAGTTTGAATTTCATTAGGCCTGGCAAATAGGCCAGCCCCTTTAACATGCTCAAAAACTCAAGATTTTGATAACTTTTACTCCCAGACCCCTTAAATGCATATTGATCAAAGATGAAGCCGAAAGCTCGAAATCCCTAGGAGGAGTCCATTAAAGTTCGACATGTATGCAAATTCAAAAACAGCCAAAATGGCCGACTTCCTGTGGGATTTAGGGCATACCTCCAAGAGATTTTTTCTTTTTTAGGGGAATCTTCCTATGTACCAAGTTTCAGCTCTCTCGCATTTACCAGTTGGTCTATCTCATGTTAGGGGGCTCTGTAGAGTCATTTGGCCACGCCCACTTTTGATTCCATTAAAATACAAAAATTTCAGTTGGGGGACAAGTTTGGTGAGTTTTCATATATGTTTAGACCTCCAAATTAGCACTTCTTGTGTGTCGAGAATCATAATAAGAAACATTATGATTACAATAGGCCTTCACAGTGCTTAGCTGTTCGGGCCTATTTACAACTGATTTTGTAATTAATAAAGCAGGCTAATATTAAGTTTCAGAAATGTCCTTCCTTAAAATCTATTGTAGGGAAAAAAAAGTCAGAAAATTAAGCCAATTTTTTTTTTTTGATATGTAAAACTATATTATGTTGACTAAAAAGTATATGTCTTTAATAATGTAAAAAGTTAAGTGCAACGTGAAGTTTTTGAAGGTTTTTAAATGTGAGCAATTTATTTATAAAAACTCTATGAAACAAAGCAGTATACTGAAGACATTTTGTCACACAAACATCATTTTGAAGTCAATCTGCCACACAGTGCACATCAGAGATGATCCGTGACACAAAGCCTCTGAGGGCGTGCAGTGACACAAGGGTTTAGGGCTTTGGAGCAGGTTGTGGTGATAAGAGCAAAGTGAGGATCATTGGAGGAAGCGGGATTTCTCAATGTTCTACTGAGGCTGGGCTCATGAGGCTAAAGCTTCCTCGTGGTCTTATCATGAACGGCCACCTAAGCCTGCATTTGTGTGCATGTGTTAGTCTGTTTGCGTGCACAGGAGAGGCCAGTACATGTCAGTTTGATACGCAGTGCAGAGAGAGTGAGACGGATTAAACCAACATACATAATCCATCTGGCCTTTGAGAAGAGGGTCTGCCCACACCCCTCTGCTGGGGGAGATAAGACAGAAGGGGAACAGAGGGGGAGGGAGGATATCCTGTATTCAGAGAGTGTTTGGAGTTAGGGAAAATAAATTTGAATTTATCAGTGTCTTGCACTCTGATTTAGGTCATGAAAGTATTTCAAACCAATGAAGGTGAAGTTCTTAATAAAAAGACGTGATCATACTGACATGCAGTTCTGGTCAGATATTAACATGATGTGATTTTCATAAATGTCAAAAATTAGACCACAGAAGTTAATGTGAAAAACCTTAAACTCAAGAGATTTTTTTTAAAACAAGAATTTGTTGTACAAGCTAATGAAAGTATGAATTTTCTCTACTCCAAGGTTTCCTGCCATGGGCTTGGCTTTAGCACAAAAATGTTTCAATGGAGTTGAGGTCCTAGTCTCAGGAAAGCTATTGTAGGGGGTAAATGTCAGGTTGCTTTGTCATCCCAAAACTAGATTTGATACATGTTTTGAATCATTTTACTGTTGGAACACTAAACTGTGCGCAAGATTCAACCATCTGACCCAAACAGGCACCATCAGATGAAGGGAAATTGTTAAAGATGTTTAGGAACAACTCATTTCAAACAACCAATGTTTTAGGAATAGATAAAGCAAGAGAATAATAAATTTCTGGAATGGACTTCCCAAAGTTCACACCTAAATGTATTTAAAATCTATAGACTATGCTTAAAAATGTGATATTTCTGCAGATTGCTAAGAGATATTTACCTACATTTTAGTTCAGGGTGGCATGTATTAATTCAGCCTCTAGTGATCATTTTACAATTATTGTAAGGTAAAAATATATATAAAAATAGCAATTTATGCAAGCAGTTATATTCTTTAATTTAATCATGTTCCATCACCATTTTATTCTGGAAATATAACTCATTAAAACATTAAAAGTAAAAAAAAAAAAAAAAACAAACAAAAAAAACCCAACATAATTCCAATGATGAAAACATGTCGCCTTCTGTCTGTCTGGACTCATAATTTCAGAATTAGAAATTTTATTAAACAAATCAAACCTATAACAGAAAGTCCTCTGGGAAGCAGTACTGTGTAAGAAAATTAAGCTTCTCTTAATGTTCTCACACTGCTGCCAGACTATCTCTCTTAATCTGTTAAAGTGGCTTATTGTTTCATAGAAAAAATATTTTTGGGTCAGTACATTTTTTTAATGGATTTCTGGAATTAGTTTACGCTACACACCAAAATACACCAAAATAAAAACTTCACTATATTTAGAACTTCATTTAGACTAAATCTATTTTGATCAAAATAAGACATTTTGTCTATGGTAAAAAGTCAAAATATTGTCTATTAATGCAATAATGTAAAATTCTTGATATTGAAACAAATATTCTGTCCCAAGCATTTAATGAGTTCAATATTTAACATCAGATTTTCTAAATATTACTTCATGTAATACAATTTAAATGGTTCAATAAATAATGAGTATGTTAAATCATAAGCATTTATATTTTACAAATCATCCAAATAAATCTGTACCAGATTTATTCTCCTATTTCTCACAATCAGAGCCCTCACCTTTGTTTATTTATGTATAGCTTATATTTACATAAATCCCACAGATTCCCCAGTGGTGTTCCATATTCGTAGCGTCTACTGAGATACCCATGATCCCTTTGTCGTCTCTCCCCTCATTTCCTCCAGTATTCCTTTCTCTCTAAAACTCTTATCACACAGCACAGTGTTTACTTAGCGGGAGAGATGCATGTAGCCAAAGCCAACTCACATCCAGCTAATACAAAGTCGAGGGGGAGGAATTCCTACACACTCGAGGGAAGGGATAAACTGTGAACTCTGCCTTCTAAAACATGAAGGAACAAAGATTTCCCCTCTAACTCTAACACAGGAAATATTCACCAAGCAACAGTAGATCACAGAAGATCTCAAAATTGACCTTTCACCTACAGGAACTGCTTTTCTTCAGGTAGCTTTAAATGTTCTCTTTGGATTTTTTTTTTTCAGTGTTTAAAAAACAAACAAACATCACTCTACCACCACCATATCTGCCTGCTGGTATTATTTGTGAATATTCCACAAGTTGTAATGAGAGGTACAACTTCCAGTAATTTCCCTTTTTTCTTCCCAGTCCATAGAATATTTTCTTGGAGATTATAAAGATGTCTTTGGGGAAATGTGAGGGAGTCCTTTGGGTGCTTTTTGGTTAATAATTGTTTTCTTTGAAATCCCCCATGGGTCTCTTTCCTGTTGTTGTTCCATGTCTCCATCTGTTGATAACGGTTCAAAAGCTTTAGAAATATTTCATAACCCTTTCCAGAATGATAAATGTCAAAGATGTCTTTAGATTGAGGCATGACGTGTTCATATTTGAGGTACTTTTGCCTATTTTGCCAACAGACAGGTTCGATTTAAATAATGTTTTTGATTATACAGGCTAGTCAGTAATCCAGAAAATGAAATTGAACCACAAACTTGTGGCTAATCACAGTTTAATCTTAAACTGAGGGAAAAGAAGGAAATTATGTTTTCACACATGGACAAGTCTTTCTGAATGGAGTTTGCATGTTCTCCCCATGAATTATGGGTTTTCTCCAGGTACTCCAGATAACAGTTCAAAACTATAACTGTTAGGATAACTGAATACTCTTAATTGTCCTTAGGTATGTGTGTATGTGCATGGTTGTTTGTCCTGTGTTTCTCTGTGTTGCCCTGTGACAGACTGATGCCCTGTCCAGATTGCATCCCACCTCCCTCCCAGTAACAGATAGAGATAGGCACCAGCCCCCTTGACCATGCAAGGATCAGTGGGTATGGACAATGGATGAATAGAAAATACTTGACTTTCATGGCATGATATTAGCTTTACTAAATACAAAGAAAGGACAAGTTCAATTCCACGTTTCTTAACACAGTTTATGATAAAAAAAAAAATAAAAAAAAAAAAAATCATAATTTTACCTTAATTTCCCATCAAACAAGATTAGCAGGTGGTAAAAGGACTTGAGAGATGAGGGGGAAAAAAAAGAAAGGAGTTGAGAGATGAGGAAAAAAAGAAAGTGAAGATAGTTTGGTGTGATCGATGCAGCCTCCGCTTCCTCCTAGGCTTGTCTGATTGGCCAGCAGGGTATTTCCATGGGAGCAGTGGTAGTGACAACTGAACAAAAGGCTTCCATTAGAGGTCCTGTCCCCTTCGCTCCACAGCTATTAAGACCCTGTCTGTGGGACACCTAATGCTCCTGACAGATGGAGAGGAGCAGGAGGCAATGGGGAGCACTTTAAACCATAGAAGCAGATTCTATCCATAGCTGCAGCAGAATGTCAAAACATTGTAACATCAAAGCTGTGTTACATATCTCTTTTTTCACATAATCTGAAGACATGTGAGACTTTAAATTCTGTGATTTCATAAAAGTTTCACAACTCACAAACACTTAACACCTTGCAACAATTTCTTGACCAACTAAGAGCAATACCTTTGAAATGCAAAAAGCTTTTAATTCTAAGAAAACATCCAAATTAGTTCACGGGGTGTTTATCATGTATTATGCCAAATTTCCCAATAGAGATAATAATCACAAACTCTGCACACTGGATGGCTGTGCAGAAAAAGAAATAACAAAACAGGATTAAGGCAGTGGGAAAAGGCAATGATCATCAGGAAGACAAAAACACCTACAGTGGAATTTTAGGTTAGGTTGCAAGACTGTGGAGTGAAATGTTTATGGGAGAAAAACAGAAAAAAGGTCATGAAAGAACAAAATGAAGAGGATGTAATGAAAGTGAACTTTTGACCAAGAATGTTATCAAAAAGATAGGTCCAAATTTTCTGTGCTTCTGAATAATTCTGCAGGCAATTTTAAACCACAAAATACCTACTAGGAAATGTTTTCAGCTGACTTTTTATAAGGCCTCTTCTATGAACACAGCAGACCAAAAACAAAGACTGAAAATAAATACTGTTATAAAGATGATAAAGGCATAAACATCTTCTAATATTCACACAATCTCACTTTTACATTATTCATGAGATCACAGGACATTGACAGCACAATATGCCTGCCTCACAGTTATTCACCCTTCCTTTGCATGTAAAGTAGGAAATTCTTCATACAGTCACGGTAAAAAACTAAGCTGACAATTCCTGCTTCCATAGGATTAAATCAGTGAAGTAGTAGTCAGGTGCTGCTAATCAGATGGAAAAGCATCAGCAATGACCTTAGAGAAGCAGCTGTTGCTGCTCATTGATCTGGGAAGAATTTTAAGGCTATTTCCAGTGAGCAACAATGTTAAAACATTATATATAGACATACTTAGGTGTGAGAGAAAGAAAGAAAGTGAGAGAAAGAAAGAAAGCAAGAAAGCAACCAAGCAAGAAAGAACGAAAGCAGGGACATTAAAAAAAGATCCTGAGAGGGTCAAGCAGAGAAGGTAATGAGGGTTTATGAGATATGAGGACTCTAACTACCTGAGGATATTTACTATTTGAGTCATTTGAATTTGGACCAAATACTTTGTAACCTTCCCCCTGACAGTAGGGGGCAGTAAATGGTAATTAGCAGGGTGAGACAGGCATTGCATGTGCCAACGATGTTAATAAGCTCTCTGCAATTTATTTTTGATGACTTGATGTTTATTGCCGACTTGTCATCAGCTGTACAACTGCCACACCAAACTTTTATGAAGTAAAACACTTTCTACAACAATCCTGCATAAAAGTCCTGGTTTCCAACTTTTGAAACCTTAAACTGCCTTGGTGAGCTCCTTTGACAATAAGGCTAATGTTCTATTTAATTTGAGAGATGTTGATAAGAGAAAAGATCTTTTCTCTGACAGAATATAGCAGCATGACTTTGAGTTATCAAGAGTTGCATCTGAATTAACCAAATTAATCTGGAACAGTGTCCTTCAGATAGATAAAACAGAAAGAGAGATAGATGGCCCTGATGCACAGCTAAAACATCTCATCCCAACTTTCAGACACAGTAGTTGAGATGTGTTGATGTGGCCTTATGCAGCCATGGAACATGAGCACCTTTCAGTGATTCAGTCAACCATGAGTTCCTCAATGTCATTACAGAAGCAACTGTTGCTGTCTAGCAATTTTGGTTAGGTTATACAACCGTTTCCAAAACAATCTGAAAATATTTAGAACAGCAACAAACCTCCCTGAAGAGGACATTTATCTGTCAGCATGTTCAAAGATGAAAAGCAGAGATGTTTGCAGCTCAAGGATCAAATCTGGAACAGAATAGCTGAAAAAGTATAAATAAAAGGTGTTGCAATGGACTAATCAATGTCCAAACCTCATATTGATTAAAATGTCGGCAAACCTTCATAAACTTAATCATCATTGTAAAGAAGAATTTGCAAAAATTACTCTGAGACTGATAAGTTCATGTAGAAAACTAACACTAATACTACCCAGCGATAATCATGGGATTTACTCAGGTTTTCCAATGAATGCAGTCTGTAGACCCTGACAGCACAGGTCACATGCACCTCCATTGTTTATGAGGTCAGATGTATCCTTCACACTGCTGAAAAAGCCTCTACATAATGAACAGAACAAGATCAATGTAAAGTGTCCACACGTATGATCAAATGTGTCAATCAGCCTGAAGGAGCAACAGGGCTCTTAATGTCCCTGATGGAGCCTGTGGAAGGAGTGGAAGTCCTTAAGTGCAGAACCTGCCTTAACGGGCTGAGAGATGTTTCACCAGAACAAATCTGCACTGCCAGAGATGAATGAATCTCCAGGAGAGTTCATTCATATGCAACAATGACAGGACAATGATTGTGATACCTATCCAGTTTCAGATAAGATGGCAGGATATTCTTTCAGTTGAAAGGTTGGTGCTTCAACCCTTCACTTCCCTTGTTCACAAGTTAAAGTATCTTCAAGAAAGGTTCTGAATGCCATATTGTCTTCAGTGTTCCTCAGTTGTACAAACCATCTCTTTGGATAAAAAGCATTTGAATAATGGACTCTGATCTTTTGATTTTAGTGAACGTGGGTGGGTTGTATAAGCTGTCTGTGCCTACATACGGGAATGTTCACGTTTTGATGAAGTGTACGTCCACATGAGTGTTGGAGGCATGACTACAGATGTGTTGAATAATCTGCACTTTAGTGAGCCTCCAAAATAAAAGTGCAACACCTTACTGACCGTATTCATGCACAACAGGCAAAGTGAAAGTTGGCAGGTTGGCATAGTGGGCCATAGGTTGGCTATAATAACAGAGCACCACAGGAGTGAAAGATTCCATTCAGTATGACCGATGGCTGACAGAGAAGTGAGGAAGCTAAAAAGTGTGAAATGAGCCAGGGGTATGAGGGAAGAGGGGTGAGACACCCAGTCTGCCTTCATCTATCAGATTGATGGAGTGGTGTGACATACTATGGACACAGTATGCATGTCTAAAGGACAATTCCCTCCTGGCCTTCTAACAGCAAGCTTACTTGTACTTGTAGCCTTTTCCTGCTATGACAGAAAGTCACCTGATAAAAGTTTAAAAAGTAAATTAGTTTCTACAATTTTATCTAAAGAAGTATGTTTTATAATGAGGTTCTCACTGCACAACAAGTCTTTTGCAAAATATTCTAACATTTTAATTATTACAGTTAAAATTATATTATCAATACTATTATTTATTGTTAGCTTTTAAAATCGTAGTTTTTAAATAATTATTACAGAGAATATTGCCTAACTCTCCCACCATTTTGCCCTTTACAGAGTGACAGAACTATAAGAAGTCGGTATGAGCCAGTCAGTTAGTCAGGTTATCTGTTTTAGCTTGCTATATGTAGTTTTACCTTAAAGTGAAAGGCAGCGCTCTTTTAGTTTCAATTGCAGTCCAGAAATATTTCTGAACAGCTTTATAAGTCGTTTTAGGGGGGGAAAAGTGTAGTAGCCAGGAATGCACAGCAACAGGTGGGGGAAGAACAGTATTCTGATATACTATGCTCTAGATATTGCTTTTTAATACCTTGGTTTGTTTTGACATAAGTGTCCATGAGGCAAAATATGTCTCTCCTTATATTATAGTGTATAATAGTTTATAAAATAGGTAGCAGCAGGTCAGAGCTTTACAAACACAGGAGGTCAGAGACGAGCTACAAAGCCCTGATTGGAGGTTTTCTATGACTGTTGGAAGAAAATCCTAAAAGTGGCATCAGGTTCTGCAAGCTGTTCAACAGCAACATCTTTGATCCCTTTTACATATAGGCAGAAAAAAATAGTTTTTGTGATGGCTTAGTGTATTCTATTTATTAGATGCATATGAGATGGAGTTTGGCAACAACAGTTGTGACCTGACAAAAACACCCCCCACCGACTGATCACACTGCAGAGGAGAAAAAAATAGGTGTGAGGAGTTTCACCAGAGGGATTTCAAGGCGTGCAACTGAGAGTCATATCATTGCTGGGGCATAAAGAGTGGAAACAAGGTTCATTCGGGTGATGAAGAGGTCAGTGGGTGCTCCGCATCACCAGTTACATAACTGGATTCACAGACTGAGCTCTGCCACTCAAGCAACACATCAATTATAAGCTGGGTGGTGAAAAGGCTTCTTTCATCTGAGCCATGAGGATTAGGAGCTGAATTAAAAAAACCGAATCAATCAAACTTCATTTGAAGGGAACTTTTCACATAAAGTTCTTCACAGAGCTTAAGACTGACCAGTTTTGGTGGGGTTTTTTTTTTTTTGTCTAAGTAAGCAAACAAAACAGTAAATAAATCACAGTTTTACAACATGAAGAACCGAGGAAATACAGTTATGTAGTTTAAAAAAAAGAAATGAAGATAAATATATAAGAACCAAAGGAAATTTCTGAAAAGAAATTCCAGAAACCTATAAAGAAAAATATTAAACACAGAAAAAAACATTTATTCCATTACAGATTACTGCATGAAGCAATTTTCCAATTTTTATATAAAAAAAAACAAAACAAAACAAAAAAAACACTATCCAAACCAACCTAGCTCCTCATTCAACCATGAGTTAATCAGATATATTTTTTGTTTTGTTTTTTTAAATTAATTTTCTCAAGATACACATAGGCCTGATTACTGTCAGATTTATACAATAAAGCAAACTTAAACATCCCTTATAACATAAAGTACAATAAAACATCTCAAAAACAACACATCATGACCTGATCTAAAGGAATACAACAGATGAGATACAAAGTCATTGATATCTAACAGTCTGGAAAGGGTTAAATGTAATTTCTCAGGCTTTGTGACTCCGGGTGACAGAAGTAAGAGATATTATTCAGAAATGGAAAAAGACATCGAAAAGCGTGTAAACTTCCCAGGACTGACCCGACTGGCCAAAATGACTCCAAGCACTTTGGTGACTCATCCAGAATGCCACAAAAGAACCAGAAAAAACATTTAAAGAAGTGCAGGCCTCACTCCCCTTAGCTAAGATCAGTGTATATGACTCAATATGAAACAAAGTGGCTAGAAAAGGCATCTATGGGAGAGTCCCAAGGCCAAAACAAACAAAGACCAAAAACATCTTGATGATTCCACAAACCTCTGGGGAAAAAAAATCAGTGGACTGGAGGTTGAACCTCTTTGGAAGGTGTGTGCTGTGTTACAGCTAGCTTAAAACACAGCAACTCTGAAAAAGAACATCAAACCTACAGCTGAATACAGTGGTGGCAGTGTGATGGTTTGGGGTTGTTCTGCTTTTTTTAAAAAAAAAAAAATTTGACAAGAATTCATGCTTAAAAGCTCTCTGAGAGAGGATTGGACCAAAATACCTCAACAGTGATGGCAGTTATTAGATTCGTGCCATCTTGGTTTGGATAGATAAAGTACTTAAGTGTGAAAAAAAGAACAAACAAAATACTTTTCCACCAGACTGACTATATAGCTCTTTAGCTTGCTTTTAAAAGAAATGTGTCCCTACTAGTAGAATAATGACAAAGTTAATTATTGTGTTTTTCTTTCAACGTTCAGCCCCCATAGCACACAGAGTCATCAATCAGTTCAAAAATAATGAAGTCGTGGGTGAGGGGAATGTGAGAGAAAAAAAAGAAGTGTTACTAACCTGTATTACTGCCAACATGCATGCAGTTAGAGGGGAAAAAAATATGTGGGAGTGCATCGTTTTCAGGAACTGGATGAAGGCCTTTTGCATTTTAAGAAGCCATAGTACTTTTCTTACAGGGCTCCATAAGCACAGAGAAAAACTGAATGTGTAGGGGAGCCTGTTCCAAGGTGGGAGGAAGTTATTCTGGGGCAAGATTATGTCACTTTGAATCTAACAGCCAGCAGCAAGGCTTCAAAAGGACTCATGTCTTATTAATATCCTCTCTGAAGGGACACAGTGGCATGAAGAGGTGACCAAAGACATTATCTGTGCAATGAACACTGTACGAGCGACATCAGTGAGTGTCGTGTGTCTGTTGTTGATGGATCAAAATGTGGGGCAAAAATCCAGAAAACAATTAATTGTGCTGCCACCATGCATGATGTCCAACACGACAGAAAGTGAATGGCTTGTCGGCATAAAAGCACGTCACATCAAACTGGGCGACGACTGTGTCATGTCACATTGGACGGAGGGGAAGGGCTGGTGCCGATTAACCTTTGAGGATGGCCAGAAGCCTTCGCCAATGCTGGCAAGTCTTCGCAGGGCGTCGCTCTTCCAAGTCCCCCCCACCCCACCCCAGCCTCATCCCATCCCCCATAACCCTTTTTCTCTTCAGTCTTCACCCCCTCTCTTCCTGCCTCTCACTGAATATTTTCACATTCCCCGACTATGAAAACACTGCTAACAGCCTGTATGTGTGATGTGAATGAAGCTGCGGGCGATGCTCGTCAGCCAACGTGAAGAGACACAGAAAGATAGAATAATGCATGCTGATGAGGGCGAATGGCTTTTAAAGTTCGGTGGCCACTGCGGTACCGCTCCATGGTGGTGAATAATTCCCTCACATGAGGCAGGCTAATGGCTCTACTGGTGGCAGCATGCCACTCGGGAGCGCCGTGGCATTTTGTTGATGCCACTTTTGAACTCAGATGTTGATCTTCCCATACAAAGACAAACAGCAACTATTATCAATCTCTCAAAAATTCTGTTGTTCTTTTGCCTGATTATTATACAAATTTTGGTCACTTTTATTATTACATTAAGTTCATTTGAGAATTTGAACAACTTACAACGGGTGCATCTCAGTAAATTACAATATAATTGAAGAGTTTTTACTTTTATTTAGATCAAATTATTACCAGCCATGCAGCAACCCCCAACCCTCATATTACCCATATCTTTTCAAATACATTTCAATTTACTGAAGTGCATCTATTGCTTCAGCAAAAATGTTCCTACATGTTGATCTCTTGCAATCAGAAAAGATATGACAGCTTCATTGTTTGAGATTCAGTCTACACAAAAAAATTAATCAAAGAAAGTAGCTTAATAGGACAAAGAAACACCTCCACTATCAAAAATCCCCTGCCATAATACAATCTTCTAATTCTTTTCACAAATCTGAAAGGAAAATAAAGAGGCGACCAGATGATTCAGTTCCTCAGTCGTACAATTAAAAACCTGAATGTGTGACTTGTTCACACTTTTGATTTCCAAAAAGTAAACGAAAATAAAGGTGACATGTTTTCTTGTTATGACCCTGAGTCAGAACTTTTAATTACATTTTAGCAAAGCTGTTTTCTCACCCTGCCAGAAGGTTGGTGCTGTCCCTCAGTTGCATGTGTCATTTTCAAGATGTTGTGTTGCAGTTGTTGAAGGGTGATCAGACTCGATATTGGTGGTGCACATTTTAATTTGTCTGTCAATCATTTTTCTCTTTCTCCTTTTTGGTATACAAGACCAGCACAATGGGTTCTAATATTTATGTTTACTGTCTAAATCTGTATTTTATGCTGATTTCTTCCATCATTTAAACATCTTCTAATTTTGATCCACGTTTCAAAGTATCGCTGTCGCGCTTTTAAAAAGTGATGGCTTCAAAACCACAAACAATTTGAATGACCTGGTTCCTAATCTCCTTTTCATTAGATGTGCATGGAAAAGATAGGCCAGAGATGGGATAAACTCAAAAAATACTGTGATAGAATGCTATGTCCATCCCTAATGCAGGGATTGACCAAGCTGTGTGAATCAATCACATGAATCATAGAGTTACTACCCCTCTCCCACTGTTACTTCAAGCTGTCAGTCAGCTGTACAACAATCTCAAGAAAGGGTATTCCTCTCACAGTCAAAGAGCAAAAAGCACTAAATTCTTTTTTTTAATTAATGTTTTGATGGGAAAATTAATTCCGCTATAAGGAACTAGACTTACCACATCTGTTGGTAAAACAAACACCGTACCGCAGCATTACTAGATAACCCAGTTAATTATCTTGGTAACATGAAATTGTCAGGTTTGTAACATTAATTTACAGGGAGCAGACTAGAAGAAAAGACTATACTTCGTACAATAATCATCTTTGCTTCAGAACTAGGAATACAACTTATCTAATAAAAAGGCAAACAAAAAATACAGTATCTTTTTAAAGACCCTGATGGTTTGAATTTTATTAAATTCTTTACACTGCATGTTATCAAGTTTTTTAGCTTAAAAACTGTGGGCACAGTTTCTTGGAAAATAGAAAAGCTCTTTTTGCATCAACACAGCACCCTATCTATGAAAATAAACTAAAAACCCTTTCATTGCTCTCTGTTCATCTCATAAATGTTACATTTTAGAAACAATATCCTAAGTCATATTATTACTGTGTACATTTATTATGATAAGTTATATAACAGGCTGTATTAAATGGTGTCTCCAAGAAAAAAAAAACTACCTCTGACATTCATCTCATCTCATACATAACCATTTAAATGTAACACAATAAAGTGCTTCGAAAGCTTGTAGAGAGGGCAATCCTTGCAAATGTCTAGAACTAGTGTTTTGGTGGAAGTAGTTTTTTGGACGAAAAAACCCAAATTGTTTTTATTTTTTTTGTTTTGTTTTTGTCTTTTTTGCTTTCCGCCCTCCCTCCTTGCCAGATTTGACTGGCTGGGTCTTTTTCTCCCCTCTTCCTTAAAACTGAAATTCCAGTTGGCAGGTTGTCACCTTGACAAAGTGGAGGAGATTGAGCGTGAGTTGCAAATGTGTAACGTGGTCAGAGCATTGCAAGTGTGGCAGGACTGCCGCAAGCAGTGCGTCTCTGTAAAAGGCGACCAATTTTAAGGCCAGATAATGTGAGGACATATTTAACCGAGGTACAATGTTTGTTTTCTTGTTTTTTGTTTTAATAAGACACACACTCAAAACTGTGTTTCTTTTTAAATACACGAAAACCCAAATATTCCTAAAGCAAAACAGCATACCTATATTATAGTCATTCTAGATTGCAAGCGTCTCCCAGTAATATGCAAGTCATGAAAAACACCTGACAGAATGGATGCTCACAAGAAATATCGACACTGTGTTATCATACTGTGGTTTCTGGTCAGATCCCCGAGCCACACAGGTAATACATTCCACAACACTAGGGGGAGCCCAAGAGCACAATTGAACTCCAGTGCTGTTGGAGAAGGAAAATATCCCAAAAAATACATTAAATATTTATATATAAATACATGAAACATACAAACACTTATAAATAGAGATGGAAAAATATAGAAATAAAAATATATTTAATAATACAAATAAAATAATATATAGTATTTATACCAATGAAATAACATTTATTTAAAAAAAATTAAAATTAAAATTTAATGCATAAATATAAGTACAACAAAAAAAAAACTACATATACACACATATATATATATATATGTGTGTGTGTGTGTGTGTGTGTGTGTGTGTGTGTGTATATATATATATATATATATATATATATATATATATATATATATATATACTAAAAATATGAACGTATATAAAATAAAATTTAAAAAAAACAATTTGACATATTCTTTGGGGTAGGATTTGCTCTTTTACTAATTATTTGTTGAAAAAATAAAGAGCTGCACAGTACTGACATGCCACACTATGCACAGGAAAATAATGTCTCAGAAAACTATTGTTCTTGGAACATTAATCAAACATGAAAATCAATTCTCACTCTACGTTGTACACTAGCTGGATAGAATGATAGAACTTTAGCTTAACAGTCATATGCAGAATAGATGGCATCATTCTGAGCCAGAAAAACATGCTTAGATGTATCCCAATGTCTTTGAAAACATCACAAACCTGGCAACCAAAGTCCATAGACTGATTTTCAATTTAAAATTTTGGCTTGGCTGTATAAAGACGGGTCCAATGACAAAAAGATAACGAGCATTAAGAAGCTTGTCCAACCATTGTTTCTGGAGCATTTTGAGGCTTCTTTATGTATCAGAGATGAGTTTAACTGTAGTTTGAACACATCCAACAGTGCTGCTTATAATAAAAACCTCCTCACTCCTGTGTGAAAACATTTTACGTCCTCAGACAGAAACAGCCAGGTCTATCAGATGTAGCAGCAGACGTTGTGTTTCCAGGCAGCGGCTGTCAGACTGCCGTTCCTGCTGCTCTGTGCCAGACACGTGCTTTCCACGCCTGCCTCCTTTACACAAATGAAAAACAAACTCACACTAACTGGGACCACGTGTTGAGGAGCAAGAATTGGGCAATTTGAGGCAGATACAACAAACTTTATCCTTCACAGAGATTAAAACATGTAGGACAAAAGCTCAAAAAAATTGTTAAATGAGCTTTTTTTTCTTTCTCTTATACAAAAAAGAATGTCAGAGCTCAGGAATAGAAACTGTCCTCTTCACAGAGATGCCTATGTGCGATAGGGTGTGTATCAACTGTAGGCCACCCATCCCCTCTAACTGGAAACACTTTTGTGAAGGAATCCCTTTTTGTGCACAAAGACATCTGAAAGGAGAAGCCCTGCACAAGTGACACATCACAGCCTCAGACAGCTCACTGTGTGGGACAGACAGAGGCTCATTATGGGGTCTCTGTTCAGCATGTCTCACCAGGGAAGCTTGGAGAAGACAGGGGGAGGGGATGGGACACAGAAAAGAGGGTCTACCATCAATGTTTCTTTCTTTCTTGGCTTTAGAATAAGATGGAGATTTATAACCCTTGTTTCCAGGTATAAGAGAAAGCTTTTTTTTTAATGATATCGATACTTTAAAAGGACAAAAAGCATGGTTTTTTTTAGACTTTCTCAATTGACTGCTATGTTTTCATTGAGACAACACCTTTCACAATGGGAGCAAGAACAGATTTCCTCTCTCTCTTTGTAAGTGGCAAAAAATAAAAAATAAAACATCTGACATTTTCCTCCAAAAAATAAACCCTATTTTTTGGCTCAAAAGCCTCCCAAAAGAGAAACTCAAATTTTTACCCTTTCTTTGTGGGTTTAAGGTGTGTTCTCTCGAGGTTTTGGCTGGGGTGCCATCTAAACAGGAGGGGCTTTATGTTTAAAAATAATTTGCGTTTTCAACCATCATGATCTTGCACACCTTGTCATTGCCAAAGTAGAACAACTGTTGAGTGAGTGTGGTCCAACATTTTATTCAAGAGGATCAAAAAGTGCGTTCCAATAACTGAGGGATCCCTTTCTCAGCCTCCCTGGAAAATTTTATTCTAGGTCATTTGAAAGGGGACTTGGATCAGCTGCCGAAACTTGGATTCAAGAGGAGCGATGTAGCTTTCATCCTGGACCAGATCATAACCCTTGCAGGATTGCTAAGAGGGGATAATAGGAATTTTGTCAGTTGTAGTTTGGTCTATGGAAGGTTTATGACTGTTTTTCTAGGCATTTTGTGAGGGTTGCTGCTTTACCCTTTTATCTTTTGCTATACCCAAAACATAGATTGTGATGGCATTTATCTGTGTCCTTTGTCACCGATCCTATTTGTGGTGTTTACGGACAGGATGTCAAGGTGAAGTAACAGAGTTGGTTGTCTGGGCCCGCAGATTGGGTTGGGAATTCCAAAACCTTTCTCATCGACATTTAGTTTGTTTTACTGTTAAACTGCCCTTTTAAAAAACAAACCACACCATCAGGACATCGTCAAGTAAAAAAGCTGCATGTTTGAGCTGGAATCGCAATAAGCTACCAACTACATTCAGCATGTTGCTCTGTACATGAGACAAATGCAACATCAGTGAAAAAGACGGCTATGAACAAGAAACTACCATGTATTGGGTTACACAGACGATGAGTAAAGATTTAAAGGTTTTCACCTCACCTTTACACTATAATGCCAAGAGTATTGAGGAGTCCTCCTCCTTTACAATCATGAACTTGCACATTTTGCAGCTACAACAGCTTCAACTTTTGGGAAAACAGTCCACAGAGTTAAGAACTATGTTAATGGCAATATCTGACCATACTTCCAGGAGAGAATTTGTGTGGTCAGGCACTAATATTGGATAAGAAGGCCTGGCACGCAGTCTCCACTCTTATACATCCTAAATATGTTCTAGTAGGTTGTGGATGGGATTCTCTGTGAGCCAATCAAGATCCTGCAAACCAAACTAGGTCCTTGTGAATTTTGCTTTGTATACAGGCATGTTGGTACAGGAAAGGGACATCCCCAAACTATTCCTACAAATTTGGGAAGATGACGTTTTTCAAATTCTTGATATACTGAAGTATTAAGAGTTCCTTTGACTGAAACTAATGGGCCAGCCCAGGTCCTGAATAACAGCCTCATACAATAATCCCCAATTTACACTTGACACTTTGTAGTAATTGAATTGCCAAACAGAGAACCATGATTTTTCTCTCCAGAGAACATGTTTCCACAGCTTTAGAGTCCAGTGGCGGGGTCCTTTTCACCACTGTGTCAGACACTTTCATTGCAATGGATGATGAAGATTTGAATGCAGCTGCTTAGCCATGGCCCATTTTATGAAGCCCTCTGCACACTGTCTTTGAGTAGATCTGGTCTGACTGAACCAAACAGTTCTGATACGAAAGCACACTGAATGAAGTCAAAGCCCCAATTAACCTGAAAAGCATTAACAGTTAAAAACATAACTCAAAAAATCTTCAAAATTTAATTTTCTAATATAGTAAACTACCTCATAATTTCACATAAATTACTTAATTCTCACATTTGTCAGTGTTTGCTAGTAAAGATGCATCAAATGAGCTTTCAATTATTCATAAAAGACATTTTATATTACAGAAGAATTGGATAAATAGATTTTGCAAAGAATATCTAGTCAAAGAAGTTTTTACACTTTCTTGTGAAACCTCAGAGGACGAAATGTCTCTTACAACACTCTCTGTCATCCTTGGGCTTGTTTTTGCTCTCCTTTGGGTTGTAAAGTCAGGAAATCTTTCCTGAGTAACACAGTGGTATTTTTTCCTCATGAAAAAGTTTTTTTTTTTTCTTTGTCTGACGAGGATAGCACTCAGAAAGATGATTCATAGTCCAAGCCCTGGTGTTTTTCATCCTGCAACGACACTGGTGGGATTTTAAAAAGGGCTTTGAAACCATGGAAATCCATTAAGGTGTCAGTGCTGCTGCAAAGTGCTGGAAAATCAGTGCACATATCTTGCCTGTCTAATTTTATTACTAATCCATGCTTTTTTTCCCATGAAATCAGTCCCATTACTGCAAGGCACAACCGACTGCCAAACACCAGAATCATTTAACAGCATCTAAGTGACACAAACACTCACTCAAACAATCTAAAGCTGGGCCACAGTTCTTTGACTTGCTGTCACAATTTTTTTTAATCAAGTCATCTTATGAAACAAAGTTTGTTTTATTTAATGCAGTACATACTCAAAACTAGTCCACCTGACTCTATTGCTTCCTTGTTTTTTAAAGTGTGAAGAGACTGCATCCAATTTCAGAGGTAAAATTAAAAAAATATAAGATCTGCTTTAACCAGGTACCTGCATGGAAATTACACTACCCAACAATGTGTAGTTCAGGAAAATCTGGGAGTTTGGTCGTGATTGATGCAGAAATGCTAAGCAAAGTTATCCCATGATTAAAATGACCAAAAAGACCAAATACCAGCATTGCATTTGAACGTTTTCACCACCTCTTTTAAGAAGTACATGCTAACCCTTTTAAATTATTCTCTTCAGATGGGTGTTTACCTACTGATTTTAAGAGCCTTCGCTTTAACGTTTCATCTGAACAGAAGTAACAGTGCCACCATGTCTAACACTTATTTCTGACTTGTGTAACTTGGAAAAAAAATGTTTTTAAGCAGTCAAATCGCTATTTGAACATTCATGTTTTAGATCAAATCACAGCACAGAAACAGTACTGCTGAAGGTTTTAAAGAATATAACCAACATGAATCAACACAAGCCTTGAATACTGATATTAGTAAATCTAAATGTAGCCTATAGTATTATTAACATCATTTCACAAACTGAAATCTCTAAATCGGTACATAAGGTTTATCTCTTCCTCAACAGTTAGTCTATTTTTCAGTAAAAATAGATAATGCTTCATCCAAATGTTGTGAATTAAACTTCAGCATTCCACAAGGGTCAATTTTTGGTCCTGCTGCATATTGCCAACTTATGATCCAAGAAAGTTGCTGCACAATAAGTTGCAAGTAAATTATCATGGCACTTGTAGTGTGTGCAAAATTGTTATTGCAAAGGAATGTTTCCAGTGCAAGAATTGTCAGCTAATTTATCCCAAGTGTTATGAACTTGCATTTTACATGCTAATGTAATATTTAGCCAGTTGGACAGAGTCTGACGGTAACAGACATTCACATGGAAGCACAGATGAGAAAGAGAGGAAAGAAGAAAATAAGGATATACGTTTATTGCACCTGATATCATCATATTTAAGATTGATTATTCTCAGTGTTTCAAAATTACATTTTTTTTTATATTCCTGCCTTTCTTTGGTGTTTCCCTATTTACAATTATGTTTCCTGCCCTTTTCCAAGTACATAACATTTCGTTCTAGTTGTCAAATAAATATTTAATGTAGTTTTGGCATCTATTGTTAATTATTCACCTACTTCTTCCATTGATTTACTTTGTTTTTCATTTGATTTGATGAAAAGTGCTTGATAAATAAAATCTGATCATAACTGACTGGCAATTTATCGACCATATCCGCTTGCTACTATCAACATATGTCCCTCAAAACCTTCCTCAAGATCTCAGATAATAAACACACACCGAGCAAAATCAAGCCAATATCCTGCACTTCAGCTCTGCCATCATAATGTTTGACATGAATTCCAGTGTCAGGAATTCCATGGAGCGGGGTGCCTCTCACATGTGGAACCATGAAGTTTGACAGTTTGTTTTTATTATTGATGCAGCAGTTCATTCTTCAGAGGACAGGTGTGACCCGTCTGTCACTTAGACAGTAACCTGAGTCAAAACAACCTGGAGTGAACAGGACAGGCACAAACAGCTTCTTACAAAGGCGAACAAAAATGACACCCTGACACAGAGAAAAGAAGAACACACGCACATGTGTTCCCATCCACCAACAATCGCACCCCCCTGAGCACAAACACAAAGAGACAATGACACACTCAATAACCCAGAATCTGGGGAAAATAGAGGAATTTGACAAGAGGTTTCGTCATCTTTCGTCTTACAGGCTTTCTGGATCCAAGGTTAGTACCAGTCCATTTATTCAGCCTCAAAAGAAAAACCACAGCATCCCAACAAACACCAAAATACTTTTAATTTAGTGTTACATCAGTGGATTTCTAGTCTAATGGATTTTGAGCTCACACACTTTGTGTTTGTTTTGTCACATGGCGTGAGAGGGGTGTTAACTTATTCCTTCCTTGGTCTATGTGGATCCTGAGCTACAGAGAAGGGTTACCTTGAAAAGCACTTAGAATGATGTCATCTAAAATTGAAGTTGCTGAAACAACTGGTAAAAAGACTTTCAATGAAAGAGTTTCATTGAAAAGCTATTTCAGCAATTCAGTTCAAAATGTGAAACATACAGACTTACGACAGAGATTACATATGAATATATGAATATAAAAACGTACCAATTGGAGTACTGCATCCTATTATATTGATAAAATGTTTAGTGGAAGGAAAAATGTAATAGAAAAAGGTGCCAAAGCAACAAGCCTTGAAATGATTGTGAAGCAAAGACCAACAAAGAGTTTAGAGGAGATTCACAAGGTATGGAGATGGTGCTTCAAGAGTCAACACGCACAGGCGTAACCAAAACATGAACTCCAACTGTCACATCCTTTGTGTTAGGCTACTTTCTGACCAGAGACATCAGATAAATCTTACTTGGACAAAGGAGAAGAATGGGATTGAAGTGTTCCTTAGTAGTCCAAAAGTGTTAAATGTTCACCAGAACTGTAAAGAATCCATTTATAAACACTGAAATATTTTACAGTAACTTAATATTGCTACAATGCATCTCCATCCTTGGCTTCCAACTATTATAATAGATCAAAACTGTATGCCGTCCGATTCAGCATTTTAAACACTAGTTGCTTGCTTTATCTTTGGGAATCCAGAGATAATTTCCTAATGGTAAAGCCATTTACAGAACAGAAAGGCAAAGAGCTATTACATTAATGTGTTTCTTATTGTTATTGTCCCAAGGGAGCTCCAACAGACAGAAAAAAGGCTGTCATAAAAATGATTTTAATTTGGTTATCTTCTCGTGTTATGTCAGATGTGAGTGTTTGTATCACTGGGGGGAGGGGTGTTTTTCCAAACAAGAGCCCTTGTGTGGAGACAGCGACAATGCATTTTGTTCTCTGTTAGATTCCATTTCATAAACTGGTACATTACCCAAATTCAGGCTTTGCATTGAAGAGGGAAGGTTAGAGGTGCTTGACTCAAGAGCTGAATGAGAACAGCAGGGAGACATAAAAGAAATGCAAAACTGTTTCCAGATCACTGGGCTACAAGGTAACGCAATCACTATCCCCCTCCCCAATCTTATTTTTACCCTTATCTTCTCTCCCTTTCTCTGTCATATATACTCTTCCTCTTCCCACCATCAAAATGTAAAACCATTTGTTGGATTTTCTGTGTTTTATATCTTTTTGGTCAGGCAGCTTCTAGAAAATAGGATTTGTCAAATTGAAACAAGCCAGAGCTAACATGACTGAGGTAGGCATGTGGAAGCAGGCCACCCTTCATTGTTTAGGCTCTGGGCTGTGCAAGTAATACTTCTTCAATTGTTTATTCATTGCATCCTGGGCCACTGATAAAGCAGTAAAGGAGGGAGAGAAAGAGCAAAGGTAGAAACGGTAGCTGTTTTTTTTCTCTTGCTTGGTGACATTTACGTTGCCTCAAGAAACACCCAGTGCTGAACCCAGAGAACCAAGCAAGCTCAACACATGGTTAGAATTTTGTGCTTTTATAGAATGCATAACACTTTGCAGAAAGTGGGCCCTTGGAAACAATTCATATTATAGTAAAATTGATTATTTTTATCACAGTGCAATAGCAGAACTAAACAGTATCTGAACCTGCAATATTTGTTTAGTTGTGACTGTCCCTATAAATCATTCAGGTGTCATGAGTATAGGAACTGCGTTATGTGAATGAGCACATCTTTTTCTTTCTGTTTTATAAACATTGATGGTTTACAAAAAAACATGAAAACAAAAGAAAATGCCATTCAGCCCCTCTGAGTACTTTGTAGAACCACATTTAGAGATTCCAGTGTTTTCAGCGTCTCGACCAGATTTGTAAAATTAAACATGAAAATGTTTGGCCAAACAGCTCAAGCTCTGCCAGATTGGATGGTTAGCATCAGTGAACACTTATTTTGGAGTTTTGCCACATATTCTCAATAAATTTATGGTCTAAACTTTGATTAGGCTATTCTAACTCATGGATATGCTTTGATCTAAATCCTTCTATTGTACCTCTGTCCATTTTCCCATCAACTTTAAACCAGTTTTTGTGATCCTGCTGAAGAGAGGCAACCCTACAGCATGACTCTGCCACCACCATGTTTCACTGTACATACGTAATAAATTCTGTTTGTCTCATTTCACCAGAGCACTTTCTTTCACATGTCTGATGTGGATGTGACATGACAGCTAATATCTATCATCACCTGAATAAAATACATAAGTGTCCATGACTCGTCGTTTGGTCAGTCATGCACACAGCAGGATTAATTATGGTAGTATTTTGGAACATTTTTGGTTCATCTTTCAAAATCTGTGATTCTTTTTTTGCCGACTCTGATTTCTAGACCTATTTCATCACTTCCTACTTCTGTTTCATACCCATGTAATCAAACCAGTCTGTTTCAGTTTCTTTTTTCCTTTGAATTCAAGTAGTTTCATCTTTATGCAGATAAATAGTCCAAGCTTGTTGACCACTGTTTGGGCTTGTCAGTTCTGATGAAAGTGAAGAACTGTGAGTGGATTATAAAAACTGTAAAAAAAAAACAAAAACAAAAAAAAAAAAAAACTTGCAAACAAGATGTCAAAGCTACCATGGGACAAAATGATGAAGGTGTAAAATAACCAGCACCACTTTTTAACACATCAGGCACTATGAATATATAGAAATAGAATTATCCTTTATTGTGCCACATTGGGGAAAGTTCTGTGCAACAGCAGCAAAGTGGCAGTGGCAGGCAGTAACAGAAAAATAGCCTCACACAACAAATATAAAAATATGTATAAAAAACAGAATAAAGAATAAAAAAGAAAAAATACTGTCTAGTAAGGTAAAATTTCAACATGAATACTGTGTAGTTGTAAAGAATACTCTAGTCCAGAGGAATGTGCAACTGAGTTGGTTAATTAAGAATGTACAAGATGTGCATATCTCTAGGCATTAAAAATACAAACTATTTACAGTTAGTGACAACAGAAAAATGGTAAAGTTGTACATATACTAGTATGGATATAAACACTTATTGATTTTGATGGGAGCAATAATGGTTTTAGAGTCTAACAGCTGCTGGGAGAAAGGATCTCCTATAACGCTCCTTTGTGCACCTAGGAGATATATATATATATATATATATATATATATATATATATATATATATATATATATATATATATATATATATATATATATCAATGCAAAAACTATTTTGGCCTAAAAACAGAGCCAATTTCTCTTTTAAGCAAAGCAAAGAAAATGTCTGTGCAAAACATGTATCACAATTGATCCAACAGAGAAGCTGAAGGTGACAACAGGCTTTTCCACGGTCCATAAGGTCGGCGTGAGAAATGTGCTACTTTACTGCAGTAGTAATCTGTTGCAGACGACTAATTCATTCATGAGGTCGTTCTCTTCAATGTTCATTTTCTCAAAGCAATAAGCCACTTGGTTGAGAGTTTGAAGCAGGGGCTTTTTGTTAAGATAATGCACCCCTGAGCTCCTATTAAAAGCTTATATGAATAACTTTGAGTACAAAGGCGACAATTAAAGGTTTTAGGGCTGCTCTGAAATGTGACTCTGCTTATTAAAATTGGTCCGCGCTGTAGCTTCTGGTGATTTCTAAATTATTAAAAAGGAGGTGATCCTAAACATAAAAACTTGACTCTAATCCATATAAATCCATTAGAGCTTTTGTTAGAAGTTAATTGCTGCATTAGAGTAGCTGGAACTCTTTATCTTTTCCCATTTAAACAGGGTATTTGTCATTTGTGGAGTTTTTTGCCACAAAAGCAGCAGTAGCGGTGAGAAACACTTCTCTTTTAAATACCAAAGGCAGGCTGTGGGGGCTTTACGGAGCCCAACAAATAAACTGAAGGTTGCTTTTGTTGTCAGAAACTAAACCTTTAAATTATAGTTCTGTTTCAGGGAAATGCTTTTTAATGCTCCTATAAAGCAGGACCAAAACAGATTATATGGAAATATAGTTTTAATTTCTTTCAAACTGAGGATCTGCATCATTCAAGGCTCCTTATTAACAATAGTTACATAAAGCAGCTTCAATCAAAGGTCTGACCCTTTTAGCTGCCAAGCAGACATTTAATTGCTTACATAAATTGGGGTAAAGCCTGTGTGGATGCATAAGTGCTTGAAAATTAATAGAGCAAAGGATTTTTTTTTTTTTTTTAATTTAGTTGTCCCTTAAAGCATCTGCATTCACCAAAAATGAAATGAAAAATCCCAGAAAATAATGGAATTTAAAAAAAAATAGCACTGGTTTTCTGTGTATGTACTTACATACAGATTTTTTTTTTTTTTAATACACAGTTTTTGGTGAAATGCAGCATTTCTTTTTCTATTGTGAAACTGCTGGACAGGTGGTTTTTGGGGAAGATTTTAGACCAGTCCAATCACAAATTTGTACTTCCCAGGCATCGCTTTTTACAGAGACACTGTGGGAAATCCAGAAGGGACCTTCTGAAGTGCTCATTGAAGGTCTTAAACTGAATTGGGCAACAGAATCACATCATCTGCAAAAAATAAAAAATTAGACCCTGAAGTTCCCATACCAAGCACCCTCCACTGCACGACTATGCCTTAAGATCCTGCCCATGCTCACTATGAGTAAAACATAGAACTCTATTAAAAGACAGCACCCACTGCTTTTATTAATCTTTCAAACCTTCACAGAAGTATCAGCTAACCCCAATGTCTATCTTCTTAGGAATCCCTACAGGGATAGCAGACACCTTACCACACCATATAAAAAAGAGCAGCAGCAGAGCTGACTTGATATTCTATTAAGTCTAATAAATGGAAATACTGATGGTGAAAATATAACACTCTAAAGTGCACACACAGACAAAGTAAAAGAAAACTGTAAATTTGGTAAGTTACTGGTTGGATGCATTTATTAAGATTTAGCATTTAAAGTCATTCTATTCAAACAATTTTATTCCATATCTTTTCCATTACAGACAATGTTCTAAACTGTTCTGATTAAACTGAACTATATTTAATTTTGTAGACATCTTTTGATGTCATGTTGCATTCAGTTTACACAAAAATAAACAAAACCTGGCGACACAGGTTAGTTTCTTTTGGAGGGAACTGCATGTCTGATTAGTTTAGGACAACCTGAGAAACCTCCTGGTTCGAGCACCAATCAGGTTCAGGGTTGTGAGAGGTCTGCAGTAATTGGAAGGTGTGAGAAATCATTGTTCTGACAAAGACTGATCTATTGCTGAGAAAAGGGTGCTTTTAAAGCAAACAGGGGGGTATGATGTGGACAGAGATGCACTGATGGGAAAATTATTTCAGTTGTAGAAGCACAGAGCTTTCCCTAGAGCATTTTACTGCAAGCTTAGAAAACACACCTATACTCATGTATAAAACACATAAGCTATCCACCACTTGGTATACATGCCAGTTAAATGGCTTAAAAGTCATTTCTAGAAATGACAAGATTACAAACTTTTTATGAGCATGATATTATGCATAAGGGACACTTTTGAGGCTAATAAATCTATCTGCAAACAGTCTCCAGGCAGACTGAAGGCAGCAACAGAGGCAGCTTTGTCTGGTCTAGTTCTGGCTTTATGTACAGTCAGTGTGCTAAAGGCAGTTGTACTTGTTGTTAGCAGCTACAACTGGGACTCCACTGCATTGATATAGACAGACCTCTGTGCCATAGTGCAAACGGAGCTCATTAGCACAATAGGTGCTTGTTTTTTTTTTTGTTCATTCAGTGTAGTATTAATAGCACATTTTTATTTTCATAACTGTAAAACATCTTCATATTAACACAGCCTCAACGTTTTAGCATAGCAAATGAACAAAATATCCTAAAGTGCAAAGTAAAACAGACACTGTACTGCACAATCAATTTGTAAAGTATAAATAAAAAAAATAAAAAAAAAACACACAAAAGACACACACTGCTATTAAATGATGATACACTTACTATTAAATGATGGTTCCTTGTAAAAAGTGAATGAATTGCTAATGTGTATCTGTACTCTAGGTTTCCCTCAAACGCACAAACGGTAACGTCACAGAAGCAGTACAGGATAGGTAAAAACATCAATATACATATAATTTTTGTGCAAAGAATGTTTGACTAGAAGAGTCAAAGATATGACAGAAGTTACAGGTCATCTAGGCTTTTCACAATTATTTTACTATCTAATTTGGCTATACTGTATATTAAAGTATCCAAAAATATTAACATCGAATAGTGTCTTTGAAAATACAACAAGAATTATATATGTTAGTTGTGTATGGATAAGTTGAAATTGTGTAAAAACTTTTTGTGTATGAAGAATTTAATTTATCAATATGCTTTTTTATCGTTCAGTATCATCCTTTTAGAAGCAATCCCTTCTGTTTAGCAGATTAAGGTAAGAATAAAACATTTCAGCCTATAACAGCTACACTCTTGTGTTGAAAGTACTTGCTAACTTTGGTAGCAATATGAGGATGCATTCTGTTATTAACTTGTAAATTTCATTTTATATCATTTTTTTAATGACAGAACTCTTGAGTTTAAATACCCCTGCAATAAAGCTATCAGTCTCAGTACAAAAGAAAAAAAAATAGTTTGGCCAATATGAGAGACACACAAAGGAAAAACAACCAGAAGCAGAGCTGAATGGAGATTGTAAAAGCCTGTGGTTTACAGATTTTTACGTTATGAGTCTTATTATGTCTGATGAGTCTTTCAGAACATTGATAGAGGGATAAATCAAGAGCGTTGCTTCATAACCTATCTCTTTGGTTTACCTTGATGAACCAAAGTGTTGTCCACATTACTGCAGAGGAGGCACCAATCTCAATTCACCCTGCTTCATTCTAGCCTCAGTTGTGAAGAAGACATCAAAATACTTGAACTCCTCTGCTTGTGGCAGAGACTGACCCCCAACCTGGACTGACCATTCAGCTTTTGTTCCGGTTGAGAACAATCGCCCCGGAGTTAGAAGAGCTGACTTTCAACTAAGCTCCTTCACACTCAGCTGAAAACTCCTTCATGACTTTATGACATCAACAGAACCATATTATCAGCAAAAAAAAAAAAATTCTGACTATTAACTTCCCAAGCCAGGTACCTGGTAATGTGACAAGGGGGTACAGGCTTATACTAATGAATAAAAATGCTAACATAATTTAAAAGGCATATCTTGATAAACATGTTGCTGTTCTTTTTTTACTCAAACACATCTGCTACATTGCACAATACTGATAATTGGTAGAGTCAAGTTCCACCCTAGAACTCCCCTGTCCACTGGTCATTAGTTCAATGATTCCTTTCTGCATGCAAGGAAGTGCACAGCAGCCTTAGCTGCCACAAAATCATGCTCAATGGAGATACAACCTCACCCTCCAGCCATTTACCTTTAAGGAAGCCCCCAGAGAAGGTGGTCAGAGAAGGTCAAGGGTGTGAAGCAGGAAAGGGCTCATGAATCCAATGCCTGAAGCGCCCTGATGTTAAAAATAAATGAAAAGTACACCCAGACAGGCCACCTGTGGACTGGATTGTCTGCCTGAAAAAACATAGACAGACATAGCCTGTTTGAACAAATCAAACTGATCAAACAGTTTGTCGAGAAGAGAGAGGAAAGTGAGGGAGATTGGAGAATCTGTTCTCCTGAGTGGAAAACTTCTGCTACTGCCACAGAAAGATAAAGACTTTCTGTTGCTGATCTTGAAAGAAATTTGCATTTGCAGGAAGTTAAATATTCCTCTTCACTCATCTTCTCTTAATGAAAACCCTGACCTCTTCAAATAGCTTGCACTTTTTTTCTACAGAAAAGGCAATATTGTCACAAAAAAGATTTAATATTCCATGTATTTTTTCATTAAATTACATTCTACCAGTTAGTTTTCATTTTATCCCAGTCATGTTACCTTGACTACTGTATGTCAGTTCCTTTAACTTCTACAATACAGTTATAAGATGATGTGAAAGGTACAAGGTTTCAGTGTCAGCAAGTTTAAAAATGAAAAACATTTCCATTCTTAATTACTGCCTCCCAGAAGAAACTCCAGAGAGGCCAAAGCAGCAGTCATTCTATTGATAGTGATGTCTACCATGACCAAAGGGGATGATAGTGAGTGTCGAGACACAGTCTGATGACCCCCATACGACCAAATTAGCTTTGTCGTTTATTCAGTGGGGAAAATAAGTCATTCCAGAGGCAATACATCCAAGGCCAGATGGACTATTACTTGGTCGAGTGTCTTTCACAGTGGGATAGACTATAATCTAACTTTAGAGGCTCTGGAGCAGCTGGAATTGAAATAAAATATAATATATTACTATGGGGAAAAGAAAGCTTATTTTAGACCAGAGAGTGGGAAATATTGAATTCAGAGTGAAAACATTGGTTTCATTTAAAGCAAAGATGAAGGGATTATAAAGTTTTGATATTTTCCAAAGCAAAGATGACTTGCAATGAGAAAACTTCGAACGGCAGTTTAAATCCCATACTTGTGCTTATCTTTAAGTTAACCAACAATCACCAGGAGCTAGAATACATAGGAACCTAAAAATCCTAAATTTATAAACTATATTCATTTTAAGAATTGGGGTTTCTTTATATCTCCCTTCAATGAGGTAAAATATCAAAAAAGACAAAAAAAAAAAAAAAAAAAAAAAAAAAAAAAAGCGGCAGTGTTATTACACATGTGGACTGCCAATCACACATCTTGGTTATTGGCTGGAAGCAGAAGCTACCTTAAGGTGTGTCTTGGTTGGGTCTATCTCTGCTTTTGTCTCTTTTTTTTGGAGAATTTCTTGGACTCTTTGGCTCATCTCTACTTGCTCCACAGGGGGTGTCAGGACAGAACATTTCCCCCAGGGACAGATGTGCTTTCGTGCAGACTGCTGGATCTGCATTAGCTAAGGATAAGGCTGAGCTGCTCTCATCACTTCCAGCAAAGAGAGGATAATTCAGGCATGAACTGTATCCAGCTGTGATAGTTATTTTTTAAAATCCTGTTTAACTGTAAGGTCAATATACATATACATATTCTTATGACATAATGTAAATTTCCATTGAAGAACAGTTATGGTTAAAAGTTCACATGCTTGTCTTAAATTTTAGATTTTAAGGGACACATTAAAACTCTCTATTTCATACAAAAATGATTGAAGAACATATACAGTAGCAATGATTTTTAAAGACAAGAATTAGGAACAAAGTTTTGAATTTATTAGTCCTTTTATTTGGGTTATCTAACCCAAATAAAACCCTTAGTAACCCTAAGGAAGCTGCAGCTCAACCATAGGTTGTGTGTCGCGGTCAACAAGCTTCTATCATAACTGGTGGCATATTTGACCACTCTTCCAGGCAAACATGGTGGAGTTCCTGTCAGAAGCTTTAATTAATTCAGAATCTTAACATTATCCAGAAATATGTGTTCTAAAACTAGTTTTAATTTATGTTCTTCACACATGATGCTGCCACTACCATGCTAAACAGCTGGTAAACTGGTTTTAGAATTGACATCTTAAAATCTCCAAACATACTTCCTGTTGCTGCGTCTACATAGCTTGATCTTTATTTCGGCTGACCAAGGTTCTTTTCTTTAGAAGGTATTTGGACTAAACATGTGGCCAACTGCAAATTTCAATCATGCTGGGGTCAATTTTGGAGGAAGGGTGTATGTCCCTGCTTACTATCTAATCATTTCAAGACAGCTGGTTTCACTGAAGACAGGGTTTGAACCTTTGTGGTTTCATGTTGTTTCTTATCACTCTAATCCATTGCTATTCAGCTTAAACTTATAGTTTGGATCTTCTTCCCAAAATTCCAAGGGATGAGACATCTGGACATTTTTTTCCACTTATATATAAATCATTGAGCTAATGATCTTGGAATCCATAAGTGTTTAGAAATGGTTCCAAAAGACATTTGCAACTCATATAAATCTACAGTTGTACATCTTAAATTTTCATTGAGTTCCTTTGACTCTCCTATTGTTCTGAGTGTTGGCCAATCCAATGAGTTCTACCAAACAAATCTATCTCATGCTGGCAAACAAGAAATAGGCCTTGATCTTGTCTACTATAACAATCTAGAGCCTTCTGTACCTGGTTTTGATAAAAGTATGCCTATATTCACACCTGTATGTACAATCATGAACAACTGTGAATTACAATTATATGTTTTGGATAAAATTCCTAATATTGCTGATGCCAACAATGTCCCTTTTTATCCTGCTGCTTTTTCTCTGCTGTCTGATATGAAAGAAGGTAACGTCCCATTGTACCGTTCTATTCCTCAACTGTCTCATCTTTGCCACTCACAGTGGGCCTCAGGATGAGCTTTTGTCTGTGCGTGCAGGCTCGGCACGCACACACACACAAACCCACAAGGGGCCACCATAACAAGATGGGATGCATGAGAGATTGGCCATGGAGATAACACACAAGCGAGCAGGAATATATTAAAAGCCAAGTGAGACGAACCATGCAATATTAATTGGGGCATTATCAAACATCATCCCAGATTGACTCTCACGGCTGAGGAGCTGCATAGAAATGTACACACGTTTCCTGAAGTGGGTTTCTGTGAGAGGTAATCGGGTATAAATGAAGGAAAATGAAGGGAGATTTGTATTTTAACAATGTGTTTGCCGATATATTCACAGTCAGAGAAGAATGTGGCATAAGTATTCCCTATCTGTTCAAGAGTCAACATGTAGCTCACAAACAGGCAAACACAAATCCATCTGCAAGATTAGAAGGAAGTTATCGAACCCTTCCCACAGTTAAAATGCTCAAATGAGGAAAAGAGAGAAGAAGCCTCCACAGAAAAGAAGGCAGATAACCACCTTCTACGAGTCACACATTAGCAGGGAGAGAGGGATGAAACTGGTTAAGCAAATGATGAGGATGGAGGAAGGACGAGACCTTGGCTTACAGAAGCAGTGCTGAGCATTAAACAGAGCTTATATCCTAAGTACTGACCTTCAAGAGTCGGTGACGCGGCCAGCAGAGTATGAGGTGTGATACTATGTGTCTTTTCTAGTTCAGTCAACCTCAGCATAGCATATGTCACCTACCTACTACCCTCAGATACTCCAATCATAAAGAGGGACAGCTTATTACTTGCAGTGGTGCAAAACGAATTGAGATCCCTTCCATGTATGGACTAAAGAGATTCAATGAATTATTACAAAACCCTTACAAACACCATCTGTCGCTTCTGTTTTCTGTACAGCACTGCCTCCACAGGCCTAGCAATTTTTGACAGCATCACTCGAAGGAAGATCTGTTACCACTATGCATTAATCACTATCAGTTACTGTACATACTGATACTTTAGTACCAATATGTTGCCACCATATTTCTTACACTTTATATACTATGCAAAAACCTACATCAATTAAAGGTATTATACCTCAGGAGTCTATGATCGTGAACGTTTTCAAAGCCCTGTGATCAAATATGGAGATTTAATGTCTCCCAGTTGTTGTTTGGTATTGATATAGCATGTAAAACTGGAGATATGAGCTTTTCAATTTGAAAATACCAAAATATTTGTTCTGGTCTAAAGATTCAAGGATTGCAACACTTTATTGTCACTCAATATCTTTGATATTTCATGAGACATACTGCGCATCTTTATACCTTAACTTGCATGAAAGCACAGGGTCATCTGTTTACAAAATACAGTGAACCCTCACCTATTTGGGGTTCAGTATTCATGGAGTTTTCTGTGGAATGTAACTTCAAATGAAAAAAAAAAAAAACCCTCAAAAAAACCGCTTACTCGTGAGTTTACTCGTGGATTTTTTGCAGAGCATATCCACGATATGCTCTGCAATATATATATATATATATATATATATATATATATATATATATATATATATATATATATATATATATATATATATATATATAAATAAAAGCTGAAAATACCTAAATACAATGCTACTTGCTATTGACTAGCGTTTGCCAATCCAGGAGCATGATTTATCTTCCTATCTTCCACCGTAAAGTGTATTAATAGCACTAAATTTTAATACTTTACCATTCTAATAGAAATAAATTACCTCTTTTATGCACAGGTATTACACAGGTATTAGAGGCAGCCTTCGTCACCATCAATGTCAAAACAGCTCTGTGTTATTTCAGTTCAAATTTGCAGGTCACAGTTCACCGAAGATGAATATGACACAACAAACCCTGAGTGATGTTTAAGGAATTTTTCCTGATGACCCCTCTCTGCCCTGAAGCGTACACTGGACTGTCAGGCTGCATTGACTGATATTTAAGTGAGAGCATGTGGGCAAGAGCCCACAGCATGTCACACCTAACGCCCCCGTGTACACATGTGCTGGAAAGTGACGACCCGCTGTAACTGGCTTGGCAGAATGGACAGCTCACAAGGAGGCAGCTGTTACTCGTCACCACCCCCTGTGAGGGTCAAGCTGGGCTCCCTCGTACTAGCGAAAGGTTTAAATGTGAGGAACAGTCTATGGAAAATCACTAGACTTGTACAATGTCCACTTTCATCTGCTTGACATCAAGCTGACACCGCATTTGTTGGTCGCATTTCATGTTGTTCACACATTTCATGTCAGCTTGCAGTATTTGCTTTTATCTGACAGTCGAACATGATCACATTACCCAAACAGCCAATCCATTGATGAGAGCAAATAGATCTGACAGACATGCTGACAATAGACTGAGTCAAATCACCACATGTGTTAACAAACTCCCTCTTGATAAGATCGTTCCACTTTCAGATTAATATTCAGTTAATTTTGAAGACAAAGTTCTTAAATACTTCATCATTGGCACAACAACCTAAAATTGTGCATTGTTACTGTATATGTTTACTGGTCAGTTATTTAAGTACAATACATGAATGAACTTGATGTACAAACATGAGACTGATCTGCTAAATCACACGAGAGGCTTCAGTTTGTGCTTTTATAAAATTAGTTTTTCATTTTCTTTCTTTGAGACTTGGTAGCTCATCTAAAATACCTGCAGAGAAACAATGTGCATGTGACGAATGAAACACAAAAGATATTAATACTCAGTATACAAATAATAATAAAAAAAAAACAATAAACATGAAAATATTTATTTTTTTATTTCATTAATAATTGAATTATTTTTATAAGCTTTAAGAAGACTTTGGTAGCATGTTGAAATATTCACTACCTGGCCAAAATAAATATATAAACAAATAAAAAATATAGTTTTATCCTTCATTTATATATTTACTTATTTTACCAAGAAGTGCTAGGTTTTACTCTCACTGTGAAACGTTTTAATAATTTTGCAAATAAAGATAAAAGCAGTTATTTTCAGGTACATTTTCAAGATATTTTTTTATTTATTCCTACTTTTCTATCGAACAGCCTCAGGCAGGCTTTGAATATCATGGCTAAACATTTTAATCACAATTTCTAAAGCCACACAAACCTCCTGGATGGAAAAAGTCAGTTGAATTATGAACTGAACTCATAACCTGCTGCATAGATAAATATGGTTTTTATTTATCCATCTCTTGAAACTTTTACACCCTTGACCTACAATGAGTTTAGAGGAAATGCTAAAGCAAAATATTTTGTTTATCATTCCTTTAAGCTCACACCCCCAGCCTTTATACAACACTTTATATATTTACTGAACCAGAACACACGGGTTACAGTATAGAGTACATTATGAAGCAATGACAGATGAGGAAGAAATTGTTGACGTGTGCTCCATAGTCCTTCATTCCCCTTCCAGTGCAGATCCTTCTCTCCCTATCAGCTCTCACAGAAGCTCTGAACAGTCATTTTGCCAATCTGTCAGAAGACTCGCTTTGAATAGTTTCCCCACAAGAAACCGGCATTTATACAGCATATAAATTCCATATTCACGCCTTTGGATTTATCGTTTTCTTTTAGTTCTCCATCACAGAGGCAGAGGAAGTAATTTAGAGCCGGAATATGGAGAGTGCCGGCCGGTGAGAGATAAAGATGCCTGTGCCTATCCTACCCCCGAGGGAGGTAGGAAAATAAAATAAAAAAGGGAACATTATTGCATTTTCACAGATGGGCTCTCTGAGAAGCTGCTGTTGCTTGCAAAGCCAAAAGCAGTTAGAAGTATTAAACTTCCAAACATTGCACTTCATAAGCTGTGGTGGAGGAGCTGTTGGTTGCTTCAGAGATGCTGCAGTAATCTATCAGCTGACAGTGGAGGGATGTGTCAGCAAAAGGGGGTCACTTCAGCAGAGAAAGACTGGAATAGTTCAAATGAAACCCTCTGTTCTCAACAACTAATTTAAGAACGCTTAAGTACATCTTCTGGCAATTTACATCACTGACATCATAAAAGGCATCTTGCTGCATTCAGGATGAGGATTAAGACATGTAAATCTAAGGATTATAGATTAAATTAAAATCATACAATTAACATGAACATTAACTTGATATAAACTATTGAAACTAAATTAACCTTAAATAAAGTGGAAGCAGGTTGTTGACTTCCGCAAAGAGATTAATAATTAATCATGTGAATATCTTAATTCTTCAAAATGTGAAAAATAATAAGAAATACTGAATAAAAAAATGATTAAAGATAAAATAAAAAAATTACACATGCAAATTTGAGGCTGAATTCACCATAAAATAATTCATTAAAATAAAAATAAATAAATAAAAAAAAACATCTTGAAATCAGAAAATCAATAAATTAAAATATAAAAATTAAAATGAAACAAAGATACATTACTCTTGGACACTCTTCAAAATGAGAAACACAAGAGAACATGTCATTTAACCACATAGATGTGTGCTAATCTCCAAAAGTTAAGAAATTGCTTCCAGAACAAAAACTACTGACAAACCTAGGTAATCTCTTCAGTCACAATAGTTTGAAAGCTTAAAACAACTGGAACCTTAACAACAACAACAAAATTTCCAAAGTTGGCATAATGGAGTCGTCAAGTCTTCATAACAACATTAGATGCTATTTATCTGTCTAACTGCTTACTTAGGGGACATGCCTACCATCACAAGCATAAACATGTTAAGCCAAACGCTACTGAGACTTGAACGTTAAACACAAGTTTTGATCAGATGAGACTAAGATTGATCTGATCAACAGCACACCACATGGGTTTGGCATGAAATGTACCTGAATCTGTGAAGAAAAAAAAAAAAACACCTCATACTCACTCTTAGGTACGAAGGTAAAATATGATGCTGTGGGCCCGTTTCTCCTCCAGAGGCCCTGACAACCCTGTTAAGAGTGCATGACACCAAGAACCAAGACATTTTACATACAAATTTGCTGCACTCCATAAAAAAAACTGAAAACTGGTTTCAAGCAGGATAATGATTCAAAGACATACAGTCAAGTTAACACAGATAGGGTTCATTAGAAACAAAATCAACCTTTTTTTTTTTAAAGGCAACCTCCATGCCCAGACCTAAAACCTGTGAAAAATTTGAGTGCCTGAGAGAGAACCCAGGACTCTGCATGATCTCAAGAGATTTTACAATGGTCAAATAGCCCTCTCCCTGTGTCCTCCAACCTTGTCAAATGCTATAAGACAAGACCAGCTCTAAATGTAATTGAGATAAATATTAGATTTGTTTTTAGTGCAGAAAGGGGCATGCAAAAACAATTTCTTCAGTGCATGTTCTTTACTGGTCTTTGTTCATTTTAAAAGAGAAATTTAAGTCTCCAAAACACCAAACCTTTTATCTTTTTTGTTTCACCTGTTTTAAGACATAAAAGTGAAAACTTTTCTTTGACATCATCTTAAACAATTGCACTTCAGTTTGTGTCCGTCTTATTTTGCATAAAATAAAATAAGTTATCAGGATATAAACTGTATAATTCATATACATTTACTGAACTCATATTATGCTCTTTTAGAATCTAAATGCCATCTACAGAAGCTCCATAATGAAGGAGTGGAGTGTTATGAGGCTGTGCAAAGAAAACCTCTCTGCTCCTTGATCTGACTTGAGGTGATGGGCCTGCGCATGTCTCTGTTGTTCTAACCGAGTGATAATCATGATCCATTTCCCAGTCAGCCATCCGGGGCCGAGGTGTTGCATCCTCACATAATCCATCAGCAGCAGGGTTTTTGTCTGGTCAGATAAAGGCTGTAATTAATTATGCTGGAGGGAAAAACTTCATTACATCGCCGAACCTTGCCTTTAATGCACCTTAGCCTTACCAGCCAACCCTGTCTTGGATATGTCTTTACGTTCTTTTGCTGTTGTAACAAATCATTGTTTTTTTTTTATTCTGAAACATTATCTTATTTTAAAAACTCTGAAAATATATTTTCCGTGTTTTGGGTTAAAATGCGTTTGCCATTAATTAGCATATGGAGTGAAGAGACATAAATCAGCTTTTCTGGGCTTCACTCCATTATTGGATGAAGGAGAAAAACCAACATGTTAGAAGTTTAGCTCCATAAAAGTTATAGTTATTTGGCATAAAAAACAGAATACACTGAGCCTTGTGAGAGTACTCATAGCCCTTAGGAACTCAAATAACAATGTATTTTATCAGAAATTTACATAGCAAACCAAGACAAAGTAGTGCATTTTAGCCTTACTTAACAGAAATACAAATCTAACTTCATTTATTTTTTTAAAACAAATGTGCGTGAACACTTCATTTGTGATAATTTAATAACCTTCACAGTTATTTTCAAGCTTCTTACCCAGCAAAACAATTTCATGGTAATATCAAGTTAAAAGATCCTAATAAAAGAGACAGAAGCTTTAAAAAAAAAGCCAACCTCCAAATCTCAGATTATTCACATCAGCAAGAGATGTCAGAGATGGCTGCAATCTTTTTATACCCCCCACACCCTCCTGAAGTCACTGGGAGTTCATGTTTAACATCGAGTCAGCTTCAGTTACACCAAAATGCACCAAATGACTCACAACAAGCAGCACACTGGAGAAACAAATCTCACTTCATGGTTCAGTTCAATCTGGAGTCACTGTAAATCATGCATATGCTGGAACTGGCTCAACACAATGAAATGTCACCTTTTTGATTGACTTTACATCATGTTACACCAAAATTCATTCTTAAATGGAGGTTTAGGAGCTTCCATTAACTCAGAGATTAAATGAGCTTTACATAAGCATCATACAAATCAAGTCTGGATTTTAAAATCCAAATAATATGTAATTGAGCAAATTTATGACAGAACAATTGTTCCACTTAAGGAGTATTTTTAATTATGGGGAGCTACTCTGTGTGAACAGTTATTAGGCAAGTGAGCGTTTTGACAGTATAATAGTTCTTATGAATATTGTCCAACTCCAAGCTGTATAAATTGGAATACTTGTTGTATTCAAACATATTCTGTGATGTTTCTGGTTGTGGATAAACGAGATTAACACCATAGATAAAAGTGTGTATAATTATTAGGTAGCTTCCATTTCTCAAGCAAAATAGACCAAAAGAGAGATTTAAATGACTCTGAAAAGTCAAAAATTGTAAAAGGTCTTTCAGAGTAATATGGCAATCTTAAAACTGGCAAGATATTGTGGCAATATTATAAAACTAATACTGACAGAAAATATTTGGAAAGAAAATATACCATTCTCTTCCAATGGAGATGCTCCACCCGGTCAGGCTCTCCACAGTCCTGTATGTCATCAATCATGGTTAACAAGGCCAAAAACAGCAAGTGTAAATTACCTACAAAGCAGAACTGCCCCTCCCCCACGTGTTGCTGTACACTGCTGCTCCGCTGGCTGGAAAAAAAGCCTGTAACACTTTTCTGCATTGGAGTATTTGGAAATATATCTGGCTACAATCAAACAGGGATTGTCTCAATTGCAAAAGACTACATGGATGCAATATTTGGTGAGATATTAGAAGAATCTGGCATTCACGTTCAGCATAGTGATAGCATATTTAGGCATTTGGATGGACAATACCTGCTCTCAATGCTCACAGCTGATGTATATCTTTAGTGAATGAGATGCTAAAGCTAACAGAGAGTTTTTGGGGTTGTGAAATAGTAAAGAAAGGAAAGTGTCAGCAGACTCAACAATGGTATCATTATTAAAAAATTATGAAACATTTTCCTGACATTGTGCAGCCCTACTTAAAACTGTAGGTGGTAAGCTCTTATCAACATGTCTGTTACACAGTTGACTGATGGCCGGAAGCCAGAGCAGATAGCATGACTAATCAAGCAGCTATTATGATCTTACAATGCTTGTGCTATGCTATAATATTATGCACATCAATAAATAAACAAACTTATAAAGACTTACTGAATTGAATAGGTTTTTCTGTACTAATAAGAGTGAGACCAAGGTACAACAATAAAAATGACCTTATTAAGACTCTTTACCAGAGTTGCCAGTAGTTGTGGATGCTGCTGTATGATATCACATCGACTTCACCCCTGAGTCATACTAAAACCAGAGAAAAGAGAACCACACCCTCAAAGAACAAAGTCTCTTAATTGAATATGTCTTTGGAACAGCTGCAAAAGCGCAACAACGTGACTGCTTAGCAATTACTGCAACCTGATGAACTCTGAGGAAGCATGGCTTTGTTCTGTAGACACTATATTAATGACACGAGTACACAAGACAGATCAACAGCTGGACTTGAAGAATCAATAAAATATTCAGCCTCCAGCTCCACACCTCACTGAGCTGAGGGGCATGTCCTAGTTGTTTATTCAGAGGAGCGACGGCTTGTTTGCTCGTAATGAGCTTCCTCATTAGGGTGGAGGAGAACAGGCTTGGAGAATGTGTGTGTCATGGGGCAGGTGTGTTAGTGAGCAGGCTGTGAGGAAAGGGAGGCGTGCTCGTGCTGTCCGGATACTGAGTGCTATGATGAACATAAGCAAGTTTTACATTCGGAAGTGATAAGAAAGAATTGCAGTAGATTAAATTCATTAATTACCGACTTCTCTTGTTACAGTTTTCCTTCATTTCTCTTTGTTTACATGAACATCTCTTTGTTTCATTGTCTCTCCTTTGTTTTCTCCCCCCTCCTTTCCATTTTACTCAGGCAGACAGTCTTTTGGGAGGATGCAGGGGTTGAAAGTAAGAGCGGCACGTCCTTCTACCAGGAGGAATCGATTGATAAAGTGGGGGGCTACATACAAGCAGAGCTACTCTGGCCCTGGTGGGGAATACCGTCCCGCTGGAATCCAGTAATCTGGTACAAACACGCCTTGTTAAACACACAAGCAGCATTCTGCATTCAAGAGCAGCTGATGGTATTAACAGGCAGATTATAAGGAGAGGTCAGGATTTACAGTACAGAGAACTGACCGATAAATCCAGCAGCTATGATGGATTTCTTTTTCAGTTTCACTCAGCTAATATATAATGCAGATTTGTATTCCAATGGGGCAGAATAATACCATCCCTTTACTGAGAGTCACATTCAAACCCATTATCTTAAACCTATCAGAATTCCTAACTACTCCTAAGTAGATACAAACAAGCAGGTTAAAGGTTGAACACCTAGAGGATAGACAGTGTGTTTTCATATGACATTTTCTGATGAACTGAAACTGGGCTACAGAGGTCTACAAGGGATTGGAGAGCTATCTATAGTGAGTGTTTGATGATAATCCACCAAGCAATACAGTCTATTCAAGGAGGTCCAACAGGAAGGATGTCATCAGGGAAATTAGTCATTCTGACAGCAGCTTTATCCTTCTCTGCTCTCTAGGAATGTCCTCTTTTTGATTCACACATTGCCTTTCCCTCAGGGTCACATAAGTGAAATGACAGATTATTCTACACAAGTGGACAGATCCAATTCCCGTTTTTATAGATTTTCTCTTTACAGCAATAAAATGTAATTCAAAATATTAGCAAAAATATAATTCTTGCTTGGTTTTAGGGGGTTCAGGACATCATTGATGATCTGGTCTATACCAGGTTAGTTAATTCTTAAATCTAAACCTCAAATGTACAAAAACACACAACAGATTCCACACTGACAGTTTATAATTAAACAAAAGAGGAGCCAAAATGATACCAAGTTCATTGTAATTGATTAAGTGATCATCAGCAAATGTAACCACCAATACAAAAGCAGGAGTTTTAGCAGCTTGCATGCAAATGTGTGCTAATTATAACATACTGATTGACAGACTGAAAAAACGGGGTACTTTGGGCAGTCTGGCACTGTAATCTATTTGTTCAGATCCTATTTGGCAGACTAGGACTACTTTTTGTCATTTGACAATTCTAAATCAGAGGGAACATAGATCATATGTGGCGTTCCTCAAGGCATCATTCTCAGGCCACTTTTATCCAGTATCTATAATCTGTTCCAACCTCCTATTAGGGGTACTACAAGATGACACAACTTCACGGTAGTCACAATGTCCTAAAATTTAATGCAGAAAAGATACAAGTTATCATTTTTGATCATAAAAATAAACATAAGAGAACAGCACTCAAAACATGCATGGAACCTAGCTGTCATTGTGCACCTCAATTTTTAACATAAAGTCACATGAAGTCTATTACCACCTTAATAACATTTCCAGAATAAAGTGCCTCCTATCAAAACAGGATACACTGAAAATGATGCATCTGACTGAACCACAAAACTTCTGGGGCATTGTAGTTTAGACACAAAATCAAAGTGGAAATGTGTGCCGAAAAACAAATACGGCATAAAAACCTCACAAACTGTCAAGCAAGGTGGTGGAGCTGTTATGAGCTGGGCTTGTTTTGCTGCCAAACAGCCTGGGCACCTTAAACTCGTTGAATTGAGTGTGAACTCTTCTTTGTACCAAAGTATTTAAGAGTTTATTCTGAGACAATATGTCCAACAACTGAAGTTTGGCTCTAACTGGGTCATCAGAAGGATAATAATCCAAGCACAGTTGCAAATTTAGAACAGAATGGCTAAAAAAAAAAAATAAAAAAAATTAAAAAAAAAAAAATCAATGTTGCAGTGTCTCAGTTAAAGTCTACACCTCAGCCTGTTGAAATGCTGTGATGGGAACCAAAAAGAAGAGAGATTTACACAAACAAATGTCTGCACACCGAAATGAATTGAAGCAAGTATGTAAGAAAAATTGCTTAAAGTTCTTCACATTATTGTTGCTAAAAGTGATTTTACAAGCTATTGGATAATGGGATCTATACAGTTTTTTTACTCACTGCTTTTATACTTTAGTTTGTTCAATAATTAATGAAGTTGTGGAACTTATTGTGTGTTTTTATACCTGAGGTGAGATTTGAATAGTTTTTAAACCTGATTTACATGTAGTAAAATGTTTTCTTATGTCCAGATTCATAAAACCTCAGCCTGAAAGTGGATATACTTACTTTTTACCATGGCAAGATATATTGGGCCCCTGGAATATTCAGGTAGTTGATCTTGTTCCCCTCCTCGCTAGTTGAAATCAAAAGTCATGCAGTCGGTTCGTGTTTTCTCAAATGATCACTGATCTTCCTTTTGGGAAACCTGATTCTGAACACTACAAAAGCTGTATTCTGGCTTTTACCAGTGATCGTCCTGCCAAATGAACTCAAATCCTGTACAGAACAACAAGTCAGTAACACAACACAAAGCACAGCAGTTATAATTAACCAGGCCATCTTCATTTAGCCACGAGCGTAGAAAATGAGTGTTGATGGACACCGTGTTTCTGCTGCCGACATTGAATGTCAGCAGTTTCAGGCTTTCGCTGACGGGTTCATATGCAAACACGTCTGTTCTGACTGATGTAATGCATTGGGAAAGTCTTCATCTAAGACACTGACCGAATCTGGGTTTTCATTGCCTTTTATAACAATCATCTCTGCAGTTATGCTCAAAACTGATTAAATTTTAATGTTTTATGAGTGTCTCCTTATTTTGCTATATATCTAAATAAGAATCTGAGTAATCACCAAGGAAAATAGTCCTGCAACACATCCCTACATTGTATATTGAGTATTCCTACCACCTCACAGTGTAAATCCAGTACCAATGCCAGTGCCAAGAAAAGATGGCTAAGGTATTGATTGCAATAAAACACCTTCAGCTCATCATGTTAAAGTCTGGGAGGAAACAGTGCTCACCCAGTGTGAGCAGCAGGGTTGAAGCTCCAAAGAGGTCTTAAACTTTAAAAATCCAATCTTAAGATATTTTAATATGGAAGACATGATGCATTTCAATGGAAAGTTGGAGATGAAAGTCAGTGTTGCTGGATTCTCGACACTCTGGTGGGCCATAGCTGATCCCAGGGGGGAAAGTGCATGCACATTGAGTTTTTTAAGATGACAGGAGCCTGTATAGGACACTGTGTGCTACCTTGTCAGGTCATGGTTGTGTTCTCTGAAGCCCAGAGGTAAATGTCAGGGCTAAAAATGTGAGTCTTTATAGAAACGGAATGCTTCTGTGAGTTCAAGTCTGAGATTTAAAAAAAATCTTAATACGCTTTTGGTCTTCAGAATTACCTCCATCCTGCACCACAATCAGCTACAGTGAGAGGCCATCATTAAAAACAGACAATGTTGTCTGACTCAAGCTCAGAACAGATGTTTTTAAAGCTCGTACAGCAATACTGCAACTCTGGTAGAGGAGGATGCTTGAGACAAAGGAAAGTAAGAGAACAATCACAGCAGGACTTGACTGTTCTCCATATCTAGCAGAAGTCTGCCATCCTGCACTAACTGATATGAAGGAGACAGCAGGGCAGTGACAACATCCCCTTCCTGGATTTGTTTTTTGCCAAAAAATTGAGAAAGTTGAAACTGCTTCATCATGTGCATTTTGTCTTGATTATAACTTTTGTCACCTACAAAAATAAATCCATTAGATGACATCAAAAGGTGAATCAAAACTTCTATTATCAGCAGACTGCATGGAGAAATTTCTGATTGATCAGCCCTGGGCTCGACTAGCCAGTCAGAAACTCAAAAATGTGGTGCTAACCTTGGTAATCACAAATATTCAACTCAGTTCAAAACAAAAATATTCAATTAATCCAAAAGGGACTTTAAATGTTGTTGTAACTCATTTTATACAATTTTCTTCAAAGAGTTGTAGATGCTGATGACTGTGGGGAAGAAGAATACCCTGTAGTGGTCTGTATTACAGCAGTTCTGAAGAAGCCTCTGACTAAAGATATTGTTATCATATAACAATTTCATGAAGAGGATACTCAGGGTTCTCTGCATTTTTCATGATTTTATAAACAATCCTTAATATTTTAACATGCTAAAGGCAGTTTAAGATGTCAGCTAGAAATGAGTTTATCCTTATTTTAAATGTATAAAACCCTGTTTTACTGGGACTGCCCTTTCTTACACACAGTGTGACATCGTCTCTTCCCTTGATGTAAAGAATTTATGTTCCTCATATCAGGAGGGCTAGAAACAAAAATATGAATGTTGTTGATTATAGTTCTTAAATTGTAATTGGCTAAAATCTGTATCAGCAGGTTGAAACTTTTCCCTATGCTGATGTTTGTTTCAGTCTCAACTAGCAATGAAAATTTCAGCAATTTTTCTGTTTTTTTATCTTCTCAGCACTGATGACTTTCCCCACTGCCATTGTCTTATTTCATTCCACTGTTGTGTTTCTCATATGATCATGCAATGCTGTAACAGCCTGCCTGCTGGTACTGTCCTCTACGCTGCATTATGTCTAACTCTGCAGCACCCCATTAAGCCTTATTGTCATATTGTCTCTGATATTATATGTAGGCCTAATGTGAATTCAGCTGCACATATCGGTGTCTGCATGCACCGTTGGCTGCTACACCTGTGATACATGCACAATGATCATTACAGTCTTTTCATACTGCAAGGTTTTGTAGAAACAAACCTTAAAAACATCCAAGTATAAGCACAGTAAGACGTCACAAAGTTTTTGAAATAGAAAAACAGAGTTGTTAGAGAGGGTAAAAAAAAACAATCTGAAACTCAAAGTTCAAACATTACAACAACAAGGAACCAATATATACGATGTATATTTTATCTAAATTACAGAAATTAAAGAAAGGAAAAATAACTTTTGAATAGATAATAAGCAGAAACCAATGTATTGACAAATTAGGACAAGTTGATTGCCTTGTTGATTTTCATCATTCCGGAAATCTCAATGACAATGGGGAGCATAAAAGGATGAATCCATATTCCAGGAGTACTTGTGTGAAAATACCTTTGTAAAAGGTTTATTGCGTATGGTCTACAGACATAAGCACTGATCCAAGAGGTGACGAGATGTTACAGCACTGGTTAATGATGCTGAAAGTTCTGGCATCAAATATGCAGCAACTCGCTTCTATTCCCACTTTCTGTCCTCTACTTTTACATTATATTAGCATTCGTTAATGATCCAGGGAATACCGCAGCAATTGTCCTCTTGTTTATGTCCTGTCTGGGCGATGACATTCATGCCATCTTCGCCTCTGCTTTGATTACAGATTGAATCAAAAATGAGCCTCTTCAATAAATTCACACAGGGTGAAAGTATCATCTTAGCCTGGAAGAAGAACTCAGACAAATGAGAAGTGGGAAACCTAGCAGAGGCGATGGACTGAAATGTCTGATGGCGTCTGGTGGAACAGTTCAGTGGAAATGTACCCTAGAGGGCTTTTCACTGACTTATGGAGATTGATCTTCTTCACACTGTGAAGCAGACCAGGTGAGACATGGATCTGTATTGGGAATAGGGAATCATGTCTCTATTATTGATTTATAAAGGATCAAACTGATGGAGAACAGACAGATGCGACTTAAAAAGAAGCAACAAATGAGCCAGACAAAAGTAGGCATTAAAAAACAGACAGAGGGCACAGAATTCATTAAAAAAAACATGAAAAGAACATGAGAAAATTGTATAGTAAGGAGCCGTCTGTGTCTCCAATTTTTAAAGGACCATAAAAATGGTTTTGCATGTTTCAGGCAATAAAGTACAAATTACAAATTCTTGCTTCAAGACATTCTATAAAAGTCTACACTGCTAACCTGAAGCCAAGTCTGCTACTGTTGTTGCTGCTGCTGTTTAATATCTCATTAAAAAAAGAAACAATCATAAAACTTCAAAAATTGCTAAAATCATAAGGAAACATCACCTCTGATTCCATCAGTGTTTACAGCATGCTGAAGTCAGCCATAAAAGCTGCTAAACCTTGGATGATGACTTTTCAGTAAAATACTGTCAATAATTAACATTGACACAAAGAAGGAAAACAGATCATACAAGTTATAACTCAAACTCGTATGAGTTTATGACTGGGTTGAAAGTTAAGCTGCATAAAAGTGCAATGTGTGAAGAAGAATTATCTTATAAGAGAAATTACTAAAGTTATAATGAAATGTCACAAGGAAATAGTCTAAAGTGTAATGAATTTAATTATTTTCTGTATTCTTTAAGAAGTTAACCAGAGGCTCTGTTCACACTTGGTGGTCAAAATAGTGAACTCACTTCAATTCAATATTCAGATCGAGACCACCCATCCATTCATCCATCCATAAACTTATAGACCACATATTCATCTATCCATGCATGCATCCATCTAGCCATCAATTCATCCATCTATTATTCTCCATCTATTGTCCATCCATTAACTATCCACCCTCAACCACAACTGATAGACCACATATCCACCTATCCATCCATGCATCTGTTCATCCTTGCATACATTCAATTGAATTTCAGTTCAGTTTATTTATATAGCACCACCATCTCAAGGTACTTTACAAAAAAAGCAATTTCAATCGAATCACACATACATTCCAGCTGATCCTAGTTATCAAACAGCGCAGTCAAGTTCAGTTCATTTTTCAAACTGGTTTAAAAGGTTTTCTATCAAAGGAAACCCAGCGGTTTGCATCAAGTCATTGACTTGCAGCATTCACTCAAACTGAGCATACGTCTGTTTATTCATGTGTCGATCCATCTATCCATTATCTAAAAACAACTTAAGTCACATGTTCATCCATGCATCCATCCATGTCAGTGTATCCATCAATCCATCCATCTATCATCCATCAAACTATCGTCCATCCATCCATGCATCCTCAACTACAGCTTATAGACTACACATTCATCCATCCATGCATTCATCCATCCATCTTTGTTTATCAGAGTTTGCTTTGCAAATGTACTAGTTCCAGCAGTGAAACACAGAGCATCTCACAAGACCACAAACAATATCATTATTTTAACAGGCTGCATGTTTGGGCATTGAGTAAAATGTGACACTGCTCACACAGGGAGGACAGAGCATCTTTTGACAAATTTCCTAGCAACATCCATTGATTAACATTCATCCTTGTATAAGTGAATGGAGACAGCAAAAGCTCTCACTGCATCTCACACAGCCTCCACAATCAATCTAGGCAAGAGCTGGCAGGAGAGAAAATGATAGGAAGGGTGGAGGCTGTGGGGCTCATTGGCTGAGAGGGTGACGGCAAAGACAACAAGTCAGCAACAGGAGGAAAAGAGAGGTGAGACAAAAGGAGTAAATATAGACCTGTTAACCTGCAGAAAAGAAGCAAACTAACACCTCTATTAGCACCTGCAGTGGAGCACTAATGACTGTGAAGATGACATCCAGTGCACTTTCGCACCAGTTGAAACGTGCTGTTGAACAAGTTGTGATATAATCACACAGGAATATCATAAAGCTCAGGATGATCGTTTCAAAGCAAAAAGGAAGGTGTGGGAAGATGCAGACAACATTTTAATTTACCGCACCAAATCTATAGTAGTTATACATTTTAGACAATATCCTCCAGTAGTGACTGTAATCATCAGTCACACACACTGTTAGGCGACTGTGGCTCAGTCGTAGGAATAGTCTTGCAATCTGAAAGATGTGAGTTCAGTTTCAGTCCTTTCCTTTCACATGTAGATGTGCCCCTGGGCCAGGCTCTTAACCCCAAGTCACCTACCAGTCTCCATATTGGTCTATGAAGGTGTGCAAGTTTGTGAGTGCGATTGAGTGAATGTGGCTCTAATGTAATGGACTTTGAGTGGTTAGTATGAATAGAAGAGCGCTAAATAAATTCAGTCCTTTTGCCCATAAAATAAAAATATCAGGCCTGCTGATGGATCCATGACCAGTCAGTTGGACACACAAAAATTCAGCCTTTTTCCCCCAACCCTGATTGTACCATTTGTAAGCACCAACAGGCCACTGAAACAACAATATATCCCCCCCCCCACTAAGAGATACCATGATTATTAGACAAACAGTACTGACTTCCCTTCTCAGTGGCCTTAAATGAAAGTGAAACTCTTAAACAGTTTTACCAATACTCTCTCAAAGTCCTTATATAGCATTTAAAATGTTTGTTTAAAATATTTGTTTTAAAAGTACAGTTGACACCCGGTATTCACAGGGGTTAGGGAACACAGTGAATAGCTAAAATACGTGAATACTTGAGACGCCCCTAAAAATGCTTAAATCTGCCTATTTTAATAGTTCACACACCAAATTTGCATTAACACACACAATGGAAACTGTTTTGGCACTACCGCAGAAGCTAATATCTACAGACTTTCTTATTTCCACTATTGGAGGTAAAGCCAATCAGCACCAAGTAAAATAAATGGTGCTCCAGGATTGGCTGCTTTGCAAACACCAGCCAATGGCGTGTCAAGTAGCATTGTGCCTTGGTATTACAGCTTCCAAGCTACATTGTCTTTCTAACATTTTAGATATGCAAATAGGCAAATTTTCCATGAGTGATTTGGAGTCATGTTGCACAGAAAAATCCCTGAATAGGTGAATTCGCATATACTACACTATGACTAGGAGAAGTTCCACTGTATTATCATGAAACTGATAGAGACGGTCCATAATCTATCAAACCCTTTAATTCGTTAACCAAGACAAATTTGAATCGAAATTAAAGTTTGACAGTGTTGTAAATGTTTTCATTTACGGCAAACATCAGCAATCAGGGTACATCTGTCTTGTTTATCTATTTTTTCCATGTTTGCCTATATTCACACCATTCTCTCCATGTGGCAGTGCTCCATGATTCTCATCTCCCTTTCCCGTCTCTCATCTCACATTCATCAAACATTGATGGTCTGTTTTTATGCTCCATTATGAGTTTGACTTCATTCCCATCCATCTTTTCTCACAGACCAAAGAAACGGCATCTGACGCTCACTTTGACTAGATTTAGGTGAACACGACAGGCCAGAACCAGACAGATCAGAGAACATTTGCAGTGAATTCATTACTGGTTCATTCAATTAACGTGACGAAGAGCGGGAGCCGTCATGCAGTACACTGCTTGGTAATTAATGGAGTCATTATTTTAGAAGATAGTACTCTCAGCTGTGAATTTGTGGCATGTGATCATTCCAAGTCACTGAAACGATCAACATCAGATGAACATGATCTTGACTTTGTATTCGACTAGTGTTGTAATTAATGAGTCTGAAATTATGTAATTTTTCCATTGAGTCTGTTACTTTACAGGTCTCGTTTAGAGTTACAGTTGATATCAAAAAGATAACACAACTGGCTAATTTGGAGGAAAATATAAAACTGCAGCTGGTTGCTTAAGAGTACAGACCCACAACTAATACACTATGGAAACACCTTTTATTTCAGTTGCAGCAGTTTTTTTTTTTGTTTTTTGGTCCATAGCTAACATCAAACATATAGTGGACTCCTGCCTATTCAAGGTGCTGTATTTGTAACCTACAAGGTAGCCTATTTAATGATATGAAAATAAATTTTTAGAGCAACATTGTGTTTGCAAGGTTCTGTCTACAGTCAAAGATGTCCTGGTTTGCCTAAAATGACTGATGACTTTTTAAATTCTCTTTTTCCTCACTTTTAGAATCCTTATAAATACCATATGATTTTAAGTCCATATGTACATTCCAACTGGAAACTTAAGACAGCACAATTGCAAGATAGAAACATTTTCTTCAAATAAAAACAGCCACACCTGGTTTAAATATCCTAAAACCCTGCCCATTGTATTATGGTCTGATGGAACCAAATTTGAACTTTTAGACCAAAGGTCGAAAAGGTAAGTTTGACACAAAAAGAACACGTGCACAGAGTAAAATATGGTGGTGTCATTATAATGACTGGGGATGCCATAACTCAGATGGAACTGGAGTACTGGTGGATTAAATGATAATAGCAGTCAACTTTCTCTGCTGAAGAAGACAGGAATTTCAGTTTTCAGCATCACAGCCTGCATCCAAATCAACAAAGGAATGGCTTATCCAAAGGAAAATTAATGTTCAAAAATTAATTCCAAAATTAAATCTGACAGGAAATTTATGATGTTTCCTGAAGAGGTCTTTAGATGAGAGAAACTGACAGATTTTTAGAGCTTTTGCCAAGACAAGTTGTAGATATAGAGTGGAGGAAATTTTGCCAAGTTAAGTTGTAGATATAAGGTGTGCTAATAGACTCTTACCAAAGAAGAATGAAGGCTGAAATTCGCTTCTACAAGGTGTTAGTTTAAGGGTGATCACCCTTATGCAACCAAGTTATAGCAATTTCTTTGTTTTACCAAAACACGTTTTTTTCAGTTGAATTATACAGCATAAATATCACATTAAATGTAGAGAAAAAGCTTTGACATGTTTTATGGCATGTACACTTTTAAGATACACTGAAGAGCTGTAAAAAGTGCCAAAGATTTTCTGAAGAGAAGACTGTTCCCTGTACCAGACCAAGCATCAGCCAAAGGACGTATAAAGCTATTTTTGAGAGCGTATCATGTCTAAGGTCATAAAATAAACAGAGAAAACTGAGACCCCCAGCGATCATAATGTTGAGCCAGAAACAAATTGGCTCTGACTTGACACTTCCAGCTCCCGGCATTGATTTTTGTTACGAGCATAAAAGAAGACTCATTCTTGAATCAGGATCAGGTTCAGCAAAATGACAGTGAGGCAATTTAATTGGATAAATAAATACTTTTCCAGCTACAAATCCAAATGATTTCTCAGAAGGAAAAGTCTATCTGCAGAACTTGAAGAAAATAATAATGAAAATTCCCAACTTGAACTGAAACCCCAATCAGAGCGTCTTTAAAAGATACTCTAAACTAATGCTTATTCTTCTCATTCCTGTGCATAAAAAGGTCATTTATCTCCATGAAATGCTGCAATTATAAACATCATTTTACAAAACACTTGATGTTCACCACTAAGGAGCTCACAACAAGAGCTTGTTATTGATCTAGTCAAAGCTTTTGTTCATTTGTCAAACTCAGTCTGTGTTTTTTTTATTACATCTACCCGCTTTCTACTTGACTTTTGCAAAAATATTCAAACCCCTTAAACTTTTTCATGTCTTTACATTGCAATCACCAACTTTGTATGTATTTTCTCAGGACTTTATGTGACAAACTGTGATACATAAATGTGAAGCAGAATGAGAATGATACATGGTTTCCAAAGTAATACTCTGAAAAGAACGATGCATGAGTATTCAGCACCCCTGAGTCAAAATTAGAACCATTTTTGTTCCAACTGCACCTGCAAGTCTTTGAAAGTTTATCTCTACCAGATTTGCACATCTTACATACAGTGTTTTCAGAGAGTTAATTTTTTCTCAATAAAGTTTTCAATAAAGTTGATACAGTGGACCACAATATTCTCTTAGAAAGGCTTGAACATGTTGTATTAAAGGAACAGCACTAGGCTGGTTTAAATCTTATCTGTCAGACAGATTCTAGTTTGTTCATGTGAATGATATATCTTCTCACTCCAGGGTTACTTGTGGAGTACCACAGGGATCTGTGCTTGGACCAACTCTTTTTACTATATATACTTCACTCTCAGACTGCAGGTTTACTGGTGGTTCAGAGAATTTCAAAAAGTAGAATGGGAGGCAGATCTTTTAGTTATCAGGCGCCTCTCCTGTGGAACCAGCTCCCAGTTTTGGGAGGCCAACCTGACCACTTTTTCCCCCTTTCTATTATTTGCAGATATTTCAACTCTTAGCCTTTTGTTTTCTCTCAGTTATTTTTCTATCCACAGAAGCTACACCTGGTCTGGCATTCTGTTTGGCTGTGATGCCTTCCCAAAGGAGGGCTTCAGTTGATAATGCTGACATCAACTAATGGTAGACTCTTGGCATATGGCTGCTTGTACTGAGCCAGGTTGTGCTCGAGGTTTCTTCCTGTTAAAGGGGAGTTTTTCCTCTCCACTGTTGCTACATGCATGCTTAGTATGAGGGATTGCTGTAAAGTCAATGACACAATGCCATGCATTCACTACATGCTTGTCCAAGAGGAGTGAATGCTGCAAATCAATGACTTGATGCAATCTGCTGAGTTTCATTAGAAACTTTTTGAACTACTTTGAATAATTAATTGAGCTTACTGTTGTTGTTTGATAACTAGGATATATTGGAATATGATGAATATTATGATTGAATTGATTTTTTTTTCTTGTAAAGTGCCTCAAGACGACATTTGTTGTGAATTGGCACTATATAAATAAACTGACCTGAAACTGAATTGTTGTTGAGTAAAACATAGTACCACCGTGAATCTCTACTGCTTCTCTAGAGTTACCATGGACCTCTTGGCTGCTTTTATGATTATTGCCGTCCTACCTCAGCCTGTAAGTGTAGGCAGTTGGCCATGTCTTGGTTTAACTGGTGCCAGAGTGCTGTGAGATGTTCATAACTAACTGTTCATAACTATTGTTTTATAAGCTAACACTGGTATAAATTTCTCCAGAACATTCTTCCTGACCTATATGATGTTTTCCTTTGTCTCCATGATGGTGTTTATTCACTATGTTCTCTAACAAACCTAACACAACTGAGATTAAAAATACATAGCTGGACCCTGTTTACCAATGCAATTAGTTGGAATAAATATTTATTTTGGGGTATCAGAGTAAAGAGGGCTGGATACAAATGCAGCTGTCTCTTTTCAGATTTTTATAAGTAAAATACATGGAAATTTTACTAACTCAGGTTTGTAGCTGGACGTAAGGCACTTTTATTCTCATTTTTTTTTTTTTACTATTTCTTATTCTGTTCCATTAAGAATTGAAGTATAGCAATAACACTATGAACGTGTTCAGCATATCAAGTGTTTTAATGTAGCGCTCTTTTGACTTGTGGTTTAATCCTATCCGACCTCTGCCAGACATCCAAACTTTCTGTGCCATTAAACAGAACAAGGCCAGTGGTCCATCATCACCACTGCATGAACACACAAAACACCGTCTGCTTTAAGTAACCATGCAACGAAGCAAATAACCCCGGCAAATCAATTAAAGTGCAGCACACAGCACTGTATGAGAGTGTGCGTTTGGGTGAATCTGTGTGCCTGTTTGTTTTATTGCTGCATTACTCTAATAGGTCACAGAGATTATTGTGTTATTACGGCTCATTTAGATGGTCATTTATGTGTTAATTCTGAATTGACACAAAAGCAAACAAACACTCAGCAGACAGAAGCAGCACATGGTGATTCCAGTCGTTTTCAGAAAAAGCAGGAATGAATGTTACAAGCTGTAGGTATTAGCCATACAAGAGAAGCATGCATGCATACAATAGCTAACCAATTTTTAGCACAGTAGGAATAGAAAAAGCTGATTATTCATTAGTTTAAAAAAAATGACTGCACTAAAAAGTTGTGCATAAGAATTTTTATTTTTATGTGGCTGTAATTAATCTGTTTATATGTACTTCCAACATGTTTACAGCTAGGGCAGGGCGATTAAACGATAACTATATCTATCGCGATAGACACGTGACTAATATCAATAGAAAATACATTTGATAGAATGTTCAATAATTTCACTGAACTCCGATCCAGAACCACACAGCACTCTGGAGGATGTAGGCAGAGGAAAGGCTTTAGTAGCTCAACTTCTGAGGGCCCAGCTAAGAAAGGTTGGTGGCATCAACTAGGTAACTATGGTTACCTCGCAAGAAAGCATTGCAACTCTAAACAGGTGAGTTTTTAGCCTTAATTTAAAGGAACTCAGTGTGACAGCTGTTTTGCAGTTCTCTGGAAGTTTGTTCCAGATTTGTGGTGCATAAAAACTGAAAGCTGCTTCTCCATGTTTGGTTCTGGTTCTGGGGATGCAGAGTAGACCAGAACCAGAAGATCTGAGTGGTTGGGAAGGTTGATACAATGACAACAGGTCTTTAATATATTGTGATGATAAGCCGTTCAGTTATTTATAAACTAACAGAAGTATTTTAAAGTCTATTCTCTGAGCTCCAGGGAGCCAGTGTAAGGACTTTAGAACTGGGGTGATATGGCCTATTTTCCTGGTCTTAGTGAGAAGACACAGGAGCACTCTGGATCAGCTGCAGCTGTCTGATACATTTTTTAGGCAGACCTGTTAAGACACTGTTGGTGTAATCAATGAAGATAAATGCATGGATGAGTTTCTCTAGATCTTGTTGAAACATTAGTCCTTTGATCCTGGAAATGTTCTTCAGGTGATAGAAAGCCGACTTTGTAATGGTCTTTATGTGTCTCTGAAGGTTCAGGTCTAAGTCCATCACTACACCCAGATTTCGTGCCAGATCACTAGTTTCTCGCTATAATAACTGAAGCTGCAAGCTGACTCTAGATCATTCCTCTTTAGGTCCAAAGATAATAACTTTAGTTTTATTTCTGTTCATCTGGAGAAAGTTTAGGCATATCCACGCATTGATTTGTTCTAAGCATCTGTTCAGCACTTGCATGGGTTCTGAGTCACCTGGTGACATCCGTCATAGGCTCCTGCTGCAGAGCAGCAAACCTGTTTTTCAGTGGAATTCCAGCGGAGTTTAGTGTATTTCCAGCTGGAGACATGACGGGATGTGTTATGGCTCGAGCTGGTTGCTAAGTGCTTGGTACCGGAGTTAAGGAAGGTGGAATCATGTCAGCTTCTGCTGCTTGTTGTCTTTTCTTTGGTGCTGGTGTTGATGAGGGAATGTTTCGGCTCAGTGCTAGCCACGCTGTATCATATAGGTGAGGGGTCCGTCCTGTTAGACGTCTAGTCAGATCCAAATAATGAGATTTATTTTTCGGCTTTGCTCCAAAACAGTTCCAGGTGGATGAGATGCTTCTTAAAGTGTTTGGAGGCTGTTTGTTGTTTTGAGGCATCAGTAGAGCTGTTCCATTTCCAGAACCTGCGTTGATCTCGACATTTACCTCCAGTCGAGAAACGCTTTGTTCTATTGATTGAAGTCTTTGTAAAGTACTACTGATGTCCCCGGTGTTGACCAGAGGCATCTTGCTCTTGCTTATCTTGGAGGTAGAAAAAATAGGGCAAAAAGTGAAGTAAAATTAAGAATCCACTCTTAAATCTGAAGTAATCCACTTATGAGGGTGGACAATGTAAGAGTAACTACAAAAACTGGGTATATTAAATAACCAGTAAAACTATTAAATTAGGACAAGAGAGCAGGATAAGATGTTCCTCCTTCCAAGTCTAGCACAACCTCTGACACACAGTCCCTCCGAGTATGTGGGAGCAGTTTCATGTTTGCCACTGTGCCTCATAACTGCTTAAAAATAAAAAAGAATAGGGTGGAGGGAAAGGAGAAAATGTGTGCAACAGCTCAAGAAGACATTGTGTATAAAAAAGGAAAGCTCATGTCACCAGTTTGGCAGTATTTTGGAGATTAAAAAAAAACCCCTAATCAACAATTATTGATATCGGCTGATATGAAATGCTCATATCATGATATGTTTTTTAGCCATATTGCCCAGCCCTATTCACAGCATAGGCAATTTCCAGTAAGCTTCATAGCGTCCAACTGGTGCATTACATACGTCACGGTCAAACGTTAGTGACTGGGTAAAATTTAAACTTCAACGCAGTCCACACCTCCAGCAATCAATTGTTTCTCAATAGCCGAGGGTCCAGACCCTCCATATGAAGCAAAGTGTAGAACAAGGAGCTGGTTTTTACCAGGCTAGGTTTTAACAGTATTTTATAGATTAATGGATGAATTTAAACATTTTTGTTCTTAAGAATTTGATATATAAATTTTAAAAAGCTGCCCATACCAAGTAAAAAATAAAAAAAGACAACACCAAAAACAACAAAATTGCTGTCCAGGGTTGGTCATATCACACTTTTCTCTCCTGTCTCCTTCATTTTAAATATTCAGAATATTAGACAAATGAGGTGCCCTTCACATGTTAAGATGAGAAAAAAATGTTGAAATGCAAGATGCAGCCTAACCCATCAGGCTTTTCCTCACCAATACCAATTGTTCTGTAAAAAAAAAAAAAAGAAAGAAAAATGTTCTACAGGTTCTCTAACAGAGGTAGTATCCAGAACAAAATGAATGAAATGCATGATTATTCACCTTTATGTATTTCCACATTTTTTATTTCTTTTAAGTACAAGCTTTAAGTGGCTGAATGACCCCGAAACATCATAGGAATAATAGCCAATTCCAATCTCCAGGTGACTGACTGGTGACTCTCATTCAAGGGTATTCAGCTGTGTCAGGACTTTTGATAAACTTCCATGATGGCACTGATAATGCAGATATTAAAAAACCCACAAAGGTGGATTAGATAAAGAAAATATGTGAAGTTATATTTTACATTCCTTTCACTAAAAGTCTTTTAAAGATTTTGGATTAAGTCAGTTAAGAAGACGAGTAACCTGAAATACAACGAAGTCAGTCAACAACAACAATAAGGTCAGTGTCATTAGAACAACATGACATAAGGACCAGAAACCCCAGTTTTACCTGTCGTGCAGTGCTCATTACTAAACCCAACTTAAAGGGGCAGTATTATATAAAATCAACCTTTTTGAGCTTTACATAATGTTATAATGTTATTCCCTAGTCAAAAACATACCTGGAGTGTTGCCTTGATTCTTTCATGCATGTTTGAAAAATCCTTCAATTTCCCGTGGCAGCCATCCAGCTGTGCAAAACACCTGGATGGATCTAGTGCTGCCTTTGAGACCCAGTTCCTCCTTAGAATTGCAGTTTCTAAGCTTCCAAGCTTCCGCCACACAGAGCAGCCCTCCCCTGTCACTTCCCCACTCAGCCCCTTCAGACTAACCAGCAGCAATTAGCAAATACCTGGTGGAACTGCGCACCTACTAAGCTCATTATAGGAGCTATTTCTCATTAAAACGCTGGTAAAAACATTGTTGAAGGGTTAGCTGTTGTGATGACTTCCTGAAGGCGGAGTTTCAGAAACAGCAGGTCTTTCCTTAAAGAGACAGAGGCCCAATTTCAAGGCATTAAATTACAAAGTCAAATTTCTTTAAAGTCATCTTTGACATATACAGTATTTTCGTAACAACTGAAGGTAACATAGTTACTTGATTGTGCTACAAAATGATTCTATGTGCCTGGAAAACATATATTACTGACCCTTTAAAAAAAGAAGAAAAATGCTGCCTCTGTCGGCTGTACAATGATAGGACATGAGGACCTCTAAGAAAACTAGAGAGAGGGCGGCAAGGGCATGACAGATCCTAAGGTCCAGAGCATGCCAGTCTGTTTCCCTGGAGACAACAAACCAGGAGCAGCTGAACTTGCACTTGTTTCCTGACAAGGACATCCCCCAAATGGGGTCATAGCCTTCTGTGTGCACCTGTAATGCTACTGCCACTTTTCCCAGACAGAACTAGGATCTGAACCATGTTTTACTCCAACACTGACAGGCAATGAGGCAATGAGTATATTGCAGTATTGCAGTCAGTCTAAGTGTCCAGGAATGCAACAGTAAACACACTTGGAGAATAAAATCAAATTAATTTCTTCAATTTCCAGACTTTTAATCTGTCTCCAAGCTTGCATGTTGCAAACTTATGTTTAAGTTTGACTTGTCGCCTGCAGGGTGCAGATGCCAGGCAAACAAAAAGATTTGGAATGAGTCTAGTTCTTCTGGCAGAAGACTAAGACCTTAGTCTTTGTCAAGATCTTATTCCTCCACTTTGTAGAGTAACACAAAAGAAAATTTGACTCATACACTCATTGATATTATGGACATACATATTTATTGTAACTGCAATATGGTCATGTGGTAAAAAATATAAAGCTGTGTCATCAGCATAAATAAGGTAAGATCTTTTGTAATATTCCATAATTTGAACTAAGAACATAATATAGATATTGAATAAATGTGGCCCAAGAATACAGCATTGAGAAACCCCACATCTGGTCTTAGGTTGCTAAGATTTATATAACTGCTCAGGCAATTAGCCTCCAGTTACATCTGTAGCTTAAAACCTTAGTAACCTGGCTCGTGGGGTTCATTTCATTTAAGATCCACAACTGTTTGCTTGAAATATTTTCAAAACAGCAAAAACTCTACGCTCTTTCCATCACTTTCTTAGAATTGTCATTAAAAATATTTTAACTGAATGACATAATGTAGGTTTTAAAACTGTAACTGCTTAAAATGCTGGTTTATCTTGATAGGAGATAGAAGGGATAAAGATAAGAGTTATAGAATTTAGGCTTGAGCAAAATCTGTAGCTATGGTTGATTGAAAAAAAAAAACCCACATAGAAATCAAACTTCTAAAATGGTTTTAAAATTTAAAATCAATCTTACTATCCTATAAAAATGTGTTTCACAATTCCCTTTGTCATAATAAATGAAAGAACAACAAATATTAGGCCACTGGTCAAGTCTTTCAACACTGTCCTGACAGCAACAAAGAAGATTAATCTATCAGGAGCTTTTTCTTAGGGCTGTGAATTACAGCCTGTCATTGATCTCCACTTTATGGTCCCAGAGAGACAATGGCTTGCTTTCTCGTGGATGGGGAAAATATATAAATAAAGTAAACCAAAACGAATGCTGCCACTGTGTTGTATTTAAGCCTGGAGGTTATCACTTCACAGGGAGATATTTCTATTCATTCTAGCCCAGGAGGAGTCTCACAAATCACAGTCCCACCCATGCAGACTCATTAAGAGCCAGCAAAAATTCATTCAGCGGCACGTACAAAGGCAAAAGACCAGGTCTCCCTTTTTATACTCTAGCATTGCAGGGTGTGCCAATTCATCAGTATGTATACAATGAACTTAATAAATATGGCACTGATGAATCCAAGAGTTGATGGTTCTGAGGGATACAAAGGAGTCTGAAACAATGCAGGGGAACCAAAGAAGTCGAGGTACAAAGTATTTCAAGTGAAAAAAAAAAATCGTGAGAAGATAGGGTTTGTTTTAGCAGAAAAAACCTGTTTTAGTCTTTAGACTTCATGAGACACAAAGGGTTGCTAAACAATCATGTACATATGTAATATTTTGAATAAAATTGGAAATACATTACATAGTAAAAAATGATATATAATGTTTCACATTAATTTATTAAATACCTAATCAAATGATTAGCAGTGAAAGCAATTTATAAAAATCTGTATTCATCACAATGAATATAACTATGAAATTTAAATTTTTCATATTCCTATGTCTAAAATATTCCAAAGACAATGCAATTAGGGAAGCTGAAATATCTTGGAGCAATGCTACTTGACATGCTATTGTCTGCCATTTGCAAAAAAGCCATTCCAGGAGCATAATTGATTTCCTTGATACGTATTGGCTTTGAAAAAGTGAAAATAAGGAATCTCACGGATCTTAGTTTCTGCGTGGAAACTGCTAAGACAGTTAATACATAATAAGATATTTGGTGTTTAAACTGTTAAAATAGGCAGTTATAAGTGTTTTAGAGAGGATCTCAGGTAATTGTGGGTGGTCGTGGTCCCAACCAGTGACATACGGTCAGGGGAGGCAGGTGAGGCAGTGCCTCACCTGTAATCCTGACAAGTAAAATAGTTATGTGAGAAGTAAAATAGATGCTAACAATGATGAGAAAGAGTCACATTTTCCACCTGAATTTTCCATAAATCAGTTATTTTGTTGGTATTATCAATATTTTTATGATCAAAATTGCTGAATTTATGCATTGCCCGTTCAAATACATGGAAAAAGTCCAGGCTGAGGCAGTGCAGTGCCGTGTCTCAACTCTGGTGGCGCTGTGTTGCACATAGTAAATGAAGCAGGCAGTTTGGTGCCACTGCTGTCTCTTTATATCGCCAATATACTTGTTTAATTACACATGTTCTACATATGCTGACGTTGCACAGTAAGTCTAATATATTTAATGAATGTGAGTTACATATTTAGTTTTTCAGATCGGCCATAAATGCGCACTGAAAATGAGGGTAAAGTAAGGTTGAGGCAGAAAATACTGTGCCTCACTGATAGAGGGCAGTGCTGAGCTCCATAGGCACAACAGTCCACAGGTGCTCATCTTCTATGCATTGAAAAGACTGAAAATAATCGGAAAACTACAACAACAACAACAACAAAAAATACAGTCGTAAGAGAACCACTCAAAGCTACTCTCCTCCTTGGCAATCATCCCCATTGAAGCTGCCATTTTAAAAATGAAAGCAAAAGGAGAGATAAGGACAGGTTTTTTTTTTTTTTACACAGAGTGATAGAGAGATTCATGGAGAAGGATAGAAGCATGGACTTCATGTAAAAATAAAGGAAAGATCATACATGATTTTCAATTTTAAATCAGAAAAGAGGTCAGCCAAAGACAATAGAAAAAAACAAAATCAAATTTAACCTTGTCTTAAATATGATTTTATTTTTCTTGCTAACATGTTGTTGAATTATGTGGAACTGATTAAAGCATAATTAAAAGCTTTCATCATTTAAGGTCAAAACTGAAATATAATCTTCTATATTGGATTTTGGATTTGTACATCTGACTCTGGGGGTGTTGATGCCTCACCAGTCATGAAGCTCACCGCATGTCACTGGTCCCAACCCCTGCAAAAACATGGGGTCCACTATAATGCCTGCATCACCTATGGCAATGAATGAATTTTGAAAAGGCTGACTGCCCCAAATAGCATTAAAGCAACAACAACAAAAAAAAAAAATACAAAAATTATAATTGTGGCATCATAAAACCCAGCTGCACAATACCTGCTGAGTAAAAGGAACAGATCTAAAGAGTGGAGGAAAGCTGTTAGATTAATTTACGCACCGACTGTTTAAATGCATTTTCTGTATGAATTCATCATAACGAAAATGTGTGCAGGCATGTATTTCTGTCCAGTACACAACTACATGCATCTAGACTTCACTGTGCGTGCATGTCTACACGCATATTGTATAGTCTCATTAGACAGAGCATATGCTGTCCTCAGGGCAGAAAGCCACCGAGACGCCTGCCACTCCATTCTGTCCTCTCATCTGGGCTGTGAGAATGAGCCTGACAGACGCACAAGTTGCAACTATTGTTTTCTGTTTCTGAAAGACTTCTATTCTCTCAGCTCCAGGCTTCAGTATGACCGATTCCAAACCCTGTCACCCTGCTCTAACCTTCCTCTGAGCCTGCGAGCCCAAAGGGACGCCGGCTGATGAATTGTTGGGAATGTTAAAGACAGCTAAATTAGGATCTGTAACTGGCAATTTATAGGAGCTGGTCTTCGCTGACATATCCGACAGTTTGCTGTCAACCCAAGAGGGCCCTCCTTTAATCAGCACCCCTCCTCAGAGTGCAGTCGGCTCTTAAGATCCCTAAAGGTTTATCCTCTATGGTAAGCTGAAGAAGTTCTGACAGGGCCTTTTAAGAGCATTTATTTTGGGCATCTTCAGAAATCCAAGAATTGAAAATAAAGGACTTCAGAATTCAGCCAACAAGTGTGACAAAATGAACAGTAATTCTTCCTGATTTAGCACACTTTCAACACACCTCAGACCATAACTTGACATAATCAAGATTTAACTCAGCTTGTGGCAACAGACCATACCATTATCCATCACCAGTGACCGCTAAGCTTCAAGATGTTAAAAGCAGCATCATGGTGAATCTGTCATCTCACATCCTCCGCTTCAGCCTCAGCATTTAGCAGCTGAACTAGCAGAGGGAAACAATATGTTTTAACCACAAAGTTTTAACATTTTAGTGAAAATGATTTGCTTTGTGAATTAACTTTAAAGTGCAGAGAAAAGAGAAGCAGAAATACACAGCAATACTGGATAGTAACAAAAACAGATGCAAATGGTAGGTTAACCATGCTTTGTGGTTAAAAAACACAAATTGACGAATTTTCCACAAATAATTTCGAGTTATGTTCCACAGAAAAATCCACCAATAGGTGAATCCCTGAATACTGAAATGCAAATAGGCGGTGATCCACTGTACATCAATACTGGAAAAAGGCCCACACTCAGTGCGGTGTCATCTAAATGTTGTAGTTTCATGGTTTGTAGCTCTGCTTGTACATGAACCAGCATGCTCAAGGCAGCTGCAAACTTGTAAATGGAAATATTTTTAACTTTCTACATTCCTTTCATGATTTCACAACATGGTTGCATTTCCCCTTTTCCACACACACACACACACACACACACACACACACACACACACACACACACACACACACACACACAAATTAAAGACTCCTTAAATGCTTTGCTTTTATTCTACATGCATATGTAGAGAAGGGAGGGTGGAATTCCATCAGCTTCCAACAAGCTTCCCAAGGTTCTGTTGGGAATCAAATCAGCAACCTGCTCAGAAAGGGGAAAATCCAAGACCATTCAGAAAGGAAAAGATCTTGGATAAAAGAAACAAAATGACAGTCTGATGAGGATTCTAAATATAGATTACATATCAATTATCAATTGGCTTTTAAAAGTTTAGTCTTGAATTTAAACCTCCATGACTAGTTGATAGCTTAAAGAAATATTTGCTTAAGAGAAAAAATACCAAAATATTAAATATAAACACTTTCACCACAATTAATCTTAAAATTGCAGTGGGTGATCAAAGATGCAAAACAACACATCAAAAGTAAATGACTATAACTGAAAAAAAATGTTCACAAACATTTTTTGTTTGTGAACAAAAAATGTTTTGTTTTGCTCTTGTTTTCTCTTGTTCATGAAAAAACAAGAGCAAAGACTCAAACATGAAATTAGAAATACTCTTTCTGTTGGATACTGTTTTCAAAGGCACATTATATTGTGAGATAGCCATAAAACAAAACTCTGAGGCTTATGGCCTAATAATTGAAATGCAAAAAATTGTTTTGTCTCTTAGCTTTACACGCTGCACAACAAGCACACACCTGTTCCAACTGGCTTAAAGGCTCCACTAATCGCATTGGTCTGATTGTGAAACTAAAGATGTGGAGCAACATGTGTCTCTCACACTGGTTTACCTGTCTAAGTAAGATCTCATTTGTTAAGACTTTTTAAAGTGAGAATAGTAGTTAATCTTTTGAAACTGTCTGTAGTCTATGTCTAAAATTTAAGTCTAAAAAGAGTGGTCCACATCCTTGAGATGGGGGTGGACCGACCAACCTACCTACCTACCTATGGTACAACTTAATGAAAAAACAAACTAGTCTCTCAGAAACTGAAACTGTAAATGTTCCAGTTAAATATATGTGCAAATCTGTAAACTAATACTTTTTTTAACAACCTTTTAACACAATTTTAACAGTCTCAGTCTATTTGACCTAACACCTGCCATCAATGAGAGTGAATCTAATGAACCTAAAATTAAGTTCAGGATTTTCCTGACATTTGCTTGTTTGCATCTTTTAGCTAATACCAGGATTTGCATGGAGGTTACAAAGGACTGGAACAGTTTCTTTGTGCAAAGGTATCAGCTAGAGGAATAGCACAGGCTTGGCTAAAATCTCCCAAAACAACGCTGAAAATATGGTCTAAAACTCAAACTTTTGGGCAACAATTTCAAAAGGAATGTTTTGCCAAGAAACAGTGTCATCATGCTGTTTAGATGGAACTGTGGCTCAAAGATCACTCACAATCTGATAGATTTGAATAAGATGTGGCATACTGGTTAGACTCCTACTAGTAAGACTGTATAGTGTAATTAGATCAAAAGGTGCTTTTTATCAGTTTAAGGGTGTGCACACTTAGGCAACAAGAGCAGTGTAGACTGTTTGTATTCACTAATTTTCTGGGATTATTTTCTGATTAAGGTTACAAAGAACATATCGTGAATCAAAACCCCCAAAACAAATCCGTTCTTCTGAGTCAGTCTGTCAAATTCAACCAGCCTTCTGTTTTATCACTTGAAATCACCATGACAACAATGACTTGGAAACGTAATCAACGCTTAAGTCGAAAATGTGCCTAACAACTGCAATTATTTCTGCTTGGTTGGTTTAATTGCATTTTGTAAATCACGCCTTTAAATCTGTAATATTACTGCCTCGTAATAATTCCAACATTATGAATGATTAGTAATAATAAACATGTAATTACTTGACGATAAATTTAAAAAAATGTATAAAATGTCCAATGTACCCATTTTTCCAACCTTATTAACAGCAGCTAAGTGAAAAGTGTCTCATTAACAGGTCCACCTCCCAGCCTGTGGTTAAGATTACATGTACTAATTGTCTGGTGTTGTACGTAAATACTGCATTGTAGCCTTTTGCCATCCTCTCCATGTCTCATTATCCCACAAAATTAGAAAGCCAATTACAGAGCATTACCTTGATGAGGGGAGAGCTACATCACAGCCAGTGTTAACGCTAACAAAACCACCACCCTGTTAGCGTGCAGAGCTGTGTAAGTGTCAGATGGGATCTGGGTATTCGATCTGTTCAGTGTTTAAAAAACAGTGAAAAACATATTTAACTGTTGCAAGAATTAGTCGTAAACACTGTAATACTCTGAATGATATAGTTCGTGAAGGTCATGGGATTTAGGTGAGGGGACTAAGATGGTGATGGAAAAAGGTTAATTTTGTATCGGATGAAATCGTTGTGTTAATTTAACCACACTATCCCGCTGAAAGATCCAATGACAATCAACTTTTTTAGCTCTCTGGCAGTAGCCATTAATAAGTTCATGGTGTTCATGTTATAAATAGCAACCCACAGTATCACGGAACCTCCACCCTACCTGACAGAGAGGATTAAGTGCTATTCTGTACTCATACTTTGTTGCCAAAAATATCCATCAGCATTGCTGGACTAAAGTACATGGTTCCAGATAAAGTCCCAGGAAATTTAGCAACATATTACCTAAGTGATGGTAGGAGAGAAAAGCCTTTTTCTTGGCTTCACTTCCAAACATCCAGCTGGCATGTAGCATGTAGCTATTAGATGCTAGCATCTAATGGCAGTTATAGAGACTTGGTGACCCTGGGATTCCACTCTTTGTTACAGTTCTCCTACAGTGATAAATTTGGATCTTTCTGCAGTTATTGAAATAGTAGCCTGTAAGGCAGTGGGTGAGGCAATCCTGTTTAAAACTGGTCAAATTAAATGTGAGCCCTTTCCAACAGGTAGGACTGATCTTAGACTCAAAGACAAAGAGAGAATCAGCATCTCTCACCCAAGCAGGGAGTCAATTCTAAAGCATAGTAGCCTGGAAACTAAAAGCTCTGCCACCCAATTTGGATCTGAGTATTCATGAAACAACACAGTAGATCTGTGTACTACAGCTAAAGGTTTTTTGTAGGATGATATAGAATAATGAGCTGTTTTATGTACAATGGAGCAAGGCCACCGAGGGCTTTAAAAGTAAGCAGTATAAGTTACGTGCCAAATTTTTAAATTTTTCCTGGAATAGCTTTACAGTAATCAAGTCCTGTAGTGCCGAAAGCATGAATTAACATCTAGAAATGCTTAGTCCTTATCTTAGAAATATTACAGAGATGAAAAAAGACTGTTTTAGTGATTTTGGTTAATGTGTGAAGAGAAGCTAAAGTCCTGGTCGAGAATGATTCCAACGTTCTTTACAGAGTTTTTGGAAGCTGATGAGATACCATTAAAGTGAAAAAAATTGTGATTCCTCCAGATCTTTACATATTTAAGACAGACCTGAGGCATGAGTGGGTGATTAGCGCCATTTGGATGCAAAGAAAGGTACAATTGGGCATCATTGGTGCAATGATTAAAGCAAATTTCAATTCTCCTGTTAATATTACCCAGATGTATTATTACAGGGAAAATATAACTGGACCTATGGAAGAACCCTGAGGGATACCATATCTCACTAAAGAAGGCTTGTCTGCTACTTTAATAAAATATTAATAAATGTTTTTTCACACATCTTTACCTTGGATCCCATTCAGTCTGAGGGGTGCTGTAATTTGCCTGAGCGAGCACAAATATTACCGTTTTGGGTTTTTTTCCCCAAACATAATTTATTAAGTTATGAGTTGCCTTCATTATTGTAGAAAAAAAAAAAAACAAAAACCCAACTTTAGCTCAGCATAACAACATAAATATGAAATGAACGCACATACAGGCAATCGAGTGAATACTGATGATGAGTAGTCATTCACTCCGAATGTGGTCTTCATTAAATTGCCAGTTCCAGAAATAGATGTGGTGGGAGGAGGAGGTGAACAAAGAGATGGGGGGAGGCATGGAGCAGTCAATCCCCTTGAGAGCACCGTTAACAGACAAGGGAGCAACAAAAGGGGGATGTGGCAGCTTTGGTCAGGTGAGGTCATAGTGAGGACAACAAAGACCTCCTCAGGCATGGCCTGTTTTTTTGTTTTTTTTTTTTTTTAAATCTAGCTTTAAAGCTGACTGTGATTTAACATTTTTCCCTTTACATCCCAAAGCTTCAGAGCCTATGTATTAAAGGGTCACTTTGTATGATCTGAGTTCCACCCTAAGGCTTTTGGTATTTTTTTCCTCATCTCTTTTTCTTTCACATTGTTTATAGATCCTATTATATTTTTAGGTGAGACTTTATTTTCTTTTGTTTCATTTCTTTTATATCCCATAATCATTGCCTAGGGGACCTTAGAATTTATAATGTTTATATGTTGCACTTAATTTTCTCTTCTTTTAACCCCTTTTGCCCCTTTGTCTCCATATTTCATTTTTTCTTTCTTTTGGCATAATGTAACATTTTTATATTCCTAATAGAAATAACTTTGAGGGCAAGGATTGCAAATTTGTTGGGAGAAATACCTGTATAATTGCTTGTTAACACAAATAGCAAATCAGCCTGTAACATGGTAGCAAATGCATCAAAAACAGAAAGAAACAGAATTTAATTTATTTTGAATGTTGCATGGTTGTTGGTGCCAGATGAGCTGGGCTAAGTGTTTTAGAAACAGCTGATCGACTGTGATTTTCACACATAACCAGCTCTAAAGTTTACAGAGAATGGTTCACAAAAGGAAAAATGCCCAATAAGAGACTGTTGCGTGGTTGGAAATGCCTTTCTGATGGTGATAAAAGCTCATTGTAACCAAGGTATGAAGCATACCATCTTTGCCAGCAGGTAAAACTTTGCAGCAGATGGGCAGCAGAGGCACAAGATCACACTGCAAGCCACCTCATCTGGTAATGGGAACCTGAGGCTATAATTTTCACAGGCTCAGCAAAATTGGACAAATTGGACAATAATGCATAGTAAACACATTGCCTCATCTGATGAGTATCTGTTTCTGCTGCCAAGTTCAGGTGGTTGGGTCACAATGTCGAACAAACAACATGGGGAATATTTCCTTGGTACCAGCACGTCCAAAGTGTGCCAACAGACCATCATTTAAACACCACATCCTCCTTCATGAATGTGAAGCCAATAAGTCCACAGCAACTGCATGATGCTATCATGTCAATAAGAACCAAAATCTCTGAATAATACTTCCAACATATTGATGAATCTAAGCCACAACAAATTAGGGCAGTTCTGAAAGCAAAAGGGAATCCAACCTGATATTAGCAAGGTCTACCTACTGTAATGTCCACAGAATGTATTCTGTGTTTCTTGAGTCATTTCCCATGCATAATCCTAATCATTGCTCAGTCGTGCCAAAAATGACCTCTCATCTCTTTTGATGTAAATGGGGCACATTTTGTTACCCTTTTTTGGTTTAATTTGAACAAATCAGGTTATGTTAATCTGTGCTGATCAGATAAAGTGCTTTTGTTATGGATCAAGAATTAAGAAAGAAGATGTGCCCCAGGCCAATCAAAGTAAATATGCTTGTTTAGAGGGGGTGCATGTCTGTCAGCCACTGATAAAAGCTTCCATATAGCATATCTCCATCAAATCTGCCTTTTTTTAGGGATTGAAGGCTGCTCTGTCCAGCCATTAGTCATGCAATTTATGGAACAGCTTGCAGGCTAAGCACAGCAATTCCCAAGTGTACCTGCCCAATTCAGGGAAGATTAGTTGAAAATTAAGCAGGTCAGGTTTTATTTTTGTGCCTGATGATTGGTTTCCGCTTCAGTTCACACCCTTCTGATCTTCCACAGCAATGCCCCTGCCAAGGCATTTCCTTTATTGTTTCTACTGTCGCAGTGTACAATAGATTTAGCCATTTCCTCCTACCAATACTGCCTTTTCAGCAATGCAGAAAGTAAGTGTTACCCTTATAGAAAGCCTATTTATATGAACCTAAGGTTTACATTGTTGTAATGAGCCAAGCAATCTTTTTGTCTTTCTTTGAGATGCACCTCCATTTTTCTGCTATGAGACAGGGGTGTTTTTCTTGACAATCTGATAGTTTCTGCCAGCTACCACTTACAAAAGTAAAGATGTTGTTAGGCAGAGGAAGACAAAAGTCAGTCTGCCACCTCTACAACGAGCAAATCTCACAAAACAGCCTGAAGCTTTTGTTGATTTTGAATTCATTTGTGTCAAGAACAACCCACCAGAGGCCTTATCTGCAGGAGCAAGGCTGTGGTAAAACGTCTGAGGTAAAAAAAAAAAAAAACAAAAAAAAAAAAACCAGGTATGAGGTGAGAGAGAATGAGACAAGGTTGGTTTCTTCTCCTTGTCTTTTTTTCACCTCTGATACTCTCATTTTTTGTGGGAATTTCTGTGCTCCTATGACTCTGCCTAAAGACTGGCATAATGCTGCACAATGAGGACATTAAACAGGAAGCTAATGGTATTCTGAAAATACATTCTGAAATGTTTATACAGAGCAAGGTCTACACTTAGAGATGATTAATTACTTTTAGTTATATTTTGTGACTGGTTTTAAAGGACTCATCAATCAAATCTGACTCTTTGGCTAATGGGGAAAAGAAACAAAGTGGTGTAAAAAAGGGGGAATGATGGTGATTATGAGGCTGCAAAAGAATAAACAAATAGTCTACTGAGAAACTGACAAAGTTCATACTCTTGGTTTCTAAACAGGGCTTGTACATTCGAAATCCTAAGTTTTTCCAACCCAAATTTTGACTAACGAAAATACTTGAAGTTTAGCATTATAATCTATCTGTAAACAGCAATCTCGGTGTATATAATATGCTTAACTCTAAAATTTCCAAACAATGCAAACATGTCCAAAGAACAAAACAACATGTAACCAGGGTAATTTTTCCCATTTCCATTAGATTATCTTTTTTTTTATTGTAATTGAGTATGTTTTTCCCTTTACCATTTTATTTTTGTGGTTGAAGTTAGGTTTCCAAAAATTAATTTTCTTAAAGAATTATTTATTTTTATTTAGTTTATTAATTTTTAAAGATTTATTTCAAAAGATCCTCCTTTCCTTAATTTTCTTTTATGTATTTTGTTTATTTTTATGTGATTTCACCTTTTAGATGCCTGTTTGTGGAGAAAAAAAAAAAAAAAAACAAAAAACTTCAGTTGATTCTCACATGATTTCATTATCACGTGACTGGTAGTACCTAGTACCACCATCATTGTCTCATTAAGACAGCTGGTGCTCACCAGGCTGGGTGGGAGATGCTACACTGTAGCTGCTACAAGTAGGCTTCAAGCTGATTGTAAGCCCTCTATCTAATGTTTATATTGCCATGTCTGACTGATATGCCTCTCAACTTTTAGAAGTCTGTGAAAAAAAACCTTCAGCTGATTGTGTGCTCAAAAAAGTGCGAACTGGTGAGTGTTTTGTTTGTTTCTGGAGCTAGCATGCTAGCGCGAGCTTCCAGGTTATTGTTTGGGCTCTGTGTTAGACTAATGCTATTACAAACAAACATTATTTGAATATGCTTATAGTAAAAATAACTCAAACATTTATACTTTTTATGTCACTGACGTTATTGCAATAAGTAACAAAGCTCTTACTCTTAACCTTGAGGCCTTGAAGCATTTAACTGGAAGGTATATTGAAATGGTGAAATGCTATCTCTAAGGTGCTAAGGTGGAATATTAAGAACTTTAATATTTGAAGAGTGAGCTTAATTCTATTTATAATATGAGCTTATTTACTATAGTAAAGATGATTTAAAAAAACATGTACATGTATTCATTATATTAATGTAATGATTTCTGATATTGATAAAACCCAGGGTTATTTATCATTAGGTCTGTTTTACACAGGCCAGGCTGCTGATTCCCGTCTGTTGCCAAATTGAGCAGACTGATGGTGAGCTAATCCTAGTCCGAACCAGAAGATCTGTTAAATCCCCATTACTCCTTCCAGTGCGGTAGGAGGCGTTCAAGCCCACAGCCACATTCTCATTCTCACTCTGGACTCAACTGGCTCCTGTCAACAATCCTTTTACTCTCATCAAGGAGTTGAACTGTTGAACTTTTTTTGCCTTGGCTAAGAAAAAAAACATTTGCGGGAATTTCATGAAGTTGAATTCTCAAGTATTTGTGTGTATGTGTTTTTGTAAATATCATCTAATACAGTTCACTATATTTTGCACTATATGGTTGTCAGTGTATGTGTTTTATAAGCTTCATCATTAACCAACTCATATAAATAATATTCAGGACATATATATATATATATATATATATATATATATATATATATATATATGTGTGTGTATGTATGTATGTATATATATATATATATATATATATATATATATATATATATATATATATATATACATATATATATATATATATATATATATATATATATATATATATATATATATATGTGTGTGTGTGTGTGTGTGTAATATGTTACAAAAGCAACTTCGTGAAAACAACTAACCTAAAGTCTTCTACCTTTAGTAACAACTTCCACACCAAAGAACATTGTTAGGATGACCTGTTTGTGCTCATTGATTGGAAATGGGTACATTATGGTATTCTTCAAACTATGAAAATTTCAGTGACAGTACTGATTACAATTAACTTACATTTTCTTGAGTTCTCTCTCTTTTGCCATCACAGTGTCCCAACCAATGTCTCTCACCTTTTGGATCTTTGTCACTAAGACATATATCAGGTCTGGGCATTAAACAGAGTGAAAGTCTACCCAAGTGAAAAAAATATATTATTGGCAAACAGAGTTGTAATGGACAAAACCTGAAATATTAAAGCCTACCAAAAAATGCACCCAAGCAGTCATTTACAATTACAATATTGCACAAACTGATATTGTCGTCGTGACTTCCATACAATAGATTGTGCAGGTGCACTCTGAACCTACAAATTCATCCATCCATCCCTTGTTTTCTGCTTATCCAAGATTGGGCCACAGGGATAACTGGTCCAATCAATCCTCTCCCCAGTGGCATTTTTCCCATCATAATTACAGGATATCCCAAGGCTTACTAGCCCAAAGGAGATATATAGTCCCTCCAGTAGGTGTTGAGTCTGCCCCTGAGTCTATTCACAGTGGGAAAGGCCCCAAAACCCTACAAAGCAAGGCATCTAAGAGGAATCTTGATCAGATGCCCGAACCAACTCGATTGATGTTTTTCGTTTCGGAGAAGCAGCTCGTTTTTTTTTTGTTGTTTTTTTTTTGTTTTTTTTTTTTGATAATGATGAACATCCCAGGACCATAGGTGAGGGTTGGAATTTAGAGAATTAACAAATTTAGACACTAACTAAAACAGGATTTGGACTGGAAATAGAACATTTTATGGAAATTATTTCTGTTCAACAATGGATGTTCTTATGTAATGATACATTCCTTAAGAAAATAGAGCCGATTTTACAAAAGAAGTGTGGAATCTTCTGGTTTGCAATGTTCTTCTTTGGTTAAAACTCTTTTGTGTTGCTCACCAGTATGTGTTTTTGGTTGAAGTAAAAAGTTTAACGGTCTATTACTTTCCTGCTGCTTAACTGGCAACTTAGCTATGGTGCATTACTGACTGGTCAAGCTGAAAAGCACAGTTCCCATCACAAGCTGATAGACAGATGCAACCCTTATCCAAATACATCCCTTTAACCAGTGTGTTGTAAGTTGTGCTCCTGGTTTAGCACTATGTGGCAAAAATCACACCAACATCCTGCACCCGGATTAACACCCAGCCCCTGGAGGATAGGAAACAGAGTGGGCACTCATTATCCAACTGCAGCTTAGGGGGGATGGGGAGCTCTATCAAACTCCAGATCATACGATAGGATCTGACATGCGGTGATAAATGATTGCCCTTTTACAAGAGAAATGGTGGAAGGATCTTTAAGGTTAACTATTCTGTTGACCAAGAGAGGGTAAAAGTCAGAAGAGAAGCCAGGGGTTATATAAATAGGGAACCTTTTCTTCTTGTGCAGAGAGTGTAAGGACACAAGAAAAAAAACATCCTGTTCAGCTTCTTCCGTGAGTTTAACTCTTAAGAATTGGAAATAAGTTCTAATATGTTCTAAAATGGCCCCGCTTCCTGTAGAGCTTGTCCTCAAGTACAGCATGAGATGGCACAAGGAAAAAAAAAAAAAAAAAAAAAAAAGCCGTTCAGATGTCAGTTTGCTGAGAAACCACGCACAATTCTTGTTTGCCGGAATATTTGTGTTTCTGTGAGGTGGCCTTACCCAGAGGCTGGATGCTTTAGTTATTGGAAAATATATCTCCCAGTCATATATAAAAGAGGCTGCTATTTAAGGTCAGGATCCTCGGGTAAGAGGAGAAATGAGGAGGTGAAAAGGCAGGAAAGAAGAGGAAAACTGTAAAGTAAATCTGCAACTAGCTGGAATGCAAGCTGTCTCTTCGTCTTTTCATCACTTTAACCAAGGACTGTGTCACTGACTTCAGCAACACACAGCATGACAGAAATAATCCCAGCAGTCGTTCTTCATCAGCTGATAGCAACTAACATCACTATACCCATTCCTACAGCTAAAACACTGATATGATGAGAGAAGACTCTGACTGATGGGCTTTTTAAATTTAATGATGTAGTTTAATGTGAACTAAGGTTAACTTTAGATATAAATCTTCAGTTCTTAACAGTTACATGCCCTACTCAATACTTTTCAAATGAATGTGTAAAACTGTTATTACTTTTGTGGCTCAAAGGTAGTCTTGTACATGTTCATACCAAAACGTCGATATTAACTGCATGCAGACAAAGAATAATTCAGTTGTTAACAATCACTATTCTCACTCAGGAGAAGTTATGGACATGTGTTAATTGTTTTGAGCCATGACAGAAAATAGCAGATCAAAGTAGATAAAGCTACTTTCTAAAGCACTCCACACCGAACTAATGCAAGAATGGTTAATATTGACAAGCAGGAGGTTGAAGACCCACCAGCTTGTTTTTTTCCATCAGCAATGAGCAGAAGGTTAGTTTTCAGTAACAGAGAGAACTGGATATACGACAAGCTCAAATGTCATCTAATAGTAATAATATCAAAAGAATAAAATGATAATATATAAACAACATAAACTTTCCAGGTCTTTTAGAATTACATCTCAGAATTGCAAATGCTGTAAAGAAAGTGACATATAGAAATGTGGTCAACAATGAAAAGCAAACTGTAATTCACCCTGCATAAGAATCAAGAACATCTTCAGCAAAGCAGTGTGCACTGTTTGTAAGTCAGAAAGTGTGTCAAGGTCACATTAGAGATTAGATAGACCAGTTGTCTGTTACACAGATCCCCTCATGCATGGAGCATTAAGGGGTCCTAACCTCTGGAAACAGTCTTCGTTCTCAACATACAAGATTATCTTGATAGAGCTGACCAAAGTCAGTCTCCTTTGGCCTGCAGAGATTTACTTTGCCATTTTTTTCAGATTAAAAATAAAAATCATCCTGCAACAAGCAATCTTAAATGAATCCACACAAAACCACCTAAACTTGAAACCTCCTATTTCCATGGGCTACCAAAATCTAATTTTCTTAGCAGTGTCTGTAATAAAAAAAAAATCACAGCATTTTGACACTAAATTGGTTAGTAATAAAGGACATCTGTGTCGCTGTTTGATAAAAATGAAAATGTTCAGCTGAGCAGAGCAACAGTTTGATTCGAGCTACTGAGTTTTTAAAGGGCATATGGGTATGCATACAAAAAAGAAATCCCAACTAAAAGTTTTGCCTTTTTTCTAGCTATAGGCATAATAAAAAATGAGGGGAAAGTTGGGTTTAAATTTGAAGCCCTTAAACAAAAAAGTCAGAAAAACTTTTTTAAAACACGTTTTATTTTAACTAAATACGCAGGGCAACGACCCTTACACTCATATCAAGCAAAAGGCAAACAAAATAGAAGCTCAAACTCAGTTTATTCATCAGAATTACAACTGGCCTTTCTTTTCCAGCTAAGAACAGACTTGCATCTGGTACTCTTGTCTTCTTTATGATAGAGATGTCATTTATTTAAAAAAAAATGCCTCTTTCTCAGCTCATATGCTCTTTACACAGTCTACCACATAACTTTCAGATTCACTAAAAACTTTAAAATTCTGACCCATCACGGTATGTTGTGTTGGTCGGCTTTGTCTGTGTGAGGATCACACCATTGGCATATCCCAATTTCCGAAACTATTCTTAGCCTTCCTGTTCATATCTACTCTTACATCGTTCAAGTATAGGTACAGAAAGTTACCACATATGAAACAATAATCGTGACAAGGGCTAGTATAAAGTTGGAGAAAAAAAAACCTTGAAATATTCTACCCCTCACTTTTGTAGTCAGCTCAAAAAACAACAATCTTGAAGGAACTCGTCTCAGTGAGACAACTTAAAAGTAATAAAAAAAAATAAGTGCTGTTCTGAACTGCTGTCATAGCATGCACCTTAGAAATAGGATATTAAATCTATATAGCCCGGCTTCCTGGTCAAACAATGTGTAAAATATTTCAAGACTAAAGAGGTTCTTTGTCATAGGCATGGTTTAAAAAAAAAAAAAAAAAAAAAAACACTATCTCAGACAGTGCAATAAAATACTAAAGCGTAAACATAGATACTGAGAATACTAAAAGACTAACCCCTAAAAGAACCTAGCACAATATGCAAAAACAAAGACTGAATTCAAATGTCAGTATATTCTAAAAAATATTTTAAATCACTGAACTGCCAAACCATTAATGAAGTGGTGCATGATATTCATGAAACGCCTACAAAACTGCAGTTCGAAATCACAAGGGTGTGATATGAACAGTTTGTATGGTTTACAATGCTCACAATCTTCATCATTTGTATTTTGAAGTAGGAATACTCTCGACATTATTATCATCTACGCTTAGTGTCGATTTTTATGCATTTTTTCCCCATGAATTTCTGTATTTCAAGGAAAATGTCTGTTGAATTAAGCATCCAGAGTGATGTACTTGAGGCCTACATGTTGGCATGGAAACATAACCACAGCCAAACACAATGAGAAACATGTTCATTGCTAATGTAGCAAATGAAAACATTTTGTTCTCCCCTTTTTCAAATTTTCATGGATGTGACAGAAGATGATAAAATATGCAATTGTTAACTGATCATTTATACATCACCATTTTAAACAGTATTTGTGCAAACTAATATTAACAATCATAATAAAATAAAAACGATGTTTCAAAGTATGTTTAGTGTTTCTGGAAGACAAATTTCGGCAGCTTTTGTGTAAGTTTATTTCTCTTTGGTATGATTTTGCTGTTACATAAACCACCACATGAGTCCAATGGGACACTGTAAATGGCACGGCGCTCAGTTACTCCACCCATAAGCTCACTATACAGCAACACTAGCTGGCTTACACAGCATAAAAAGCTCTATCCAGGTCATTCACACACTGGCACACATACACACCCCGGGCTAACAACATGATGTTCTCTCCAGCTGACTCACTTGAATGAAGTCATGTCAAGAAAGATAAGTCACAGAGTGAATGGATGAATTCCTGCTAGTGTAAATGTGTGCATAAATGAACATATTGTATGAATGCTGCTACATTAAATCAAGCAATGTAATGTGTGTTCAGGATGTCTGTGTGTGTGGGTTTCTTATGTTTGTGAGGCTTTGTGCATGCATTTGAAATGAAGAGAGAGAACTAGATCCCCCAGCCCCCTGCTTTGCAGTGTGAACACCCAGAGAGTGAGAGCGCTGCCAGGACTTCCACAGTGAGTAAAAACGGAAACAAGTGCTTATGGTCCGTAAGACTTTCTTGCACGAGAGCAATTTTCCATTTCTGGGAGCGAGCCCCAGCGAAAGACAAGCTAGAAGGAAAAAGGCAGATGCAAAGAAAATATTTCAGTCGCTGACTGTTAAACATCCCCCAGCAGGACACATAAGAAGCTCAGAAATGCTTTGACAACAATGGAATTAAAATACATTAGAAGAAAGTCTGTAGCAGAGACTTGGCTGTAGGTATCGAAAAATCCTTTCTTCTGTCATCACAAAAAGTGTTACGTTTTTAAAGCAACCAATTCAGAATACACCTGTGAAAACATCTCTAACAAATATGGACAATTTATAACACTCAGACCCATAAAGTAAACAAATACTTTTCATCCAATATTCAAATAAAGCATATTCAATATTCAAACTAGTCGGTTACTTCTAGTAATAGTGTCTCTGTTTTAGTACTTTTGAAGCCTAAATGGAACTAGTGTGGTGAGCAATCATCTGCAACATTCTCCAATGAATTCAGTTCAGTGTAACTACATGCAATACCGTAAGCACGCACACAACGACCACACTGTTCTGCTCAGGATGGAAAACTGCTGTAGTGGGAAGTCTGACTGCCAGCCAGATAACAAAGTCTGCAGTGTGTGTTTAGTGTGTGGGTCTAAGTGAGTTGGCCTTCTAACAACCCTAGAGTAGAGTGGGCAGTAAGTAATTGTACTATATGTTGGCCTTTAAAGTTGTTCACAGCTTGGCACCTTTTGCTGCAAAAAGAAAATCACACTGTGTGCAAACTTAAACCTAAAATGGTTCTGTTTCCCAAGTAATTGGGAGAATATAAACTGACAGGCCAAGAGCTGTATTTGTAAAGGTTTAAGCAGTAAATCTAAATTGTCTGTGTTGGTATTATTGGATTTCAGTGCTGCGTTTTACATTTTTGAACATAACATACTGATAGAGAGGCACTATGCTAATTTGGTTAAGATCTTACTTGGCAGACAAGGACTACTTTGTGTTATTTGAGAATTATTAATGCAAACAAACACGGACAACATGAGGGACTCCTTAAAACACTATTTTCTGCCCACTTTTGCTCCAAATCTTCATGCTTCTCCAAGCTCAGGGTCTGGAGTATATACTGATGACACATAACTAAATTTCTTTCCACATGGCCAGAGTTTACTATAGGAACCAAATTAGCGTGTCCATTATACCAATACCTGAAAGCATTAAAGTATCCTCTCTGCAGAAAAGACAGAAGTCAGATTATATATGAACATTCACAGACTCAGTGGGACTAAAACACCACAAAGAATGGAACCAGACCTAAATTTTTACATCTTCAAGAAATCTATTACTAAACTAAATAAGACTAAAATCTTAAAAACAATGCCAAAATAAAGGGTTTCCTGACAAAAAAAACACATAGAAAAACCAGTTCATGCTTTTATTTTCAGTAGGTTAGATTATTGTCACAATGTTTTTATTGGTAAACCAGGCACCTGCAGCTCATTCGAAATGCTCCTGACCAACACCAGGAAAATGGATCATATCACACCAGCTATTAGATAACTGCACTGACTCCTTGGTTGTACAATATTAGATTTTAAAGTTTTGTTATTGACCTTCCAAACACTGAAATGTCCAGTATGGACCATCTAGATCCCTCAGCTCATCAGAGTCCTGCATTCTAAGCTGTATTTTGCAAGTAAAGCATTCTGAATTACTATGTGTAGAAATGATGCAAGAATAAACTTGCCTTAGCCTATTTATACTCCCGTAATAGATGCGAGTCCAGTTTTACAACCAAAACTGACAGAACATTCAAGAATGTTATGTTGTTCTTTAATATCATACATGTTCATTGGTTGGTTTCAGAAAATACTCTTGAACTGCATCCCCCCAAACTAAAAAAAGAACAGTAATGTTGAATTATCAAGCTGAAAAGAACAAAAATATATCCAACCCACGCTGCTAATTTTTAAAATTATAATGTGCACTTAATTCTGGGTTATGACTGTGAAAGAAGCCGCTTAACTCTAAACTGCATAGTTTGAAGCATTATATCATTGTTTTAGATTGAGACATGATGTATTATCCAGTTAGAAGCAGATATCATCAGATAGATACACTGTGGTCATCAAGGGAAGCACATGGTTATCAGATTTTTTCAGGTAGGCTGTGCTGCTCAAAAGATACAAAGGTGTTCTAAGAAAATATTCCACCAGCTGCCAAAACTGTTCATACAAGGCAAGACTGTAGCCCATCTGCTTCAAGACTCAACATGTTGTGGCTTCAGATGTTATTCTGCATTCCGTAACAATTCAATTCAGATCAAAAATACTTTATTTTTCCCAAAGTGAAATTAAATGTTGTCTTAACTCATATCATCCAAGTATCTTTAGACAGTCATTGTGGATGGTGATACTGTGGGCAGAAAGGATCTCTGGTAACAGTCAGGCTTGCAACAAATCTGATGAGGCCTCTGACTGAAGACTGTTGCTCTCATGACTGTCATTATATGCTAAATTCCACTTCCTTTCACATTCATCTATGCCCAAATGTTTAAATACATTGAGTTGCTGCCATGTGATTGACATCCCTTGTTTTTGCAGTGACATACAATTCAACAGGTGTATCTAATAAAGTGGCTAATAAGTGCATATTAAGTGTGGCTGCGACCAAAGAAAGAAACCTATGAAAAGATCATTAAGAAAATTCAAATAAAATGGTTGGCATGGTTGCAGCTCAGTCTGGAACTCTCTGAGGATGTAACTGAGGGGATTATTGATTTCTGCCATTCAGGGCTGACACAAGCTGAGTCTCGCTATTAGCTTCCTATCCTTCCAGCCACTGTCGGCATTGAGACCACACTCCTTCACACAAAGGGCACTAAAGTGCTCAGAAGAGTGAACACACTTAAGCCTCAAAGGAAAATGACAGGAATGTCACTCTTCATTCAGTCTTTTCTATTAAGACTTGTCTCTCATTTTTAAAAGTTCTTCCTAAATCAGGTCAGATCTCTTTAAATTGCTCCTCCAATTTTCACTTTTTTAGTATTATCTCCCTTGTCAAACAACTTGACGTTTCTCTGGCAATGTTTTTAGGCTGAGTTTGCTTTTGCTAAATCTGTGCGCCCCTGTTCCCTCCATGTCCTCTCACTTCATCGCGCTGTCTGTCTGATTTAACCTTACAAACTCAGATTTTTGGTCGCATCCCAGAGAAGCTATGAGGCTAAAAATGAGTCTGAGAAAGGTACAGAAATGCAATTATGTTTTATTAAACAAATGTTTACAAAAAAATGTTATGACTAACATTTAATCTTTTCACACAAATCTAAAACCATTAGGAAAACAGAACGCCAAAGTAAATGATGAAGAGTTTACAATGGTGCACATCTGTGACAGTAAAAGCAGAGTAATAAAATGTTTGCAAAAGATGACTTTTTAGCTCAAAACCACAATAAATATAGATTTTATTAGTCCCTCCTTCTTAGTCTTTCCTTTTTCTTTCCTCTTTTCATCCCTGAGTCTTTTTCCCTTCGTTTCAATGATCCTTTCGAGAGCATCCAGTTGCAAATTAATGGTCGTTCTCAAAACCCATCTGCCTACTCTTCGTCAATCTTCTACTCTAATCTTCATAATGCAGTCTCTGGCAGGGGGGCTGCTATGTTTGTTTAGTCCTGCTTTGGGCCCTGTCTGTCTCTGTTAAGTTGAGCAGGTACAGGCACTCCAACCACTGGTAATTGAAGCCCAGGCAGATGGACCACAGCATGGGGGTTACAAGGTGCAGGCAGGGAGATTCTCATTTACACAAGAAGCTCAGAGTTATGTCCAGAAAACTGAGAGACTATCTTGGAGGTTAAATTAAATTCATGAACATTTGTGCTCATTTTGTTGAAATGTCAGAGACGGGTGCAGCAATATTCATTACGGGGCATGTTTGAAGGAGGGAGCATACAGCTGAGTAAATTCTGATTGCTTCCCCTTCTGTATTGGTAGCACAGCAATAAGGCTTTAAAAAGTTCAAACTGCTCAAATTTGCCTTTTAATGCAATGTTAGAGAAATTACCCGAGTGACTGGAGTTTGAAGCACAGAGCAGCTCTGCCCCTCCTCCACCTGTTGCTGGTGATATGCATGAGCTGTTTATCAGTAACATAATATACCTGGTTTACACTTTACTTTATACTATTCTAATGGTACTACGATCTTTTTAATTAGATGTTACAGAAAGCGACAGACATTTTCTTCAGCCTTTATGGAGCATAGAATTACACTATGCTTCCCTTCCTCCACTTGTTGCTGCACACTGCTGGTTAGCTGGCTGAATTTGATCTCCTTCATGAACAAGAAAGAGAAATTCAGCAATCTCTACAACAGGCACTTAAGGTGTAGTGTTGCTTAGGTCTATGTATCAAAATTACAATAACAAATGTTATATATGATATTATTATAACTTCAATAAAATATCGCATTTTTTCACCAGCCGTAGAAATAATTATTTTTTGTTAAATTTATTGTGTACACACTGATTTTGTAGTGTTTTATTAAATTTCATACTAGCCTGTGTCTATCAACACAATGATCAATACAACACTAAAATAATTCTGTAAAGGAAATTATCTTTCTATATAAAAGGTAGAACACCCAAAAAAGTGACCTGATACCAGGAATACAATAAATACACTTTATTACAATATTTTGCACGTCCCCTTGTAGTAAGCGCCCAAAATATTGTTGGTATTCCAAAAAGTGGAGGAAACCTTTCCCTTAGCCTACATCCAAGATTTACAACATGAACAGCTTTTCATCTTTGCTACCTGTTCCAATGCACCTGCCGTGAAATAAATGAACGAAAGCACTGAGGAGGGAATCAGTTTAGTGGCCACTGCAGGGGACGCACATAACACCCAGCAAGCTGCCCAATCCCACACAATAAGAACCCTGTCTGGCAGTTTTTTATTACCCTTATCAAATTACAGTGTGCTACACCACAACTATGAAAAAAATGTCAAAAAACATTCTTACAAAGCATAGAAGGCAGAGATGGGGCCAAAAGAAAAGTGTGAGAATTAATCTGAACCTGGTGAGGAGAAAATGAGCTGAGGGGTGGAGAGCATCTCGACCATGTGATGAAATTCAGCAGGAGACACAAACAGAAGTAAGGAGGTGGATTAATAGAGACCATAAAAAAAATGAGTAAACTAAAACATCTCACCATTATCAGTCTGTTGCCATCACACTCAACATCAGTCCCAACAACTTTCCTTAACACATGCGGCGAGTAATGAGAGACCATGTCATCTATTCAGACTAATTTCCATTTTACAGCCCTTTGATAAGAGGAATCAGAGAGCACCGGCTCCAGCCGAGACTTTATGGCCTCAGTGTGTGTGTATGTGTGTGTGTCACAGTGATGTGCTCCCATTGATGAACTGAACCGTATAAAAAGCAATGACAAATTTAATGGCCCCCACAGACAGTGCTGTCAATGTTCCAATTGAGTGAAGTGGTTATTTCCCCTTCCACGCATATGCATATCTGACACAGTAATTTTCTAGTCAGAGCAAGCGATAATACAGCATTTATGTGCTTGACTGAACCTTTTGTGCTGATATGGAAAGATGCTCTTGAGTGACTCTAATAATGCAACTGATGTGTGGATGATTTTGTCCTTTTATCTTGCTAATGTACAATTCAAAACCTGTTGTGGGAAACAATTTTGTTTCCTAGAAAATCCAGCCTGGGAATATTAATTTTGATTACAGGTGAACACAGTTCAGCAAGCGAATCTGCCAAAACATCTGCAAAGTTGGTCATCTGAAGATGCAGAAAGTATACATGTGTTTACTTTTTTAACTTCGGTCATTTCTTCACTTTTACAATTGTACCAGTTACCACTATCAAGTTTTTAGGTCAATCTTATGGTTCCTACTACTGAGAGGACTCCTGTTTTGTACTGCAACCAAGTAGGGAAGTGACCCCTGTTGTAAAAAAAAACCAGGATCCAGCTTTACTGACCAGGACCTCATTCTCTCACAAGGTGATTAGTGTTTGTAGCAAAAATGATTTATGTATTTCTGGTGTCACACACACACACACACACACACACACACACACACACACACACACACACACACACACACAACAACTCTACAGTGTAGGACTTGACGTGAGTAAAGCAGAGATCTCTAGCTCGGTCCTCTCAGATTTCCAGCCAATCCTTACTGACTGGCTGCAGTTCTGACACTGAACACACGCTCCATTTACACAGCAGGGATCGACTGGCTGGCACAGCTCCTCTCCTTGTGTGCACCTGCTCATACTACGAGTCCATCTCACCTTATTCCTGGGTAGAAATGTTAAATAATTTTACCTTCCTAATTATGACAAGTATTTCTCCTTTATTTCAGAAATTAATCTGATCCATATTTGATTGAAAACTTTTGTTTAGCTCATTTTACAATGCGAATTATTTCATGATAAAAAAAAAAAAGTAACGATCATCATTTGTGTTTGCCATTTTCCGATTGTCTCCTAAAAAAAGCCACAATAATGATGATGAATATTTGTAGTATTTTTAAATTAATTTGAAATATCTGTTAGTTAATCCATTATTTTTCCTATTTTTCCTTGTATACTCTTGTATGTTGTTTCGAAAAAAAATAATGTAAATAAATAAATAAATAAATAAATAAATAAATAAATATGAACTGCTCCCTACCTGATGTCGTCAGCTTATTATTGTGATTTTTAGCCAGCATTTACACCATTATGATTCATACTTGGGAAATGAACATCAATCTATGTTTGTCTTACATAATGCAAATTTTCAGCTCATCTGAGCACAATTTATGACCTGAGTGTACAGTATTCAGTATTCTGTGTGAGAAATGATTATACAGTGAACAGTAAAAAATGAGAATAGATTTTTTTTTTTTTTTTATCGTTTATTGTTTTCACACCTCAGTGATTCCTGGGAGAATGTACCTGCCTATCACTGCCACAATGCTTGTAGGACTTCAGGATCAGAAACTGGGGGAGGGGAAATAATGAGCTGGTTTCAAGGAATTCACAGACTCTTGGCTCAGCGGGGGCTCTTCCCATTTATCCTCTGACATTAGTTGCGCTACGCTGCAAATATGCCACCCTGACGACTGGGGAACTCCCTCCTGTGACCGATGCCTCCCAATCTAAAGACAGCAGACTCTTGTGATCGCACCTCAGCAGCCTTTTTGGGCGATCGGTGCCGCGCAGCAGACAGGCGAGACACTTCAAAGAGCCAAACTGAGCACTGAGCGCAGGCCAAATCACTTTGTCTCGGTCTTTCAGTTTTTTCATCAACAGAATGCAACACTCCCTTCAACCAAAAACAAAAGAGGCCAAATATTTGCACCATAGGATCAGAATTAAAAGGCCAGTAAAAAGCTTTTCTATGTATCTCTTCAGTTCTTTCTTTTTCTTCCCCACTGGTGGATTTAAATGATTTTGCTCCAGAATGCTCGCAAGGGAGACAGCACTGTAATAAAATGAGACGATGAGAAGAAAATGAAGATAGAATGCCTCCTGCTGTTAAAAAGGTCATGACTAATCAGGTCACAGTGACCTAGTGAAAAAAAGCTCACTATGCTGTCACTATGCTTTTCTTTCAGATTGCCATATTTACCAGAAAGAAAAAGAAAGCTGTTATTCTGATACAAAACCAGTATCATGATTCCCACAGAAGAGGTTTTTTACAACAAAAAATGCTGAGTCAGTTTTTTTTTCCTATAACAAATACCCCTTGCAAGAAAACATCTAACAATAATACAGGGATGATCTTTCATCGACGGTGCATCATAAAAATAGTCAATTTTGTCACACCAGAAACAAAAACTTCATGATATTTTATTCAGATTTTATGTGATTTTATGTGTGTGAGTCCAACACAAAGTTGGACATCATTGTGAAAGATTAAGAAAATAATAAATGGTCATCCTTTGGTTTATTTCAGCTGCATGTGTATTGTGGGATGCATCTACCAGCCTTGCAGATGTATAGACCAAAATGTCTGCACATTGAGAGCACCCGAGCACATTACTTCTCAAGTCACAGATTCTCAACTGGATTTTTGTCCAGACTTTGATTGGACCTTTCTAACACATAAATTTACTTTGATGTAAACCAGTCGTGTCCAAACTTTTTGTTGCCCAGACCAAAATCATCACACTGAAAGACACTTTTTTTAATTCAAAAATTGCCGAGATTTTTTTTAGTGATTTTTTTATTTATTTTATGATTATTATTTGTACTTGCTCTACATGTAATGAAACAAAATATTTTGATTAATCAAAGTAGTGTCATTGATGTAGAAAAAGGATCTTTAAATCCTTGTGGATCCAAAACATTGTAAAGGGTCTTGCAGTTTGTCTTATTAAAAAAAAGAAGGCATACAATTTCCAAAATTTTTTCAGGTTGACTACCCTTAATTTTCTTGGTTAAACAAACAAACAAAACAAAACAAACTAATTATAATCTACTCACAGCAACAATAACAGGATATGGGTCAGTTTAATTTTAAAAAGTTTGAGTTAAAATTGCTGGATGTTTGTGGTCCTATTTACCAAGAAACTCAATAAAATTAAAACTCTTAAAAGTTTGAATAATAAAAGAAAAATATTTTGTGGAGGATTTCACATTTTCCATTTTTAGAAGATTTTAATTCTTCTTTAATTTAGCTCCATCCATCTCCCAATTAACTCTGATTAGCTTTTCAATCCCTGCTGAAGAACAAGCATCCCCTCAGCATGATGCTGCCACAACCATATCTCCCTGAGGTGACAATTTATTTCAGAGGTGCGAAGGGCTAGTCATCCAGCCTAGATTAGCCATCACCTCACCATGATTTATTTTTTTAGGTACCATAAAGGCAAACTCAAGCTTGAAGAGTCAACACTTCAGACTGTTGGACTCCTGAACCCTTCCCCCAGACAGCAACCCACCCCTGCCCTGCAGTCACCTGTTTCCATGGCTATCATGGTAACGAGCTTCTGTAGGTGAAGCATTGTGGGGGTGATTGAAGGAGGTCTAAAAAGACAGGAAAGAATGCAGGAGGGAGCTCCCATATATAATTCATGTCAAGAGAAATATCATCAGCGCCGTGCCGTTTTGGAATGAATTATTGATTGTCTTGGAAGGTTTATGTAAAAACTTGCAGATGGGGGTGGTCCACATGGATGGTTAAGTAAAGCAGAGGGCCAAGAGGATGGAAGTGACAGCCACAGAGCTACTTGGAAGAACCGAGGAGTGAGTGCCCTAAGTCAAGGAGGTAAATTCTCACCTTAGAGATGAAAGGAACTGTTGGGGAGTTGAGCCATACTGGAAGAAAGCAGGATTTTCGAAGCATATTTCATTGCAATAATTTCTTCTTATGTCAGCAGAAATGGTAAAATGAGAACCAACAGTAGGAGAGGAACTTAAAAGTGTACAAAAGCACAACAGCAGCAGATTACCACAGGATTTACTGGCATATGTATATGTATGTAAACACATCTACCTGTTTCAGATAAATGTAAACACTTCTCACAATAAATCTCAAAACACTTAACCCCCCAACACAAGGCCAGGTAACCATCCACTTAAAAACCCACTCAGGTACTGACAGTAAAAGACTGCTGCTGAGGACGTGGTCACTAATGGAAGGGGATGAATTCATCTGAAATGGTGACCCCGGGTGATTGACCCCTGAACCTTCTCCCTCCATCACTTATAGCAAACTCTCTCTCTCTCTCTCTCTCTCTCTCTCTCTCTCTCTCTCTCTCCAGCTCGAGTTCGATGGGGAAAGAGCACTACCTTAATTATGGGAATCTATAGCAACACCTTCGTAAGCTGAAAACCTCGGCTCTACATCAATGTTTTAAAAGATACTCCTGTAGATTACAGTGTATAGATACTCTTTAAAGTCTCAATATTTAATAGTGTAGAAGATTGCAAAAGCAAATTTCCAGAAGATCAAATTTAGGCTTAAAAAAGTGACAGTTTTGGCTTTTCAAAATAAAGCTTCTAGACATTACACCCTTCCATATACAAGTGTCAATATTTCCTTAACAGCTTTCTTGCAAAAGTAGGCTCCACATTACTAATGGAACCTAACCATTGCTGTTGTTCTAAAATACCATGAATATTTCATATTATTGTTGCAGATAGAGTTTCTGCAATTATAAATGAAGTAAGCCACTCATAAAAGGGCAGTTGGTTGTGTTTCAAAATAAAACTTAAGATACTCTTCAAAATAAAAGCATTTGTGTTCCATACAAAAGACTATTGCAAATTTAGGTTTCACAATACTAATGGTCCAAAACCTGACATGAAAAAATGCATCATGCTAGCCTTTAAAAATAATGTAAATGTAAATGAACTCTATAAATAAAACCCTAAACATTTAAACCAGTAATGAGAAATTTTCTTGGGCTTTCAAAATAAAGCAGCGAGATTATAGCAAACATGAATTTTGAATCAGTCAGATTCAGAAAGGAATTGTTGGCCTTTCTAAATGAAACTTAAATATGTTTTTCAAAAATAAAAGCCTTACTTTTTGATATATTATTTCAAATGTAGGTTCTATATTATGAATGGACCTCAAAGTGATTCTGTTGGCCAAACAAAATAAAGCACACAGATACTTATCAAAATAAAAGTCTCCTTCCTTCTGTTGGGCTTGATGTTAGGCTAAAGTCAGAAACCAAATATTTATTATGATATCTTGTGGTTTTAATGAAAAGGCAATATGTTTATTGCTTATAATTTAATAATCTTATTCTAAGAAATTATCCTTTATGACATTTCTGCATCATACAACAACTCTGTAAATAAAACAAAGACAGCAAAAAGATCAAAAAGTTCAATGGTCTGTAAATTGAAGCTCTTAACAGTTTAAAAAAAAAAAAAAAAAAAAAAAAACAGACCACAAGGCCATGATGAGGGTGTGTAACGGAGGCTAAAACATGCAGGCACGTTCCAGATGTTAGGAGCACTGGGCGTGGAGACTAAAGACTCAGCTATTTTCAGCCACAGAGCACAGAAAAGGAAATGAAAAGGAGCAGAGTTCAGCTGCACGGATTTTGGCAGCCAGAGAGGGTAATCAAACACTGCCGTTCAATGGCAATCACGTCGCCTCGACACAATGGTGGCTAGCCTGCCCGCTGGCTCGGTCTTATCACAACACTCTCTCTCAGCTAGAGAGGTGTGAGATGAATGAGCGGGAAGTAGAGGACAGTGAGGAACGGGAGGAGATGGATGGGGAAATAGAGAGGGAGAGAAAAGCAGCTGAAATAAGAGCGGTTGGTACAAATTAAATCTGGGGGTTGGTGGTGTTGTTTCAACTGAGCTTCCTTCATGTTATAACACACTGTCTGTTTGGCAGTGTGTTTTGAGTATTTGACAATGGAATAATGTGAGATAACCTCTGATGCAGGTGAAGTTAGTGGAACGGTACAAAAAGTTTCAACTTTCGTCTCTAGGGATACAATTAAGATAACATTTTGTAGAAAATACATCTTTATATTTGTAAATTCTTAACTGAAACATTTATGTTATTTGAACTATTTCATATTTTTTGACGTTACAACCACAAACTTCAGTGTAAAATACGGTCTTATGTGACATACAGCTATCTTCTCACCAACTCAAACCAGCTATTCCCTTCCCTGCTGAAGGAACGCACCCCAATAGCATGATGATACCACCACCATGTTTCATTGTGAATTTGTAGTATTATGTTTTGTCCACAGAGTGTTTGGAAAGTTTGAGTGACAGACTGCTACATCCTAGGTGCACAACGGTGTGTTATCACAGATCCTTCCTCTAAGCAGCTGTTAGACTTTATATCACTTCTCTCAACAAATGGTGGATGGACATTTCTTGGTACTTTCTATTTTTTTAAGATGAATCAAACAAAGCATGATGGTGCCACTGCCTTGTTTTACTGTGGGGACGGTTGGTTCAGAGGGATGTGGAAGGACTAGTTTTCAACCATATTGAGCATTTTGTATATTTACTAATTAGGTGACATTTGAAGGCAATTTTTTGCGTCAGATTTTGTACAAAGTACTAGAGTAAAGGGGGATAGACAGAGATGCATATAAACCATGTTTTTTTTTTTTTTTTTTTTTTTTTTTGTCCTTCCCTTTCATAGTTATGCAATACTCTGTGTTGGTCTATGGGATTCCAGTAAGACATTAGTCTCTGTAGTTGTAATATTATAAAATATAAATAAGTTTAAGGTGGATGTATCTGCAAGGTTGTGCTTTTGAATGCTGCAAAATGTTTTCCACCATCAGCTATAGAATCTCTGCCAAACAGCGTCTGCTTTATTCCAAAACAGTGCACAAATAAAATCAATTCACCTTGACCCTGTATCATCGAGTCAGTGAGCATCACTTTGATGGCTCGGACATTTCTCGAGTCAGTGGTGTCTCTGAGGGTGTTCTGGTGAGATATGCATTTCAAACAAACGATGCAACTTCCTTAAATGAAGACTGCAAATCTGTCAGAGAGCTTCCTTCCTCTGCTGCTCACAGACGGAAAATTACCAAACTGTTGATAGATGGTTAACAGGTGCAGGCTAATTATGCTAATCATGGCAACAGCCAAATAAACTGATTGCCATGTTCATTTAAATGACAGCAATGTTCCTTTGGTGGCTAATTAAAATAGGTTGGAAGACAGGAAACGAGGCGGCTGGGTTTGGAAAAGAGAGAGAGGAGGTGTTTAAATAAAACCCTTCTCTGGGGCCTCTGTAATAAGCTGTATTTCATTGGTTTAATGATGTCATAATGAATTTCTAATGATGGGGGATGGGTTAAGGTGAGAGAAGAGACGAGTGATGAAACGGGCAAGAAACTGTAGATTTTACATCAGCAAAAAGAGGGCTAACAAGGGAGCTTGAGATCATGCTAATGCAAAGTAATGAAAATAAAAATTAGTAGAGGACATCGAGCAGGTTACGTGCTCCATCTGGTTTAGTACTAGACAAGTGGGAAGGCAAAAGGGAGGGTTTGAAGGCGCAATTACTTTTTATCAGCACCGCGCCTTGACAGGGGTTGGTCTCCCTTTCCAGGTGACCTGGGGAAAGGCATCATTAGGGGAACCAAAGGTCAGGAGGGTTGACTTCTGGGTCCCCTGGCAGCCGGTGAGGAGGAGTGAAAGGTGAATAGAAGGCTGATTAATGTTTATAGAACTAGTAAAAAGAAAAGGGAAAAAAGAGAAAAAGTCACCTTATCGAGCAGTTCTTTGGTTGTTTTCACACTCTAAGCTGCTTTCTATATTGCTACATTTCAAGCACATTACTTATTTTTTTTTAATCAACATATAAGGCTACATCTTTACAAAAATTGAATTTGCTCCTTAAATGTACCAGCATGACAAGACCAGAAGTAGAAAATCTGAAAAAAGACGTAGGAAACTATAAGCAAATCTGTTAAAAGCAAATCTATCATCTCTCTTCATGTCTAAAGCAAACTATAAGCAATATCTTCAGAATTCACACTCAACAATGTATTTCAACCATGGCATGGGTCAGTTACCAGTATTAGAATTATAACAGAGGATATACCCAAATGTTATGGTTTCTAAACAGCTAAAATGTTACTTTATACCATTCCAAATGTTTTAAATATACTCCATGAAAAATCTGTGAACAGGTGAATCAGTGGTTACTGAACCGTGAATCTGTGAGGATCCATTGTATAGCAATGCCATGGTACTTTTACTCCAGGCTATCACACAACAAGAATCTCAAGTAGGGCCATGCCAAAACACCAAGTTACAGTACCAATAATGTGATTATTGATGCCAAGTAGGTACCTGTTTGGGTATAACAAAGAGTTATAACCAGATAGAACATTGACAAACAACTTATAAGGGATCCCAGAGTTTATGGTACACAGACATGGGAAATATTTAGTCAGGCCAATTGGGTATTTGGGTCAGATTGCTATGGATAGGGGCGTTGGGAGTTTAAAGTGAATGTAGAATCAATCCACTGCCATTATGGCTCTTGGCAGCCAAATAAGGTAGCTCATGCCAAATCACCAATCAGTTAGCAACTTTAATACTGTACAAGTGCTCAGTATTCTATTTAAACCAGAACAGTGACAGAAAATCTGTAGAGTGTGTGCTACATAGACTCTATAAAGTTTTGTTGACAGAACTATAATAACATGAATCCACATTCAGTTACTCTAGGTTATCATAATGTGTAAATCTCACTTCTGTTCCATTTACAACAACATTTTCAGAAACACACAATCAAAAACTCTCAGCTGTCCTCTTTGGAGAGAAGGATCTATGGATTGCATTAACTGTTACTGTCGTCAATGACAATCTGATAAAAGCTTAATCAATAGTAACCTAAAAAGTTGGGAATCTCAGCGGACATGTTGTGATTAAATTTAAATTGACATTAGAGTAAAACTGTTCTCGAGATTTTGTGACTTGGTTTCTTCAAAGCATAATGCTCTATTTGCGAACCCTTTTTAAGTGCCTATTGATGAGAATATACAGTATATTCTTCATTTCTGATCGATATTTGCATCCACAGAGGGAAAAAAAACATGCCAAGATGACAGCAGAAGAACCTGAGGATGTGCAAGAAAGAAAGACCTATTTTTATTCTCTGCTTCTGAGGAATTTTTACCATTTAAATGTATGCTACATCACAGGGATCTACTCTGTTCAATATATTATAATGTGATGTTTGGCCTTAATGGAAAATCAATGGTGAGACAAGCCCACCACTGCAGAGACCATACTAAAGCAATTTCTAAATTGACATATGGAGGGTCTGTGTGATTGATTCTGACTGCTGTTGGATTTTAATACCATTCACTGTGAGCTCATTGACTGTCAGACGTCGTCTTGTGGTTTATCTACAAACTGCCAAGTGAGTCCTCGTCTCCTTTTTCTTCTCTCTCATCGTTTTTCTGCTCCTTATTCGTCTCAATGCATGCTCCAGAGAGTTGATAAGTTTGGATTACAACAGATATGTTTGATAAATGAGCAGAAGACTTTCCATAAATAACAGAAGTTAACAGTTTATTCATATTTCATCCTCCTTGCTTTAATAGAAACACATGCTCATTCAGATGAAACTGTGCATTATTAACGTTCCAAGCTGCATCAGCTGTCATCATGAATTTAATGACATCATGCCATTACTGACAGTGTGCAAGCTCGGAGAGGTTCTCACCTCTTAACCAAGCCTTCTGTGTGGAGCTACACACTATTTGGACAAAAGGATTAGAAAAAGGAGTGAAACACTCTGCCTTTAGCTGAAGCCAACAGGAAATGCTTATCCTGGATTAAAGACCAAACTTTTTCTTTTTTTTTGCCCATTTTTGCAGACGTTTAACAGAGATGAGATCACAAGCTCATTTTAGTGCTTGACCCTACACAGTACTCATTTAGTTTTTCGTAACCTTTTCAGACCTGATGCCACATGGAGAGACTAATTGCAACATGTAAAGAAGGCCTCAGTGAAACATGCAACATATCCAGCATTAACAACAGAAAACCTCTGCTTAAAATGATGACATGTTTTCATCATCCATGTGTCATCCATCCACATGTCAATCAGCATGTCATCCATCTATCCATGTCACCCATACATCTATGTATCCTTCAAAAATTTGATCAACCATTGCATCCATCGATCCATGCATTCATCCGTGTATACAACCACCAATGTCATTCACTCATATATCCATCCATCCATCCATCCATCCATCGTCATTAATCCATGTACCTATCCATTCATCAATATGTCTTCCATTAATGCATCCATCAATATGTCATCCACCCACAAACTCATCCATCCATCCAAGATTCCAAGGTTTCTGAAATCAGAGCTGCTCAAGGTGAGATAAGGAAGGGTAACCGGGTGGATTTATCCAGAACCGTTTCCAGGACCTGAAGTGTTCTAGAATATTCCATCTGGTAATAGATGTGCCCATATTACCTTGAGCAAAATCCTTGCAGCTGGAATCCTTCAATATAGAACAGTCTAAACTGCCTCAATTTCATGACATTAAATGTTAAAATTCAAATAGATTGATGAATTTATTTGCAGCAGAGTATTGAGCTTATATTCTGCCTTCAAAAGACTCATCATCAACATTCTTTCCCAGGTTAAAGACAGACCTTGGTGGGCAGTTGTCACATGATTACACATTTAATGAAATACAAAAGTAAGCTTTATTGTCTCATAAAAACTCCCTATAAAGTTGATAAGATTCACAATTTACTGTAGTTGCAGGCAGCTGAGTTTAAAGGTACAACAGTACATTCGATGCTATCTTGAAGCTCATTTGCAGCTTGCAGGGCAGAGCTCTGCCACAACATGAAAAAGACACCCTTGCCAGAGTCACATCAGGGTTGTTAGGTTTGTTTTACCACATCCAGAGAGCTGCACAGAGACGTGTCATCACACCACTTTTTTAAGACATCCCTCATGATCCATATTTGAACCTGCCCCTGGAATATTCTTAGTCTCTATAGAAAGTTACACAGATTACGGTGTTTGTCTCATTTTCCTTCCAAGGTAATGTATTAATATAACCAGTATAGTTGACGCATTATGTTTCAAAATAAAAATCACTAACTGCTAATAGTTAAAAAAGACTGAACACTGCATTTCCCCTGCTGAGAGGTAAATGTGAACATTTTTCAAGCAGCATTCAGGTCAAAGATAATAAAATACACAATAAGCTTTAGCAATTAGTTGGTAATATGTTTACATGAATGCAGCTGTGAACAAAACTGCAAAGCCAAGCACAACCAAAACCCTTTCTATCTTTAATGTGAAATATATCCTCTGAAATTCAACGTAAAGAATAATGTTAAAACAAGGAAAAAACAAGACATCAAAACCTGGTTGCTTCTGATTTTTTTTGTATCATCCTGACTGATACCTTTGCATAATTAGATCATCTTTTCCCAAGCTACGCCTTTAGGTAATAATATGAGAAAAAAAAAAAATCCTACTAGAACCGCTGAACTTTATTTCAGGTTAATCAATTTCACTCTAATTTATAGGGGGCGAGAAATCAAAAAGACCTTTTCAAAAACAAAAAGATGCTTCAAGAAAGTATTATTTTATGCACCCTTGTATTTGTTTGCTTTTTAGTTGAAATTTATGGGATTACATCACATCGAAGGTAGAAAAAGCTTTGAAATGAGTTTGCATGGTCTCATTTTTGTGTTTTTATGTTTTTCTTTTTTTCTTTTTATTGGTACAGGTCTTAGCTCCAGCTGTTCAGTGACATGGAATGAGATTGCTGACCTTTAGGTGTTACATTAAATGCTCATCCAAGCTCTCAGCACCACACCGGGGGTTAATGTAACAGACGGATTTGGGTCTGAACTACCTTTAAACTCATGCAAAGCACAAAGGGATGCTTAGCTGTACTTTGAATGAACTCACACATCCCTGTAATTTTCCATGCATTAATATGTCCAACACTTAAGGAAAGTCCAAACAGTATTTTTGCTGAAGAAAGTATTCTTCACGGAAGCCTCTGTAATATATGCAGATCATTTGATTAACTGGAAATCTCAGTGTGATAAAAAGCTTGTACATCTACAAGCAGTCCGTTCATCTAATCCAACAAGATCTAACTGTTAAGCCGTCACATGGTGCTTGCTTTAGACTATAGCTTTTCCAGAAAATATCAACCAGGAAGATTTTTTTTACTCACCTTGCCAAAATCTCTGACATCGAAAAGGTCAAATGGGTCAAAAAGTTCGCTGTTCCTCAAGCCAAACTTGTCGTGGCACACTTTTAGGAATGTCCGGATATTCTTCAGACACAGGAACTACAGAAAGAGAAAATAAAAAGCAAACATAGCATAAGTGTACACATAAAAAAATCTCCATCAGATACTTATCGGTACAGTGAAAAGATCAAATCTTTCATGCCTGTGTTGCACCAGTATGATTAGTCTGGAAGAATATTTAGCAACATGTTCCACCAGTCTGGCTAGAATTTACCAGCACTGCTCCAGCATTCTTATGTATACTTAGCTTTCCATATAAAGATTAAGCAGTTTTGTAGTTGATCTGTTTCCCTTGCATGAGTTACTACTCAAGACAAACAGATGCTTATGAACTTTAAGGACTGCCTATCTAATCCAAACAGCCACAGAGGATCATGTCCTCTGATGTCCTATGAGAACACAAAGCATCCTGAGATATGTCCTATAGGTAGGATGAGACCTCTAACTACAAGCGCAAAACCCAACCTATCAAACAACAACCACAGAAAATAACTCTGGCTCCAAGGAAGGGGAGTCTTGTCAATCTTTGAAACAGTTTTTTTTATTCTTAGTGAGATTTTCAAGAAGAGGGGGGGAAAAGCACACCATTTAAGATCTTTACACACTGGACGAATGCAGTGCAGTAGCAAGCAGCTGCTAAGATCAGCCATTAACTATATTAATATCTTCTCAGCATTTACATCTGATCTAGGTCTGCAGGCGGATATGGTCATAGGAAAAGCTTGATTTTTTTTTTTTTTTTTGTCTTGCAAACCATTTCTGTGTTGACTGATTTGAAAACTGGTGTTTTACGGTGTTCCTGGTGCTATGGACTCTACCAAGATCCCCAGGCCATTTGGGAGAAAAAACGGCCACAGGATCACAGATCTTCCACCGGACTTCACAGTGGGCTTGAGGTGCTTTCCAACATATTCATCCTTTGTTATATGCCAACCCCCCAATGTTAGTTGCTGAAAAGCTCAATCATAGCGTCGTCTAAGGAAACCACACTGTTTATCTTAAAGTCCAATAATGGCTTAGCAAACACCACATGTTCATATTGGTGATGCACTGTGGGGTCTTCATCCAGCCTTGTTTGTCACAGTTCCAGTTGTTTTAAGCTTTTTTCATTACTTCCCTGACTGCAGGTTTATTCAATTAGCTATTTTCTTGCCGTTATGAAGATTTACACAGATTTCCCTAAACTGAACAGCATGTTCTCTTGTCTTTCCCTTTTTGAAGAGTCTCTAGGAAAACTGGGCCACTCTGTCACATCATATTTATACCTCAAGGAAAAAGTCATCAATTACTAATAAAATGTTTTAAAATAAGACATAACTATTTCTTAACACAGGAAGTTTTGCTAAATAATAAATAATTTAATTCTAATACATTTTACAGGGTAAGATTATCCCACTGTAATAAAATAACCTATTTAAAGGCTTTTATCCCATTTCCACTAGGGGTGGCAATAACTGTAGAGGGTGCTACACACTCCTTCATTGCTAATCTCAGCTTTCAGGTATGTATGACTAATTCTCTTCGTTTACAATCTGCTGAGGCAATACAAATACCTGAAACTACACAGACTGAGGGAGAAAAAGACAATCTTTGGAAAAGAGACAAACTGCTGAGCTGTCCCGGTCAATTTAACAGACAGAATGAATTCAGTGTAGCACAAAATATGCCTTTTCATCACTGGCACAAAAATAAACCATGTATGAAGCATGTGTTGAGGCAGACAATCTTTATAGGGGTTACAGCCAAAGACACTTCTCAGGTCCAAATATCGATGCTTTCACTGCTTAAAATATTCCATCACGCAGCCATACCTTGAAGGCAAGAGCGCAGACCAATCACAGCTGTGTTGTACTATAATTCATAATCAAACCTGGTCTCTGATCTTTCTGTATGTGAAGAATGCATTACAGAGCATGCAAATTCACACACTGCCCTGATTTGCTCTTTCAGTTCTGTGTGTGGTGTACGATATGAGCTGATGAGCACGGAGCAGACTGCACTCACACGAGACTTGAGGCAAAGAGTCTATAAGGAACGAAATGCTTGATTGCCTCGTATCTGCTGAAGGCTTTGACCACATACGTCCTTGTAATGGCTGTTGTGTAAGACCAGCAGCCTCCCATGTTAGAAAGCAATCAAGGCAGCAACAACAGCACCAGATGGTGTACAAGTACAGTTCTAGAGCGCAGAGCTTCCCCTCATCCAGACACCTCCACCCGTTACTGTCAGCTGTCAGTCAACTATGTATGGTGGCCAAAGGATCCTTTTAACTTTAATTTTAAGATCAAAGTGAAAACTCTACCTTCTCTGGAATACACACTTCTGTTTTAGTAATGCTAGCGGCACCAGATGCTAAACTCTAACCATTTTTATTGGTGTTTTAAGACTATAATAAAAGCTTGTTTAATAGGAACTCAGAAAAACTACTTGGCCACTCACAGCTTCAAGGTTGGAAAAAGATATGTTGAGTCCTTGAGTTTCTTCTTATATTGTAGCTCCCAACAAGTAACTGGAATTGGTTATTCCTATACGCAAGTGAAAACCTTACAAAAACTGGATATTGGGAAAAACCCTGAGCATCCCCTTCATAAGTCTGTTCTAAAACAAAAGTGTCTTCAGTCAGAGGTGTCTTGGATTAGCTGCAATACAGACTGCTACAGGAGACCCTTTCTCCCCATAGCCATAAGCGTCTACAAGAGCTCTGAAGAAAATTATACAATATGAGTTATAACATTTATTTAAATTTTTCATTTGAATTTCAAATTCTTAGTGCATATGATAACGATTTCATCATGAAAAAATTGTGTTTTTTTTTTTTTTGTTTGTTTTGTTTTGTTTAGTTTTTTTTACTGTTGCTTTGGTTATTTAAGTATAAAGTTCCTGTTGAGATAAGCTGCTGCATATGATCACCAAAGGAGCTGGAGCCCAGAAAGAACCCTAACTACCAAGGTATTATCTTCTACATGTCTGCATCAACATCAGAATACATACACCCCTACTGTGGCAAAAACTTGCAACGTGATTTTTTTAAAAGGGAGGATTTAGTAAAGGCGGTAGTGATTTAGTTTTGCTTTTCTACATCCATTCATGCATCCACAGTTATCCTTGCAGGGTTGCGAGAAGTCATCGGGCGAGAGGCGGGGTACGACAGGTCACCAGTCCAACACAGAGACAGACAAAAACACTCACATCACACCAACAGTGCTACCAACTGTGCCACTGCGCAGCCCTGCTTTTCATATATTGGATTTGATATTTCATACTATCTACTTTTAGCTCAAGGTTATCAGAGTTCTCTCTATTGAACCCCCCAGATGCCTGATCAGACAAAGTGTTTCTGTTCCTACAACTGACATAGGGAGGTAATGTCTACTTCAGATTGATGTTCTAATTAGCTTTCAAAAAGCAAAATCCAGCTCAGTGCTGCCACAGTTATTCTTAGTTTGCCTGGTATTTTATGATATTTCTGTTTGCCTCTCTGGGCCACACCTGAGAGGCTTGCCGATTCATTCTCATTCATATGAGCACGCCGTCTCAGTCTCAGTGTCACGGGTGTGAACCCATAAGAGAGCCACACAGACTAGGAAAAAGAACTGCGATTGGTTGGCTTGCCAAAGTGACATTTGCAGTTCAACGGCGGAGGTTATCATGCCTGCAGATCCACTTGTGCTGCAGGGGGAGGGAAAAAAAATAAAAAAGCTTATTTTCCCAGCCCTGATATGAAAAGGTAACATTTGCTGGAGTGGTCTGCAGGAGAGAGAGAAAAACAGAGAAAGGTTCACTGCAGATACGGATCAGGAAAGGGAAGATGTGTCTGACATTCTAATGTATGTTTGGCAATTCCAAAGCATAGGTAGGGTTAGAATGAAAATGCTACAACCCAAGTAACAAATAAATATTTTTTTTTTTTTTTTAAAAAAGAGACATTTTCATGTAGTGTGCTAAGGGTGAGTGCACCTGGGAATGAACTGTATATGATCATCTCCTCAGGCTGAGGTTGCCCTCTGCACCATCAACCTGGAGTAACCTCACACTTGCAAAGCCAAAGAGGCTGCAATTAACCTGTTTGAACATTTAACAAAGAATAAATCTGTTTCAAGTCATTTAGTGCACAAATATGGCACATTTGAGATGATTAATGTGGGATTTTGTTACTTTTATTTTATCTGGAGCAAATAAAAGGGCAGTTCCAATTTTCAGAGTTTGTTTTTCTGCCTGTCAGCTTGATGAAATGAAAACTATCACTCTACCAAACACTTAATTCACTTGTTCGGGTGGTGAATTACCTTTGGAAAAATTGAAAATGAAATTACTTTTGCTGGTGTTTTGTGGTACATCTAAGATATAAAATGACCTGAACGAAGTTTTCATGCCTATGAACAAATTAAACTCAACCTTAATATAAGCCTTTCTTCTCAAAGTAAGAATCTTCAGAAGTGTTTTATCTGACTGACTCAACAGGTAGGAACATCTAACTTTAACCTGCTGTTGTTTTAACCTGCAACATAAGCCTTTCTCTTTGTTTTAAAGCAGCAATCATATTTCCTGAGCATCACACTGTTTGTTGTTCTGTAACATACAGTTCTAAGCTGACAAAATGCCAGAGTGGAAAGACAACACCAATTACCTTAAAAATAATTGTTGCTCCACATCAATTTTGGAGGGGTTATTGGGAAAACTACAAACCATTTAACTTAATCACTCTTTAGTGAGTTTCCAGTCCTTCCAAGAACCTATCTCCAATTTCCTTCTATGGTCAGACTGTACGACGTTGAGAGAAACTGTAAAAAATGCAGGAGCTTCATCTTGGAATCTGCAAGCTTTAGTTAGCATGTCAAATATTAAAGTTCATTGAAGGGTAATGAGAAGATTGAGCAAGCTTGGCATGTTTGAAAGGGTTGAAGTAGAAAACCTCTCTGTTCTGTAAAGAATATGGCAGGACCACTGAAATCTAGAAAGTTGCATGAGACTTCTGTAACAATGTCGTTTGCATGTTAAACACATCCCTTGTTTAGAAAGGTAAAACCTGTTAAGATTTAGAATCTCCTTTTCAAGAATATCTTGGACAATATAAACCAAATTTGTATTCCAGAGTCACATTTTACACTACCTGTCTAAAGCATACAAGTCACTGACATCAGTAATGACCATAAAAAAACAATTATCACTGTGCATCAATCTGGAGAGGGTTATAAGACCATTTACAAACAAAGTCCACTATTATATGGTATTGACAAGTGGAAACATTTAGGACCGCTGCCAATCTTCCCAGAAGTGGAGAACCCAATAAATTCAAATAATAAATTCATCCCATGGTAAGACATGTAATGCTCAGAGAAATGACTGAAAACTCAACAGCTGCGTGTTGAATGCGTATGGATGTTTTAAAGTTATACATAGGACAATGACAAAATAAAAAAATAAAAAATAAAAAAAAAACATCAAATGTCTCTTGTGTGGAAGAGTTAGAGGAAAACGCCTCCTCTCTCAATAAAAATCGCAGCACGGTTTAGGTTTGTAAAGTTGTAACCAAGAAACCACAGAACTGCAGGATCGATGTACTTTAGGGAGACGAGCCATAATGTACTGGAGAAAACTAATTGCAACAAATCAGCACAAATACATACCAACTGCCAAACATGATGGTGGAGGGGAGGGGTAGTAATTTGGGTTTGTTTTGCAGCCACATGACGAGGGCACAACGTAGTCATTGAGTTGTATACGAATTCCACTTTATACCAAATATACCAGAGTGAAATTGTGAGGTCACCTCTCTGACACAATAAGTTAGGCCAAAATTGGGTCCGCAGTGAGAAAAGGATCCAAGGCACACACTCCAACCTTTGACAAAAGGTTATGGTACATACCAAGAGCACAAAACAGTCAACATGAAAGAAATTGGGCTTCTGGAGATTGGAAAACCCCCCAACAAAGGTTAAAAAGGAAAACTGGATGCTTGGAAGAAATAGAAAGTGAATTGGTAACAAAAAAAAAAAAAAAAAAAAAAAAAAAACAGGACTGAAAAAAAAAAAGGGACAAGATCTCCACTCTAGTTTGTCAGCAGGTTTTTAAAAGGGTGGTTTTGTGTGACATTGAAGAAACAGTTTGACTTCTCACTAAAGCGTAAACAGCTCCTAAAAAAGGCAGACTTCTCAGAGACATACAGGCGAGCGGGTGGGAGAGGAGCAGCAAAGAGTCGAGCAACAAAGACCCACAAAAAACCCTGACAAGCCCTTCCACCGTATCACCATGCTACATCGCACATAGAACAATGCATTATTTCTCTGAGGGGGTGGTCCTTATCTGCACACACTCCTACATGCTCATTTCTGAGGAGCTACAAATTAGAACTTCCACCTAAAATTCGAACAAGAGCAAAACTACACAAGTGGGATGTGTGAGAAGTACAAGGAAACAAAGCCTGTTCTGCCAAAGCTGTAGATCTTCTCTGTCAAGGATGATGGGGGGGAATAAGGAGGTGAAAGCCAAAAAAAAAAAAAAAAAAAAAAAAAGCGAAAAGCTGTGCAGAACATCACAAGTGCTGAACCACAGACAAGGTTGCAAAAACAGAATCATGCAATCTGCTCAGGCACCCCTCATATCCCTACTTTCATCACCTCTGGGAAATGAGCAATTAGTGGTAATCTAATAACATGTTTTATCTCGTTGCTCCTAGAAAAGAACATTGTTGTTGCCCATATCTGACTCGTTCCTCGAGCAGACACAGAACGGGACCAGAACAAAAAGAAGGGAAAAAATACTCAGGTTAAACTGAGGTGAGTCAGAGAGAGGATCAGATACCCAGACAACCTGTCAGAGAATTAAAGTCAATGAAAGAGACTGATGTTTGTCTGAGAACTGTGAGAGACTAAATTTGATTCACAACAAAATCCCCTCAGCAGACAAAGTAATAGGGGCACTGAATCATCGTATACCCCGAATGTCAGCAACAAAGCTCTCAGCAGGTGATGGAACACTCAAAAAATGCACCCAGATGACCACAGGAGAAGCTTGGCAGAGTCCTTTATGACTGTAAGTGCACACACTCACTTTAAAAAGCTGCAGGGGATGTACAATCCAGCAAAAACCTTCTAGTTCCAGGTGGAGGTGATGATGGATTTTATAAACTTTAGCCTCTTTGTCAATGGAGAAAATCAAAACAAGAGCTAAAGCAATGACAGCGGTCTGCATTAAAGTTCAAGTCAAATGTCCACAGTCCTTATCTGCTCTAATCTGAAGGTATGCAAGCAGACGTTACATTACTATCTACAATATCTACAGACAATGACAGCCTCTACATCGCCAACTTCATTTATGTCAGCAAAACAAACCGGCCACTTAACCACTGAGTCAACATTGAGTGCAAAGAAAAGAACGGTTTTTACCAGCTGTTCTTGCAACATCCAAACCATTTGTTTTCCCAGAGCATACCTGAAAAAGACAAACTCATCCAACTGTAAGCAAATGAAATGATTTCTACTTTTCTAGTTGTTGTAACTGCAGTAAAGGAAATGCCACACACACACTAATTATACTGTGAAAATGTAATGGGTAAATAAATGATGCTCCACTTAAGAGGGTGAGTGCTCTCACAAGGATTTTTGCATATTCTCCTACAAGGAACAGCTATACTAGGAAAAGCTATTAAAATACACATGTGTGCTTGATTATTGTTCTGTGTAATCAATATGGGTGTAATAGTGTCTTACAGACTTCACTCATGAGTATATGTAATCAGAGAAAGAATGCATCACTAATGTGATGACCACTTTCATCAGAAGAAGATCACATGTTTTTATTGCTTTCACAACAGGAAATGAATACATCCAGCTACCATCTAAAAGCACCCCATGCCAAACTAATGCAAACCAAAAGACAAGATCATCTTACATGAACAAAATAAACTGATTTTTACTTTTCTAGCTGCTTTAACTGTATTTAAAAAAATCTGTACACGCTCATTTTTTCACGTGTTATCAACACCAGTGTTTCTACACATGTACTGAACTGTCATGGTGCAGACGTCAACTGTTTATACATATATTCAGAAAAGGAGCTTCACATTTGTTTTTAGTGCTTTTTTTGTTGAGAGCAACAAATGAAAATAACTAAACTCGACAAAAGCAGTATGCAGAATGGTTGACAGTGAGTACACATAGGAAATTCAAAATCACCTGCTTGCTTTTAATTTAGCGGTGCAGAGTGTGCTGTCGGTTGGTCAGGTTATGGTAAAAAAACAAACAAACAAACAAAAAAAACTGCAACTCCAAATGTTGCATGATAACACCACAAAGGCAAGCCGATTGTGTATTTATTCTATGTTCTTACTATCAGGTGCCATTTTCACACACACTAGTTTGGTCTTTATAAGCATAAAATAAACACCCGGTAAAAAATGACCTCCAACTAAAATCAAGCACCAGTTGGCTCTTAAATTCCACTGAAGTGTTAAAAATGTGTCACTGAAAGTATTCAGTTCTTACATTTTATTTTGTGTGAAGTTAAAGACAAATTCATTTAAATACAAACATTTTGTACTTTCTGATGCAATAAGAAAGGTAACAGTCAGTTTTGGACCAAATAAAACATTTCTGTTTAACATATGACCTTACAGGCACTGTGTAGTCCAAACTACATAAACATTTTTAGACTGTTTTTATTTTTAAACTGAATATAATTTAAAGATTTTCAAAAAGTATAAAAAAAGAGACATTTTCTTATCTCAAAAACAACTCAGACCTCCTCATTCAAAAGAACATTCGATTATCTGTGTCCTATAAGAAGAGTCGAACATAAATAAACAAACTGATAAATAAAATGGTATAATAATCTGCTAAATTCCATTTGATCATGCTACTACCAGGATGCAGAAGCAAACAAGAGATGTGAAGTATTATTCTCACATATTTAATATCCAATAAACGAGCAAAGTTCAACCCGTAACAGAGTCGGTGGCGCAAGCTCTAATTTCTACCTATTTGCTACACTGCTTCCATTCTGTTTGAAATATGTAAAATAAATCGAAGAAGATGATCTTCACAACAGTCCACTTTCCCCAAATGAGCCCTGATAAACAGTTTAAATCAGCAAATGGTTCCTCTGGGTTTGCCCTGCTGCAGCATATTATGCTTGGAAGAGGAGGGTTTGTGTAATTCTGTTGCTTTTTTTTTTTATCTTTGTGAGGGGATTAAGGAACAACTTTGTAGAAAAATACCTATTTATTTTGTGCCTGTGATCAAGTGTTTTACTTCATACCAGACTGACTGTGAGCAACAGTGAGGAAAAAATGTGAAACAAAAAGTTTTAGAGATATGAATGCTGTTGCCAGGCGCCGTGTGAGACATTCTGTGTTGTTGGCTGGAGAGCAAATCTATGCTTGAGCATCTGCAACTCTATGTTGACTGCAGTTCAACTGACGGTCACTGTGTCACTAAAAATAAAGGTTTTATAACCATCAAACTGAACACTGTGTTCTGCATGAACTAAAACAATTACACTTTAGGAATGAAGGCGGATCCAGCTTTGCAACTGTTTGGACAGGATACGCCAGGAGACACCCAGAGGACCCTGATAAGCACAAAGGCTCCTTCGTCCCCCACCTGGGTCACTCTGATACTTGGAAAGCTGAGGAAAAAGGACGTGCTCCTTCGAATTAGAGAAGGGCACGCTGCATGAATTATGCATTGCAATTGTATTTAAATCTGTTAATCTTATCTTATTACCCCCAAAAGCCTGTAAGTAGGCAAGGATTGACCACGGTTTTGTATCTGGGAGAACCCCCAGCTGTCGAGGCAGAGATGCTTCGTTAGTGAGGGTCTCATGTTAAAATATGTAAGTTAAATAGGCTAAGTGAGGTTGTTAGTGAGGTTAATCTCCATTACAAAAGAGGATAATTCTGACTCTTTCAGGAGAAAGCCACCGTGACTGTGGAGAACAGCTGCGTAATTAAACCCAGGCCACCTTTACCTTTTATACAGTGGCTAGTCGTAAAAACGGGAGCGCTGATGTGGAGCAGGTCTGAGATCAGAGGAACCCAGCAGGAGGAGGCGCACACTTGTTGCACCAGAGTAACATGCCTTCAGTAGCCGGCTTGACCCATGGAGACACAGAGAACAAGTGAACCTAAAGCTAGCTAAAGATCATCTTTAGCCCTTCACGAGAGTGTTCTATACAATAAAGCAAAACAGAAATGTGATATGAAAAAGAAGTGGTAAGGTTTTTAGAGCATGGATCTCACCTTATGTACTGCTGTACAATGTACTGGGTATTTTCAATAAAAAACACGATTCTTAGTGCACTGGTTTGGTTTAACAAATAGATCAAACAGGTATGAAGATGGAAAACAAATCAAAATGTCACAAAAATATCTGCAAAAGGTTCACAGCTCATCCTATCAACAGAAAGCAAATACCAGTGGACCCAAAGAGCAAGAACAAAAAGGGGTTTTATTTCAACTGAAATGTATGAATAAGAGAAAAAAAGAGACGCTAAAACAAGAATAAACAAGAAACAAGAATAAAAATCTTAAAATAAAGAGATTTTTAAAAAAAATCAAAAAATCTAAAAATGGGAATAAGATGATTAATAATAATTAAAATGAAACACTGCTGTTGGCAAATGTTTAGTGAAAAACAACTATCTGAGAACACATTCTATAGATTATGTTATAGATTATTCTATAGTCACAATTCTTATTCAGATGATTACAGGAGAGTGATTATCCTTTATATCTCTAGTTTGTTTTAGTTGTTTTGAAAACTGAGTGTCTTTGCGCCAAAACTGAGCTCTGTAAAATTCACGCAGTACTTATTTTCCTTTACTTCTTCTTGACTGGAATAGTTAAGTTGCATAATTAAACTAATAGTTTGTAGGAAAAAAAAATCACAAATGAGACAAATGCTAAATGCTACAAGAAAAAATGATTTAAAAATGAATTACCATCATTATCGTCCTTTTGGCAGGGCATTTGTCAACTGTTCTTTTGGCACACTTCAATCTACCCTCATGTCTCTCCAACAACAGGCTATTGCCACCGTTTTCAGCTTTATGGCTCAGGTGGGTCACTTCTCTCACTTAAGAAAAAGATGTATTTAAATATGCAATTAAACTGTTGAAAACAAATCACTGGGTGAAATGGGCTCTTGATGCTACTGTGCATCTTATCTTTACCACAAACACGTCACTTTTGGAAACCTAATGCTGCTTATAAAAAGCAGAGTTGACCATCATTACATGCCATTATTGTCACCTAATGAATGAAAAAGGTTCCTTGTTTTTTTTTTTCTGGGGGACAAAGCTGATTTTCACTGTGATCTCTCTTCAGTGCATGATGAACGACTCCAAGCACAGACCTCCTCAGTACGGCAAATGTTTTACATCTTTTAGCCTGTTTCATGCTGTCAGACACGTTTCATTCAATTCATCCATGTGATAAAGTAAAAGAAGCATGGTGTACTTATAGAAGGACCTATAATATATGATTCCATACTTTCGTCTTACTCTAAACAAGTAACTGATTGTAAATTTTCAGCTATGTTTCCAGAGGTGGTTAAAACTGCGTGCAAGATGTTTGTTTTTGGACCACGAGAGAATTCACCTTTGCATGACCAGCTTGATTTCCGTCTGCAGCTGAATTTCACAATAGTTCATAGCAAATATTTTCAACAGCCTGGATATCTTGATTACCCTAAAGTGATTTATTTCCCTGCATTGTCTCAAAAGCAGCCTGCAAACAGGGAAAATGCTCTGCACAGCTCTTGTTAAAACAAACAGCGCTCACTCAATGTAAGACCAGACGTCCCAACACAGACCAAGACGCTGAAACATCTTAGTGCATAATGCAGTCCTTCAGGTTGTATCCACTCTTAATAATAAAAAAAAAAAATTTAAAAATGCTGTATCCAAGCAACAGGCCTTGCTGCTGCTTTCTCAGGAAGGGGAGGATGTGTGTGAGACATTTCCACTCAGGCTTAGCTGCAGACGCGGGGTGTGATAAATGTGAGGAGGCGGTCCGCCGAGAATCCCAGACAACCATGGATCAATGGCCTGGTAATTTATGAACGGGATGGGTGAGAAGAAAGTCGGCATCCATCTTTTGCTCTCGTGAGTTTCCCTCACAACTTAAAGACTCATTGCAGTGATATAGACACCTGGAGGATGCATAAGCAGTCACTTTCACCTCACAAAATGAATGCTTACAACCATAGGTATAAGTTACATTTTATTTAGATAAAGAGATCCCCAACTGTACAGAGCACTGCTATAACTCAACAGCTTTAAATAATATTTAACTTGGTCGAGCCATGTTGGAAACAAGGAGACTGATTTCTGCAAAGCTGCTAATAAAATTATACTGATGCTAAGAGACAAGATCAAAATGAGATACTATTTTATTGCATGCTGGTTATGAGTTTGTGTCAAGAGGTGCAAAGAAATGGGAGCTCTGAAATATATGTTATCAACACAGAGCAGCATTTCAATAAATTAGAATAACATTGCTAAAAGTTGATTTATTTCAAGAATTTGGTTCAAAAAGTGAAATTTATCGATTTATTTCACACAGAGGGATTGATTTCAAGCACTTCATACTGTTAATTTTGAGGATTATGGCCTACAGCTACTGAAAACCCAAAATCCAGTTTCAATAAATACTAGAATATTATGTAAGACCAACAAAAGAATAACAAACATGTTATATTATGGCCTATAAAATCATGGGAAATACTCCTAACTCAACAGTTGTTCAGCAGACAGTCACTGATACCCATAATAAGGAGAGAAAGCCATTAAAATTTATTGCTCAAGTACTGTTGTACATAAAGATACTGATTGAAAGTTTAATGGAAGGAAACATGTATCAGTAAAAGGTGTAAAAGCAATAACTGTGATAGGATTGTAAAGCAAACATCATTCAAGGGCGCATGTACTGTATAGTATGGGAAGACAGTTTTCACTAACCTGCCATTTCTGCAATGAAAACAGTATTGTTTTGCAAAAAAGAAGACAATAAAAGAAGAAAAACAATTCAACAACATATCACTCTGTGTTTAATTAATTTATATTCTCTTTTTGAGTGGATAAACTGGAATAAATAAAATTGTTATTGTGGCAGCTGTTCTAATTTGTCTAAGAACAACTGTAAAGGGAAAATATAATCTTAAACAGTTAATTTACAAAAAGTATTACCCCAAAAAATGGCTTACACCCAGTTGGAACGGAATTATTTGAGAAGGCTATCAGCTACAGAGAGAGATGCAGCTCTGTGCTGTAGATTATCTCCAAGGTGACTAATGCTGTTAACACCGGAGACCAGCTTCTTAATTATCCATCTGACTCCAGGGCTGAGATCGGTCCGCTTTAATCATCACACGGCTCGGATAAACAAGGGTTCAATCCACTTGCACCTCTGCAGCAGAACACAGTCCACCAATCAGCTGGTTCACAGATTCAGTGATTGGACAGGTGCGAGCCGCTTTGCATTCCTGTTGGTTTCACTGAACAATGAGCCTTCCACTCGACCAGCGTAAATCCAATGTGAAAGTAAGGCAATTGACTTGTAGATAGCGGACAGATTGATTCCTGCCTGAGCAACACTGAGGATAGTCAACAACACATGGCTGTATTTTGCAGTTTCAAATAACCCATGTGAATTTGAACAAATAAGTTAAATACTTTTTTCTTTAATTCAATTTAAGTGGGTGGTAATATCCTTGTATGTTTGAATTTGTGCTATGCAAAAAAAAAAAAATATATAGTAGTAAAGAAATCAAGAAATCCCTACCTTTAAGAAGATTGTTTACTGCATGCATGTCAAAAAGGTCAGTTTTGATCTATTCTGGGCAGAGCACCCTCTTCAACCATGTTTGCTGTGCCCCTACAGGACAATAAATTGGACTCCTTCCATGTTCTTACTATAAATGCCATATTTTTGCAGTTTAAATCTAATAGTTGTCCTGTTGCAAGATTCTTCCACCTGAGCTGTGGACCTCTGCAGCTCCTCCAGGGCTACCAAGGGTCTGATTGGTGTCAAAGTTCTTTGATTGTCTTTCTGGAAAGCTGTCAGCTTAGATGGACAGCCATGTCACGGTGGGCTTACAGTCCTGCCACGCTCTAGCCATTAGTTAGTTATTAGTTATCACTTAGTTAGGTGTTATAATTAGATGACTTCTGAAGACGAGCAGTTGCAGTGGGTTTTATTTTGGGTTTACCATACTAAACTGGGACTAAATACAAACATAAGTCACAATTTTCAGATTTTTATTTCTACTTTAGAAAGCCATGTGTTATTTCCATTTTATTTCACAATGTTTTGCTACTCTGTGTTGGCCTACCACAAAAACATAATTGCACAAAAGATTGTTTTTTTGTTTTTAAAAGTGTCAAAATGTGGAAAACTGGGTATACAAGACAATGTATATAACATTTCAACTTTTAACTACCAAATTATGGAGAACTGTTAAGAGTTAAAGAGAATCTCCAGAAACCATTTTTTTCCACTGTTATAGTTTGCTTCATATGAAATTAAATAAAAATAAATGGAAGGAAGGGTGGACATTGGAAAGATTTGAATGGGAAAAAACTCATTAAATATAGTTGTTTCAGCTTTTGTCTGGTCTAAGAAACCCTTATTTTAAATGTATGTTTTAACCAACCAACCAGTCATGCAGTTAGAACAAACGTATATTTGTTTTTAAAGTGAAGCTGTCACCTGTTATTCAGTGAAATAACCAAGTACAAAGTGCTATGTAAGTGGAAAGTGTTTTTTTTTTTTTTTTTTTTTTTTTTTTTCATTCTCACACTTAAATACTCAATAAACCTATGATGATACAAAATACCCATTAAATATTGGGAGGGGGTATGTTTCAGTTTATTGTTGCCATTAAACTCTGTTTGGGTCAAAGTTGCATCTTTCTCTGGCACTGATATATTGCTTATTTTACAATATAGTGTGTGTTAATTATCTCTCATGTCACTCAAAGGCGCATTAGGGAAAGGTAAAGAGGAAAGAAAATAATGTGTCCTTTTATTTTTCATTGCATACATAACCCTATTCAAGATGAATGAATAGGTGGAAAGTGAGCTCTTGTGAGTTGATATATGATCCAATCAGACTTTTAACCTTTCAGGGCCATTCAAACAGTCCGTATATGAATGACAACATGAAAACATTGTCTGCTTTATTTTTAAAAAGTCTTAATGACAGCACCTTCCACACTAATGGGTACTTCTGATAGAGTTGTATCAAAAAACATTAAAATATATATTTTAATGTACATGTACCTCACGTAACAGCACCAAGGAAAATGAATAACCCTCCTGGATTGGCTGTTCTGCAAATGCTAGCCAGTACCGTGCCAAGTAGCACTGCACCAACATATCTCAGCTTCCCAAGATGCATTTTCTTTTCAGTATTTCAGATATGCTCTAAAAAAAGTCCACAAATAGACAAATTTAGTTATGTTCTACAGAAAATCTGCAAATACTAAACTGTGAAAAGGCAGGGTCCACTGTGTCAGTCAATTTAGTTTGGGGCTTTTTACAATTACTTATCTGGGGGACCAATAATAGTGGAAGGCGCTGTAAGTGATTTAAAATGTACTATAATCTTACTTGTAATAAATAATTTTTTTTTTAATTTCCTATGGCAAAGGACTCTATTAAAGCAGTCTATTAAATGCACCCCATTGTTTGAATCCATCGGCTTAATGCTGGGGGTTTAAATAGAGATCAACTCATGCAGACCACACGAGGCCAAAGCGGCTGTAGAGCTTTAGGGAAGCCTTTTCTTAGATGGACTGACTGATTATCTCACAGCTGGGGGTCAGTTTGAAGGCATCATGCCCGCACTCGATGTCTGCATGCTGCACATCTAAAGGCTAGATGTCTTAGTCTCTATCCAAGGCCCCCAGACAATGTTCCGCTACAGGGGCGGGGTCACTGTGGGTTAGGTTCTATGCATGGGAACAAGCTGTGAAACAGTTCTTTATTGGCTGGAAAAAGTAACATTTAAATCTCCTGTCATTCAGCTTTTCCAGTGCATATATAATTCCTCGATAAATTATTCCAACCCCTCAAACTTTTTCAAATTATGTCACATTACAACCACAAACCTCAATAGGTTTTATTGGGATTTTATGTAACAGACCAACACAAAGAAATGCATAATTTTGAAATGGAAAGAAAATGATGTGTGGCTCTGACCACTATCTTCGACCATGCAAAAGAAAAGTATCCTGACATTATGGGTATGGTGTGTTTAAAGTGATGTGCAATCCAGAATCCCTGCAGCCCTTCCAAAGTTACAATGGACATCTTTGCTAGTTCTCTAATTAATGCTGTCTTGTCAGGCCCTTCAATTTAGATGGGTGATCATAGCTTGGTGATCATAGTTTGTATTTGTGCTGCACTCTTTCTAGTTTCAGGTGATCGATAAACCACTGTCCTATATGTTCAAAGCTCAGGATACAATTTTACAACCAAACCCTGCTTTAAACCTCTCCACAACTTTATCCCTGACCTGTCTGCTGTGTTCCCCGGTCTTCAGGATGTCATTTGTCACTAATGTTCTTGAAGCAACCCCTGAGGCTTTCATAGAACAGTTGCATTTATATGGCAATTAAATTACACAGAGCTGGACTTTATTTGCTTAGTAAGTGACTCCTGAAAGACTTTACTTTGGAGTAAAAAGGGGCTGAATACATATGCAGGATAAAGTATTCAGATTTTTATGAGTAAAAAAGTAGGAAACCAAGTATTCTTTTACTTCAAAATGATGTCTTACTTTGTGTTGGTCTATTGTAAACCATTTCAAGTTCAAGCACCATCATACTTTCAGAAAGCACTGTAATGCCGATATGTATCTCAATAACTATTGATTTAACTGAAGGGAACATGAGTGTTTTGGCTATTTTCAATAAGCCCATCAGATTTTTGGCTTAAATGAAGCACCTTTGTTTACACTTTAGCTTCGACAGCTTAAGGTCATTCAGTGATGTCCTCTGTCACATTGCATTACTAGAGCACAGTTTTATCTTGGCTCCCCTCACAAAGTGCTGCAACAGTCAACAGCATTTTGCATCGGGAAGCACACTTCCTGTTTATACTTGCAGTGCAAATTAATTTAGAAAGCTCTTTGGCACTGTCCCTCACAATTAATCACTGTTAAAACAAAAACACATCATCAGACCGGAAAGTGAACAGAATAAAAAAAAAACTTCATCCGGGCAGGCATGCAATCGGGATGTTTTTATGCAAGAGCCCCTCTCATCTTCAAGACAGCTAATTATCTACTCCTTCTACATTATCAGAGGAAACAGTCATAAATTACCCACACCTGTCTCTATGATCTTCTCTGTGCCATCTTGCTTGAAATTCAATTAATTCCAAGCATATCAGTGACCCAGCTGTACTGCCAGCTTTCAGGTAGACAAGAGCTAAATCTGAGACATTAAACAGCAGACAATAAAAAAAGGTCTTAGCTGTTATCTTTATTTAAAAGCTGCTGCAAGCAAGAAATAGAGAAGTTTTGGAAAGAAAGAGATTCAAAGAGCCTTGTCAGGGGGATATAGCCGCAATGGAGAGCAAGTAAGGATCAAACGTCCAGTTTCTGCCAATAATCCTCCTCAAGAGTAGAGGGAGGTGTGTGTGTGGGGGGGGGGGACATGAGGGAAAGATGTTTGCTGTGCCACGGAAAGCAAACGTTACTGGCTTTTTCATCCAGCAGGCAAGGAGACGCCAACCCCTCCGTGGCTCTCCAGACAGTCTGGCACACGGGCCACGGGAGGAAAACCTTTGGAAAGATCACAGCCCTGAGCCTCGAGCGTGGAAACACCAAGTGTGTATTCTGTGTGGGTTTGTCTGAGAGAGAGTGCCCATATGTAGCTGCTTACGCCCCTCAGATGTATATTGTGGCTGGTCCATAATTGGAGGTTGAAGACAACCTACAATATCTAAAAGCCACTAAATGGCAGCTGTGGAAGTGAACTAACAAAAGGAAAAGGTTATGCGTCATTCTCATGCCAAAGATATGAGTCTAAGAACAAGCTTATAACATTGAGATATTTAGCAAACACATAACGCTTTGCATCAACAGAGACCATTTCATACAAAAGGCAATCAAACATTTAACAGATACTAAAAATAAGTATTTCAAGCAAAAATCGATGCATTCAGTGTAACATTCTGAGATATGTGCATTAGCCATCGTGGCAAAGGTGAGTCTAGGCAACAATTTTGTCTTCATAGCAACAATACCATCCATCACTGATCGGAGGTAATTTAAAGAATTGCTTCAAGACAAGTAATGACATATCTTGTGTATAACCCTTTTCTATAACATTTTCTATTTTTAGCTATGTTAGCTTGATGTAATAGCTTCAAGCTAACATTTAGCTATCGATAAGAAAAGAATAATAGAAAGGAAAAACTAAAGGTCAACGTGGGTAAAGTTAGCAAATGTATTCTGTCTTTAAAACACAAGCTGAGACTCAAGGGTTGAGCTAAAATCCATAAGTTCAAGATGGAGAAGGAGGAGAGGGATCAAAGCTACCAAGTCTGAATTAAATCCTCGCAACACAGATCAATTATTACATGTAGATTTTTCTAGGTGCAGCATATAATAATAGATTATCTCAAATTTTTTCAAACAAGATGGGTAAACTTTTTTGCCAATTTGCATATAATTTTTTTTTATTCTAACCAATGTTATTTACTCTTCCTTACATCAAGAGCACCCAAAGCAAGGAAGCAAAATCACAGACCAATAACATGTTTAAATTAGCATGTTTGCCAACACCAAAAAGCACCAGTAGAAGAACATCAGAATGGGCTAAAAAGGGTACGCAAGTGACTTTGATTGTGACAGGGTTGTTTTCTTTGCAAATTCTTGTCCCCTTAGAATGAGCAACTTTTAAATGGTACAGCCTACCTCTGTATTCTTGCTGACCATGCCTATCTCTTTATCACTCCAGAATTCTGATGGCTACTTCCAACAATATAATGAAGAAATCTGCAGCAACTGCATAATGCTATCCTGTTAATATGGACTAAAATTTCTGACACCTTGTTGAATCTGCGCTCCAAAGAATTAAGGGGTTCATCCTGTTACTAGCAAGATGTACCTAATAAATTGACCAACGACTGTAAAGCCAACAACTTGAGTCAATCTGAAAGAGCAGCACGGCTAATAGGAAACTGTCATGCGATGCTATGAGCGATGACTTCAAGAGCACATGAAAAGGTACAGGTCTAAGAATCCGCGAGGCAGAAGTGTCTTGATAAACCAGCTTGCTCCTTTCTCTCATTTCCCATGCTGCTGGACGCTGCCTGCAGCAACTGCTTTAACATTGGAGGGTGAAAAAGCTGTCAGTTTGGATTTAGCCTACTTTCCAACATGTTCCTTCATTTCAAAGCAGATGGCATAAAAGGAAGAGTTGGGGGAGGGAGGGGTATCTCCTAAGCTGCTACATTACAGAGTGGAGAGCTTTTCATGGGAGCGGAAGATGAGCGTATGGTGGCTTGAGTGGAGTTTTTTTAAGTGGATTAGAGCCTTAACATTTTTTTACATGATTTTCTAAAGTTCACAGTTATTGGAAGTGTGTTTTCATCTCAGGTTGGCGATACTGGACAAGTGCGTCATGGTAAACTTATTGATCTGTCCAGTCAAAAATGCTCTAGTGACACTTAGTATCCCAAAGGATGAAAGGGGTGAAAGATGTGTGAATCAATCACAAATAATTTACCAGAGATAAAGATATGAACCTAAGGATGAATGCATATAATTTAAACTCCCTACATTTCTAGCAATAAACAGTTCCACACAGTGTTGATGAAGCTGTTCCTGTAAGGGGAGCAAGGTGAAGCAATCATCTCAATTGCAATCAAAGCTACCCGTAATTAATTAACATGCATGCCCATGGTGGGTTAGGCAGATGCACAGCGAGTTTGGTAAATCATAGCACAAACAGGCGTTCTTCAAGGACAATCATTAATCATGCGATCAGCCATCATGACATGAGTCCTTGAGGTGTGTTTTTTCTGACATGTTAGCTGGTTTCAGTCAATACCATACTGACTTCCTCACCGCAGCATTACTGGGGATTTCGTCACAAATTCCTTTTGGAAAATTACTTTAGGTTTTCAGTTTTTACACTTAGGCTTGGCTAGGAGATGGCGTGCCTGAGTCAGGAAGACACAAACGCATGCCAAGTGGACCCAAGGGCAGAGGTGGAGGGAGAAGGAGATGATGTGGAATCAGTGTTTCTGTCTCCTGAAAAGACCAAGACCAAGATGAGTCGACTCCCCTCATAAAACAATTGATTAAACCTTCAACATGATGATTTCACCACATGTTCCATGCCAGAGAAGAATAAAACTGGCTGAAAGAAGCGGGGAGCTAACAGGCAATGAATGAGATCATGTTAACTTCAACTTCCAAATGTATGGTCATGTGTTCTTTGTGTAATTTTTGATGATTATGTCTTACAGATGACAAAAGAAAACAATACAAACAGTCTCTCTCTAAATATTTTTTATACAGAAATCTTATCTTATAGCTTTGGTATGGCCATTGCAATTCAATTCAATTCAAAAATACTTTACTTTAAATGTTGTCGTAACTCATATAATCCTAGAGTCATTGTGGATGGAAATGCTGTGGGCAGGACGAATCTCCGGTTGCAGTCAGTTTTCCACGAATCTGAAGAATCCTCTGACTGAAGACACTGTTGCTCTATGACAGTCTCATGACTATTATACAAGACTGTCATGACATGCTAACAGCTCATGATCTGGGTCAGCAATGACAATATTTCAAAGTTACATGTCCTAGATGACACCATCAGTTTTTGGCAAGCACTGCTAATCCATTTCATTTGCTTTTGCTCCTCCTCAATAAATCTCTGTCTTGCCTTATGGTTAGAAAGCCAGGAACAGAGATCTTGGAGTCAGGAATATGACTCTTGCTTAATATGATCTGCCTCATCTCTCTCCCCTCTGTCCTGCGCTGCATTCTTGAAGCCTGTTTTTCAACTCCTCTGGGATTTGGGGTCATAGTTCAGGTATTGTTTGAGCTTTTGAGATGCTAATCAGCTGTTCCAGGTTGTAAAAACAATACCTTGTAGCTACAGTTACGCATCATAACAAGTGTCTGAAAATAAAAATACCAGAGGGAATAATTGTCTAAAAAAGCAATGCCTCAACTAAAAGTCCATTAAAAGAATAAATCAAAACTAATGTAACAGAGCTACTCTAACTTGGTGCTATCATGAGAAGCGCAGTTCTAGAGTTACAAATCACGAGGAAAACTATTGACTTGATGTTGAAGATTATTGCTAAAGAATGTGGATGTTTACACAGTGCATATAAAGGGAAAGTGTGGAGTAAGGAAAAAGTGTGGTAGAAATGGTCCACAAGCAATAGGGATAAAAACAGCCTTAGGTTAGGAGGTAAAGCGCATTCAGGGGTTTAAGAAAGATTTATATGGCTCGGACTGTGGCTGGAGTCAGAACTTAAAGAGCCAATGCATACAGATGTCTACAAGATATGAGCTACAATTATTGCGTTTTTGTTTTAAGCTACTTCTGAACCAGAGACAAAGTCAGAAGCCTTTTCACTTGGCTGAGGAGAAATATGACTGAACTTTTCCTCACAAGGCCGAAGTCCTCTGTACTGGCACTGCCTTATCACCTTAGCTCTGATTAATGCAAGAGTAGCCCCATCCTAATATTGAGTACATATACTATGTTTTAGTGGGCATTTCTGTATTAAAGAAATCTTTTTTTTTTTTTTTTTTTTTTTTTTTTTTTTTTTTCTTTCATAGAAACTACATTTTGGTTTTCATTTCATATAACTCGTTTAAGAGTTATATGAAATGAAAACCAAATGAAAGTCATTACCCCTATTTTATTCAATAATACAGGTAGCATCTTTCTAAATATCCAGATTTTCTTAATACTTTGCCAAAGTTAAACTTTGGTAAGCCAGAGATTAAAGATCTAAAATTTCTAGAAACAGACAACACCTGAAGACAGACACACCTAGAACCACAGTAACACAAGATAATTTAGTGAGGGGATGTATGGGTTTCCAGTTAGTTGCTCCTAACAAGTTGCTGGTTCAGTTTTTAGCTGATTATGTCAATTGTTGTTGAGCATCTGTCAGACATCTGGCAGATCACAAATGATTTTCATTATTATTTGCTGCTTTCAGTTTAAAATAAACCCAAGGAAAAGTGATCAGAGCTCTAAACAAAAGGGATGACTTATACCACTGATATTTAAAGATATGATGCAAAAACAACAGTATTTTTTTCATGGATGTAACTATTATTACTATACACGTGCCACATTTAAATACATGGGTGCAGTGAAACTGTGAAACTGAATATTTTCCTGAGCTCTGTTCTGGACAAATAAAAGGCAGACAAAAACATACTTAGCTAGAAATGACTTTCACCTCTCACCGCTCGAGTAAGGACTGCCTGCAGAATTTCCAGAAATCAATAAATCATCACTATAAACATCACCCTCCTCTTCCAAAAGGACCACAGTAAAATCTCAGCAAGAAACAGCATCCTCCCTCCAAATCCTTCAATATCTCCTCATCAGTCCAGCACCATTTTTTTAAACTAGTAGATAGATCCTACAGTAGTGTCAATAAGCCTGGATGCAACAATCATTCCTATCAGCCCAGAGTACACACAAGGTGTCACACTGTCAGCCAAACAGCAGAGCTGTGGTAAGCAGATGGAGAGCGAGGTCATTATTTGGATAGAGTAGCTGGAGTGGGAGAGTTGAGAGCTTAATGCTGTTTGAACATGGATCTTGCCCACTCTATTACATACAGCAGAGCTGACGGAGTAATGGAATATTTGATCAAAATGCATAAGACATATCATGACCAATACAGTGTGGCTAATGTCCTGATGCTGGAGAAGTCAACTGATATTTGGTATCAACCTTGTGTGAAAATTTGTCTGAGAAAGTGAACAACCAGCATGATTATATAAATAATTGCTTTTTGTTTTTCTCTGGGACAGATTCACATCCCAGGTCCAATCAGACGACAGCATGCTTCACAGTTAGGTGAGGAACCCAAATATTGGTGGGCCTTGGAAGTAAGGGTGTAACGATAAATCCAGCTCACAAGACTATTAAGAAGACTGGGTTCACATTAATGAGATGGGGATGGTACCGATATTTTTGAGAAAACTCAAGAATAGCTTTTTTTTTTTTATTTTTTTTTATTTCGAGAATATAAAGTTTTGAGAAAATACTTTTTTACAGTCCAGATGAATATTTGTTGCAGCATTACAATACTGTCCTGAACATTCTATATAAGTTACTTGCAGCAAACAACGATTGAAATATATGATTTCTTTTGGAAAGTTACTGCAAGCCCAAAGACCTATGAAAACTAAAGCCCAAAGACCTATTAAACAGATGTCCTAATGTCAGTAAATTGTACCATTATTTCTCTATTAAGTCAATTTACTGATCTAATGTCTTAACAATTATCCTCCAGCTGATTATTACTGTCCGTCTAAACCTCTGTTTTGTATGCTTGCACATGTTCTTGCAGGTTTTGTTTTGTCTCTTTGGTGCTAGCGTGTGTGTGCACTTACACACCATTGTATTTTAGTTTAGCAAGTGTGACTGGTCTGATGTTACTGCGATAACAGAGAAGACAAACAATTCATTGGGTCTAATCACAGTTGTTATCATGCTGACTAAGAGAAATTACATCTAGTCAAATAAACCCCAGATAACATTTCAGTCTGAACGCTACACTTAGAAACTTTTTATTCCCTCCAAACACACACCCAGCTCAGACAAAGCCCTGAAGCCAGCTTTACTATTTAATGACTCAATAGACTGGTCGATATAACAGCTACTTGTATACTCAGGTGAATTTGCCTGCTGTGGTGAAGACACAGCTTGGGTTTATAGCTCTCACAGTTAAAATAAATGGAGCAAAACCTGAGGTAAAATACTGCAAAAAGACCCCCCTCTTCAATTCAGACATGAAGAGCACGTACAAAAACATTGCTGTGTTCAGAGGCGAGGTTTGTGCTCACACTGAGTAGCAAACAAAGACAACAGGTCAAGATTTACTATGCAACAAAAAACACTACAACCCTGCAAGGAATTCATGCAATGGAAGATTTAAAAACCGTGCCCAAAAGAGCAGCAGGTGAATCCAAAGTGAACATTGTCTCTTAAATCTCTTTGATTCTCTTTGGAGTAAGGCAGCACAGACCAAGCATGAATCGGATGTAGCCGACATATCTACATAAAAGGAGCACAGATACCAAAAGAACGTTAATTAAAAAGGATGTTCCATGAGAATGTGCATGTTTTTCCACCAGCGTTTGCCCACATGCTGAATGGTAGCACAAAGAAAACCCTCATTATATTTGTACACAATGCACTCTAGGTGGCACAGATGACAATTTTTATTCCATGTGGAACTGTCAACTAGTTCCTTCCTTCTGGAAGACAGAAGGCTGACTGTAAATATGAAATAAAAAAATGTCAAATAATCACATATATCCTTTTAAGAATGTTTGAACAGTGGATATAACAGTGCATCTTCACACCCTTGCTAAATTGCCCGTTTTTCTGATGTAAAAAAAACAGATCAAGATCAGTTATTTTTGATCAGAATATGACAGACAAACGACCCCCTATTTGCCTAGAAATACCACAGAAGTAAAAAACCTCCAAAATAAATATTAAAACCAGGACCTCCCATTACTGATGAGGAATTGGTTTTACAAACTTGGAAATCTAAGAAATCAATTAACATGAAGCAGTAGGCTAACCTTCTAATAGAATGCAACACTATACACTTAATTGATCCCATATATGTAACATATCAGTTTTTAATAATAACTGGTACCCATTCTTTTTATGTTTCAGTTTAAAACAAATGCAAATACACACAAATAAGAAGCAATTGTTTTATGTTCACCATGAGTTGTTTATTCATATTCTTTTTGTCGTTTTCCTTTTTTCCTTTCTTCCCTTCTATACACACCTTTTGTATCTACATTTCCCCCAAAATACATATTACAAAAGGAAAATAGTCTTTTAAATCCCTTTTAATCCTTCCTCTGCATTTCCTTCTAGAGATCAAGGATTGTCACATTTTGTAAATTTGCTAGCATGATACTACACTCAGTCATGTCACATGTTGAGAGAACTGTGATTTTCATGTACTAACTCCACACTAGTGGAGTTAGTACATGAAGTGGCATATGAAGGCTCAATGGGTAGGAAGCATTTAGTGTCCATGTGACTGCATTTATGTAATGACTTCTGACCTCAAGGAAAGGTGTAAACATATAAAGGATTAGGAAAATTAAGATGGCCTATGAAAATACACTTCAACATGGTTGGAACTATATTAAAGAGCACATATTATGCTTTGGCATTGTAGGGAGGGAAGAGATCATTGGTCCTACTTTGAATAGGAGTATCAAAAAATAGCAACAGTCTTGCTTTGAATACCATCACTTAAAACTCCTGATCTTGACTTTGCATAGATATGTTTAAAAGTGTAACTTTTCATGCATCTGGACTACCAGTGTAGGAAGGTCTCGTGGCAGATTTTACAATAATTAAATTAGAGATACAGAGAAATAACAGCTGTAGACCAGAAGTGTTTTGTCACCTTGATTAAACAGTTAGAAACTAAAAAATCTGCGAAAACGACATAAAAAAGGGATGGTAATTACTGTTGTTACTGTTTGAAGAAGACTTTATGTTAGTCATTCTCAGTATCAGTCAGGTGCAAAAGAGCAAAGTTCAGTAGATGACAGAAAGGCTGAAAAGAGATCAGCTATGTTGGTCTATTTTTCTTTTCCAATCTCTGTGATGTAAATTGGTAGCTTTGTAGATGCTTGCAGTATTTTGGAAATCTCAGAGCTAAGGTAAAAATTGACGTTTTCTAGGGAATACACACAAAAACTGTGGTTTCAGTAATACCAAGCACGCTAATCACGAATATAAGAGACAGCTGATTTAAAGAAATACAATACAAGAACAGCATTTAAAGGATTTTTTTCCCAAACCTTCCCTTCAAAGAGTGCTTATTAATTGATCAAAATGAGTGTAGAGGTGACTTTTTTCTTCGGGATCTTATATTAGTGATTAGCACTGTTTTTACAATTGGTATGATAAATACAGAAGTCACTGTATGCCAAGTTTTATAAAATCAGCATGTTTCTCGATAGAGATTGTAAGCTAAATGGGATAAAACAGAGCAACTTTGTTCAGCCTTCCCGTTATCTGCTCGGAGTCTTGCTCTCTTATACTCTCTTGCAGACAGTATAGCTTCTTATGCTTGTTTTGACTTTATTTTTACCAGCTCACTGGTCCTAAAAGAAAAGGATAAAGTTGTGTCTTCTCTCTTCAATAACAGCATCCGAAGAATAATGTTCTCTTTGCAACGGGTAGAGTTAGCATAGTCCATTTACTGATCAGAGAAGGTCGACGTTTTGCATTTCTAACTGACAAGACACTGGTAAGGGCAGCTGACTTTGAGCATCAAAACAAGTAAAGCTAATCTACTGGACAACGCTGATTTATGATTATGACATCGCGATAGGTCAGGATCTCTCAGTTTAAGCTTTCTATATAGGGAAAACCGACATCAACAAATGATTTTCTGCTGTAAGCTCCACCTCAGTGGCAGCAGGAGCAACAGAAGAGTGGAACAACCCACATCTACAGTGACAGCTTAACCAAAGATGCTAAGGTTAATCACAGTAGGCAGTCAGCCCCCTCCAACAGATGGTCTGTATGAATACGGAAGTCAGTCATTCTCAAAGCATGTGAAGATAAATTGAACCCACTGGGAAACTGTAATTTTCTTTTTTCTTTTTATAAATTTGTATTGGGATTTTCTGGATAAATAAATTACGACAGTACAAAATTCAAATATTTCACCTACATTTCAGCATTGTTTCCAGGCATGTTAACTAAACTCTTAATTTACTAATGCAACAATGACAAAACATGACAATTAGTAGATTTACTGTTTCAAAATTATTTAAATGACAGAAAACACACAAGAGGAATTTCACAGTAACATTGCCAGAATAATTTTTGGACTTCTATAAAAGACAATCATCTCAATCCAACATAACAGCAGGAGGAGAGTCATTTGCTGATCAAAGCACTGCAGAAATAAGAGTTGCAATTACAACAGGTTTTTCCTCTCCGGGAGGCTAATGATAATTAGAGACAAACTACTGTCCGTGCATCTATCACACTGCAGGGAGTCAAATAATAAACTATTGTATGAGAGCATCCTATTGCCTTAAGACACACATGAGCACCAACTCTTCCAGTGATTTAAGCTGTTGTAATGTGTTGTTTGGGAAAAAAATAGTAGTAGGGTTAAGTCAGAGCAACAGATTTGGTGATTACACACAAACAGGCATCCTGGAAATCTGATGCTGTTAACCAAAAAACAAACAAATAAACAATCCGGCTAGCATATCTGATGCATTACATGTATTATCTTTCCATTGCCAATCTGCCTTATAACTAAACAAGACTTTTAAGTTTTAAGTTCTTTTTTACTTTATAAACATGAACCTGTTTTTAACTCTGTGTAATTCCTGCTAGTCTCTTATTCGCTGCAAATCAAGTAAAAAAAAACAACCCAAATAAGCGACAAACATCCATAAACCAGCGCTTCCAGCGAGATCTTCTTTAAATTCTTATCGTGATGCTAATTATAAATGAGCTCTATACATCTAGTGACAGTCTGATAATAGGGTTTCTCTGCAGCAGCAGCGAGTCATTATTCCACTCAGCATTCCACTATCTTCTGAAGGCCATCAGTCACCAGGAGTCACAACATTAACTACTTGATGAGCCCTCAATCAAAAGACAAGCTCATGCTGCTGTCATCTAAATAAAACCTAATCATTCTCACTTCGCCTGTTTCCACCTCAGGCGTACCTTCTTTGCAGACTCCCTGAGGCAAATGGAGGAGTAAAGCTTAATCCTTAAACTCAATTTTGTTCCATTTTTTTGGAGCACCGACGGGGTTCATTACACTTCCAGTAACAGATCTTAAGTGTGCATTATTGCAGTTAATTAAGTACATTTGTACGGTTTTAATTGTTGGGTTGCAGGCGGGAGGGGATGAAAATTAGTGTAGGGATATGAAGAAAAATGGAATATGCAATTGTTCACATCCCTCACCATCGCCCACTTGGGTTGTCTCATACAGAGAAGCTAGAGATGAAACTCCAGGGCGACCGAGTGAGAGCATATTATAAAACAGCATGGTGGCACAGCGAAATTACACATTATGCCTTCGCATCCCTTAAGAAAATTATTCAATTACGCTTTCATTGCATTTGTTGACGCAAGTGTGCCTGAAAAATAAGTCTCATTGGCAGCTGGGGATAGCACACTAACAGAAGGAGGGAAAGAAGAGGGCGTGAAAAAAAATCCACAGATGGAGGTCGAGCGTCTTTATTTTGAAGCTGACTGAAAGGCATGGAAAATTAAGTGATGCGTGTAGGATGGGTGCAATGGAAGATGAGCAGATTGAAAGAGGCAGGGGAAGAAAACAGGATCTAACTGATCATATTTGCACTGTGTCACATGCCAGGGACCTCTTGTTCTCAATACTTCATGGAACGATGCTCTTTACTTGATTCAGCATGAGAATATTAACCATCTTTTAGGGATTTTGGACTAAATCACTGAATTATTAGCTTTAGCTAAGTAAGCCAGCTGAGCTAATATGCACTTGCAAAACTTTCAAAATTTTTGGAGATATAAATATTGAATAAATCAATTCCAGTCAAAGGAATATGTAGGGCAAAATACAAGTTAGCGATAAAGGAATCAAGAGCTCTTTCAGACAAATCAGCGTCCATAGTGTTGCTGAGTAACCAACCATCTGGTTTGAATACCTCAACAACAAAAAGCTAATATGATGACAGTCTGAGGGTATGGATCATCCAAATATGTGTTAATAAAACGTCATCAATGACCTCTGAGAAACTGCTGCTACCCTTCAGTCTGGGACAATCTATGAGGCTATTTCCAGACTATTTGAAATGCTTTGGTTTTCAGCAACACCTAATATTTGCAAGTGGGAAACACTTAAAACGGCAGCCAAACTTGTCAAGATCAGACCTCCTGCCATCTTCAAGCCCAGACTGTGCAATCATCAAAATGGTTGAAAAAGAAAAAAACAACAAAAAAAAAAACAAAAAACAAGAAGATCCTGGAATACATCGGTCCAGACCCGAACCAGTCAGTCAGAAAGAAATGGAAAACATTTTACGAAGTTGCCAATGTACCCAGAAATAGATATCCAAACAAGTTCACCCCAATCTCCAAAGAAAATGAAAAAAGAGCTCTGTCTCAGGCTTTACAGGTCTCAGTTAGCATTTTAAATGCTGTCATTCATGACAGTATGGTTAGGAAAAAACTGAAAAAGTATGGCTTATTTGAAGGTGTTGTGGTGATAAAGCCTTCTTGAACTAAAAATGACATGGCATCACAGCCTTTGAAAACGCTGCATCTGAATGAGCCCCAACAATTCTTGAACAATGTCCTTTGAGCAGATGACACCCTCTCCCTCCAAAAACGAGTTGTTGGCCAAAATCACCATGTAAACTCAACCCTCTCATCAGATGTTTTCCCTCAAGCTTTAAAAACAGCAGCTATTAAACCACTGATTAAAAAAGAACAATCTGGACAAATCCCATCTGCAGAATTACTGGCCAATCTCTAACCTTCCATTTATCAGTAAAATTATTGAAAAAGTTGTTTCAACAGTTAAATAGCTTCCTTACAATGATCAGCCACTTTGATGTCTTTCAGTCTGGTTTCCGTTCTCACCATCGCACTGAGACTCCCCTTGTTGAAGTGTTCGATAACATCCGCATAAATACAGACCATGGAAGAACCACAGTGTTGGTTTAGTTGGACCTCAGTGCAGCATTTGACACTGTTGTCCATGAGATGTTGGACACTCTGGTGCAGTACTTAATTGGTTCGAATCCTATCTAAAGAACAGAGATTTCTTTGTGTCAATAGGCAACTTCTCATCCGAGAGGACAAAAGTCACATGCGGGGTACCCCAAGGTTCAATCTTGGGACCCCTTCTATTCAATATCTATATGCTCCCACTAGCTCAGTTTATAACAAGAAATGAGATTAATTACCATAACTACACAGATGATACAAAGATCTCCATTACGATATCACCAGGTGACTCTGAACCCATCCATGTACTTAACAGATGCCTAGAACATATCAATGCACAGATGTGCCAAAGCTTTCTCCAGCTGAACAGAAACAAAACTGAAGTTATTATCTTTCGACCTAAAGAGGAATGATCAAGACTCAGCACACAGTTTCAGACACACACACACATATATATACCTTATATAAAGAGATTATACCAACACCATATATATATATATATATATATATATATATATATATATATATATATATATATATATATATATATATATATATATATAAGCGGCTGGGTAGCTCAATGGGTAAGTCACCTGACCTTCACCCGGGAGACCGGGGTTCGAATCCAGGCCGGGTTGCTTGGTTGAGATATCCAGTGTGGATCCTTAGGCAAGATCCTTCGCGCTACTGCCTACCTCATGATGAGTGACAAAGGAATACACGCCATGCCGGCTCAGACATCGCCTGGCCAAACAAGGTCTGCGTCAGGTGCTGGGGAACCAGGGCACCTTCACGAAAAATGGGTTACTGGAACAAGACGGAATTGGGCGAGAGGTGAAAACTTGGATCTGTTGGAATGCTACTACTCAAGTAACCCTAGTCAGAGGGGTTACATGCAAAGAATGCGGGAGGAATGGTTACGTCGACATCCCCATTCAACACTAACTGCCAAACAACTAGTAGCTCAGTGTTCCAACATCCGCAAACGGCAAATGCTGTCACAACTTGAGATAGACGAGGTACAACACAAATGCTACGGCAAGGGGGAGCCAGGACGCCAGGTCAGAGGGGAGTTAGCTTCAACTCCCCACCCGGAGATTGGGTATGCAGCCCCAATAATGAACGAACCATTCAACTGACCTGAGAGGTAGGATCGTGGCCCGAATGAACACCAGGCAATCCCGATGCCAATTACAATGGCTGAGTGAAGTACCATCAGAAAGTCTCATTGAAGATGTGAATGCAGCATTGAGAATGATCCCTACCAACACCATAATGGAAACCAATGAGCTGGTGTACAACTCAGCATCAGTGATCCTTGAGATGCTCGGCTATAGGAGCAACCATGAGATTCAATACCCACCATGGAAAAGACGGTTAGAGGCTAAAATCAAGGTAACAAGGAGGGAAGTGAGCCAATTGTCAGAGCTCCAAAGAGGTGCAATCAAAAGACCAGTACCCAAGCGGTACAGCCAGATGCCCATACCTGAAGCGCTCAAAACTGCCAAACAAAGGCTCCAAGCCTTGGCCAGTCGCCTAAAGAGGTACACGAGAGAAAATGAAGCCAGGAGGATTAACCGGCTCTTCTCCACCCAACCAGCTAAAGTGTACTCTCAATGGCAGGGTAATAACAACAGAGCAAACCCACCAAGGCTGGAGACCCAACAGTACTGGAAAGGCATATGGGAAAGGGAGGCGACCCACAACAGCAATGCACAGTGGCTAATCTCTCTACAAGATGACCACAGCAACCTCCCTGAGCAAGCCCCAGTAACTATCACAGTGGCAGATGTCCAAGAAAGAGTCTCAGGTATGAAAAACTGGACAGCACCAGGTCCTGACATGATCCATGCCTACTGGCTAAAGAAACTCACTGCCCTCCATGAGCGACTGGCAGCTCAAATGAACCAGCTGCTACAAAGTGGGACTCACCCTGAATGGTTAACTGAAGGGCGCACAATCCTGATCCAGAAGGATCCCTCAAAGGGTTCGGTCCCATCCAACTATCGGCCAATAACCTGTCTCTCTACAACATGGAAGCTCATGTCAGGCATCATAGCAGCTAAGATAGGTGGGCACATGGATAAATACATGAGTACAGCACAGAAGGGCATCGGCATAAATACCAGAGGAGCCAAACACCAACTCCTGGTAGACCAAACACTCGCCCGAGACTGCAAAACCCGACACACCAACCTGTGCACGGCTTGGATTGATTACAAGAAAGCCTATGACTCAATGCCACACACTTGGATCATTGAATGCTTAGAGATGTACAACATCAACAGGACTCTAAGAGCCTTCGTTGCAGCCTCGATAGGGATGTGGAAAACCACCCTTGAAGCCAACTACAAGCCAATTGCACAAGTGTCCATCAAATGTGGCATATACCAAGGAGACGCTCTGTCCCCACTGCTGTTCTGCATAGGTCTGAACCCCCTCAGCCAAGTCATCAACAAGACTGGCTATGGATACCGACTCAAGAACGGAGCCACCATCAGTCACCTCCTCTACATGGATGACATCAAGCTGTACGCTAAGAGCAAACGAGACATCGACTCACTGATCCACACCACCAGGATCTACAGCACTGACATTGGGATGTCATTCGGACTAGAGAAGTGTGGTCGGATGGTTACACAGAGAGGGAAGGTCATCCACACAGAAGGGGTCTCACTCCCAGAGGGAACAATAGCAGACATTGAGGACAGTTACAAGTACCTGGGAATACCACAAGCAAATGGCAGCCTCGATGAGGTCACAAGGAAAGGAGCCACAGCCAAATACCTCCAACGAGTAAGGCAAGTCCTGAGAAGCCAGCTCAATGGCAAGAACAAGATCCGTGCGATAAACAGCTATGCCTTGCCAGTAATCAGATACCCTGCAGGAATAATAAGCTGGCCAAAGGAAGAGATAAAGACCATGGATGTTAAAACTCGGAAACTACTAACCATGCATGGAGGGTTCCACCCTAAATCCAGCATCCTGAGACTATACGCGAGCCGTAAGGACGGAGGCAGAGGACTAGCGAGTGTGAGAGCCACTGTCCAGGATGAAACATCCAAGATCCATCAATACATCAAGGTCAAAGCCTCAACCGACGATGTGCTCAGCGAATGTCTCAAACAATGGGGACCAGAGGATGAGGTGCTGGAGGAACCATCATGGGAGGATAAGCCCCTACATGGGATGTACCACCGACAAATAACTGAAGTGGCTGATATCAGGAAATCCTACCAATGGCTGGAAAAAGCTGGACTCAAGGACAGCACAGAGGCACTCATCCTGGCTGCACAGGAACAGGCCCTAAACACCAGAGCAATAGAGGCACAGATCTACCACACCAGACAAGATCCAAGGTGTAGATTGTGCAAGGAGGCCCCTGAGACAGTCCAACAGATAACAGCAGGGTGCAAGATGCTGGCAGGGAAAGCGTACATGGAACGTCATAACCAAGTGGCGGGCATAGTGTACAGAAACATCTGTGCAGGATATGGACTGGAAGCCCCGAGATCAAAGTGGGGCACACCCCCAAAGGTGGTGGAGAATGACCGAGCTAAGATCCTGTGGGACTTCCAGATCCAGACAGACAAAATGGTAATGGCGAACCAACCGGACATCGTGGTGGTGGATAAACAACAGAGGAAAGCCGTTGTGGTGGATGTAGCAATACCAAGCGATTGCAACATCATTGTTTTTATAAAGTGTGAGTTGCGCTATAACATCTAGTGGTAAAAGGAAATGTAATTTCCATCATGATTTTTCAGTTTAAAAATGTACCCTTAGTCTTAAAAGCCTTTAACACCAAATTCTCTCGAGACACACCTTTTTATTAACCTTTGACAGTCACATTTAAAGTTGTTCATAAAGCATTTAGCAATTCAAACAAGTAATACTTGTACACAAGCTGACAAATATCCAATGAAAAAGCATGACAAAATCTGTGGATCTACAGAACAGGGTACACTTAGTAATGTCCATGCCAACTTAAGAGATTGGCAAGGATATACAAGTTATGTAACTGAAGTTGTAAAGAATGGAAGGATACCAGAGTGGGAGCTTTGCATAGGCAAAGATAGTTGGCATAATTTGGGAATTTGATAAGGATTTTCATAAGATAAGGATTTTAAACACTTAACCTGCATTGATTGAGAGTGGCTTTATTTGCTGCCAATCACGAAAAGTTTGTTTAACCTTTGACTGAGCAACTGGAGGAAAAGCTTACCTTGGCACTCTCCTGTTTGCTGTAAGAGCTGATTGTTAAAGCAATCTACTGTGTTCCTGAGTACAGGTGATGAAGTGCCACAGACAGGCTGAAATCGAGCAATTTGCTCAGCTTTGGGAGTGAACCAGCACTTAAGCCTCAGCTGAGCTGTGTGCATTGTACAGTGTATATGAGTGTTTGTCGAAGGCCAAAGAAATGCTGCACTAAATCCATTCGGCTCTTCTCTTGTGACTCCTGCCCAGATATCTGGATGTGTTGCCAAAGCTTTAACAAACAGGCTCTCTGTGCTATCAGCCTTAGTTATCACCCCGTCACACTGTATGGGGAAGATAAATCTAGGCAATTAAAATTTAAATTGCTGTGTGCACTGCCGTGACTTCCTTCTTTCTGTGTGTCTCTGCATCTCTCACTGGCAGCAGCTTGGACTGCTTCAGTCCCATGTTGGGCGTACAAAAATAGAAACGTGCAGAAATACTGTACATCCCATTTAAGTTTGAAATTGATTCTTTATTTATCATGTTTAATGACTTATTCAAGTAATTGGATGGACAGATGATTGCAACTTGTAAACAGTATAAATAAATATAGCTAAATATAAATAAATATAGATCATTTATCATATTCTATTTTCTTTTTCTGTACTTATCCAGACCTGGAAAAGACCAAATTCCAGACAGTTCTAGACTGTATAACCCGGATATCTCCAACATATTGTTTACATTGTATATTGCCTCTTATTTTTCTGATGTTGATGTATGGGCACATGAAAGGATAAGACTACGACATATTTTCTGTAGTCTCCATGCATGTATAAAACTGATTCAAACAGATTATTTAAATAAAGACTACAAAAACAACATTTTATTATATTAATAAATTATATGGAAATCTATTCAAAATTATTTCTGTTCCTGTCACTGAAAAGCATTTAGAACATGCTGGGCATTCCAAAGCAAGTTAAAAGGGTAAAGTCACGTGGCAACAAGTGCCCAAAATGATGACCAACTTTTTGCAAATTTTTAATGAGAGATTATTTAAAGATGTAAAATCAATGTCTTAACTCGGAAGAGACATAAATCATTTCCAAGGAGACAGAAGACTGTTGGAGCAAGTAGAGTAAGTAAGTAGCGCCATTCATTGTGGTAGAACAATAAAAATGCAGTCTTACGTGTGCTTACTTGTCTATCTGAGGACAGTGCAGCTTGTAAATATTAAGACAACAATGGATTCTGAATGAAACTGCTATATCCTGTCGTGAAAGGTCAGAAGATCTGTTTATGAACTAAATCCTAATGGGAAACACATGATGCAGAAGGACAATGTGTTAATATAACCAAGAAAAGTTTTTAAGATTACTCCAGTGAAAAAGTTTTGAAAAAGAAGTCTGAAGCTGTGAAGAAAATCACCCAATATCCAAGAACCTACGCTGGTCTAGATGATCAAAATTGATCATGTTTTAGTGGAAATATTGGCCTTAATTTTTTTCTACTAAAGAGCTTCCCACAACAAATATTTATATGCTTTGGCAAGTGAAACATATGTAGGATAAGAGGCATATTTTGAATCAATAAAGAACCATTGAAGAACTTGGCCAAGCAATAACCCTAAATTATTAAAACTGTGAACACATTTTAATCTCTTAAATCCTCTATACTATTTTCAAAAGACACACAAAAAAGCAAATTACAAAATACAACTTCTAGTGTCCCTGAGATTTCTTCATACCCAAAGATGCATTATTGTCAGCTTTCTCTGGGTGCACATTCACAGAACTGTTTTATAACATCTCCTTCCAGGGAAGCAGGATACCATATTCAGAAGGTGATTGTGGCAGATGAGTAGTACAACTGTTGAGTGGTATTACTTGTGGTTGAAATATGGGAACAGATCTAGAGAGGAGGGATTATATGAATCAGCATATAGTCTCTTACTTTCATGTAGTTAAGAGCATACCAAAGCAGCGGTAGGTATTGTGAAATATCTTGGCATGTGGTTTACAAAAATTCAAAGCAGTCCCGCATCTATCATACAACTTTGCATTCCAATATATTTATTAAGTGTTACAAGTAAATTCAACAATGAGCATGTCTTGGGTTCATACAGCTAAAGTGAATAGTATTCTGAAGTGTTGATCGAACCCTTCAATTTTTACAAGAAATTCTAACGGGACCTTCAAGCATCGTTATGGACCCTTCTGGTCAAACACAGAAGCCACTTCTCTTTTTGCTACAAGAGAACTGAGAGGGACAGGAAGATGAAAACAGCAATCACATGTAGAATAATTCAGCGCCTGAGGCAAGATCAGTGCAACACCTTGCTCCTTGCTGCAGTGGAATGAATCCTGTCTCAGAAAGGTAAAAGGAAAGAAGGACAAGAGTGATGTAAGCAAAAAGGCTTTGACAAGGAACACAGACGGATTCATGTAACAAGTGCTCCTTAGAGCTTCTTGTGAAAATGACAGCAAGGCAGTCCCAAAAGTGTCCTTGAAAAGGGAATGTGTATACACATGATAGCTAAGGTTGAGAAGGGTTGAAAGGAGACCTATTGGTGTTTTCTTGAAGAGTATGAGTAAAATCTGCCTGCCAAAGATCTTACATTTTTCCATCAAGCCCACCTGAAATATTTCTAAGAAAATGCAATTTAGGAAGCTGAAATACCTAGGCACAGTGCTACTTGACACACTCTTCGCTGGCAAAGCAGTCATACCATTTTTCTTCTCACTGATTGGCTGTACTTCAAGAGCAGAGATAAGAAAGACTGTGGATGTTAGCTTTTGCAGTAGTGCAAATCACTTTCCACAAAATAATCTGATAAGTAATACCAAAGAATCAAGACCAGAGAGTCTTAACTTCTTCAGAGTGCTGTTAATCCTTTTGGCAAAAGTAGACATGTCTCCATTCAACTCTGATCAATCGTAACAGATCTAAACCTATGGCTGCTTTCACTAGTATCAGTGCACTGATACTGAACAGGGTGGTGGATCAATGTCACATGTCATTTTCTGCTCAGGATTCAACAAAAAATAAATGTTTGTGGGAAAAATATGAGGCTGTTTAAAATAACAAAACAAATAAATTAATTAGGCTGTTTTAATATGTACAAATAGCAGCTTTGTAAACTAGTGTGCTTTTAAAATAAACAATTTATCAATAGCAAATCTGACATGAGCAAAGAATACAAGAATATTTTCAAGAACCTGTATTCATTACACACATGCAAATAGTTACACATAAATTGCCTTAAGCCTCAGGCGAGGCAAAGGCTGCTCTGAGAATTTTGATGCGCCCATTTCTCTTAGCTGCTTCCCCATCATCAGACTGACAATCTTTGATCCATGACAATGGTTTGGCCTTTCCCTATCCCTCTCCTCTTCCTCCCCATCCCTTTACACTGTACCTATTCACGTGGAACAACCAAACTAGCATCTCTCAACCAGCAATCAGTACATCCGACAACGCAATCCTTCTACACACATAATGCAAATGACCAGATAAGACTTAGAGTGATAACCTCAAACACACACATGCATTTACAGCTGCCGGGCTCTTTGGAGCTTTAAGACGTGTGTGCTGCAAGAAGCCATATGAGGAAGCAAATATAAGGATGATGGAGTCTCAGAGGTGCAGTGGAGATTTGTGATAAAAGGGGATTCTCAATCTGCTGGAGGAGGGCCAGAGAGCCGAGGCGTGACACAGCTACAAAGCCACGCCCGGGAAGAACGCACAAAAGCCAACATAAAGAGGGTAGGAAAAAGAGACGTCCCTTAGCTTTCAACCCAGTCTGAGGCTTTTTGATTAATCCCTGTAAAATCTGCAGTAATCCATCTTTCTATTGATGCCATTTTCTTGTGCTAACTGCAATGTAAATAACATCAGTTACAGCCCTCTGGCAACAGCGCAAACAGAGCATCTGGACCAGTGCATTTGTGCATGTGCATATGTATTAAAGGGTTTATGTATGTGTGTCCATATACAATTAAGTGAGGTATTAAAGCAATGCATAGGGCACAGCAAATTTTCACACAGGGCAATGTGGGTGAAACTGTTTCCACCTAATTCAGAGAGGAACAGAGAATAAAGACCTGCAATAATGGTTAAAGACAATGAAACCACATAAAATGTGGCTGCCTGTGAGAAACCACCCATTTAAATAGAAATGGAACAGTGTGATATTCTCAGAGGAGGATACTCTTGAACATCTTGAAAGTATTTACACACAAAAAAGCTTATACAGCTTTGTTCAAAAGGGAGGGTTTTTGTGATGCAAAAAAATGACAGACAGAAATCATGTAAAATTCATCTGAAAAAATAAACCTGTCAGTGCAGAGATTTCTAGGACAAACTTTTGCAACGATTTCTCTTGGTCTCATTTGCTTACATCACAATAATCTGGCATTTTACCAGGTGTGTGTAGACTTGTATACACACTATAATTCAATTCAGAAACATTCTTACATGATATAGGCAATTAAACAGCTGAATTTATCTTAGTAACCTTCTTTCAGCCAGATGACCAGAAGGGTGCATCAACAGGTGGGGGAGGGGAAATGCTGTGCTGTGCTATTCTCCAAGAAAACAAGCAAGAAAGCAATTCTGTTTTAAAGGCCAAATACACCCAACTTGAGCCATCAACTTCTTCAACTTCTTGATATCATCAAAGTAAGGGAAAAAAACAATCTCAATAAAGATTTTCTTATGTATACATCACATAAATACTGAAAATAATAGGACACAGATCAATATTACATACAGACTAACAACATAAAGCCAGTGGAAGCAGCCAGTAACCATGTCAGAAAATACAAATGACATTCCTTGCAGTGCTAACAACGTCAGGGATTTCCCACTGCGAGAAAGCCAAGCAAGCTTTTTTCCAGGCAAAACTCTGCTATATAAATCTGCAAAAATGAGTCACAGGCACAGACATGAAATCATTCTGGACGCTTCTTCTGGCTTTGTGGTTGACTGTGAGTTGCGCAGAGAAGGGAAAGACCTCCCTGTCCTATAAATAAACAGTGCTCCGTCCGACTTCCTCCGCGCCCATGCAGCAGGAGCATTAGAAAAGTCCGCCTGCAGCGCTGAAACATGCAGCAGCCAACCAATAATCTTATGCAACACTCTGGAAAAGGGGGGAAAAGCAACATAACCTGTATTGCTGTAACCATCACCTCTCATAAAACAGCTGTGAAGCACAACTCCTGGAACAAGCAAGTGCTATAAACCTCTGAAATATGAGGTCTAAGAACAAATATGGCACAAGGGGAAAGTCTTATTCCTTAAACATTATCTGACAAGATGGAGATAAATATTTAACCACAAGATAATCATAACTACGACTAATTATTAATGATTTACTGGATTTGATTGTTACTAAAATCAATGTACATCAGTTCAAGCATTAAAAAATAAGTACCTTCAGGCAAGGTATGTTTTATAGATTTATAGATTTAGCATTATAAGCCAATGCCCAAGCAGGACATGACAAGCACTGAGGTAAAGAAAAAAACAAGATAAAATTTGCCAAATAAGATAACAGATAAAGTAAATTAATGATACTGGGTGGGTGTTACTATTTACAAACTAGAACCTTGTGTGCAGGGACACATTAGACAAATGAAACAAACGAACACAGAACATTAACCATTGGCCCCTTCACCGATTCATGTAATTTCAAACTAGCATTTTCCCATTACTTTCCTTCCTACTTTTATTTTGTCGCCTTAAACAAACGATTCCATACCTATGTTTCAAACCATTTCAGATTAGCATATGTATTATTTTCTGTTTTTATGAATTATGGAGGCAAGTAGTTTTAAAAAATAATAAATTCTCATAAATAATAACATTTTTAATACTGCAAAATGAATCTTCAGACACAAGGGCACAACCAGATTTTCACCTTAACCAACAATGACCATGGACCGGTCAGTGAGAAACTGGTGTAGAGTTAGGGTGGAAAGAAAAAAAGTATTTATCTGTTCATTACCACACTTTTTTGTATTTTCTTTAATTTACATAGTATGCAAGTCCTCATCTATCCAGTGATCTTTACTCAAAAGCAGACTTTGGTTCACCAAAATCCAATTTTAATTTAGTTATAAAGCTTGGCTTATACAGCATAGTGTTTTAAAAAAAGAGTGACCCAAATCCAAATGTACTTAACATTAAATAACTGGTAACTTTTTACGGCATGAGATACTTTAAAACAGATCTATAACTATTTTGTATTGCTTTTTTTCTGCTCTTATTAATCTAGACTTGCAAAGTCAACCTCTCCTCGCCTTTTTTTGTGAAATCTTTCATTAACTAAATGAAACATCAAGTTCATGTTCAACAACAGCTTTTATCTAATCCCAGAGTAACAATTACATCACTGCTTCCGCTTTCTGTGGGGTCAGAAGTTTCCTCCCAGATTCCAAGCCTGCGGTCCGGCACGTCAACCTCTGCACTCTCACAAAAACGGGAAATGGCCCTTCACCTCCCAGTCAACCCCCACCGCTGTTCATCTAAGCATTACATTATCCTGATTTCCCTCCATATCCATTAGAGGCTGAGGCTTGTAGTGTGGAGACCAGAGCGGCAAGGAGGGACTGACAGCCCCCTCAGCATTAAATCAGATCACTCTGCTGCTGGACAAGAACATGCTGTGCAAACTACATTATTCAAAGAGCTTCTTCATACAAAAGAGAAGTCAGTTCCTGTCAAGCTTCCCCTCGTCATTAAAATGCCTGTAGAAAAGTAAGCAGAGTCGCAGACTATAATGCATTTTATTGAGATTTTGTTGTGTGTAACACAAACCTAAAAAACATATTTATGGGTATCAGAGTAACACTAACAGGTGCTGTACTTGTTATGCACAAAATCAATTTAACTTATAAATGCATTTTTTTTTTTTTTTTTTTAATTCGTATTGATCCACTTGTGGAAGGACTTAAACTTGGTTGATCAGTTTATTAGTTTAATTTTAAGAGTTTTGTTTTTTTTTCATCACTCTCTCCTTCTCTTTGAGGTCACCTGGTCATGTGTTGCCATGGGAGCGCACCAATGAGTGGTGCTGACAATGAACCGGTGTGTTCAATTAGCCTAACTGGGAAAAACTACATTGACTGGAGGGAGTGGAGATGGCTTGGACTGTGTTTGGGTTTAAATTATTATTTGGCTTTGAACTAAAGTTGTTAAATTTGAATGTAAATATGCAAATGTTTATATTTTGTAGAGATTTAATTTAGTCAAAACAGCGTGTGTAAAAAAGTGTGAATTTGGCCTCCACTTCTTTTAATTAGCAGTTATAAAAGTGGTAATGCTTCAAAAGCTGTATGATCTAAAACAGGATGTCTCTCTCCCTCTTGCTGGTGGTTAAGTAAGGGGGAATTCATGTTCCTTAACTGTGAAAAATGTTCAATTTTTTGTAATATAAAAACAATGAAGAGTTCTTCAAATTTTGATTCTGTGATTTTTTTTTTCTTTTTGAATATGTTTTTAACACCCTAGCCAACCCAAAGCCAAAAGTATTTGACTTTGTCCTCAGATCTTAAAGTACTGTATAAAAATGTATGCCACACTTCAGATTTTTAGGTGCAATTTTTTTTAATTTTATTTTTTTACATGCAATAAATAATTTCTCTTCCAGTTCATATGTATGAACTACTTTGTGTTTGACTGTCATATTAAATTCTATTGAAATACAATGACGATTTTTATTGTCACCAGAAAAAAAATGTGAAAAGGTTCAGACGGTAATACTTTTGCAAGGAGCCATATCTGTAGTTGGAAAGAATATAAATTTTTTTATGGATCTATGAAAAAAAAAAATTCTTTCATAACAGAATAAGTTACAACCCAAGCTCTTTATTTCTTCTCTAGTGAGACAATAGTTAAAATGACCTTTAGTAAAAAGTTTTGTTAATTTTCCATTGGACAGGCCCCCCATGCTCTGGCTGCTGGTATGAACTGGTGATTTATCTTATGGACATAAAGCTGCTTTGCATGAAAATATTTTATCTTCATCTCCTGATGTGTGGAAAATAAACAACACAAAAGTATCTACAAAAGCAGAACACACCTGCTGTTAAACTGTCGCACACAATATGGAAATCAGCACCCCTCTCCTTAGCTCCATTCTCACGCTTCATCTGTCAAACAAAAGCCTACCCCTGTTATATATTACAGCGCAGCTATTTCCAAAAGGCCAAACAAGGCGACGAGTGCTGACTCATCATCCACATGTAAATTATTCATTAAACCTACAGCCAGATCTGCCTGCACGGACCTCCTGATCAATTTCTTGCTCAACAGCGACGTGATCAGCTTTTCTGCTTTCCACCAGAAACGACCACCTTAAGCCTGGTAACTATCCATCAAAGTCTGGTAACAAAACCAAAGCAAAGCCCAGAAACATCACTCTGCATACTCTTAATATGTCTATATTAAAGAATGTTTGAATAAGTGTTTAAAAGTCAAAGAGATGTTAGAGGGTGATAATCAAGATTGACTGAACTTGTTAACTTGGGTCAAGTTTTCCAGATGGCACGCATAAACGGATTTGCATATGCACGGAGCTCTCCACATGCATGGCTGAGCAGACACAAACACCCCCCCCACACTTTCTGATCTGTTAAACCTTGTGCGCGCTGCTTCTTGTGTCAGTCTAATGTAATTGTAGTTACAATGCGCAGCAAGCAAGAGACACATTAGAGGGATGTCCTGAGGAGGAAGCACACTCCAACAGATGGCTTTAATATGGAGCAAATTAACAGTCGAATCTTTCACACAAGCGCTCCACCCAGGAAGAAAATTATATAGACATGCAAAATGGACAACCAGCCAACGCTTGTTGATGTGTGAAATACTATAGTTTGCCTTCAACAAAGTACAGAAGGATTACAAGGAAGTAGTAGATGTCCCCTTTTCCAGTTTTCACTTTTCCACTGAAGGTGTGTAACACGGAGGGTATGCATATGTTTAACTTGGAAGGAAATTCCCCTCCTCTTCAAACCTTCTGTTCACAGTTCCACTATCACTTTTTTTCTATTACAGATTCTTAGTCCAACATTGAGGTTGAAAGCAAGATCACAAGAGGCAAAAAGAAAGTAGATAGCTGTTTATTCAAATGGCTCTTTTAAACCCCCACCACAGCCATTTGAAGTCTGGACTTTAATTAGATGATTGCAAGAACTTCATTCTTTTCCCTTTTTTCCCCCCATGCAGCTGTAGATTTGCTATTCGGGCCAAGCTTCAGCTGGATAGATTGACTCTTATTAGACTCTAGAATACTTGTTTATACAGAAAGGTTGTCGAATCATAGATGTCCAGTACCTGTGGCTGTAAAAACAAGCCCACATCATTATCCCCCCACTACTGGGCTTGGCAGCTAGTATGAGTTTGTTGTTCTGATATGGCTGTGGGTGCTTTGTGTCTTTGAATCAACATTTCTATTATAGTCTTATGGTTCACTCAGATCCAATTTTGCTAACCTAAGTCATGCAGTCATATTCTTTTTAGAGCAAAAAGCTCCCTCTTGGCAACCCAAGACATACCTGTCATTAACTTTAACATGCTAACAGAGGCCATTACAGTCAGAGATGGAGAGCTACATTTTTTATATAAATTTTAGTTTTTACAATTTCTTGGAGCAACTCTGACTTTCAGGTGAATTACCTGGAATCTCCATTACCGGGAAAATTGCCAGCTGCCTACGGTTATTAGGTTAGGTATTTATTATTAGGTAAGGTTATTACTAAGAATAACTGTAGCTTGACTTCATGATTTTTGGAAATAACCTTATAACTCTACTGGGATCTATAGGCTACAACAATTGCTTCTTTAAGCTTATCGTAGGTGTCTTCCGATCCTGGTATTGTGTTAACATACACCCCTATTCTCCAGACCACCAAACTTCGAAAACGTGTCATCGGCAAGTGTGACCATGTGGTCACACTTGCCGATGACCATTTAACGAACTGTATCAAGCTGCTAGATTTCCTACTAAATGAAACAGAAGCAGCCAGGGTGTACTTAGTTCTTCACACACAGCTGTTCTATTTTTGATTTGTTTTTGTTTAATGAATAAAGACAGTTTGGAATCTGCACTGTACTCTTGTTTACAGTAGGCTGTATTGAAATCATTTTAGAACATCGTGAGAACTAGCTCATCTTTAGCATATCCTGATGTGTAAAACCATAAAACTGAACAGAAACAGGGTTTACTTTCCTTTTCCCAAGACTGTACTCACTCACTTTCCTATTATTATAGACTATCCCCACATCCAAATCCCCCACTGCTAAAAACCAAACCCATTTTTCCTCTGGGAAGGCAAAGGGTAATCTGTCTCTGCACCCCATTGGCTCGCAGTACATTGTAGTAATCAGTGATTGGTTGGGTTGAGGCACATGTTCTATCCTGATCCTTTCCCTCTGATGTTAAGCAGCAGAAGATATGTGACAGAGTGGAAACACTACTGACCCACTTCTAGATATAAGTACTTTACATGCCATGGTTTAAAACAAACTCTTTATCCTTTACTTACAATGAAATTATAAGTTGCCTTTTTTTCTCTGAATACTGTGTCTGCCAATAGAAAGCTTTTAATTTTTAATGGCTTAATCATAAACCAGGAGTGTAATTTGTGTTTTAAGAACTCATTGTCTATTAAACATAGACAAGAAACACTGTGCTTCTAACTTACTGACAATTTTTATTACCGAACATCCAATAACAAGTTTCAGGCAGCTGCGAAGCCAGTTTAGTTTGCTGCTGAGCAAACTAGACCTAGAAACAGACCTAATGATCTCAAACCAGTGAATAATTTAAAGAGCAGATGCTGCGCTGAGGAGTTAAGTCACATAGGTGACAGCTCTCTTGCACATTCCAGCTCAAGTCAACTGGGAACAAATACAGATGCATCTCAATAATTTAGACAATCTCTCACAAATTCACTTGTTTTAGTAATTTCATTATTTTTGACAAGTATAGGTTACAAGAAACGAAAAACCAAAATTCAGCCTATCAGAATATTACTAAAACCAATAAAAACATCATATTTAAACACAAAAATGTATTGTTATGGCAATGTATGGTCTACTCAGTCTACTCAGAAAAACTAGTGGTCACAACAACAAGCCACAAATGGTCATTGCTTACAAGTTGGTTGTTCATGCAGTGCTGTATCAAAGCACATGAATGGAAAGTTGAGAGGAAGTGTGATACAAAAAAGGAACAAGCAACAGGCATGACAATAATAGTGAAGGAACGGAAAAACAAATGTGCTGGCCTGCTGAAAAATATATCAATGTACTTTACAGTATTTAACCTCGACAACTGGTTGGGGCTCCGTTTGCATAAATTACTGTATGTTTGTGGGGCGGCATGAAGGTAATCAGCCAGATGCACTGTTGAGGTGTTAAGAAAGATTACTTTATCAGTGGCCTTTAGCTGGTCTGGTGTTTCTCATCTTCCTGCTGGCAATACCTTATACATTCCCTTATGTAGTTTAGGTAAGGCAAGTTTGCTGGGCAAGCAAGCACAGTGATACCATGCTCATTAAACCAGGTATTGGTACTGCGTACCAATGTGGGCAGGAGCCAAGTCAAGCTGGAAAAGGAAACTGGTATCACCATAAAGCTTGTCACCTTCAAGTTCAAGTGGTATGGTATGGCATTTGCTACACAATCCTCTCCCAGCTATGGCTGTCACTGTCACTTTTGCAATTTTTCCTTCCACTCAAATTTCCATTAATATGCTTTGATACCATACTCATAAAACCATCTATTATAGAGATTCATTATACAGAGTGATATATTTTAAGCTTTTTTTTTTTTTTTTTTTTTTTTTTTTTTTTTTTTTTTTTTTTTAGCTCATATTGATGATTATTGCTAATGACAATTCAAAATCCAGTTCCTCCTAAAATTAGAATATTAAGACCAGACCAATAAAAGAAATTATGTTAACACTGGCCTACTAAAAAGTGTGTCCAAGGACCATATAATATTTGCACTTATTTGTTGGTTGGAGCACACTTTTTCCTCCCACTCAACTTCACATTATTATGGTTTGATACGACAGCTTTGTGGTTTACGCTCCTCATGGAGGCTGTCAGTGAGCAGTTGTGCATTCCAGAATATAGCCATAACATAATAATTCTGCATTACACATCAGTTTTCTTTTGCAATGTGATGATTTTGAGAGAAACAACTTTTGGGATTCATTATCTTTAAGCCATACTCATCAAAATTACCAAAATAATCACTTGAAAAAGTTCAATTTGTGTGTAGGCATTCCATATAATACACAGATTGTACTTTTTAAAATTAATTAAGATAAAATTTTGTCAATATTTGAATTTCATCACCTTTATGTGAAACAACGATGTGATGATTCCTTTAGTTGGTAAAACTTTTAAGCTCCTTTGCCCTGGAGCTCTGCAATAATGTGCTCCTACAACTGCATTACAACTAAATAGCCAATTAATCAAGAGCATCGTTAAAAGTAAAACAAATGGCGGGGAATCCCCGTTGTCCCAGGTCACATTATGTAGTTTACAAAGACATCTTCTTGTTCTTTTCTCATTAGCGGGTCCCTGTTTGTCCTGAGGCGCTACCAACTCATCATTAAAAGCAGCAAATGGAAATCTCTCCCATCATTCTAGTTTGATAGAGCTTCTGAGGACAAACTTCTGAGCAGAACCTTGTTTTGTAACAGAGCACCAGAGTGGGATTTTAATTAGAAGTAAGTGCCTTAAGGTTACATCATGTTTTTATGTTTCAACTCCTATTTCTGCTCAAGGTGGAGTGAAGAATAAATCATGTTTTAGATATCTGATTCAAGTACATCAGTAGCAAAAAAGACAGCTTTGTGCTAAAGTGATTTTGTTTTCAGCACTGAACAAAACTCACCTTCTGTCAGTAAATAAAAAACCTTTTCAAGGCTTCAAAGCAAGCAATATTTAAAGATGTAGATGAACAAAACAAAGGGTATATTTAACAAAATTTTGGTTGTCATGTTAAAATCTTCGTCATGGATTTATCTTTTTTCCTTTGCCGCCCTTTTACTGTTATAAATGTTCTGATTTAAAAACTTGGGAGACTTGTAATGTTAGAATATTCTCTCAGATGTCCTTAACTAAGGCTAATGTACAAGTACTCAAGCTAAATATTTCAGCATCCCCCCCTTTTTAGCTGCCTGGTGATGGGAGGTTGGCCATATTCTAATTAATGGAAGAGAAAGCAGGCCTTGAACACTGATGTCTAGTTTTAAGGAGCTTCAATGAAATTGCCCACAGAATATTCACCAGCCAGTACAACTGACTATTTGCATTGACCAGCACAAACAGTTTCTGCTGAACATTACTTCCTATAATGAAGTTTGATTAATAGATTTTATTTTGACCAACATTTCATCATTTCTCTTTATTTGCAACTGACAACAAAACAACCTGTAGAGCAAGAAACACTGCATCACATTTTATTCCAGTTTATTCAGGATATGTGTGGATATTTTGGGAGAAATCTGAAATCTTTCAGCTGCTCAATGCAAAAGAAAAAAAAACCTGAAGCTAAAAACATGAATGTTGTCCTGGTATTTCATCTTTTTTTGTTGACAAATTCGATTTCAGACTAAACAGGTCGACCAGATGAGGGATATAAGACAACAGTGGGATCCATCAAGGAAACCACAGGAATAGATGACAACAAAGAACAAAGGTTCTAGCAAACCAAAGATTTTGCTGCATTTAGTGACATTAAGACTGGAGAAAGTGACAAAGCAAGGCTGTGTAACCCATAAACAAGCACACATGCATAGAGAACAGGATTTCCGGTTGATAATATCATTATTTACATGAATGAAATGTTTCAGACATGTAAACTAACAGACCCTCGTGTAAATTAGCTTCACACGCTCCAGAGCACTGATATGCTCTGATGTACTAAGTGCTATAATTAAATGACAATCATCTAATGAGCCTTATTATTATTAGGAGCTCCATGCGCATCGAGCTTCGCCAACAACAGTCATAGAAAATGGCATATCTCAGGACAGCAGTTAACCATTTTCCACAACGTCAACCCAACAAGACTGTGGCTGACAGACCAAAGCCCTCAGCAGATATGTAGGTGTCAATCAAGCCTATGTTTCAGCAGTGCATTGGATGTATTGAGATGTTTGCTTGATGATACCAAAACTGTATTCCCATTAGTTCTGCCAGTCACTGATGTCTTTCAGCTGTCTAGTTAAAGGTAAGCTCATTTAATCCAGCGAGCCCTGTAATGGTATCCCAATAGTACTATCACTCGTCCTGGCATTTAAACACAATTAAAAACCCGAGACAAGCAATATGTCTGTTTACTGCCTGTGAACCCAAAAGAGTGCTCAGACAAACTGGGTCCTTCTAATGGGTCACATCAATCTGGACTGAATACACCACAGCTCTCCAAGTTAACTTTAAAGGTTAGAAGATATACAGACATGGGAAAAACTAAGTATAGCCCATGATTCTGAGGGTTGTACAACCACCTTTAAGCACATTTTCTGGTGTGGCTTTTGAAGTCTCTCTTATAAATTTTTAGTTTTGGCCCACATTTCCTCAGAACATTAAGGTTTTGAGATACAGTGGACCCCTGGATAGCTAAAATCTGCGAATATTTGAGACCCCCTCTAAGAAACGCTTATAACTGCCTATTTTAAAAGTTCGAACACCAAATATACCTTAAAACAGTCAAAACCGTCTTAGCACTACCGCAGAAGCTAACATCTACAGTCCTCCTTATTTCCGCTCTTGGGGATTCAGCCAATCAGTGCCAAGGAAAATAAATGCCACTCCTGGATTGGCTGCTTTGCGAACGCCAACTAATAGCAAGTCAAGTAGTATTGAGCATTGAGTATTTCAGCTTCCCAAGCTGCATTTTCTTTCAAATATTTTAGATGTGCTCTACAAAAAAAAAAAAATCTGCAAATAGGATAATTTTCCTAAGAGTGAAGTTCCACAGAAACATTCCGCGAAGACTGACCTCGAATAAGGAGGGCGTCTACTGTATTTTCTCATTTTTTTTCCCTACAGAAGCAGCAAGGCGTGAGTTGATTTTTTCCATGATTGTATGCATATATGCTTATTAAACTATTTTGATTTTGTACAAACTTTCATAACTAGTCTAATCTACATTTCAAAATAACCTGAGCCATTGTTTTCATTTCTTTCTTCCGAGCAGACTGGAACAAAGGCAACTCATAGAAAGGAGTGTGGGTGGAGGTGAATGAAGGAGAGGAGGTGCACACATGGGAAAGATGAATGTCACCAAGCAGAGTAGTTCATCATCTCAGAAACCTATCTGAGGGCTGCGGTCAGGCAAAATGTCATCCCCAACTCCCCTCCTATATTCAACTGTCAAGGTCAGAACACATTGGAGGAACAAGGGATCCAGAGGCATGAAGGAGCACCGCCGCAAGCAAAGAATCAGCAGGACAAACTCAACCTGCGTTTAGCCCTCAGCTAATGGTTAGCCAGGCGAGTGCAAAAGAACGTCACATGCTGGGATGTCTTACTACTGCCAGAGGCTGAGCCTCTATAAGTGAAAGTGAATGAATATAAAGAGTCAGACGCACTGTCATTGAGCAAATGAACATATACTGAAGCATATGAAGGACCCAGTTTCAATGTGGGACAAACTTGGATATAACTGGAACCCAATGGGAATTCTTATTAAAAATTAGAGTGCATTTGTCAGTAAGTGTGACAACTGAATATATTGGATTTTATTTAGGAGAATTGTAAAAAAAAAAAAAAAAGGGGACTGAATACAGCAGCAAAATGACTTATGTTTCAAAGCACATGTTTAAAAGTTGTAAACCAAACGGTGGTTAAAAATGATGGATTGTAAACTGAAGTTAGCTTTTAAACATTAAAGCAAGCAGAGTTGATGACCAAATTTCTCATTTTACTATTGGCAACTTGCTCCCTTGCTTGTTGCACTGTGGGAACGAACATAATAAAGTAATCAGGAAGTGATAGAAATATAACATGGACTTTACTCCAAGATCAACTAATTATTTTCTCATATCTCATTTCCTTCTCCATTTAGAAGGAAGTTGAGGTTTTTAAACTAGTTTATTACATTGTAAAGTATGTGTTAGGACTGTCTGTAACTGTAAAATGTGCCAGATTGTTAATCACAAACTAATACACAAGGTTATTGGACATTAACAAAACAGACATCAAACGTACAGTGATGGCTGTGTTTATTGGCACCCCTGGAAAAGTTGTGTGAAAAGGTTCTGGCAGTGGTATATTCTTCTTCTCATTATTTTTTTTAATCCAATACATCCTCCCTATAATTTCAGTACATTTATTTAGTGAGGGAAAAAAAAATAATAGTTTTTAGCAAAATCTCCAGTGGCATATTTTTCTGGCACCCCACCAGTCAACACTTTGTACCACCCCCCTTTTGCCAAAAGTCTTCTTTTTGCATTTTTACAGGTTCAACCATAAAGAGAGAGGCCATTTGTTTTGGACCATTATCCTAATAAAAAGGCCCAATATTGGCCTATTTTCAGTTTTCGGGCATAACCTCCCACATTTTACCTAAAATATCTTGGTATTTCAAAGATTTCATGATGCCATACACCCTAACAAGGTTACAAGAGTCATTAAAAGAGAACCAGGCATACACCATCACAGATCCTCAACCATACCTAAAAGATTACATTTTGTAAAGCCATAGAGAAGCCATCTATGGAGTGTTTCTTCACAGTAGAAATACAATCACCACAAGTTTTATTGTCAGATAAGTCAACTTTTTAATTTTGTTTAGAAGCAATATGCAACACATGGAAGGAAGCAACACAAGGAAAAGCAAATCATGGGCTCTTTATTTATGGGATGAAGAGACATTCATTGGAATTTAGGACCAATACATGTCATATTTAGCCAATTATGTTTCCGAAGAAATATAATCCAAGGCTTATCATGAAGAAAAGAATTAGGTGCACTCTAACAAGGTTCTCTGCACTTTTGAAAGAGAAACAGGCCCTAACCATCACATATCCTCCTACCTGGAGAGTTGTTGAAAAGCTGAAGGTTAGTCTCATTTTTTCCAGTTCAACAAACCCCACATTGATCCATTTGTGAAGGTAGGACAGAAAAGGCTTTTTCCTAGTATCACTCACACAGTGAGTTAACATGTAGATAGCATCTAATGGTTTTTATGGACACTTGGTGACACCAAGTTTCCACTCTTTAATGCTGTTCGTGAACTGTGAGCTTTAAAGATGTTTTAACTCCCTTTGTGTCCTGCTCACTGTCAAGATAAACTTGGGTCCTCGTCAAGCCTTGTGGCCAGGGGCTAGGAAAAACGGCCTTCTGTGTCACGTCGTATTTACACCCAAGACACCAAGAAAATCAGTAATTACAACTTAAAAGTTCCAAGAAACTCTAATGAACATAAAAATAACGTAAAAACTCAAATAATACTTAAGCTTGATGTATTCTAAAGGGCACAGATAGAGTGCCGCATGTGACTTTATTAAAATCAAGTATTTCTTAACGCAGGATTGTCTCCCCCACTGAATACAAGCATTACAATTAAAGGTTCGATATTTCTACAGTTTGCAGTGAGTTTATTTTAAGGATTTTTTTCACATCTACATCTGAGAAGCCAATAAAAAAAAAAATGTATACTATATTACACACATACTGACCAGTCATACACATTTCAGGGATTTGAACTACACAATTTAGAGATTTCATTAGCTGTAAACTACAATCACGAAATAAACCAAAAAAAAAGTTATGTAAAATAATAAATCTATTTCCATGATTTTCAGTTTTTTAGTTCAATTACTGAAATAAATTGACTTTCAGCTATTCTAATTTGTTTCCATATAAGTTATGCAAATCTAGAGTTATTCAACAGTTTTTAATTCATTTATTGAAATGTTAAACATCTGTTTAAACGTTACCCTTTTTTTAAATAGGTAATCTCACTGTGACAAAGGGTCTTATTCTCAATATAAAACTTCATAGTTAAAACATATACTTTAATTTGGCAGACACAAGTTGGCAAAACTGCAGAAAACTTTAAGTCTGTTGAGAAATGTTCCTTATCCATAAAGGGTTAGGGAAGGTGTGATAAAATCATGGTAAATTTACAATCTGTGATGAAAGAAACATCTATTTATTTTTCTAAATGTAAGTCTTCACCTCAACAACCACAAAAAAGGACCATTTTACCACCATGCCTCCCCTAATACTGCGGCTCTGATGATCATTTGCATGAGTTTGGGGAAATGCATCCGACCACGCCATCTTTATGTGACAGATGGGCCGGCCTCAGCTGAGCAAATGGGACCGAAAAGGAGAGAAAACTGAAACAGACACAGTTGAATGAAAAGGCAAATATAAAAGTTGTGTAAAAGCAGAAGTCAGCCCTGTTCATCCCACAGATCTAATTTTGGCTGCAGCACCTGGCGCTGCATGCTCATGTGGGATCAGCGATGTAGAAAGACGCCCGTGTGACATAAGTCTCTTTCAAAAAGCAGGAGGATGTGAGAAAAAAAAAAAAGTTTAAATAGGACCTTAACTTATCAGAAGCATAATTTACTAGAAATAGAAAGAAAACACAATCCATCTTCAAAAATAGATGTGAAACAACACTTATGAAGAGAAAATTGGTGAGAAAAACACCTTTGCATGGGGAAAGCCTGCAGATAGACCAAGCTTAAACCTCTGGAAAGGAAGTAACAGGATGTCATAATGAAAATTTGGAAAGGAAAATAACACCTCTTTACCCTTCTCAGAGCAAGAAAATTACACACTTTGAACATCGCAGCAAGCACTTCACGACAGGAACACGCCCCTTGGCATTATTCTCTGAAATCAGCCGAGTAACGATAAGAATGCAGCACTTGAAGAGGGTTTGGTAGAAGAACAGTGGGGCGTCCCAACTCCAAGTGCTCAGTCCAGAGCCGAGCATTGTTGGACTCATCCAAAGAGGGGAGGGGTGAGCTCTGCTCCTTCTGTTCTCTGGCCAGATGTTTCTTGTTGTCTGGCTAAATGTGTGTGTGTGTGGGGGGGGATTACACAACTTCTTCACTTATGCTACCTCCCCTCTCTGTCTGTTTAATCCATGGAGGGCTTTAAGATGAGCAGGAACAGAAAAGTGGCGCATGTCCTTAGAAACAGTGCGGGAAAACTTGGATAAACAGTCAAAAAGAGTCAAAGCCAACTGCATTTCACAAGCAGCGCCACTATTGTTTGTTGGGAGGATCCCAGTGCTTGTACTATTTTTGTCCTCAGGGGAAGCATTTCAGTCACTAGCTACCTTCATCCTGTGAGGCATTTCAACCACTCCGACCAGTTCACGCAACTCATACTGATTTCTTCCGCTTTTGCTAGTATGTCACACATTTGTACCACGGGCATCTCACCTTTGCCCCAAAACATCTTGATGACACCCAAGGCTTCTGGGAAAATATTCTGTGGGCTGAACTTTTTGGAATCCTATCACATCTGATTAAAAAAAAAAAAAAAAAAAAAAAAAAAAAAAAAAAAAACTAACACAGTGTTTCAGAAAAAGAGAACTATACTGGCAGTCAAACATGGTGGTGGTAGTGTGAAGGACTGGAACTGCTTTAGAATCTGGAACTCTTGAACTACATGACGGAACCATAAATTTGGCTCTCAGAAGAAGAATATCTTGCCATCAGTACATGACTTAAGTACTTAAGATCAAGCACACTTGAGCTATGCAGTCTCAAGATGATCCAAAGTACACCAGCAAGTCCACTTCTTAGGCCCTGTCCATACAGGAATGTTTTCTTTCTAAAACAGGTTTTAAAAACTCTCACATCAACATGTAACTGTTTCTAGAAATGTTTTCATCCAAACAGAAAAACAGAGAACACCTCAAAAAACTAGTTTTACTCCCCCAGACCTGTAAGTGGTGCAAAATAAGAAAACAAGAATGGTGAACAACAAAGAACTATTGCTCATTACTATTCTCTTTTCGATCAAACAGTACAGCATACAGAAGATTTCTTAAAGTTGATTAATGAGGTTCTGCAGCAGCTACAGCACTTCCACGACTATGTAATCCACCATTGTTGCTGCTATGTGTGATACGTTTAGGGGTTATAGGTCAGGTCAGCGGTTGGACTAATACGTAACCATTTTCACAAAAGAGATGTTTTGCCTCTCAACATGAAAATGCATGAGAAAAATTTTCTCTAGAAACTGTTTAAAAAAAGAAAAAGGAAAAAAAAGACATCTAAGGTTCCAAAAAATGTTGTTTCCATGTGAGCAGGCTCAGAAAAAAAGTCCTTGTTTTGGAGTGGCCTAGTCCAAGTCTGGACTTAACTCTAATTGACATCTCCAACACAGGTGAATTAAAACAATTCTGAACAAAAGAGTGACCCATCACCAGCTACTGCAAGCAACTGATGTCAGATGTTGCCAGTTATTAGGTTCACGGGGGCAAATATCCCTTCAAATTGTGCCAGTTGGGTTTGCATAGCGATTTTCCATTAATAAATGAATTTGAAACTGAGTTTTGTATTTACTCAGGATTTTCTTTTTCTGACATCAGAATTTATTTGATGATCTGAAACAAAAAAAAAAAAAAAAAAAAAAGCAAAACTTGTAGAATTCTGTAAGGGAACTAATGCCTTTCACAGCTCATTAAGTGTTGTGACTGCTGCTAATAAGTCCTATCTGGACCTAAGTCAGTGAGTGCCCTTCCTTGAACTCATTACTGTAAACAGGTCGAAGGCTGAATTTGTTCAGCACAACCGGGAAGTGAACAAGGAAGAGTTTTATCAAATCTCATTCCGAGCTTATGATAAGGGTAACAACACTTAAAGAGACAGTTCAGATTTTTTGAAGCTGGGCTGGGGTTATTTCTGATGAGAAGTTCAAAACAATCAGTACAGTCACTGGAGAAATAAGCATATTCCTTAACTACGTCACAATAATTTCTAGAGCAATCTTTAACAGCAATTAATTGAAGTAACTGCTTTCTGTTTCAGCTTGTTGTGGAGAAATTTTCACTCACTCTTCCCAGTATTTTGTTGGGATTTAATGGATCAGATCTCAAAGTAGAACCCTTTACTAATAGAAATATGAAAAGTGTGGCATGTATTTGCATTGAACCCCTGTGTAAATACTTTATAGAACCACCTTTGACTGCAATTACAGATGCGGGTCTTCTGGAGCATGTCAATACAAGCATCTTCACATTCAGATATTTGCCCATTCTTTTCTTTATTGCTGGCTCAATGACCAACAGATTCAACAAAGATGATTAATGAACATCATCCTTCAAGTTTTGCCACAGATTCTCCAAAATGTTTTGAGCTGGACTTTGACTGGGCCATTCAAACATAACAGTATGCTTTGATCTAAACCATTCCACTCCAGCTCTGGCTCTATGTTATTGCCCTGCTTTCAGGAGGTAAATCTCATCACCCTCATTCATCTCCACGAACGCCAACCAGCTTCCCAGTTCTTGCTTAAGAAAAGCATCCACACAGCATGATGCTGCCCCTACTATGCTTCATCATAATGACATAATTGTGAAGTGTTAGTTTTCCTCCAGGTTCTGTATGTAGGCCTAAAAGTTCTATTTTGATCTGATCACAGCATCTTTTTTCACGTGTGTTGTGTTCACAACATGGCTTGTGGAAAGTTGCAAACAGGACTCTTTATTATCATCTTCTTTTAACTCATCCACAGTAACCAGATTTGGGATTTGCAGGAAGAAAAAAAAATTATCCTCCTTTCAACAGATTCTCCTATCTAAGCTATGGATCTCTGCAACTCCTCCAAAGTTACCATGAGCCTTTTGGTTGCTTCTTTGGTCCTGGTCCTTGTCCAGCCCTTCAGGTTCATGTCTTGGAAGGTTTTACCTCCATTTCACAAGAAATAATTTTAGGGAAATCCTGTTTTTGTACAATTGGGGGATTATTTATTACATAAAACAGTAAAACAATGGGTGTCTGACCTCACATTTAACTGCATACAGTAAATAATGATTTATAAAACTGCACCAATGCCATTTTGACACATAGGTACAAGCCAAGAAGTGAGTTGGGAGGTTTCTAAAGCAAAAATGATCCTTTAACTGAGTAATATGACTTACAATCCACTCAGTTCATTGGGCAAAATCAGTGGAAAAAAAACTCCTGAACAGGTACATCACATATTAACTGCACAATATATTGACAGTGCATTCTTTAAATTCCTCACATCAAGGCTTCTGCTACCTAATGGGTCCAAAGCTGAAACAAATAAACATAAAGGGAGAGGATAAGTGGATCCCAGGACTGACATGGTGTCTGTAAATGTAGCTTGTTCTCCTGGTCTTGGGTAGTTAAGGCACATCTTTGTCTGTTAATGGAGGATAAGTTGCTGAGAACCAGATGAGATGTGTGCGTCATTTCGAGGGACATGCTCAATTTCACAAGAGAACACCACTAAAAGCATCTCCTCAATCAAATTCTCTTTCTGTTTTCTCTCTCAGTTTGTCCCCCCCGAGCCTTCGCCATTAATTCTAAATTGTTTAGCTTCCCCGCCTTCACACTCTGTTGCTTTCATTATGCTAACACCAAGATGGTGGTTTTTTTTCTTCACATTTTCCCTTCACTTTTTGAAATGGGATTGAGGATGTTCACCTGCCTTTCTTTCAGCTGCCACTTATGAGAGATTGGTTTTTAGAAATGTCATCAATCAAAGGAGGACTGGACAGCGTGCCAACATTAAAGAAAACCGAAGAGATAGTCAATATCATCTGGGGAGAGACAAAAAAAAAAGCCTTGCTTTCTTTTGCCTCATGCACTAAAGCAAATGACTAAACTGAGGAATGCGATGATAAGTGGTTAAAGCAGCACAGCTTTCAGTGCTTTTCAAAGTTTGTGGATCTTCATGTCCAAAGAAAACACTCAAACTCACACGGCTTCTACAAATTTCAAATGGTTCAATCTATTTTATCCATCCAAAGTGGACATCTTTCAAATTCCAGCACCTCACAACATTAAGAAATTACATATATTACATTTATTTATCTTAAATAGTAAATAAATGATGTGGATTTCATGTCTTCATCCCTGTACTCCTAGATAGTACTGGAGTTAAAAAAGATTATTCATAATTCTTTTGATGCTCCTCCAGTAAATCATTTCAATAAAATTAATGTAATAATCAAGTTTTGTTTCGCTCCTAAAAATTTAACTTAACTTGAGAAAAATGTGGTTAAGCCCAGTTAGGAAATAAAATCATTTAAAACAGCATTTTATATTTACTCAGGGCATCTTTACATAAACTGAAGATATCACTAAGAGAGAAAAGATTTATATGTATTTTTTAGGTTTGCAGATTGCTTAAAGTTCAAGCACACAGGAGACGCCTGTTTAAGCTGCCTTGCTGCTCCATAGTGAGGACTCTGCTACATTCCATCAACTTCTTCAAAAATATTTCAAAATGAGAAAGACAAGGCGGATTTGCAAACATTTATTGAAATGATTATGAAATGTCATCGTGTTGGAAGAGTTTTACACAAGGCACAAATATTTATCAACAAAAAATGTAGATGGCAGCTGTTACAGTTAGCGATGCTAGCGGTGCTAATGGCTAATAAAAGTCATTTAAAACAGCTTGATAACACCACTATCATATGCTATTGGTTTCATTGACTAAAAAAGGAAGCTATTTTATTGAGTTGTTTGCTGCAACTTATCTCAGTCTCTCAACACACAGATGGTTATGGCTCCATTCATGAATTATTAATGACTTTTCAGAGCAGTAAGGCTTGTTATGAGGAGAATTTGTCACTTTTTAGCTGCTTTTAAGACCATTTTACCAACATTTACACCACAACACACACTAAGATGTCAACAGCAAAATCTTTTTTTTTTTAACCAGTGTTATATTCTGAAGTCTGTTTTTGGCCATCGCCTTAGTCTCAGCAATATGGATTTAGAGGCTCTGCGGCACAGTGTTATTATAGGCTTGAAAGGATTATTCTGAAGGTTATTCTTTTAAATAATAATACAACTCAAGATATGGTGTCAAGTATAGCAGACGGTGCCAGCGTGAAAGAGTTTGTTTCGTTGTGATTATTATCGGAATCAGATCTGAATCACCTCTATTACATTTTTCTCTGACCTCCGTTAGAGTGACAATTAGTTCATTGGTAGCAAAATGATACATTAAAAAAATGTCTGTTACTGTCTGACAAGGTGCTTTTATTATAGCCGCTGTCCACCACAAGATTTTTTTTTCTTATATTTCTAAGGTCCATACACCTTTACTGTGTTGTACATGTCCTTGAGGATGATTCAGAAGTTGGAGGTGGAGGAGAGGCGTTTCCTCCCTGCACTGCAATATGGGTTTTGCTTCTTTAAGCCTATAATCACTCATCCAACTAATTTCCTACGTGAGAAATTGGATTAAATCTAATAACAAAAGCCAGAAATTCATGCTGAGCAGTTTATTAGTGCTGAAAGAGTCTGATTAGTCAAAGAAAAAAAACTTCAATTTTATATGCTCTCCTAAATCAACAAAAAAGGGGAAAAACTGTTTTTATAGCATTGTTTTGGAATTTTGTATTCACACTTGGCCAGCATGGGATTCAAATGGTGAGACAACCTCAAGTTCAGTTCAAGATGAAAAAAATAAAATAAAATAAAAACAGAAATGTCATTATCTTGCTTAATAATTAAAAATTAGCTCATCACAAGGGAATGCTACTACTACTGCCACACACTGTGGGTCAGGTGGCTGAAAAAAGACAGACTTTTTCTATATTTACAAAAAAGTGCCTATGGCAAGCTCTTTTAAAACTACCACAGACAACCTTCATGTGCCATCTCTGAAAAACATCTGATTGCACACTGCCTACCTGAGCAGATAGCCCAACTAATTAACCAGCGAATATTAGCTTATTATAATATTAGCTTACATATCTCAGTATTGTCGTATAAGGTGTTGCAAAATGCTACAACCGTAGAATAGTCTATACATTAAGCACTTCAAAAGTACTACTAACTTTATCAGTGTTTATTCTTTATTTTTTAATTCTAATATCAATTTATGGTAGCAATTTTTAAATGCAATATTTAACATTTTATTAACTACAATTATATATTATTTCAGCAGAATTTCATTACTCCTACCTCTTCAAGAGTAATGGAAGGGCTCCTTTAATTTCAACACTGACTACACAGTGGAGCCCCAGTATTCGCAGGGGTTGCGGACCACAACCACCTGCAAGTAGCTGAAATCTAAGAATACTTAAGACAACCTCTAAAAACACATAATTGTCTATTTTAACAGTTTAAATGTCAAATATACATTAATATGCATTTATATGCACAGCGGAAACCATCTTAGTACTACAGCAGAAGCTAACATTCATAGTCTTCCTTATTTCCAGACTTAAGGGGTACAGCCAATCAGCACCAAAGAAAAAGAATGGTGCTCCTGGATAGGCTACTTTGCAAACACCTGTCAATACCGTGTCCATTTACTTTCAAATATTTTGGAAAGGGGGGGGGGGTCCACCGTCTTCCAAACATGTTTATCTTTCGTGTAAGCAGTGTGCAGAAACCAGTGGGGGAGAGGAAACACAATCTAACTCTCTGCTGCATATACCTGGAGAAACATCTGGCCCCTTTGGCAGTTTCATTGGCATTTCATCAAAAGGACTTTAAACTGTCAGAAAGCTATGATGAAAATTTTGAGCAGAATTTGAAGTCAAAAGTTGGGTTGTAGCAAAATTTGCAACTTGTTCATGCACAATAAAATGCAGTCTAACAGTTTATGGTTAATTGTAATTTTTTTTTTTTTCAACACATCCAGAATAATTTCAAAGCCAAAAATAAATACAAAGCACAATGCTTAGAGGATCAAACAGAAACCATCAAGATGACAATTGGGAGAAGTTCAAATTAAAAATCACAAAGCAGCGAGCTACAGATCGAGCGTGAGGAAGTAAGCTCTTCCGCTCTCTCTAACCCACAACACTGTTCCACTTTGTTTGCATGATTAACAAGGAAGATCAATAAGCACCAGCCCTTTACGGGACTGAGTGTAACATTGCAACCCTACCTTTGTGCCCTTCCAATCCCAGAGCTAATTATGTGATATGATCAATACATGTCAGTAATGGGATATTGGTGCTTCTTGTGGCAGTCCAGTGGCAAAAGCCTTGGAAAAAAAATCTAGGGATACAGCCACTAATAAACACAGCTATTCTTAGGAGGCACCAGGCAATGACGAGCGTGTTATCTACTTCCTTTTGAAGATAGAAAAAAAAATGAAACTGTTTATCTTTTCCCCCTGTTTGTGAGTATGGAGGAGAAGAGGGGTTATGATTTGTGCCTCTCCCCCAGCCCAGATCGTTATCTGCTCTCGGTCAGCAGGAAACAGCCACAAGCAGTCTGCCACAACACCACCACCACCACAAACTAGACTAGCAATGTCCCCATATCACAGGGTGAATGTTGTTCATGACGGCAGTCAATCAGAGCAGAAAAGCAGCCAAGGCCAGGCAGAAATGGACTGCTGTAAAAACACACAACCTACTTCAAACCGTTTTGATTTCCTATGATTGAGAAGAACTGCAGGAGGAAGATTCAGCCATCTGTCTCGCTCTGACAGGGGAAGCACTGTGGCCTCTTCTCTCTCATTTCTCTGCGGAGTGATGGTGCCCAGCGAAGCGTGGCTGGCACCGGAAACATTCAGGCGTCATTCCGCTGCATGCCCATGCAAATCAACCCCCTCAACAACCACTATGCAGATGGAGCCACTTTAGAAATCAGACGGTGTCCATAAGGTTCAGTTGTCCTCAAAGCTGGCTGTATGTTGCCACATAGGGTCAGTTTCCCCTCTAACTGTCATGTTCCCCAGAGGTTAATAAAGTATGGTAATTTGCATCTGCATAACTTAATGTAAATAATTTTGATTTTATGTGCTAGACCAACATGACGTACTAAATAACTGTGAGGAGGATTGGAAAACAATGTCAAACCTGAAGAGTTTGGCATGTGTTGTATGTATTAACCCCCTTTACTGTACTACCCCATAATAAAATATCGCCTTCAAATATGCCTTCAAGAGTCATCTAATCAGTAGACAGGGGTCTACTTGTGTTTAGTTTAATCTCTATATGAATACAGTCGCTCTCTAAAGGTCTCAGAGGCTCGATAAAGAACATCATCATGAAGTCCAAGTAACACAACAGAGAGGTCAGGGATAGTGCACAAATTCCACAAATCTGGCCTTTATGGAAGAGAGGCAAGAAAAAAAAGCTATAAGAAGTCCCATTTACCACAAGGCATATTATATATTTCTATATTATATTTTATTCACTTTATCTGTTCACAATGAACCTCCAGTAATTCACTGTTCAGTGAATCACTGTCACAGATTCACCTGGTCAAGTTTATTTTCCAAGAGCATTTCTGACATATTCGAAAGAAATTGCAGCTTGGGAAGTTGAAATACCGAAACATAACGCTACTTGACACACTACTGGTTGGCAAAAGCAAGGCAGTCAGTCCAGGAGTGCCATTTATTTTCCTTGGTGCTAACTGGCTGTATCTCCAAAAGCGGAGATAAGACTGTAGATGTTAGGTTCTGCAGTAGCGCTAAAATGGTTTCCACTTTATCCCTATATCTGGAGTTTTAACTATTAAAATATACAGTTAGAAGCATTTTTAGGGGAAGTCTAAAGTATTCGCAGATAGCTATTCTTGGATGGGTGTGGTCTCTAACCTCTGCGAATACCAGGGGTCTGTTATTTCAGTTAAATACACTGAAGTTTAAGGTTTAGCTCTAAACTACCTCAACATGACATCACTTGAATTATCCCTCTCAATCAAAGGATTAAGTCAACTTGGAGTTCCCCACATAAAAGACAAACACTCAAGTCTTAGACAATAAGCAATCCCTGAGGATTGCAAAAAGAAGAAAGACAGGCATTAATGTACCACAAGCTTTAGGTGGAATGAAGGTTTTAAATGTGACTGATAAAATATGTGGCTCCAGTTTTTCAGAACAGACTGGCTGACTCATGCACAGTCTGTCCTGTATGCAGGGAAAAAAAGCAGAGGATCACATTTTTACAATCTGCATCATGATGCAGTAACACCATCTTCAGTGTTACAGAGATCAAATGAGTAATGGCAGAGTCAAAAAAAGAGAATATAGAGGTTTAAGTGAAATAAATTTTTAAGAAAGTACTAAACAAACATAAATCACTGACCAAACGTTAAACAAATTCTCTTTAGAAATGTGCGTTTTTGTCATGCTGGAACCCAATTAGCAGCAAAACAAAGTTTTATGTTCCCAGATACCACAATCACAGTTTCCACACTCTTTTTACTCGTCTCACCAATTTCTACTCTCGGGTGACTTTTCGCCATTTTTTCATTGGTGTTTGGAGAACTGACTATAATCCCAAAGTCTGACAGAATTATTTTTGTTCGCTGGGGGAATAAAGAGGTCCTTATACTTAATTAGAGCTGAAAAATGTACATGTACACTCAACTGCAAATCCTTCTGACTTAATAAAACAACATAAAATAGTTATTAGAAAGGAAGGTGGAGAGGTAGCTTTCTCTGACACAGCGAGTTCAAGTCCTGCAGGAACCTCGGCTTCTGTATACTTTAAATATCTCTCTTTTTTTTTCTTAACCCTGCTCAGTTTTGTTCAACTTTTCTTTGGTTTCTTTAGAGAACTAAATAGGTTAGGTTCAGTAAAAAAAATTAAGTTACTGTGTGGAAATAAACCACTTTGTTAGAGTTAAGTAATATTTTATGGGGATCAAATTATGTGATTTAAGCATTTTCTTACTTCAGCTGAGAAGCAAACACATTGCCTTGGAAAAGCCTCCATGTGTCTTGAACTTCTCCACAATCAGGCACATTGCAGTGACAAATTTCTGTGTATTTTATTGGTGTTTTATGTAAATCTCCAACACAAATTCAAACTGAACTGTGAATTAAAATGACACTGATACACAGTTTTACATTTTTGGCATTTGCAAATAAAAAATCTTAAGTGTGGCATGGATATGCACTTAGCCTTTCATAGTCAAGGGTGCAAAAGACTTGCACCCTCGAACAGGTTTTTTTCCAGTATTGTCCTGTATTCATCTTCATCTGCCTCACTGGCAGTTCTGGCCAGTTTCCCACTTTTCTCAATTTTATCTGTAAAATAAGATTTAAAATTATATGTCCCTTTACTTCCAGTTCATTAAATGGGGTTTGACAATCACATGAAATCACTGGAAAACACATTGAAGTTTGACAAAAAATTAAAGTTTAAAGTGTCTGAACACTATTGCAAGGTAATGTATTAGACCTTATTTGCATTTTGTTTTAGAAAAATTAAACACCTAATATTCAGGGTTAAACTGGTGCTCCATTGACTTCCACAGATTTAAAAGGTCTACAGTATTAATGATAACTTGAAAATGATCTTCCAGCTCTCCCAGCTTCCCTCCAACAGCAATGATTTCATTTTCTGGTGTATTAGTTATCTGAATTAAATTGAGTTTCATAATTAAAATATAGTCCAGTTTTGGCAGCTGATGGAATATGAGAATTGGATGTCCTCAAAATTTTAAAAAAAAAAAAAAAAAAGAAAAAAAAAAAGAAAGATGTCAGTTTATAGATGGAGACCGCTCAAAACTTTCCAATTTGCACAACTTAATACAAACCAAAATTAAATGCAGGAAAAGTCTCAAAATTAACTTGTAGCCAGTTTACTGTATTACACATTACTTACTTGATATTTTGTACTAATTTATTGGTGAGGAGTCAATGTTTAAATCTAAAATCAAATACTGAAACAGAATTTATGTTCTTGCCCTTAGAAATATTTGCATTGTTCCAAAAAAATCTTATTACTCAACTCACTGGTATCTGTGGTGACCTGCAATAAGCAGATGTGTCATTCAATTACTGTGCAAAAAAAAATGAGAAAAAAGCAAGCTTATTTGAATTCCAAATCTACTTCCTGTTTCAACGTTCACAGAACTGCAGTGCCGTGGGTGTGAGAATCTGTTTGCAATTCATACATACTGACAACAACTACTTAACCGTTTTCCCATTTGAGTCTCTGCTAATGCTGCTCTGCATTCTTTCAGCAGAATGGGAACTTTTACAGCCTCATATTGATTCATTTTTATCAGAGCCTATGGTATACCGTGAGATGTTATCTCAGTAATGAATGTGATAAAGAAAAGAGGCGTAACACTCCCTGCTCCACAAACGTCTTAATCTAAAAAGGAATATTCTCAGCTCAGAACAGCTCAGAGATAACAAGGCATGCATCACATACCACATAAAAAAAAAATACACAGACAGATAATGGCAATTAAGGGATAATTTCAACCATGCTTGTTTGTACATCTAATAAAAGCAATTATTATGGTGAGCTGTTTTTGTGTTAGTACCGCTTTAAACAGATTCATATTTTATTGCAGTAGTATAACCTCACACTAAAAACGTTTAGAGGACTCCAACCTTTAATTTGTGTACATTTTTCAGTGAAGTTTTTTGTTATACAAAATAAAGTTAAATCAATAACTTATGTCCTACCAGCATAGCTGTAAACATATTATGTCTGCTGAAACCCTACTAGGACTTTAAATGGAACTGTTGAGAGCAGTATGACATCATGAACTCTTTAAAATACCAGGACATTTTAAATCGATTCTGACACAAAGCCGACCCTCTCCTACGGCCGTATCAGTATCCAGGCCTAAACCCCATGCTGTACCAAAATCGTGGTAATTGTTGCAACAAAAAAGGGGGCTTGTACACAATATTACCAGCAGTTTACAGTTCGAACATTAGTCGCAGCTTAGTCGCTCACACACAGATGCACGCTGTTCAGCACATCCCTCCAGGCTTTCCTTTTGATATATTAATGCTATTCAAATGTCTGATTTGTACAGCTGACACACAGATTAACTTTAAGAGGATAAGTCTCATCTGGCTTAAATAAAATTGAACTAACTTAAAAACAAGCAGCTGGACGCAGGCATGGAAATCCTTTTCTGTTTAGTGTTTTCCTCTTGTGTCTATGTTAAAATGTATGTTTTTAGGTCATGTGGACACTAAAGTTCAATGAAATCAAAGCGACATCCTGATGACAGGCGTTCGCCCTAAAGAAGTGAATCTGAACAGGACACTGACTTCTGTAACTTGTCAATGGTTGGTGATGTGGTCTTTCCAAGATTGATGATTGCAGAAATAATCAGCATATTTTGTCCTATTTCTGATTTATGCTCCTGGGATGACATCCCATTTCCCTATAAAGACGATTCTGACTTGTGGCAAAGCAATTAAAGAGCGACGTTATAAAATATAAGTCTAGCTTTCTGACTATTTTAAAATGAGGATTTTAAAACGTGTGCCTTTATGCAAATGACATCATACTATACTCAGTTGGCTCTCATAAGCAAGGCTGTTGACAAGCTTCAAACTGCTTTCCGGGTGCTGGAGGCATCATTGTATGACTTGTTATCCAGAAACTATTACCATATCTCAGAAAACATCACTCTGACCTCAATATGTTTCATTTTCTTCATGTATTTTGAAGAAAAATAATAATATAATGTAAAACTTATAATGTAAAACTTTACACTTGTAGTTTTAACTTGTAATCCCCGGTCATCATAGCCTGGTCTGTTTGTTAACTCAAACAAACTCCTGGTTGAGTTAAGAAGCAATTAAAACAATTGATTTATTTTACATTAAATAATTAAGCATAGCCAAAACATGGTCACAGGCATGCAAAAATGTTGCATTTGCGCGATGAATTTTTTTTTTTTAGTACTGTTATTGTTTCTTCATCCACTGAAAGTTGGATTTTCTTTTGCAAAAGGGAAAAAGATAGGAGAGGGTTAAAAGAGTTGCAGCACAGCACTCAAACATGTGGTTAAAGCCCTGAAGCCATTTATGTCGATGAGTTACTGCTGAATAATAAATTCCCACAGCTTCTGTTGGTGTCAAACTTATGCTCATCTTGCATTCCTTTTGTGAATCTAAATTTAAATCACAAACTGATATTAAGAACATGAAGCTAGATTGCTAGGTTTTTATGTCAACCATTTTTTTTTTCCTGTTTCATAATTGGAACAGCAACAAAATTTATTTTATCCCCTGAAGAAAAGGCAAACTTTGTATGAGCTAAAGCTGGAAACTGTCACTGAAGCCACAAAAAACAGCAACAAAAATTCACTTTAAAAGATTCTTGTGACCTTAAGAGCAGGATTAGTGTATAAAAAGGTTAGACAACCCTTTGCTGAGACTAATTCCCTTATTGTCAATCCCATTAGTTTTCAGCTGCACTATCCCAGCTGTTCGAACCAGTATGTATCTCTAATGAGCTCCATTAACAGTATTACCTACTTCCGGTGATCACTGGGGTCACGGGTCAACAGTAGACCCAACACTGAGATTAAATTACCCCTGGGGAGGCTGGGGGGTGGCTGTCTGCAATTTAGTTACCACCCTCCTCATTCTTTCTCCAGTGGCAAACAGAATGGTGAGAACAAGGTGGATTTATTCACCTGATATATCTCTTTCTGATCTCACTTCTAGCCCAGCTGAGATCAAATGTGGTTTTCGGGGCTATAAATTTGACCAGGAGGGAATCTTCAGAGTACGCTGTGATCAAAGGACTGATTAAGAGAGGATGAAATGGATTTAGTTGGAGGTTTCAGTGTCGCTCTCTGGGATTTCCAGTTCATCTCACTGAATGACAGCCATTAAAAGCCACAGTGCGCTGTACATCCACTCGTAGGTTAGAACGGAATCCAGACAAGACGATAAATGAGATTTTTATCAAAAACAAGGATGGAGAGATCAGCTTTAATAAGCACTATTCATAACGTCTACACGGAACAGTCCGATATAATGGCAGGCGGGAAAAAAAGCACCAAAAGCAACAATAGCCACTTTCACAAGTTTGTGAGGGTCACACATTTCACACATAAAGGCAGCCATTATTTTTATTCGCCATCAAGCGAATAGTGAATAGCTTCAATCTGTGAATACTTGCGACCCCCTTGTGAAAACACTTAGAATTGCCTTTTTAATAGTTCAGACACTAAACATACTTTAATATGGATTAATATACAAAATGGAAACTATCTTAGCACGACCACAGAAGCTAATATCTACAGTCTTACTTATTTCCTGCCATTCTGCCCTTTGTAACATAACACTGGAAGCCAACAAACTGATGCTAACTGGTTACTAAGCCAGACAATGTGCCTCAGTAGCAAAACTGCAGGAGGTTTCTTATATTGCAGACGCTCAATGCAATTATGATATCTTGGTGCCAACTTGTGTTTCAGAACTGAAACAAGAGCTATAGATTTTACTCTTCTACTAGCAGAGCCATGACTGGGTCTTTTCAGCAGCACAAAAAATAGACTCGGATGATTGGGGTCATTTACTTTCTTCTGCCATCATACACGGCTGACTGACAGCTCACAGGAACAAGTTGGAGAACAGGACTATTGAGTTTAAAAGGGTGGGTTTTTAAAAAAACTGGGTTTGGGTTATTTTGAATGATCTAAATTTTGACTTGTTACCTAAAGAATCGAATCCCATTTGCTCCAATGATAAGAATTTCTTATGAAAATCCCGGTTTGCTAGGGAAGTGTGTAATGGTCCATTTCAAATCAACTCTTACTACTTGCTGTCATCAGCTAATCTGTCTGGTGGGAGCTGGACAAAGAAGAAAGAACCTCAATTGCAGTGATTGGAAGCAGCAGGCTCTGTGTGGGATCTGGAGCCCTGCAGAGTACTGGGAAGCCTAAAGACAGCTCTATAGGCTTGGCATACAGCCACAACACAGGTACCGTTACATTTCTCACTCATGCATGCGATTCCAAACATAACAAGCACACAGAAAACAAAAGCATGGTACGACATGCATATCTGCTTTGGCCATCCCAAAGGCATTAACAATAACCTCACTGACAGGGTCGGGGAAGAAAAAAAAAAAAAATCAAAGAAGGAGAGGTGGAAAAAAAAAAAAAAAAAAAAAAAAACAATACAGCAAAACACACACACACACACACACACAAAAAGCTACAGAGAGCAAAGCCCTCTCTCGTCTCCCAGACACAGCTTGAGGCATCGCACTATCAGCTCATACAATTTGAGCTGCTGAGAGTCTGCAAACACCAGTGCTCATTAGGTTTCTGTTTACAACCTTGAGTTGAAAATGAATAAACGATGAGAACACAACGAAGGGCTTATTGGTCTATATAAATGAGGGTCGGCTAAACTCCTGTCTGCACAGATAAAAACATATAAATATCTTAATCTCCTCCTACTCCCTCCACACATTTGATAAGTAACTCTGCAGTCCTTCAGAACATACATTCTAATATAATTAATTACACTTCTGGTAATGCCTGTTGTTGTGCTTCTACCTAATATGCAAGTTTTGCAATGAGAACCAGATCCTGTTTGTATTCTAGCTCTTCACGGTTTTTGTTTTTTGACAAACCACACGGAGAAAGTGCGTCTTTCACAAATGTCTTCTAAAATTTACGACAACATTAAGGGTGCATTCCAGCCAACTAAAGCCACTTTTTAGCATTGTTAATCTAGATGTTAATGTCAGTTTCTTCATCAAGGGGTGTGTTTTATTGGTGCGAAATGTGCTTAAATAGTGACTACCATTAAGAAAAAAGGAACATTAAGAAAATTGCTTCAGTTTGGCTGTGATGTTTAATTGCTGTACTCACTGTTAAACCTGTATGTCCATATGAGTCACATTACTGAATCCATCCCAAAGACAAGGAGACTTTCTGAGCAGATTTATACCAGAGTGTACAAATTATTGGCCATTTTCCCTAGCCTTAATGTCTCATTTACCATTAGAGCAACTGATTTCCATCAATTTGATCAATGAGTTATACTCTTAATAATTTAAAGTGCAGATGTAATTGATCAACCACTCAAATGTATCACTGCCTTAAAGACTTTCTTTGTTTACTCGCTCGGCAAAGTTGATGTGCAATGCAGGAAAATGCAGGTAAAGCTGAAGAGTCTTTACCTGCATTTTCAAAGACGATACATAATTTTTGATAATAAAAGAATGCTTTTGTAGCAACACCTCTTTAAAATATACAGGAATTGAGTACCATATATGGATGATGACAGGGCAGGGTTTGATGTCCTATGCACAACAATACTACAAGTACATTTTTAACGGCAATATGTTAAATGTGGTGGTTTATCAAGTCAGAAAATTCATTTTACAGCCATTTTTCCTTTATATGTCCACTGTTAGTAGAGAAAACATCAGCTGATGTCAGCAGTTCACATTAAATCAATAACCTGTCTGTTTACACGCAGTGATTATCTTTGACTATGACTTTTTTTTTTCCACAGCACCTGAGCTAAATGAAGGAGATTGTGTAACTGTGGCCACCGTCTGCTTATATGTCATTATTATAACTTCCCTTCCATCCACCACGTGCTCAGCATTAGCTTGTAGTGGCTTTTTAGGGTCAAATCTTGTTTAAGTGGTAATGGGCTTATAGACAATGATTGGGGTGACAAAAGGTGTCCTCAAAATAACATCTGGACAACTATTACTGCAATGGAATTAAAACCCTCACACACACAAATGGAAACTTAACTGATCACTGTAAGGCTTGCTCATACAAAGGAGGCTGTTGTTGTAATACAGTTGTTCGAAGGAATTTGCACAACAGGTTAGCAATGTTAGACCACAGCAGAAACTACAACATGTCTTAATGCTGCCAGAAGTTTATTATTTTTTAATCGCAACAGTGAAGGACAATGTGCAAAATCTTCCTTCTCTTCACTTTAAAATCATGACATAATTCTTCACTTTGTGAACTTGAAGTGAGCTGAAGGCTTTGCCCGTCTCTATGTTTGTCTTGGCTGGACATTAGGTTATAAATTGCCTGAGTTTGCAATTCCAAATGTAACATGTAACAAAGGCAACTTTCAGTTGATGAGTACTGCCTTGTACTCATTTTTTTATTCTAAACACTTGTTTCCATATTTCTCATACTCGATTTAACTATAGAAAGCTACAAGTCCGATGAAACTTGCAAAGAGGGAGTTACAAAAATGATAGATGTCCCCTAAGCATTTGATTGCTCTGCTTTGCATCCTTCTCATCTGGTTAAGCCACTCAGGTTGGGTGTTTCTAAGTATCAGAACACACACACTCTCTGACCTTTTCCTTATCATAAATCACAAACTACCGTTCTCCTGCCAGGGTTTTGTTTAACCCAATTTGTCACTAAGGACACCTCTTCCACCCTCGCCGCAGATTTTCTCAGAAAGACCGGGAGGGCAATTAGCGGCTGGATCAAAGGATGCCAACTAGACCTCTCCTTCTCCTTGTAATCATGAAAGTCCGTAGCTTCTGGAGCTGATAAGTGAAGGCTAAAGTTGGTCACAGAGCACAGCAAGGAAAGGATTGTGGATTAGTGCCACTTTTCCAACCTATAGCCCTAGATTTAGTGTGTTTTTTCATTTGAACTAACAAAGAATACAAGACTCTCTTTGAATTAGTCTTCTGGATTCTTGATGTTTCAATCATTTAAATGAACATAAAGTACCAAACAATTAAATTAAAGTCTTTGAAAGTAAACTTGGCTAAACTAAATGACCAGAAATACAATTATTTTCTTTTAACTACGCAAAGCAAAGAGAGGTGAACCCTGGTGCAAACCAGACAGACAGATGTGACACATATTCACACATTACTGTGACAGAAACAGGTGAAGGAAGGCTGTGCCGAGAATGTTTGACAAACACACTGTCAGATACCCATCGCTCACAAATAATAGCCATTTTGACTCCCTCTATAGCATAAGAATGGGAATAACCAAAACTATTTTCTCCAAGCTGGCAATTTTTATTCAAGATTCCTGCCAACCCCCACTAAGATGACTCAACATTCAGCAATGGGGACCGAGTGGTATTTCACATCAGATGAATGAAAGCAGAATGAAACATTTTCCACAGTGCACTTTTCACTCCACTGCTGCGGTTGTGTTAACTTCCTGAGGAACAAAACACTTCCTCATATTGATGTTGGAAGCATAAACAAGATGAGGTGAATGGGAAGCTCGAGACAAACAGTGGCACGTCAATGCAATCATAAAACCACATAGACTCAAGTGTAATCTTAGTCTAATTATATATCAGGATGATTAATCTTCGAAGGTTCTCAGTTGCAAAGACTTGTTTGCCTGTGGTAAGGTCACGAAAGGGGTATAGAATCTTCCATGATGAGCTTTAAATCTTCATACAGATATCTTTTATGCATGTGGCATGTCTGTGGTGTTAAACAGGCTTTAATTTGCTGAATTTTTTTATGCTAAAATAAGAAGTTGACTCAATGACAAAGCAAATAGTGGAGAGCTCCAGGAATAGTGTTTCCCAATTGGAAAGAACATGGAGACTTTATAATAAAAAGTTGAATATTTCCTTCAAAGATTACAAGTACAAATACAAATTAAGTGCATATTCTCTTGGACAATGTCTCCCGCCCCATGCATGAAGCTGTTGCTTAACTGGAGAGCTCCTTCAGTGAATCTGCGGCATCCGAGATGCAAAAAGGAACGTCATTGCATATTCTTCCTTCCAGCAGCTGTTAGACTTTATAACCATCACTGCGCCCAACAAACTCAAACTCAATAAGTGTTTACATCCCTGTTATTTGCACACTTTTTTTATTTCTTGTAGTCTGTTGCTGTTTTTAATGCACAAATATCCACATATTGTTATGCTTTTTAAATAACCCTACTCAGTTGCGAATACAATAGAATAGATTATAATAGAATAGTGTGAATAGTATCCTTTGTTGTCCCACGATGGGGAAATTTCTGTGCAATAGCAGCAAAGTGACAGTGACAGGCAATAACAGAAAACAGACTCACACAAAGAATATGAAATATACATAAAAACAGAAAAAAAATACTATACCGTAAGGCAAAATTTAAACTAAGGCTAAATAGCAAAAGACAAAATTTCACTTTTTTTTTTTGATCTGAAAATGCCATTTTAAGTATGCAGTATTAATTCTCCTATGTTGTAAATTTGCTTTTAATGGATAGTTTCTTACTCTCATTTTTTCTATTGTCCTGAATGCACCTGAATTTTCCCAAGATGGGACATAAAAAGGACATTTTTATTCTCTTCTATACTATTACAATTTTAAATTTTTTTGCTAAATTAGGCAAGTTATCAGGCAACATTTTGACATCTTGCTCAGGGAAAGCTTTTCTTATTTCAGCTACAATTCCTCAGCTTTAATGTTTGTTTCCTTTTTACTTTTATTGGCTAAAAAGTGGAAACTAAGTAAAAAAAAAAAAAAAAAAAACTAAACTAAACACTCCCGCATTGGTATACTAGTATGAGTAAGCAGAGCAGCTATTATATTTATTTTCTTCATACAATATACTAAATGTCCTTAAAATGCTTGCAAAATGATATATTCTGTTTTTATTTCTATCTTCAAAATCGCCTTTTTGCTGCAAGGAAACGGGGTTGAAAAGCTGCAACAAATTCCACATCTGAGTGTAAATGATTAATCGAATAAAATCTCTAACCTCCCCTTTTGAAGTAACATATCTTTTCCCACTTCCACAACTGACTTGATAAAGTTCAGTTTACATCCTTCAAAGCGGCTGAGAAGATGCTGAAGCTGCAGCGAAACTGCATGATCATTTTGCTGACGAGGCGAAATTTCTGGCAGACGGGTGAATGACAATGAAACATTCAGACCTCGGCAGGAGGTCTGCATGTACATGACGGCGTTTGTGATAAAACTACTGCTGCAAATACAAAGCACTGCCAACATCTTCAGAGGTGATCAATTGTTTTGTTCATCCACAACAAAACTGAACTAATCTTGCAAAATACATACATTATTGCATGCACATTGCATGATCACAGACCACAGTTCTGCAACAACAGAAAAAAAGAAAAGCATTTGCTCTGATAGGAAGTTCTGGTAGAATCACGATGAAGATATCCAAACCAAATTACAGTACACCTCAGTGGCCAGGTGGAGATCAAAATGATCTAAATTAGGATATCAGTCAAAATGCAGTTTCTCAGAAGATGTCAATATTACATAAGAACGATAAAAAACAAAATTTCTTACAGAAATGTTATGTTATGGACATGTCGTGCTTCTTCACAATGTCCAAGTGCTTGCATACACAAACACAGAGAGGTATGTCAAACCCTTAAAAGACTATTGCTAAAGAAGCTCGCTGTTTGCACAGTGCTGTGTCCAAAAATACTGATGGACAGCTTAATGGAAGGAAAAAGTGTGGCTGAAAAAGGGGGACAATCTTAATTGTGACTCTTTGTCCATGCCTCAAAAAACTCCGATTATCCTTGCTCCTTGTGCACCTTTTTTTTGTATTGCACTTTTTCTTTCCACTAAACTTTCCCACATACTGCACTCTCAACAGCCAGCTTCCTTATTAATGGCCTTTCGTGGATGACAACCTGCTGGGCACCTGTCAACTCAGCAGTCATTCCCATGACTGTGAAAACCATAACATGGCCATGATCTAACATTTCTGTTGAGGTTGATGCTAGATTAGCTGCAATAATGAGCAAATTTCACAAAACTAAAGGCTTGAAATATATCATTCTGTGTGTAATGAATGAGTTTCACTTTTTTTTAACTTTCAAATGATGTACCAGTACGTAGAGCATTGGAATATAAGAGTGTGTGTACAATCAAGACAAGAGCATGGGGCATAAACCAAACCCATTATCACCTTCTTGAAGTTTGTTTTGCACGGACTTACCTGTGACATCTGGGGCCTGAAATTGATCTCCTTCAGATCCACCGATCCGGGGGAGAGGTTATGCAACATCTGGCACAGGAGCACCCCGTCCCGCAGCGCCTGCGCCAAGTCGAACACGACCGCCGAGGGCCACACGACCCGGTGGTTCGGGGGCAGGACCTTGCAGTCTATCAACCACCGCCCGCATTGTCTCCACTCCTCCATCTCTGCTCCGGAGACTCTCCTCGCAAACTGACCGAGCCCTGGAACTGCTTCACAGCCGGCGGAGAGCTGCGTTTGTGGGCGCACGAGCAGGCACTGTGGTCGGCTTCCTTTGCGCTCTGGGTGTCTGGATCATTCACTGTTACTCCGGTAATGATGTGATGTCACAACTTTAGGTTAACAAGCAGTAAGACGCCGGGTTGTATCACTGCATGTCAGCTCTCCTGTGCTCCAAACATGAAGGCTAAAGAAACAAAATTCAGAAGAATTTTCTTCTCTTCATTCTCAAAACCACAAAACCAAAAAAAAAAAAAAAAAAAGAAAAAAAAAAGTTTATTTCAGCAAATCCAGTTCCCAAACAAAAAGCGAACAGCTGGATGCAGCGGTTTGTCAAACACGGAGTCAGAGAATCCAAACAGCAGAGAATCTGTGCAGTGTGGAGAAGTCTCGTTTAATGGTGAACAAAGCCCGGTGTCACTAACCGCATTTGCATTTTACGTTTCGTCACAACTGAGCGTTCATGTAAAAAAAAAACAAACAAAACGCGAACTTTCAGTATTGTTGAGCATGAAAATAAAAAATACAGAGAGAAGTGAGGACACAGAGAGCAGGCAGAGAACAACAGCTCAGTCCACAGCATACACGTCGCTCTCAAGGAGTGGGAAACATGACCAGCGGGAACAAAAAACAGAGGAGCTCGTGTTTACATTCACCTCCGTGAAACGTCACGTTTCGGATACTTTGTGTCGAATCTCAGCGCACGCGCCAAAACACCGCGGTAGAGATTTCCAGCCCCTCTTCTCTTCCGCTCCCTTTCCTCACGCGCTTCTCTCCCTCTCAGTGGTTTCCTTTGGTACGGAGATGTTTCTGCGGTCCCAACTCCAACACACTGCTCACATTTGACCCATTGGCCCCCGTTTCAGGTTCGCTCCAGACCCGGGAGATAAAGTGACCTCACAGCTTCCCGTTTGTATCTCCTGCAAACTTACAACACGGACAGCGTGTCCCGACTTTCCCAAAGTGACTCCATACTCCATACAAAAAAAAAAAAAAAAAAAAAAAAAAAAAAAAAAAGATATGGGAGTTTCACAGTGTTTTGGAACTGGGAAAATGAGAGTTGTCTATCGCCCCCTGATGGATAACGTGCACACAGCAGGTGTTCAATTAAGATTTGTTTAACTTTCTGCGCCCTGCACGGAAGATATACAAACAGAAGTGAAACATATAAAAACGAAAGCACAATTAATTATTTAAAAAAAAAAAAAAAAAAAAAAGTGTTTTGTAAAGCTTTTGATTTGTTGCTTGGTGAGAGTCTATCAGCATGCATACCTCGTCTTTAAAAACTTCTCCATATTATGGGATTCCATTTGTGCCAGAAATATGTTCATGCTTCTATGTGAGGCGTGTATGTTTTATATACAACTTACATATGCACATAGATAAGTTACATCACATAAGCACACTACATACACGCCTTACAAGGACACATGAACATATTTTAGCACAAATGGAACCCCATACTGGTTTGGAAGTCATCTCTGTCTTCTTTGAGTCAGTTAGTTAGTTGACCTGGCTTGACTATTCCAAAACTGTAATTTCCCTTTTATGAAGTAATTCTTTTGTTGAGTTGGTACATTTGGACTCAGCGTGATGCTGGAAAACAAAATCAATCCAAAACTTATACTATTTCCACCTTTCTAACATCTAAGGGTTTTGAGTTAAAACGACTCTCATTTGTAAGTGTTCATATTTTCATCCACAGTGACAGACACCTCAGTTTCATAAAAAGAAAAATAACCACAGAGCTTACTGACGCCAACCCCATGTTCCACTGTGTGTGCAGGGCATTCTTTTGTAATTTTTAGTGTCATTTTTGTGTCAAACGTACTAGCTCAAGGCTGAAGTCTTCATCAGGCCATAACACCTCCTCCCACAAGGTTCTGGGAGATTTTAGCCAAATGTGAATGTTTTATTTGGAATCAAAGGCTTCTGTGTTTAAACACCATCAATTAGTCCAGAGAGGTGGTGAATACAACAGATCAAACTATTGCTCAAGCTTTACAAGCATGTCCACTGATTTCCATTTTCAGGATTCCCAATAATCGAGCTTCACTGTTCCACACAAAAGGCTATTTTGTATATAGATGTAATATGTAAGTTCCCTGCTTGGTGCTTGGGAGCTTGCAGTAAAAAGTGGCATCATGGGGTCAGTCTCCATAACAACCAAAAAAATCAGCTTGAAGAAAAAAGAAATGAAAAGCAATAACCTGACAGAATTGTGCACACCTTTAAACCAACACCTTCCTAAAGCATCTTTTGATTCAATTTTAGCATTCAATCTTCTTTGGTAGGAGTCTATCAGCTCTCCATCTCGTCGTGGTAATATTTCCCCACTCTGCTTTCCAAACTTTCTCCAAATCTATCAGATAGTGAGGACATTTCATGTCAACAGCCGCCTTATGTGACCCCATTTTCTGTTGAATTTATTTCTGGACTCTGGCTCAGCCATTCCAAAACTTCATTTATTTTGCCCTCATGGCACCATTCTAAAATGGATTTGGTTGTACAGCACGCTTGGACTTACTGTGATACTGAAAAATAAAATCCCTCTTCATCCTCAGGTTTCTAGCAGACACATCAATGTAAACTGATTTGGGACTGGTCACAATGTCATTCACCTTAACAAAATATAAACAGTACCATCTGAAGAAAAGTAACCCCAGACCATGATGCTGCCACCACCATGTTTAACTAAGGGCATGCTGTTCTTTTTGTGATGCCTGATTATGTCTTAGTGTCAAACCTCCCTTGTGGAATTGTGACCCACAAGACCAAGTTTGGATTCATTCTCTTACAAGGTTTTGGGAGATTTTAGTCACACCTGGCAGGGGGTGGGGGTGGGGGTGGGGGAGGGGTTCACAGCCCAAAACTAGTAGCTGTTGGAAATTCCTGCTATTCCTTTCGCATTGCCGTCAGCCTCAAGGTAGCCTCCCTGACCATTACCATGTCGTTGTTTTCAGTAATTTTGTAAAAATGTCCAGTTTTGTTTGTTGGTGCACCGATTTCAGTTTTCTGGCCGATCACCGATCTGTAAAAAGCCTAACCTGCTGATTCCAATTTTCACCAACACCTATTTTTTCATTTGAAAAGTACCTAAATATCGCGACAAAGACGCTAAGTTAGCAACAGTGGGGTGACTATTGTTGACCCCACACATGCAGACATGACCTGGTGGGTGGGTCTGTCAGTCAGCCCTCTCTCACGGCAGAGCAAACACGGACAGTGGCTGATTTTCAGACCTTTGCGGATGTAGATAAGGTTGGTTTAAGGTGTAAGTATGGGCAAACCACCCGCCTCCCGAAATTCAGGAAATCAGAGCTGATTTATCGGGGCAACCCTACTAAAATCCCATTTGTTTAGAGTTGCCTTTGATTAATAATAAATGGAACATAGATTAATTCTAGTCTGGATACAAACTTTTCAGCACTTCTCTTTATTTTGCCACTGCAGTGTAATATATTATTGTTTATTGTGCTACGTTTTTATCATGTAAAGAACTTTGAACTGCCTTATTGCTGAAATATGCCATACAAATAAATTTGACTTGCCTTATGACTTGTTGATCATGATCTCATGTTTTGACATGACAAAAACCTGGCATTTTACCAGGATGTGTACACTTTTTAGCGTCACTTTACATGCCCTGAGGTTGTTTGGCAGTCATACTCGGAAAATACCTGATCTATTCTACCATGATGGATCTCAACACGAAGTTGCTAAGCATTGCTGAGACTTGAACTGGAGCCCTGTCTGGATCCTAAAATTCCAATAAAATACATTTAACGTTGTGGTTGCATGAAAAAAAATTGCAAGAAATTGGATTTTAATTCTGCCAGAAGGTCTAATATTACTTTTGTTTAAATTCTAATTCCCTCTCTTTTAATATCAGTAGACAATGCATGCTGTTATCGAGAAAGTGCTCTGTGAAATTCTTTATCACAACTGAATATTGTGCAAAAGCTGATAAAAATCCACCCAATCCTCCATCAGTGTTTTAAAACACAGGGAGTAAACAGATATTACAACACATAGTGCAGGATGAAATGTTGAAAGAGCTAGACTTTTTTTTCCCCCCTCCAGTGTTAGTGGAGCCAAAACAAGAAGAGAAATTGGATTTTAGTTCAGGAGGCTATTGAATGCCGGTGCTGCTAGTATTTAAAACTTGCGCCTGCAGCCTCTAAAGTGTTCCAAATATCAGCTCATGCAAGCTTGAGTTTCCCCACTTTGGCTTTCAGCTAACAGTTCAATATATTGTTCATGTCAGTGATACTTTATTGGGAAAAAAAAAAAAAAAGAAAAGAAAAATCTATGCCCTCTTCTTTATTCTCTCTAAAATCTATTACGGACACAGCCAGTCCCTGCTGTGATTCAGCACAGTCGACAGCTTTTTACTGTTGCTTTTCTTTCCAAATATCTCTCTCCTGCTCGGATCGTTGAGGTCGGGTTTTCTGCTCTTCCATTTCTGCTGAAATGTCATTTTTGTAAATCAAACAATCACAACTGGTCAATTAAATGCTTAATTGCCATTAACATCAGTATGCCACCTGTTCATGGTTAAATGGCCTTTGTCATGTCTCATTACTCTCTCTGCTCACTCATCCCTGCACCTTCCCAGCTCCCAGATTCCCACTGGGATGGAACATTTTTAGCCAATTTATATTCAAAGCTTTTTTTTTTTTTTTTTTTTTTTTTTTTTTTTTTTAATCCGCTCATATGATCAAGCATATCTGTTTTAGATGATGCGTGTCTCTCAACTTTTTTCCCATTTGGTCAACGACAAACATCCATGTATTTGACTGGTATTTTATGTGACAGATCAACACAAACTAGAGCATATTTGGGCCAAAGGAAGGAAAAGGATAAAAGGTTTCCTGAATTAATTTACAAACAAAAATCTTGAAAGTGCTCAAACTAAATCAAACTGGAAGGAGGACTCTGACCAGCTTTTCTGCGCCTGCTGTAGAAAAGGATTCCTGCAGCATGATACTGCCACCACCATATTTCAACATGGGGATGATATGTTCAGATAGGTGTGCGGTGTTATTTTGATGTTTTTCTTTGCAACAGAGCTTAAACTCAGTGGGGTTAGATGAAGAGTGTTTGTGAACATCAATTTTAAATCTTGCCACAGATTCTCATTTGGATTTAGGTATGGGCTTTGACTAAGCCTTTCCAACAACTAGGCTATTTACATTGCAGCTCTGACTGTATGTTTAAGCCTTATTGAGCCTCTGTCAAGTTTTCTTCCAGCATCGGCCTGTAATTAGCTCCATCCATCTTCCCATCAATTCTGACCAGCTTCCATGTCCCTGCTGAAGAAAACCATCCCCACAGCATGATGCTACCACCATCATGTTTCACAAAGGGGATGATGTGTTAAAGTTGCTATAGAGTGTTCGTTTTCCTCCAGACAAATGCTTTCGCATGTAGGCCAGAGAGTTGACTTCTGATCTCATCTGACCAGAGCGTTTTATAAAAAGCAGGAATTTGCAGGCTCCCTCTAAAGTAACACTTTATGCCCTTTTAAAGACAATAATGAAACTTTTCAATAATGTAAGAACAACTGAGTCAGTAATAATAATAATATTTTGCCAATAAGCCATGTAACATATACAAATCACATGACCACTGTTCTTTTCTTCAGTCTTAGCATATTTCTCCAAATTCACTTTCCAATATAATATGTATCCAGATAATTCATATTTAACTTAATAAATAGAATACTAAATATCAATTAAGCAAAACAGATCATTTGCAAATCCAACCATAACTCCTGCATAATATGTGTATGTCCTTGCATAAATGAATATGACCATGTTACCATGCACTATATCTCTGTTTGACTGGCAAATTTCATGTAAAGTGCAAACTGTTTTGTAAGGTAGTGTGCTTTAAAAATCTCCACTGTAATTTATTTAGTGGCACCAGTGTATGGGGGCTGAACACCAACACACTTTTCAGATTTTATTTTTATTTGTATTATTTTTTTCCTCCGCTTCACAATTACGCTCTACTTCGTGTTGGTCTAATGGATCGAATTTCATGGAAATACATTCAAGCTTGTGGCCGTAACCTGACAAAATGTGAAGAAGTTGAGGAAGCATGAAAATTTGCTCGGCGCTCGATGTGAGATGAAAGCATTTGAGAGTTTCCTTCTTTGTGGTTTCCCTGATGTTACAACCTTTTTGTGAAGGCTTCCCTGAACTTCCAACAGCCTTGACATTTAAGAGGCCCAGATATCAGCACAGAAAATGACTGTTAATGAGAGCTAAGGCTGTGTTTTAATGCACCTCATTATATCACAGCAAGACATTTAACTCGGTGAGCTTCAATATGCAGTACTGTTGTCATGAAGACGAGGGAGTTGCATCGTATAAAAGGGTGGCCTTTGCACAGTGAAATCTGTGATGTAGAAATACTCTTTGAGTGTGACCACGGAGCCATGAGATCACTTAACCTTTAAGGACTTTTTCTGCAATCCTGTGAGCCTAAAACATGGCTTTCAAGTCTCCATGCAGGGACTTTGTTCACAAGTGAGCTGTGTTGCTATGCTGACAAGGAATCAGTGTCAGTGGAAGAGACAGAGATTCAACTTGCAGCGATTTCCAAGGAATTTTGTGGCTTTAAGTACCACCAGACTGTGGTTTCAAAGCAATTATGGCAAGATGCTGCTCTCAACAGTTTCTATTAAAAGTAAACAATCTAAATCTTCTCAAGACAGACGCACCAAGGCCAAATTATTTCAGGAAAACACAAACAGGGTACCCATTTGAGGCCTGTTGGTTTCATCCATGCTCCAGGGGTGGATGATTAGGAGTTTTATTACACTCTCATGGGGGAAAGTGGTCAGGAATGAGTGATGGACCTACACGAGTGGCACGCAGTGAAGAGCTAAAGTTGTAAAAAAAAGAAAGAAAGAAGGAAAACAAATGAATACACTAAATCAATGAAATTTAAAAAAAAATACTCAATGAATGAATACGTAAATGAACAAACAAATAATGCATTACATAAAGAAGCCAGTAAATAACTGAAGAGAAATAAATAAGTATAAAATTTGTACAAATAAAAAAAAAAAAAATTAGCAAAACACTGACAAATAAACCCTGGTTTATTAATTACAAAACAGAATGAAGATAAAATAAATTACAATAAATAAACGAATGCGTTGATGCCAGTCAAAGAGATAAGGCGTGAAAAACTGTGCGCAATAAAACCTGCTACATATTCCGCTGTAGGTTCTCTGCTCCAGTGACACTTCCTGTCCTCAGTAGCCTCCTGAAGTGGGTATGCTCTGTGAATGTGACACAAGTCTGTAAAAAGGTCCAGCTCAGCAAAACCTCTCCAACCATAAGTAATGGCTTTGGAAGAGATTAATAAGCACCATAAAAATCTCATACAAATTGAGCATATTAAGCAGAAGAGGCTCTCTTGCTTCCTAAGGAACAGTATCAGCTCATTTTCAATTAAAATGCTTGAAGTATGTCACATTAGTATGAACGGAGCACCAAACAGAAGTGTGTTCATCTGGATTTCTCTCAATAGATCTCGATTCAGAGCGACACTGACTTAAAGCCCACATTAACTGTGTTTTTATTTGCTTCCCACCGGTTTTGGATGGGGTGTTAAAAAGAAAAGCGGACACCAGTTAATCAAAGCAGTCAGTCCTGCACGCCGTCCGCAGAGCTGCATGTGTGGCACTGAGGCCAGCTACGGGAGAAATGACTTGTTGTCATTAGAGGTGTGGAACTGATCGATCATGGCCTGAGGCTGGCGTGCGCTGGAGGATGGCATTTTCCATACACATTTTCCATTTTCTGATGGCAACACGGGTCGCAAAGAGCGAATCACCCTGCAGCGTGCACTCAGGAAGGACAGCAGGCCTTTTTCTACACAGCAAAAGCTTCTTTTAACCATTGTCTTTATTATTTAAAGCTGGATTTAAGAATTTATGTAGGTTTTGAACAAAAATTATACTCATGCATAAAATAACATCAGAATCTGCTGTTTATTTCAGAGCCCACAAAGTAAAGCTACCACAAAGCTGATCCATGATGGCCACCTCCTGGCAGATTCCAGAACTGCTCAATCCTTTCTCAGCCGGTGCCTCGCCGCCACATTTCTTGTGTAAATCTTCCCAACTGCAAATATGGAGCACTTCAAAGTACGCGCATGCTGAGATCCAGTGGAGCAGAAACTGGAGGCAGGACCAGCTGTTAGAAACTGGGCCGTGCCAGTTTCTGAAGAGCAGTTGGCAGGCCTGTTGGAAGCAGAGCTAATGTGTAATTCAGTGTAGCTTTTTGTCACAATCTAACCATTCACAGAAGGTGAAAAAAAGATGGCGTTCTTAGATTCTCCAGGCGTCAGCTGTCCGTTATGTTCTTGCAGAGCAGATTTGAAATCAAATCAATGGAACTTCTGGAAATCACTGAAAATGTAATTTATTTCTGTATCACCAGTTGAAAAAGTGAAACTCGCATATTAAGACACATTTTAAAGTCCAACCCTGTTTTCAAACTCTGGGATATAATCTATTGAAGCTCCATGCTCCATCGTTGCGTGAGGTTCTTTTTTCAGGGATGTGGTTGCTGGTTTATGGCGACTATGTCATCTGTTCTGGTGTCCAAATAATTCAGTTTTAGACTCATCTGTCCCAAGAACATGTTGCAGAAGTCTATGTTTTGTCAGGCAAGCTTCAGTTTGGCCTTCAGAGAGCAGCGGTTTCCTCCTTGCACACTTTCTATGAAAATGAAATCCGTCCAATCTCTTCCTGAAACCCCAGTATGTGATTTTAGCTACTTTAAGAGGGAGTAAATGTGGAGATTGTCCTCATTTTTTCACACAGACAGTCGTGTTTCCTGTTTTTGTCACGGCTTGGTCTCATCCATTCAGTTACTTTAATGCTTATGATCCAAAATTCTGTTTCTTCGAAACTGAAATATTACATTTCAATTGAAAGTAAGTCAAATATCTCCATGTACTGTATAATTAGTCAGTCTCTTATGTTTTTAGTGAAAATAATTTGAAAAATTATCAAAAATTGAAAAACAAAACATTACTCTGAGACAATATCCACTAATCTTAACAAACTTGAAGTACTTTTTTAAGATATTAATGTGATCAGTCTTATCTCTCACCAAACCGTATCCAAGGTGAAGTCTTCCAGTTGTACAACAGATGTTATGTCTAATATTTTAGAGAAAGTACCACTTGCTTAATTACAACATTTATTTTTTTTTACATCTCATTTTCACAGCACAGACACCATTTTGAAGAGTTTTTATTCACCTTTGTTGATCAGATTTAGAGAGCAGTGTCGGTGTCTGGGGAACAGCCCAACAGTGGTTCAAGTCTTTCCTTTCTGGCAGACGTTTTCTGTTAAAAGTGGCAATTTTTCCTCCTGATACATTGGCTCTCTGACGTTTGGGGTAACCTACTTACTTTATAGCTAATAAGTAACAATTCACTAGAAAATCATATTACATGAAACCAGTGAAAGGAATTTGTAAATTAGAAAAATGTCTGACCACTCCAAAGCAAAGACTTTATCTTTAAGCCACTTTTCAACTAATTTGGTAGTATGATTGGGTTTTTCATCAGTTTGGAAGAACTTTTTGTGCCTATGCTTTAACTTTATAGCTGACAGATTGCGAGATGTTGCCCTCAAATATATTCCCATATTTTCCTCATGGTGTCATTTATTTTGTGAAGTGCACTAGTCCCTCCTACAGCAATATACACTGTTCTAGCATCTCTTTACTTCACAGTTTGGATGCTGGTCTCGGGTTTGCCAGCTCCCCCATTATATTCTGGCTTTTTATGTTCCTTTTGGAATAATTGCTTTTTCTGCATTGAATGGCCTTTTAGCCCTTGTGGGTGCATGATTTTACAAGTTCTTTTGCTTTCGTCAGGGCTTAATATACATTTTGCACCAGAAAGGGGGTTGACCTCTAGGGCACAGAAACCCATCTGCAATATGATGGCTCGTTATTCCCAAGGTTTTCATATTCGCATAACTGAACACATGAACTCCAAACTTTCAGGCTAATCAAACAAAAAAAAATTAAACCAAACTTGCCAAGACCCAAAATTATCTTCCTGATTATTTGTGATTTTTCTGTCACTCAAAGAAACAGTATGTTTGAGGGATAGCTTTAAAATACGTCCGACATGTGTAGCTCCATTTAACTCAAATGGTATGGGCTAGCCAAAAGAAGTTTAGGGAACCACACAGGCACTTGGCCCTTCCCAAATTGTTTAAAAGGCATACTATATATGTAATCCTAAGGAGAAATGTAAATGACTGTCTGTGGAAAAAAAGTAAATTTATACAATACAGAAAATTTGGTTTTGACCAAAATCTGAAATGCACCTGTACATAACATTAAACAGCAAGGGACTGAATATAGAGCCCTGAGTAATTCCATAGGTAACCAGGCTAAAGCATTGGGGTGACCGGACCTTTTCAGTGGCAGCACCCCGACTCTGGAACAATCTCCCTATAGATCTTTGCTTTATCTCTGACCAGGGTATCTTTAAGTCTAAGCTTAAGACATATCTTTTTAGACAGGCTTTTAATACCATGTAGTGGAGTGGTATTTTTGTGTTTTCATTTTTTACTGTAAAGTGCTTTGGTCACCTCAGTTGGTTGTTGTTAAGCGCCATATAAATCAATCAGTCAGCCATAGGTGAACAGAAATCTCCTGCCTGTGAGATGTTATAAATCAAGACAAACAAGCATCTTTAATATCAACAACATGCTACAAACATGACACCAAAATTTTATGATCCCCAGTTAAAGGTAGTCAAAAAGCCTAAAAGCACTAGAGCAGAACTTCTTGAATGAACAAAAAATTCTAAAGAGCTTTTAAAGAATTGGAGACAAGAACAAAAAAAAAAACCCAAAACAAACACTGAATACAAAAGCTACAAAAGGTTTATTTTTAAAATATAAAATACATACAGAAACAGATAAAAAAATATTAACACATTTAACATGTAACAACTTTTGATCTGCAGAGCAAGATATAAATATAAAACAAAGATTATGAGTCACTATCTTCTGAACTGGAGTCAGTGGAGGTGGTGGAGGCAGAATCTGATAAGCTGCTCCTTGTGCTTGTGTACTGAGAGGCACTCATGGTCTTCTCTGGAGAAAGTAAAGGAAACAAAGTGCCATCGTCAGATAACTCGCACACATTCCTAAAGTAAACAAAATCTTATTGTCAAATGATTCAAGAATAGGTTTGTACCAATATTTTTCACTTACTTTGATATCTTTTGAATTTCTTGAACAGACAAGATCTGACATATCGCTCGAGCTCCCGCAGAGTGGACGGCTTCAGTATCTCAAAGTCAATCTCAATCTCATCCAGGTCAGAGCTGCACGTGGTGGGCTCCCATGTTTGAAGGATTTCCACCACACGGGCCAGCTTCACGCCAGGAAGGCGGTTGATGTCCAGGCTCAGCTGATGTTTCTCCTCATACGTCATTGGCAAGGCTTTATCACCTAAATCCCAATCTTTGTTCCCTTTCAGTGGATTCCTGAAATTAGGAAAAGTAAGTGGAACTTTTATAGACAGTGGGGCAAAAAAGCATTTAGTCAGCCACTGATTGTGCAAGTTCTGGGACCAGAGTAACAAAGGCTATTATCATTAACACACTACGCTGCGAGGGACTCACATCCTGCAGTTCCAGGCGTGTCCCCCTGCGTAAGCCAGTACATGTCCAGGCCCATCTGAAGTTTGCCAGAGAGCAGATGGATGAACCAGAACATGACTGGGAGAATATCATGTGGTCTGACGAAACCAAAATAAAACTTTTTGGTTAAAAACTCAAACGTGTTTGGAGAAGGAGTAATGCTGAGTTGCATTCCCAAGAACACCATGCTTACTGTGAGGCATGGGGGTGGAAACCTCATGCTTTGGGGCTGTTTTTCTGCAAAGGAGACAGGACGACTTATCTGTGTTAAGGGAAGAAGAAATGGGGCAGTAGATTATGAGGTTTTTAGCCAAAACCTCCTATCAGTTAAAGCATTGAAGATGAACGTGACTGGGTCTTCCACCATGACCATGATCCCAAACACACCGATCAGACAACGAAGGAGTGGCTCTATAAAAAGCATTTCAAGCTCCTAGAGTGGCCAAGCCAGTCTCCAGACCTCAACCCCATAGAAAATTTGTGGAGGGAGTTGAAAGTCTGTGTTGCCTAGCGACAGCCAGAAAACATCACTGCTCTAGAGATCTGCATGAAGGAATGGGCCAAAATACAGACATGTTTACCCTCTGTCATTGCCAACAAAGGTTATGTTACAAAGTATTGAGTTGAACTTTTGTTATTGACCAAATACATATTTTCCACCATAATTTACAAATAAACTCTTTAAAAAGTCTACAATGTGATTTCCTGCAAATATATATATATATATATATATATATATATTTTTTCTCTCATTTTGCCTCTCATAGTTGAAGTGCACCTAATTATAAACTCCTCTCATCCTTCTAAGTAGGAGAACTTGCACAATCAGTGGCTGACTAAGTATGTTTTTGCCCCACTGTAATGTATAGACATAGCAGTAATCATACCTAGCTGTGGGGTTTGAAGCACATTTAGGTATGTCCCTGCCAAGCTCTTTCTGGTCATTCTCCTTCCTCAGTTTTGAGGCTTGAGAAACTGCTGTACGCTGTTCATCAACAGTCTTTAGCTAGAAAAAGATCAAAGGGTTTTTATGTGGTAAAGCCCATTTAAACTCCACAAGCAAAAGCATTAAGAAGCCAAAGATGTTAAAAACAGAGTAGCCAAGAAAGAAATGCAGCCGTTTTCACACATGAATACCAGAGTTCTAGAGAGTGTTCTGGCAGGTTTTGATTTAGACATTTTCTGTTAGAAACACTCTAGAAATGTGGTGGAATGGCAGAACACAATGCAAAAACACACTTTTTTTTTTTGCAACTGTTCCCCAGCAGCACATAAGGTTTATTGTTTTGTTAGTCTACAGATTTTTTTTTTTTTTTTTTTTTTTTTTAATAATACCACCATCCTGGCAAAAAGCAAGCAGAGATCAACAAACCAGGAGAGCAGAAAAGAGATTAAAGCAGCCATTTTGATCTGGAAGAACGCTGGTTAACTTGCAGTAAACGTTCCGCAAGATCTGCAGTCTCACCCGCTGATATTCTAGACATTCAACTCAAGCGGATAATGTCTTCAAAGTGGACACTGTGGAAATTCATTGTCACACATTTCACCAATCAGGAAAATCTCTAGAACATTACTGCACGTGTGAAAACGGCTCAGGGGGATATCTGCAAGGGAAGGCAACACATTTAACACGTCGACATTTATGTTACACATGGCACATTAATTAGCACCCCTGGAAAAGATGCGCCTTAACAATTTATCATTTATTCTGGTTGTATTAAACTGTAAAAAAAAATCTAACCTTTGATTGCAGTAGGGAAAATATGTTAAAGATTTTTTAAACAAAAAGAACTGAAAAAAGTCCATCTCTATGGGCCTATTTCTTTTAACCACTCAAAATGGGAAAGACAACACAACATGTCATGTTGGAAAAATAAAAAATGACTCCTAAGCTCACTGTGTTGAAGCTGCATCAAAAAGTAGCATCAAGTCTCCATGGCAACCATTAGACACTACCTACATGCCAAGCAGTTGCTTGGGAGGAATGCCAGTAAAAAGCCTTTTCTGTCCCATCTTAACTGGGACTTTAAGATGAAGTTAAAGATTTTTAGCAACAAATCCTCCAGGTGGGTCTGGTGTAAAACAAATGGTGGAGGATATCGCCGGCAAGTTTCTGTTTCAAACACCCTGAAAACTTTGTTGGAATTCATGGAGATTATGAACTCTCTGAAATACCGTCACATTGTAAATAAAACGATACAACATGTGGCCAAACAAACAAACAAAACACAAATTTTTATCAGACAACAGAAGCACTGCTCTTCCCTGGCGTCATCTCTCAGATCTAAAGTAAATCCCACAGATTTGTGGCGTGACCTGAAGAAAGCACGAGTGAGGATCGAATGACTGTGACATCTTTAATCTTATGAAAAACAATAACTGAACTCAGAAGAAACCCACCTGTTTTCGGGCCTCAGTAAACCGGGTGGACTGCTCCTCTGTGGACTCAGCTCTATCCAGACAAGATGAACTCCTCATGGTGCAACTAGGAGCGATGAGCTCCACGTGCTCATCTGGCATCTTTGCGAACTTCTGCTCGAACACTCCCTGCAGCACCCATAAGCAGGGGAGTAGAGGTACAAAAGCATGAAATAGAGAAAATTACTGGAAAACAAACAAAAAAATAGAAGTATACTAATTCACAACACACCTGAAGCTTTCTGGCCATGCCGACCACACTGTGATGAGAGGGGTTGTACTTGTAGCAATTGGAAAAAATTAAGCGGACATCTGCAGCAAACTGCTGTGCATCCTGGTACTCTCCTCCATCCATCTTTTTCTGCAGATAGAAATCTTTCAAGTGAAGCCAACACTGTACTTCAATCCATTAAAAAAAAAAAAAAACTTGCAGCATCAAAAGTGAATAAGTAACTGTACTTTCACAGTGCTGAGATCCATCGGGTATTTGATGATGTCGTGGTAATCATTTAGCCCCAGAGCTTTAGCGTCTACAGGCAGGTAGAACGGCCAGGCATAGGCGGAATGTTTTTTCGACAGCATTTCCTTTAGGATGTTGCTGCAGTACTTCAGCTGCTCCCTCAGTCCTCCCTGTTCAGTGTTTGGGGTTGCCACGTCGCTTGCTTCTAAGTCGCTCTTCGTAGGAGTGATTGCTCGGCTCACGCCGTCATTCCTCGCCCTTTTTTCTGCATGGAGCGGCGAAGAACAACCATGTTTATAGATACAGCGCCTTGCAAAAGTATTCACACCCCTTGAAATTTTCACATTTTGTTACGCCACAACCACGGGCAAACACAAACGTGGTGCACACGTGAGGTCTCTGTGTGCCCCACCGTCCATCCAGCATTGTCCTGGTACAGGACCTTTTTCCTGCACTCTCTGGAGACTGCCACAAAGAAAGAAATTTACAGTATATATTGGCATTCTAAATGATAAAAACCAATCATACATGTTTGTGGCTTTCACAGTGAAAAAAATTAACTATTTTCCAACTGGAACTTTTATGTTTTTGTGTGACTTAAGGTCCAATGTGCAATAACAGTGTATCCAAATAATTTTTTAAAAAGTGTAAATTCACATAGTTCAAGCTGTACTGAAAAAAATACCACATAAGGAAATATTAATGGTTTTGATAGGGAAATATAAGGGTAAAGTCAGACGACCATATTAATGCCCTGGACCCCCGAGGGTTAAATATGTTAACTGCACACCAGGAAGGGACAAGAAGCCATTCATGGAATCACTCCAGTGCTTGACTCTCTATGTCAAACTGGTGTTATTGTTCCTTCTTCAGACTCCCCAGTGTGGACCCCACTGTTTCCTGTGAGGACAACCAGGGCAGATGGATAACCCATTGGGCGGTAGTTTTCATCACCCCCCAAATCTGACAGACTATTCTAAGGTTCCAGCATCTACTTTTTTCCCCCCTCCTCTATGGTTAATAAAGTTATGCCATCTAATATAATAGAAGTGCATAAACTAAAATAGGTACCATTACACCTGAAGAAGGGAACAAGAGAACATTGTAAGCCAAAAATGGGTTTCAGCTTTAAGACTGGTTGCGAGTTATGAGCTATAGCAGAAAAATGTAGGTGTTAAAATAAATGTTGTAAAATGAAACAGATTGGGAGTATTTAGGCTTAACGTTTAAAATATCAGTGATTTTTTTTTTTAACCATCTAGTACGCTAATTAGATAGTAAGAAATTTCAGCTTAAGACTATTTTCTTATGTGCATGTAACAGTCAATCACTCGGCAAAACAGAGCAGAATGTCTGCTGGACATCAACAAATAGGTGCAACTCAGTTGTGCTCCAGCTGCTGGAATGTAAAGGTCATGTTGAGTGCGGGGGTGGGAGGAAGGATGTGTTTTCAAGATAAATACATAAACTGGTGTGGTTGCCAACAAGCAGGCAGAGATCTGGTGAAGAGTGCTTGTAGCACAGCTCTCTTTGTCATATCAAGCTTTCGGTTCTCATCTCTGATTTAACAGGAAGTTCCTCAACAGTCATGCACATAAACACCCAATAAAATACAGCGATGTTTCTAGTATGTGACAAAATTTGGAAAGGTTCAGGGAGTACGAACAGTTTCGCAATTCGCTGTACATCTCACCTCATGTCAGTTGTTTGCAGAAGCTACTATGTTACCTGGAGGAATACTTTTCCTGCCTCTCCCTTTGACTGCATGAGGAATGATCTCCTCCTCTTTCTGAGGCATCTGGGAAACTTTTTGCAAGAAAATCTTCTCCAAAGCGAGAGCCATCAGCACGATGTCGTCTGTAGGCTGTACAGGAGGAGTAAGATAAACCTGTTAGGATTTACACATTCGAGGAGGGTCAGCACAATCTACGCACTTTAAATTACAAAGCTCCTAACCTTGTTATATATGTAACAGTTGGTAAACATGGTGTTGAAGTCCTGCAGGCATTCACTCGAACTCCAATAGTAGTTGTTCGCCAGTCGTTTCTTGATGGTGCCCAAGTCCATGGGAGATGTTATTATCTTATGATAGTCCTTTTGAAAAAGAGGGAAATTTCACTGGACGTTATTTTTAATCCTACAATGCTGAGAAGCTCCGTCCAGGTACGACTGCCACCACAGGGCGGCTCTTATCTGGCAATAAGATGAGGGGAAAAAAAAACATATTACTCACTGGTAGTCCAAGACTGACTGCATCAACAGGCTGGTAGAACGGCCAAGCGAACTGGTGCCGCCACAGAGCTTTGACCACCACTCTCTCCATGTACTGCAGCTGGTTGGTCCGTCGGCCAGGCTTGTTGGGATCGCTCACCTCAGGAGGAGGAGGATTCGCAAGCATTTGGGGATCTGGCTCAGCGTCAGCGGACATGATGCAGGTGAAACGAGGTTCGCCGTTATCGTGTCTTAGCTAGGTGGCGTTTGCCTTTCAGCTCAATGAAGACTCTGGGGAAACGCCAGCCTGCTTTGTGCATAGTTTTCATGCCACACAACCTGTTAATCAAACAGCAAACAGTTATAACTGTGCACTTTTAACAACACAGTGGTTTAAGAAGTCTAAAATCATCCCATAGAAAATCTACGAGGTACTGTCAAGAAGACAAAGCAAGACACCAGAACCAACAATGCAGATGAGCTGATGGCCACTATTCAAACAACCTGGGCTGCTTAAACACCTCAGCTGAGCCACAATCTGACTGCATGCAGAAATTCACGTAAAAGCAGCCACAACAATGTTTTGAGAGCAACTATTGACATTAAAAAAAATAATAATAATTTAAAAAAATAAAAAAACTTAGTTTTTTTTGTATGTCTGTTCAACAGCTTTAAGCTATAATCATTCAAATTAACTGGAAAAAAACTAATATATCAATCTGTGTAACAAATCTGCATTTTATCGGACTGTCATTCATTAAATGAAATTAGTTTATTAAATTAGCTTATAAAAGTGGATAATAAACGAAAACAACACAAATTCTTTTTTTTTTTTTTTAAATGGGAAATTAAATTCCAGTCTTATCATAAGAGACTTTCCTGTCATTTTCATGAAAATGCTAAGTATTCATATGCAGATAAAAATAATAAAAAAAAATACCTCAAGAAATGTATTTTTCCTTTTTATTTAGGTAAATTATTTTTGAGCCCCTCGAGTGCTCTCAACTTCACCAATTTGGCCTTCGTAGCAAGCAATTTGGACAGCACCCTTTAAAAATGTTCAATTTTATGGGCTGATAATTGGATGATTGAAGACTGTGTCAGATTATAATAGCCTTTAAAAAAAAAAGTGGCGGACAAGACTAAAACCACGTTTTGGATTACTATCGCTTAGATTCTTAAAAGCCGCAATCTTCGTCCGAATGTTTTAGCGAACAAGTTGAAAAGAAGAGTTTAACCAACAGTTACTGGAACTGTAGATTCGTCTACAGCGACAATCGGCACCGGGTGGAGTCAAAATATTAAAGGTATCTTTTATCCAATAATCGCTGTTTTCCACAGAAAAAGTTATGACAGCCCAAGACAGCGTTAATACACAGTAACGTTACAGCAACACTCGCTAGCTCAACTTGGCTAGCTGGTTTTCATATAGTGCTACTAACTGGCAAATTAAAGCAGCAAAAAACACAAAACCCAGAATATATCGGCATAATTCAGTTTAATATTTATGAACAATGCCAACCTGTAATAGCCTTTCTTTGTTTTGAGGTAGCCGACTTCCTGTTTAGGAAGTCTTGATGTTCAACCTTCTTCGTGTTGTCATTTAACGAAGCAAAAGTGTCCTTTACAGAAACTGACCGGAAAAACAAAAACTGGAGGGTTTACAAGTTCTTTTTCTTCTTATGAGAGGGGGTTGAAGTAATATTCTGAAGTTTTCTCTGCTTCAAGTGAGTTTTTATCGAAGCGAAATGAACTCAGAGAGCCAAACTAGACTTACTTTACAGAGCAGAAGTGGGGTACCAAGTGAAAACTAAGTGACCAGTAGCTGACATGGCTGGAGGTAGGGGCCTCCCTCTTCACATCGCCACCTGTTGAACCGGAGTGTCTAGAGCAACGGTTCTCAATCACGGGGTGGGCTTCCCACTGTGGGTCGTCAAAACACCAAATCGAGGTCCGAAGATAAGCTTTAGAAAACCAAATACAGAACCAAAGCTTGCCTGAGAGATTGTTTTCTGTTTAAGTTTTTAGGCTACAAGAGAAAATTTTATCCACAACAAACATAAAAGTTGTGGGAAATACATAAACCATTTGAGCACACTTGCACCATTCGTGAAAGAGCGACAGAGAAGGCAGTATGCGGAAACTCACTGCTGCATACAATGCTGGAATGAGGTTGATGCTCAAGATACCGAGATGGAGCACTGCACGTCAAATGTTAGTTAGTGTTAGAGTACCCAACTGTCATGCTATAGGTGCGGGTTATTAATAGTGTAAAATTGCAGACATTATTAATGACACTTATTCAAATAAAACTGCTATGAACAAATACAAATTTTCTTCCATCTGAATCGGGTGGAAGTATACACCTATTTATCCCACTCTTTCTTTGTTTGTTTGTTTACCTTTTGGAAATTGGAGAGAGAATCCCAATTTTATGCTGTTTTGTGGCAAAGACATGGAGTTCCTGTGGCCTCTATCTTCTATTGTGAATTAGGACACGTGTTGTGCCACTGCAAGGTGTTGACCACACCTACCTTCCACGGGGGGCCATCTTGTTAGGACTTAACCCTTTTTGGTCTCCAGTTAGCCGGGGGTGGTAGAGGGTGTGATGTGTCGAGGTGTGTGAATCTGCAGACTAAGTCGGGGGAGGTCTGAGAATTTTGATTGGTTCGATCAACTGGCCCTGGTTTCTCTCCATTTCATTTCTTCTCAGTTTTCCCTCATCTTCCTCATCTTGGACGTGTTTGGCAGTGGTGGGGTTGGACTCTTGTGCTGGTGCTGCAACAGTGGGACTGTGCAAAATCTTATACCGAAGAGACAATCGGTCCCAGTGTTCTTCTGAAAAACATATTTTGCGGTATAGTCATATGCATAATGGGGATTAAACACAAACACTTTGTTTAAATAATTTTTTAAAATAATTTTTGCAGTGTTGATCAGACCCGATGCCAACACAACACTGTCACTGGTTAAATTGAAAAATCACAGATGGACTGAACAGATAGCTGTGTCCAAGTGTGAACGGTCTGACCAGGGCAGACACTGGAACACCAGTCTGCAATTCTTACACCAAGTTTTTCTTTGCCTCTGATACGCTGAAGGTGTAACACCATTAAAATAAGGAAAACATAAGAAGTAATCTCTCACTGTATTTGATTCACACGAATTATCCCCTCAGAAATGTTTGTAGACGATTCTTGCACAGTACATTGGCTGCGTGTTCCACTACTGATTTAACTAAAAAAAAAAAAACCCTCAAAAACTGTCTCTATTAGTGCGAACAGTTATTTGGTGCAATGATAACAGTTTCAAGACAACCCATATGCAGGTGTTTACAGACCGAAAACCGGCATATAACCTCCTGAATATGTTTTTTTTTTTTTATAACCGCAGCACATAGAGAAAAAGAAGAATTTAGAGACATTGTAAAGAATTTAAAGAAAAAAAAAACTTTCACTTTACTATGATGTGTTGCTTTGTTTTCATCTTTCAGATAGTGATAGTGAGACTCTAAAATATGAAGATAGAACAGTTTTAAAAGAGACACATTTTTTGGATAAAGGAGCAATAGTTTTATATATCCCTAACCAAAAGCTGTTAGGCTACTATAATACTCAAGACACAGACATGCAAACATTTGCTTACATGTGTTTTTTGCTTGTTTTTTGTCACAGAAGTATACTGGGTAGGGGCAATAGATTCAATTTACCCAGTTTAGAAAGCTGGGTGTTAACTACAGTTTTCAGTCTTAAAAGTGGGGGATGAATGTAACCATAACTGATTTATAGACCCTGACTGAACATTAGAATCTGCTCTTCTCAAAAATAAATGTGTTCCTAAAAGGAACTCTGAGAGTTAATTCAGGCTTACTCAGAATATTATTTAACTATTTGCATTAATCACTTGGATCACTTTCTGTCATGTAAAGTTTTCACTGGTCAAACATGAAATCCTTGAACTCGGTGTTTCCTGCTACATCAGGTTGAAGAATACAGAAACTTTCTTTGTGGAATGCCCCATATTTGCAATTTAAAAAAAAAAAAAAAAAAAAAAAAGGTTTTCCAGACCGTTCCCAGGAAACAGAGTTAACACTCAGATCAAGACTGTCAAAAAACAAATCTTGCAGGTTTTTGACATTGTCTTAACTACTGCAAGAGTCAGTAATTCTGTCTGGAGAGCTGAGCTGTCCCTTTTTACATATTTTTGGTTGCAGGATTTAGCACAGAAGATACAGTACGCTGAAAGTTTAGAATCAATAACAAAGATGAATTAGAGAGTACATAAATTGTGGTTTATTTGTGAAAAGAAGGGAAAAAAAGACTTCTTTAGCATAATGCCAAATGTTTGCCTGACTTTACTGCAATTCCATATTATACCCAGAAATAAAAGAAACATGAACTTAAAACCATAGAAATCAAGATGTTTAAAATAGCTCAGGGATTATTTTAGAACTGGTTAGATTGTTTAAAGAGTTTATATCTTATTAAACTTAAGCTTGTATGGTTACCTGATATGATTTGTGTTATACAAACACTTGTAAATAACTACCATGTAAAGTAAAAAAAAAAACCCATAAATGATAATCTATGTGACTAAGTGCAGATCTGTTAGAGTTATTATTTAATAGCATGTCTTCATTTCTGACAAGATGAATACAACTTTCTCTAAAAAAAAAAAAAACTCTCAAAAGGTTGAATTTTGAAAGTTGTAAATTACATTCAAGAAACATTTTGGGACTACTCCCTAAAGGTTCTCTTAAAGTAAAAATGTGAAAGTTGTAGGAAGCATTCAAGGATCACATAGAGGACTTTCTCTTAAAGTTTTCTTAAGCATTCCAATCAGAATTCGACTTTTGACTAAAATGCTTAAAATATAAGTTTAATTTATCAAAGGATTTAAAAATCAAACTTAGGAATGACGATATGAGCAAGCTGAGGCCATGTATGTCAAAAGTCAAAATAATAGTGGAATTTGCTAATTGTTGTTGAGCTAATTGCTATTAGCAATAACAAAAGACAATGTATTTCTACCACTTTTATCCATTGAAATACTCAGGAAAATAAAGATTGTATCTGTGTTCTATGAGGTTTAATGTGACATGAAACGTCAGGGATTTAAGTAAACAGTTTATTTCTGTAACTCACCAATATAAGTGCGTAACTGATGATGCTGAAGTCTAAATCTTATGTGCGCCTTATGTAAAAGTTTGTTTTTTTTCTTGGTATTTAATTTGGAGAGTTGAGATTGTATTCGGTTATCTCTTGTTTCATAATCACACACATTTAGACAGGTAAGTCCTCGGCTGAGTCACAGTGAAAAGAGATTCTTGAAAACACAGGTTGTGAGTTAATATCTTTTTTTCGATTGGTGTTAACAGCAAACAAGAAATTTCAATGCTTTCTTGGTATTAGAATCACAACAGACTGAGACAAGCCAGAAAACACCTATACACACTGATAAAGTCTACACAATCATTCTACAGTGATTGCAAGCTGTTTAAAACATATTCTCTGATTGGGAAATCCTCTCCTATATGTGTTGGAAAAGGGGCATTCATAGTTTTTTTAAAAATATATAATGTAGACATCTATATATCCATCTATTTAGATCAATAAATATCAGATCAAAATATATTTATTAAAATATATGTATAAGATTAAAAAAAAAAAAAAGTGTAGCAGGCATATCGGATGTTGAACTTGGGACCTCTGACTATCCATGGTAGAATTCTGACTTCAGTGGGGCTCGTTTTTGGTTTCTCCTCCATGCAACTTGAAAGTTCGAAGTACAAATTTGTAACAATTTAACTATTACTGACCTGCAGTTATTTTTCACAAAATTACTGAACCAAATCCCTTACATGTAATAGTTTCAAATAAAGTAACTTTTTTTTTTCCTGTGACCAAGTAACGGAGAATAACACTACTTAGTGCCAGTTTACTAATACTGTAATGATAGTAGTACTGCGGCACTTTTGATCCTTGTTAGTTCCCGTACCTTACCCTCGTAACGCGCTTGCGCAAAGCCCCAGCACACTACATTCCCCGCTTCTCCTTCTCCTCGCAGGTCCTCCCAGCTCAACGCAAACATTAAGAAGCGAGCTGCTTGGCTTAGCCGCTCAACAGGGCCTTTTCCTTCACTGGACGGGTTTTTCCTCCCCTTTTCCATTCTTTCCGAGAACACATTTGACTGTGCATCATCATCAATCCCCGTGAGTATTAGCATATAAGCAAAAGCTTATTGTTTGAATGGAAGATGGCCCCCCTTTTGGTGGCTGCTGCTTGTCAACAGCGCAGCGCGTTAAGGCCCCCATTCGCTTCTCCGTTAAAATCGGCACTTTTTTTTCGGGTATTTTGTTTTAGTACAACCCTTAATGTTTCACTTAGTATGTAGCCGTGTTTGGAATAACGTCGCTGTTTTCAGCGTTGAGTATCAAAAACTTAACCAAACGACCCCGTCTCTTTGTTTAATGTTACTTTTCCGTATTTATTTTATTTCAGCGAACATGTGTAAATCGCACTGGGTAAAAAACTAACCTTAAATTAATCAAAATGGCTGTTTAAGGTGTTTATACACATTCCTTATCTTTAAAAATATCGTTTTAGCGTTAGTTAGTTGAAGCTAGCTGCAGTAGCTAACCGTGTAGCTTAACGGTTGAGGTACTACAGGTATGTATTAAGCAGTTAGCAACAGAAAGCAGCTAAATTGCTTCCTAATTAGCTTTGTTAGAACATATACTGAACATAGTGAGGACGTTTAAAGGCTAGGAGTGCAGTTATGCTTGTAAAATGTTGAAGTAGTGTGTAAAAGTAGCTAAACGTTGTGCTAGCAAACCGTTCAGTTGAACATACCTTTTTAAATCAGCAGGATGCATGTTTGTTGTCAGAACGACGGTAGTTTAATTCCCTTTCTTTTCGCACGTTGACAATGTCAGATGAGATCTATATGTTAGAGCAAATTGTGTCATTTGAAAGAGCATTGAAAAAGCTTTATGAACAATATGTAGCTTACGGTTGCAGTGTAGAAATTAAGACCATTACATTTCAAAAGCAAAGTAAATGAGTAAAACAACGGAGGGGTTAATTTATGTCCCTCGATTTACATAGAAGCCTAAGTAGCTTAAACAAATTTCATTAACTTGGAATAGTCTTTTATTCGGCCGAAAGGCCACGGTAGTTACTGTAGAATGATATTTTCATGGTTGAAAGCAGCTAAAGAGATCAGTCTGACATAAAAAATGTGTGCTTTTTTTTTTTTTTTTTTTTTTTTTTTTAATTATTATTGCAAAATAAGAATCATAGTGTAATTCTGAAAGGGATATTAAAATAGAGTTGTGTGACTTTAAGCAAACATGCAGTTTGGATATTATAGTTGAATATTGTACTGACGATATTGGTGGGGTTTAAACTCCATTTTCTCATCTGTTGTCTTTCTTTTCCATCTACATGAGTTCAACACTACTCTCTATAAGGTTGAGCGTCTCGGTCAAAATTTTTATATATATATAATGTAAAATAATAATAATAATAATAATAATAATAAAAAAGATAAAATTACTTCCATTATTACTTCCATTATCTTTTTTTTTTTTTTTTCTTTTTTTTTTTTTTTTTTTTTTTTTTTCATATATACCGACTGTATTTTGCTCTGGATAGAAAAAAAAAAAACAACAAAAAACTGCAGTGACAAGAGTAGGGGAATGCGAACTTAAAATTTAATCTTTGTTTCATGGGTTTTTTGTTTTTTTTTTTGTCATAGTGATGAACGTAATTAAAAAATGTACCGCAGTCTTTTTGGCTCTAAATCTGTAATTGCATCCAGTCAGAGCCTTAAAAAAAACCCAACTGCTGCTCAATAAGTACAACAGTTGCACAGTGGTTTTAACTGCAAAACTAACAATCCCAATCATATTGTCAAATTAATTGCTTTGCAAACATTATCAATGAGAGTTTAAAGGTATGTAGGGTGACTACTACAGGTTTCATGAGATCAGAAAGGTCAGGGAGTGTGAAATGGGTGATAATTATCATCACAATATTCAACAATAATAATGTAATGTCATGTTTTCAAAAACTTATGCTGCCCTAATATCTCCAGATCACTACACTTTGAGCAAATTACCTTATGTCAAGCAAGCATGTCCAATTTTGTCATGTATGCATGCATTCATCACACATATCTGAAGAATTCAGCTTCAGGCGATTAAAGCTATGTTCCTAAAGCGGTAGATTCTGGTCAGTCAGAAGTGGTCCAACTGAAGAAATCAGTAGATTGTGTCAAAGCTTGGCGTTCCTGAACCAGCACTGGCCGACAGTGGCGAGGAATGACCTCCTTATAACAGAAAGAAACTCTCAGCAGAACCAGTACCAGGATGGGCATCTATCTGCCTGGACCGGCTAGAGGGATGAGACGCCAACAAAAAGACACAGACGCTGATGCTGTTGGATTGCCCTCGTCCAAGACATGTAGCGTGTTAACAGTTCCGGACTCCAGAATACAACTAATGTTTGCTAAATTTCTCAGGTTACATTTTTAAAACCCACAGCTCTTTGATTGAAGCCTGTTTAGTCAGATCAGATCTATAAATGCCACAAATCAAAGTCCAGGAGTGTGTGCTGTTTGTGTGCATGTCTGATTACTTTTTATTGTTGTCAGACTTAATAATGACAGCAGACCACTTACCTGTTTGTTCTCCATTTCAGGTTAGTGTGCAATCAATGTTAGTGTTCTCACCATGGCAACAGAAGACAAGAAACCAGAGACCGACACCAAGCCTCCAGTGGTTCCATCAGCATCAGCCAGCCAAAGCAAGGTTTGACTAATTCCATTTATCAATACTGCTTCCTGTTTGTCTCCTCCCTGCAGACCATTTGATGCATTTCTATGACCGAGCTGATCCTTTCTCCTGCACGCTGCTCTTGTTCACAGTCTGCACCCGCAAAGCCAAACTACAGCCTGAAATTCACATTAGCGGGACACACGAAGGCCGTGTCCTCCGTCAAGTTCAGCCCGAGCGGAGAATGGCTCGCCAGCTCATGTGAGTTCCATCATTTTGAGTTTTGTTTTCAGTTTTGTTCAGGTTTGATTATGTAAAGTATTTCACATTATGAACCAGAGAGGTTCAAATGCAGACCGGTGTCAAACAAGCATAAAACAGGGTCTCGAGCAGATGTTACCCACCTTCAAATCTGGGGCTCATAATGGCCTCCTTCACTTGCTTCACAAGGTAAAATCACATGCTGATTAGCCCTGCACCAGACTAACTTCACTTTAATTTTAATTTTTGTTGAAGAATTATCATTTTTTTTCATATTGGAGCAAGATTTGTATGGAAATACAATGGGTATAAATTGCATTACTTTGGCAATATTTGTCCAAACTAATAACTAGTAGAATAATAAGAAAAAAGAAGATATATTAGGTAACTATACACAAACACAAATTAACAATTGGTATAAACTCTTTGTGCTGGTGTTGTTGGAAACCATGATAGTGTTGTAAATATTAGTAATGGTAATAATCACGATGCTGTCCGTTCAGAAGTACAAGCAGGATTTTTACTGGGTTTTTTTGCATGGCCTGCAGCACGTGCAGGTTGTGGATTTTTTTAGGTTAACATTGCCAACAAAAGATTTCCAGTCCTCCGTTCTAAAAATTTGTTTTCTTCATGATTTCCAAAATGTTTTTTTTTTTTTTTTTTTTTTGTTAGCAAAACAAATGCCATCATTTGCTTTAAGGGAGTTTTCTAAACAGCCCTGACTGTGTTTCTATGTTCTGTTGCAGCTGCTGATAAACTCATAAAAATCTGGGGAGCGTATGATGGCAAATTTGAGAAAACTATATCCGGACACAAGCTGGTGAGTAGAACCGGCGCTTCTGTCTGAGCGGGTTTGTCCTCAAGGCTTCGTTGGTGACCCCCCTCCCCCCCTCCTAAACCTGCAGGGCATTTCTGACGTGGCCTGGTCCTCTGACTCCAACCTCCTGGTGTCGGCGTCCGATGACAAAACCCTGAAAATCTGGGACGTCAACTCGGTAAGACTGCTCAGAGGGCGGAAGACGACTCGAACTCGCGGCGCCGTGATTAACAGATGTGACACTTGAAGCGTTTTGTTTTCAATCCAGGGAAAGTGCTTGAAAACGCTGAAGGGCCACAGCAACTACGTGTTCTGCTGCAACTTCAACCCCCAGTCCAACCTCATCGTGTCGGGATCGGTGAGTACGCGCGCAGCGTTTGGCAAGAACATGAGCCGGAAACGCGGAGCGGATGCTGGACCGCAGCCAAAGCTCTCGCTGGAAGCAAAGCTTTAAGTGGCTTTGACTGAAACAGTGATCCAGGTTGTTTTGCTTGTTTGGCTTCCAGTTCGATGAGAGCGTAAGGATATGGGACGTGAAGACCGGGAAGTGTCTGAAAACGCTGCCGGCTCACTCCGACCCCGTCTCTGCCGTAAGTTGGATTCTGTTCTGAACGCGTTCATGTGCTGGACTGAAAAAAAGAAAAAAAAAAAAAAAAAACTGAAGTGAAATCTGCTGGGATCTGCAGGTTCATTTCAACAGAGACGGCTCTCTGATCGTGTCCAGCAGCTACGACGGCCTCTGGTGAGTCCGTCCTGCTGGTGGAAAGCACTCCACGCTGGGATTCTGTTCTCAGTTTATAACTGAAGGACTTGCGTTTGTGTTCGTCTTGTTAACGAACGATTTTCTAACGAATCGGAGTGTTTTTTTTATTTCAGCCGAATCTGGGACACAGCGTCGGGACAGTGTTTAAAGACTCTCATTGGTAAGATCAGCCGTCTTCTGCGGCTCTTCACCCCGTCACCTCAACATTAAAGATGCCGATCAATAGATTTGAATGTCCTCAAGAAGTTCTTTTTCCGTTTGATTCAAAAAGTGAATCTCATGGATTCATCGCACTTAGTGATGTGTTTCAAGTGGTTATGTGTGTTAAGTTTAATGATTATAGAAAGGTTGGTGGAAGGAAAAAGTGGTGCGCAAAAAAGGTGCACAAGCAACAGAGCCTCAAGAGTTTTAGTGGAGATTCATGTGGTGAACTAGGGTTGCATGACATATCGGCGTCAACATCAGTATCAGCCGATGTTTGGCTTTTTTTTTTTTTTTTTAAACATATCGGTATCGATCCAGTAAGGAAAACCGGGTCATGTGGTATTTGTTCGGTCATGTGACGCAGAGATGTAACGCAGACGGCATGGTTGCTTTTACACGGTGTCAAGTGTAGGGAGCTATATATAATATCGGCAAGTGTCAGTTATTGGCCACAACAGCAGTATTAATATCGGCGCATCTCTAGTGCGGACTGTACCTGAAGGCAGGGCTTAAAGAGACACAGCACACAGATATCCAGGACATGGGCTGACTCTCATTCTTTATGAGGATGCTTCACAATCCTTTCTGTGGTTCTCCTTTTTGCTCTGCCACATATTTTCCTTCCACCAAACTTTCCATATAGCTCTGAAAAGACAGTACAAATTATTTAAACTGTGGTTTACCTTTCTTGAGGATATTCAGGGCAACAGTCGATCTTCGCCATGATTGTTTTTTTTTTTTTGTTTTTTTTTCCTAAGGAACATAATGTTAAACGCTCATTAACTATAAACTATATCATCAAACTGATCTGAAATAGAGGCTTGAATTATATCACTACTTCTACACGTTTTACATTCAATTACTGAAATAAATGAACTTTTCAATGATTTTCTAATTTACTGAAAAATGACTCCATTGGGTCGATGATTCTTCAGTTGATGTTTATTTCTAATATCGGTTCTATTCTAGTAACCGACACATCCACCTGCAGCCGTTCCTTAATGAGCCCCACAAATATTGCGAAGACGTAACGCGATGCGTCCGAGTCAGAAAGAAGACGACAGAAAACTGAACGGGTTCCGACTTGTTTGGTAACGCTGCTTCTGGTTTTCACAGATGATGACAACCCTCCTGTGTCGTTCGTGAAGTTTTCTCCCAACGGGAAATACATCCTGGCCGCTACTCTGGATAAGTGAGTGTTGCACGTTTGCGCCGCCGATCACTCAGGTCGTATGTGGCGCTCACCTGCAGAGGGCAGCACAACGCCACAATGCGCTGTGCTATGGAATTTCTGTTGGCTGTTTTGTATTCATGGTTTGTCTTTACAGCACGCTGAAGCTGTGGGACTACAGCAAAGGAAAGGTGAGAAGAACGTCTTGTATTAATAGTCTGGGGTTATTTTTTATTTATTGGGCAGTTTCAGAAAATTACAATCGAAAAAAAAACAACCCCTAAGCGAAGTATTTTATACCAGGAAATGAAACCGAAATCCATTTTTATTACCTGTGAGGAGCACATTCTTGTGATTCTGCCTCGAATCTCACCTGCTGTAAATAAGCAGGGTAGCGGAGGGTGGAACAGGACGCTTGAGTTGGCTGTGAAGAAATTTACTGAGTTGGAGAACGGTCAAGTGTTTCCACCCATTCTGCTTGCAGGAAGACCTCGTTTTTCCCTTAGTAATTTGAAACTTCCAGACATGCACATGAGAAAAATAAAACAGTGCCTGCTTTTTTTTTTTTTTTTTTCCTGTTCACAGTAGCACTTCTGATTGTGTCTGACTTCTGAACATTTCTCATAATTCCAGTGCCTGAAGACGTACACGGGCCATAAAAACGAGAAGTACTGCATTTTCGCCAATTTCTCCGTCACTGGGGGGAAGGTAAGTTCTCGTCCCACTTGAGAGCGTTTTACCGTCACCTTGTTTTGTGTCAGAGCGCGAACCCTGCCGCGCGCGACGAAACGTGACTCTGTGGCGGTTCTCTTGCAGTGGATTGTATCAGGCTCCGAGGACAACATGGTTTACATCTGGAACTTGCAGACGAAGGAGATCGTGCAGAAACTCCAGGGCCACACAGGTACGGCAGACAGGTCGTGTAACTGTTTGATCCCCTGCTGTCTCTAAATCTTATGACTGAAAAACACAACATAAAAGTTCGAATTTGATTTCTGTCAGTAAAATAAAAAAAAAAAAAAAAAAAAAAAAACCCTAAGTGGAAAACCATCCCCAAAGCATAATGCTTCCACCTCCGGGCTTTCTTCCTAAGGATGGCTAGATTACTTCAAAATGTGGGCTGTTCAGTTCTTAGGAAGAAGACATCAGCAGGGAGGAGTGGCTTCCTCTCTTGTCAGCGCCCCACTGCATAAATGTACATGCTGGACTCATTTGTTTCCCTCTGGTTCTGCACAGACGTCGTCATTTCGACCGCCTGCCACCCAACAGAGAACATCATCGCATCTGCTGCTTTAGAAAACGACAAAACCATCAAGCTATGGAAAAGCGACTGCTAATTCTGGGTTTTTTTTTTTGTTTTTTTTTTTTTTGGAATATTTTCGGCCTATTCACCTTTCCTCTATATATATATATATATATATATATATATATATATATATATATATATATATATATATATATATAGAGGGGTTTTTTTTTTTTTTTTTTTTTTTTTTTTTTTTTTTTTTTTTTTTTTTTTTTTTTTTTTTTTTAAAAACGGAGCTCCTGATGGTTGCAGAGAACTTTCCCTGAAGTTGCGTAAGGAGTAGCAAACCCGACAACCACACATCAGCTTTGCAGTGAAGATCTTCCTCACATCTAACGTGCGTCACGTTTATTCGTCTCTTTAAAAAAAATAAATAAATAAATAAAAAAAAAAAAAAGGAGTTAATCGTGTTTTAAGAAACATTCAGCTGTTTCGGTATTTTTGACTCTGCATCTGCCTCTCTGCTTTATAACAGCGACTGTACAGTAAATGTAATTGTTACCTGGCCTGTAGTTCCTTTAATTCCTGTGTGACTGTAAAGTACCATTTAAATAAAGAGCAGATATTTACATTAAGCTTCAGTCTTAATAAGATGAAAAAAAGCTGTATCAATACTGCATTTTTATTTTCCCTAAATGTCAAATGTTTGTGCCACCATTTTTTTTTTTTTTTTTTTTTTTTTTTTTTTTAATGTTTTCAAAATGCCAGAAACACTGAGTTTGACTTGGTGTGGGAAATTAATTTTAGACTTTGTTTGACTATTTTATTTTTTCAGCATAATTGTACAAGCAACCAGTTACAGTTTTTGTTTTACTACTTGTACATATGTACTGAATTTTTTTTTTTTTTAAATTTTTTTTTTTTTTCTCTCATACTCAACTAGTACACAGCTGTGTGAAAACAACAAGCAACATCCGGTTTCTGTAGTTAATCTGGATTTCAGTGGAATACTTGTTTGCAGCTCTCAGATACAATCTGCAGCCTAATAAAGTTTTGTATGTTTCATGTAGTGCAAGTTGTGTTTCTGCACCTAAACGTGACTCGGTTAACTCTTTGGGTTTCCTGGGAGTTTCGGGATCCATTTTTGTCCAAATCAATGCTGACCTCTAGCATCTTGGATTAAGTGCCTTTTTCTACATGGTTTTCCTTCCATTTAATTTTCCATAGCTCTAAAAACAAGCTTTTTCAGCAATAACCATTTGTAGCCTACTCTCCTTGTGGAAGATGAACGTTCACCAGTCTTTCTCATGATTGTGTCCGTCACAACATAACCTTAAAAATATATATATTTTTTGTTGATCTTCTGCAATTTTTCTGAGAAGTTATTTTATTTTTGAGTCAGAATCATTGAATTTATCTGAAATAACTTCAAATATACATCTCTGTAATGAGACACACCTGTATGTCCTCATTCTGGTCTGGGAATAACTTGGGAGTTCCCAGAAAAAGTGAGAGGTGTCTGGGTTTTCTTCCAGAACCTGTTAAAACCGACCTTCAAACTCAAATAAAAAAAAAAAAAAAAAAACACAAATATACAATCAACGTTCATCAGTTTAAAGGTTTTTTTTAATAACTTTTTGTTTCTTTCCATGAGAGAATATCAGAACAATCCACAAACAGATGACAAAAAAACATTTTGTCTCTTTAAAAACAGAAAAATAAAAATATAATCATCAGAGATGTTCCCATCTTGCAGTGACAGGTTGAAAATGGCAAAATAAAAGGCAACAGTTACCAAAGTGCCAAAACGGACAATTCTTCCCTCCCCCTCCTCGCAAAAATTACACTTTCTGTCTAAAGCTGAGGAAACTTTTCCGCAACGGATGAAACAGCCCACAGAGGAGAAGGAAAAGAACAGAGTAAATAAGCAAGGGATAAAATTACCTTTGTACAAAAATAGATCTTTTTCCCAAGTGTTTTTTTTTTTCTTTTTTATAAAGTAGAACATTTAACTGTTTATGCAACAAAGCAGTGATTGTGTCACAAGCTCAGCTTTTCCTGATTACACGTTGTCAACATACATTTGCTAAGCAACATATACATTTTGGAGAGTTGAAAGTTGATTTTTGTTTCTTTTTAACATTTTTTGCCTCTCCCGGTTTTTCGAGGTCACAGAAAACGGCTTAAGCTGGTTCCTTTTGAGTTCAGAGCTGCTGCGCTTCTGCTGGTGGATTCTTGATTTTTAAAATTTTTTTTTTTTTAACAAAAGTTACAATCCAACCCTCCCCACCCGTATTTGAGATAAAAACACCATTAAACTCCCCTAGTTTAGGAAAATTCAGATTTTTTTTTTTTTTTTTTTGTGTGTGTGTGTTTATTTTCAGTTTTGGAATATTCAATGAGCAGAACTGCTGATATATATTTATAAATATATACAAATATACATATTAACAAAATATAGCTTTATGTTATAAAGCATCCGTTTAGGTTTTCATTCTATGTGGACAATTATTTCCTTATCTTTTTCCACATCTGTCAGTTTCCTGCAGGGGGTATGAGCTTTTGCACGTCACTTTATATGGCTTTTACACGATTGCTTCCAATCTTCAGAGTCAGCCAGTAGGATGCTCATTGTTTTTAATGTTGGGGAAACAAGTGTTTCACTGTTTGAAATGAGCTTTTCTTGATTCAAATCAGAAAGTTGTACAAAAGACAAAGCATATTCCTCATCAGAAAAACAAATATATGTCTTCCTAGGATATAAATACTGTAAACAGAGGCCAAGCTGGCAGGTAATACTGTCACCTGGATAGGTTGCAAGAACACAGACCACCTTGCTTCAGTTCATTTTAGCAATAAACACCATGCTGATGGGTCAAATTGAAGTTATTGCTACTTTTCTCATTGCTACTACTCTGCTTGACGCAGAGCATCTGTGACAATTAGAAAGCTGTGACAAAGTGCCTTCTGTTAGTCTATTTAAATACTTCTAAAAAACAATTTCAAGTTATGTTGCAGTGCTGCTTCTCTTCCACCAGAGGGAGCTCACAGCACACAATTCCCCACTCTTTTCTTCAACTCAAGGTAAATCATGGCATCCAGAATATATACTTTTTTCCTGTCACATCTGACATTTCTCAGCTGGCTTTTCAACATAAGGAATAACTGGAAACAATTTCACAAGATGGAAGAACAGTAACTAACCCGAAATACTGAGGGAAAAAAAAAAACTGATTTAAGCATATTCTACCACTGGTGAGTTATTTATGAATTCTCTGAGGCATTTCTATGGGGCTACAGGAAAAGTTAGGAAATTTCTTAAATATGTAATTATATGAGAAGGAAAACTGTGGTAAAAGGTATGCGAAAGGGACCAATGAAATATCTGACAGCTTTCAGCTCGTAGACTTCTGTTTTTTTATTTTGACATAAGTTCTGGGCAGTAAAGAGGGAATAGGGAATATTGGTGAGCTGTCCCAGCCAGCTTCTACATATGGGGCCCACGTGAGTAGGTAATGAGCTGGAAAATGGGCCCCAAATAGGATTGTCACTGGGTTGCATAACAACCCCATGTCAAATGGCTGCACAGGTTTGATGCAGGACAAGATGTGTTAATCAACTTGAACAGATTTTCTAAGTATTCATTCCCAGCTGGTGTTGCTGACATTGTATTTGGTCAATCCTATAGTCCGAAAAAAGATGCCTATTTTGAACCAAAGTCCACTTAGTACCAACAGAGGCGAGGGAAAAATGTCTATGGGGCCCTTATATAGATGTTGGCTGTGATCAAAGATGGCAAAGGTGCAAACTGGGACACTATTTGATTTTTATCGGAGACTAAAATTGTAATCAAGTTAAATGAAAAGACAAATCAATTAACATGCTATAGTTAGAACTGAACTGAAAGTTCTGAAATAGCTTTAGTTTAAATATATATTTTGAATTTGTGTTATAAAATGACAATTTCTATTATTTTATGTGTCGTAAAATGCTATAAATCGCATTCATGATGTGAAAAGTGATTGCTGTCAAGAACCCAAGACTCCACACAACAACTCATGCTGCTTTTAAAATCTCGATCTAACAACTAATAAAAACAGTCATTGCTTCGGTTTGTTCTGATCTAGCTTTTCCAGACCGTCGGGATTCTTGTGGATGGTTTTGTTTGGAGCGTCATAGTTTGCAAGAATCACAATACAACATCTCTAAGGTTTTAGCGACGGTTTCAGTTGGCAGATTCATGGTGCATTCCGTTTACCTCTAACTACCCAATATAATACGCCTTTAGCTAACATTTTATCTAACCGTTTCAAATGATCCTTTTTTTAGCAAATGTTTTAGCTTATAGCTGTTCCATTCACAGAGGGAGCCAGACACTGGACACACAAAAACAATACATCTCTCCTAACTGTATTCCAGTTGCAAGTTTAAAAATTAAGTGAGATTTGAGAATTTTTCAGCTCAAACACCACACTTTCTACAGTTAGCAGGCTAAACAGTGTTTTGTTCAGGATATTATGAGTCAGGCTCTGTATACCAGGATATGTTACGAACTGATGACTCATTTAAAGACAGAAAAAATGTTGGAAAGTTTTAGGTTTATTACTAACCACAGCTTCAAAATTCAATATGGCTGCCGCTTACATAAAGAGCAGTAATAGCTCCTTTTATAAACTGTTTATTTTGCTTTCTCAGGCAGAATCCTGAGCTAGTTGTGTGTCCATTCATTTTCCAGCCAAAAACTCAGAAATACCATATTTCAACAATAAATACAACGTCCCATTAGCTAACTTTTAAGGCAAACTGTTTCTAACTCTTAGTTTAAGTAGTTGATGTATGCTGTGCTCCATTTTCTAAAGTCAGAACTTATTAGGTCGGAATGATTTTACTGTCACCTCTAACCGAACTGTTGTAGTTACAAGTTAGAAACCAGTGTGATTTGTTTTTGCTACAAGACCAAGATATCTGTAATTAGCAATACAAACCAAAAATAATTAATTTCTCAGCGTTGCATGCATTTAAGCAGTGTAGCATGTCGCCAAACACTGTACATTGCTATAAGTGATGACAGACTTACTAACAGAAAAGACTTTTGAAAGTGAAAAAATTATTACCAAAACTATTACTAGCTATGGTTTGTATGAGTGGCAGCCATGTTACATTTTGATCTAAGCCCAAGCTGGTGACAAATAGTAATACAAGCCAAAAACAATGTTTTTCTCAGCATTTCAAACACAGTAGCACCCTCACTGCCAGATGTTGTTCAGTACTACAACTGATAACCAACTTCATTTTAAGTCTGACCTCAAAGCCTTTCAGTTAATATTTTTCCAACTTGGAAAATTTGACTTCCAAGTACAAATGAAACGCACCATTATCTGATGATTTCAACTAATACGTTGAGCCGCTAATGGCTAAGGCTAATGTTTTCAGCTAATGGTTTCTGGTACCAATTTAGTTTATCTGAAGGTGATTAAACCAGAGCAAAACGAGTATCAATATCTGAATAATGAGGACCCCCACCTCCCAAACATTTACTGTTGTTAAGCCGCTCTGTGGACAGTCTTTGGAAATGAACACTATGCATAGTTTTGCAGCAGCTGCAGCATTTAGAGAAAAGCAGAAAAGGGCGAAAACAATAAAATACAGACACTAAACACTTTTACACATAAGGATTTTTAACATTTCAGTTCAATTTAAATGTCACTTGGTTGTCCAGAGAAGTGCACAGAGTGAATGTGTGTGTTCTTTTCAAGAGGAAAAGTACTGAGGCGTTCTTGAACGGGAGAGTGCCAAACTCCACCGCAGAGGTTGATCACATCAACATCCGCTCTCCATTTAGAAACCCAACTATACTGTCATGAGGTTAAGTGCCAAGTAACAAACAAACAAATAATGGCTCTGCCACAACAAACAAGCGCTTCTCCCGTATACTCCAAAGCCTACATGAGTGTATGGAAACAGAGGTATTTGTGCATTACTGAAAATAAGGTCAATACTGTTGTAGCTTTCAGTACAGGTAGATATGAGGTGTTGGAAAAAAAAAAAAAAAAAGATGCTTACTGCAATGAGCAGAGGGATTTCTGAGCGTGAAGGTGTGTCTGCTTGGCAGAAATCTGCATGAAATGTGAGGCAGGGAGAGGACTATGAGGAGCTCAGAGTCTGACAGAACAATGACATTTCCTCTCGCGTGGGACTGTGTGTTGAGGCAAAAAAAGTATGAAAAAAATTGACATGAGTTGTCCCTGCACCTGCTGGAGGCCTTCTGGAGCATCCAGTGACGCTCATGTCTCATAAAGCTAATTTACATCAGTTTACGGGCACAGAGAGTTACACAGATTGTACTGAACAGGATCTTCCAAGTCACTGAGTACTTGAGGGTTGATTTGTGGACTGCTAAGACATCCTTCCCTAACGCTGCACAGTGCTGGTACAGTAAGACATGGTTGGGTCTGTTGGAATTGGCCAGAGACCTGAGGTTTGTGAGAACTTGCACACTTGTTAAGCCACTTCTGAGTTCTACGGCGGCAAGCTCACTCTTCCAAAAAAGAAACACCTGGTGCGAGACCTGACATGTTCAGTCAGACTGAATAGACAAGTTTCTTTGCGTTGATGTGTTGCTGTTGTTGTTGTTGTTTTTCCCCAAGCTGTCCAGTCCTGAAAAGCAAAAGCAGGCTCAGATCCAAGATTAAACGTCCCCGAGGTTCCACAGAATCTGCGATTGTCCCGATCACAATGCTTGTGACATCGTCGCTGTTTTGGTGAGTACTGTGGGTGTTAAAAACCTGATCATCTCTGCTGTTTTCTTATCAGGGGGATACGGCAAGCAAAGATGAAAACCATGGCTCAGTTTGTTTATGTCCTCATCCTCATTTCAGTCCAGTCTCGTCACTTACGCTGATGGGGTTTTTTTTATATATATTTATAGATACTTTTCTTATTTATATATTTTACAAGGTATAAAAGAGACCCATAAGCGTGATGGATTCCTCGTTTTGAGACACTTCAGAGAGTTGGTGAACAGAAAAGATGGCTGGAGGGACTAAAGTAAGAAGGGAGATGTTCAGGGTTTTTTTAAGTCTGCCCTTTTGTCGAGATGCTCTCGATCCAAGGCAGCTGGGGTGATGTATGTTAGGGGTTTTGATTGGGGGGGAGTTATGAGGTTGAGGATCAGGAGGGTTCACTCCTATTATGTCATTTGATGAGGGGCTTCTAGCATCTCCATGAGGAAGGTGTCAATGGGTGTGTCGCCGATCAACTTGAAGAAGAAAAGGTGCTCCAAACACTTGAGCCCGATTGAGCGCAGCGCTGGTAACCGTAGCAACAGCTTAGCAAACCTGTTCAGACACCATAAAAAAAAAGAATATATATATATATATATATATATATATATATATATATATATATATATATATATATATATATATATATATATATATGTTAATGGCTTGAATAAATGGTGAAATTAGGCAGCATTCTTCTTTACATGTGAACAAGACCTTGCATGTTTCTTTCTAAACATTTTCGATTGAGAACAGCAGCTGGTTGTCATACCTGGTTACACTGGTACACACATTTATGTACCTTTATTCTTCTTTGCTATTTTATTAATTAAACATAGAACACATTTTCCACTTGTTTTAGACATATGTATTCTGAACAAATCAAAAGTAAATGTTATGTCAAGGTGTGCTTGCACACAAAGTTCTGCATGTATCTTGAAGGTAAGTGCTCCAGGAATGGAGTGAGTCCAGGTGTAGAGCTACTTGGGGAAAAACTCAGAGATATTCTTCCATTTCTAAATTATTTCTCTAATATTTAATTATAACCAAAATACCAGCAAAGCCTTCTTGCAGTTCCACAGAGCTCCATTTTAAGCCCTGTGCCCTTTTCTTTACATATATTGCCATTACGTTTCATCTTTAGGAGATAAAACATCTCCTTTCCTCTGCTTTACTGAGGATATCTAGATTTATTTACCTAAAATAAAAAACAAGTAACTCTATAAAAATAGGTTTTGCATCGTCTTAACTTTACATGCAGATAGGAGTCTTTCTGACATGTCTGATTTAGAATGATAGCCTCACTGAGACAACTTCATGTAAAGGCATAATCAAAGGAAGATGTCATCTACATAATATGGCGCACACAATACTGTTTATGTGACCCCTTCACTGCTTTTAATCTCACCTGCCCGGTTGCTCGGGGTACTTCTGTTTGCAGTAAGCCTCTAAAGATGCGTAGACTTTCTCTCTCAGAGCTTCCACCTCACCTGGGTTGGACAAACCTTTAGAGTCTGTAGACACACAAGACGAAATAACCTGGGTTAGATCAGACCCCACTACAGTCTAGACATATTTCCTCATGTTCTTAAATTTTTTTGAAATTTGAATAAGGTTGATTAAACAAATAAGTCTGTAAAATAAATCTTTATGTTACAGAAAATAGGAAAATACATGCAAATACATTAAGTTTATAAATATATGTACAATTAAATATTGTAAATTACAAAATTTTGGGTTAGTTTTATTTTAAAAATCACAAAATTATCTCAGTATTAACTTCATTTTATAGTCTTGTGCTGCAGCACATTGTGGGTTTATTGTACTAAATGGGAAATAATAATGAGCATTGTTATATAGACAAGGTGATTGGTGTGTAGCTTAACCAATCAAATAACAGCGATATTTACTGAGCAATAAATTGTCATGATGAGCTGTAGCACGTATATGAAATAATTAAATTAATACTGAAATAATTATATATAATTTTAACATATGAATAATTTGAATTTTAATTCAACAATTTTATAACTTATTTTGTTTTATATAACTTTTTAAATAATTGAATAATAAATTAATTTCATTTTTTATTTATACATATGTATTTCCACTTTTATTTAAACTACTACATATAGTATAAAAAGTCATTTCATAACTCATTTATTGAATTGAGGCACTTTTGGCTCTCTAATGTCTTGAGAGGTCTTTACTGGTGGCCAGAAATATACTTGCTAAAATAATTAGTTCAGTTTTTAACATTTTAAAACAAAATTGCAACACAGGCTTCAAAAGACCCCAAAACCTATAACAGCATAGAATAAGAGATGGTCATGTTAATTCAACCCAAGTTGTAAAAACACAATGACAAACAACATGTAGCTAATCAGCAAATAACTGTGTTCCGTTTATTTACTTTTACAAAGCATTGTAATTTTCCTGGAAAGTTAGGATGTGACTTCCACATTAAGTTCTAACACTTCAAGCTCGATTCAAACCTGTACGGCCCATTCTGTGTTACTCCAATTAAGACTGTGCTAATTTAGGCTCAAAAGAAAGACACTGCTTTGGTTTGTAAAACAAATACGTCATCGATGAAGATTTCTGCTCAACAAAGCGCTGCACTTTGATAATAGCCGGACTAGTTTGCATAGTGTGGGAAAGGAATGACTGTGAACCCCTTTTAGCGTCAGTCCCCCCCCACCCTCTTCTACACCCACAACCCTTTGCCCCCTCAGATAGTCCAGTCTTGCAAACTGCTAATTAACAGGAATCAGGCAGCACAGCAAACCAGGGCCAGTGAACCTGGATGTGGCTGGAACAAAATGTTGAGCACAAGAGGATCAGTGCGTCTGGCATGAGCAGATCCACTGTGGCCCCCGGAGGGACAGAGGGAGGCTCCCGTATTGAGTCGTTTAACACGCTGGGTCACATTAATGGGCAGCTTTGGTAAACATGGATGACATTTGGTTTGAGAAGGTTTAAAGAGCAACTTAGTGACACATGCCTCAGTAATATGCTGAGCCTGAAATTAGGAGCTTTTTTTCTTCTTTGAGACACAGCTTTAAGGGAAATATTTTTAGAGAAAATACAAAAAGCAAACACAATTCAGGAGCTTCCATTAGCAAAAAAAAAAAAAAAAAAAAAAAAAAGATCCTCAGGACCTCAAGTTGTTAAACAGCATGGCTAAATGGATTAAAAATGGATGAATGGATTGATGGGTGAATGTTCATATTGACAGCTGGATGGCAAAATAGATGTATGAATGCATAGATGGGCAGATGGATGGATGGACAGATGAATGGATGAAAAAATGGGTGGGTGGTTGCATGGCTAGATTAAAATTTGTGAGGGAGGCAGAATAAATATGTAAACAGTTGGATGAATGGATGGATTAATAGAAATTTTGACCAACTTATAGATGGATGGGTTTTTAGTATGAGTATCCACCTGCCTTCTCAAAGTTTTTCTTTATGGAAAAATGGCTTCTTTCAGAATATATATATATATATATATATATATATATATATATATATATATATATCTGACTAGAAATCAACTCTAACCTCTAAACCTACACATTCATCCATAAAAAATGGCACCAAACCCAAGAGATGAACCAGCATTGTGTCTGCATACAAGAGGACTTACAAAAAAAGAATCAGGACTCCTGTCTCTAGGTTGTCTTAACAGAGAATATGATTTTTGGAGCCAACAATGTAACTCCTGAAGCATCCTTTTGAGCCCAGTGTATCCTAAAAGTTTTTAGAAAAGTTGACAAGTGGAGGATAAAATAAAAAAATGTTTGCTTGCACAGCAAATGAACTGTGTTCTTTCCAAGAAATAAGAAAGAGAGATGCACCATCTTATTCTTCTGAAGATTGGTAGGTACAAAAAAGGTAAAAAGTGATTCGATACACCTTCAAAAACTTGGGTAAACAATTCAGGACAATGTTCAAATATTATAAACAAGTAGAGCTCTTCGGAAGCAAAGTACATAGAAATAAAGGCTAATTCAAGACTGTTGGACAGCACTAACTATATGAATAAAAATAGAGCTCCTGTGCCCTGTTATTACCCTCTTTAGAACCATAACTGGTTTCTTTGTGCTTTTCCTTTGAAATCCTAAGTTTACAGACTTTTTTAAAGCTGCTGCTGAAAGTGAGAGCTTGCTTATGATTGTTACCTGGGTTGAAAAGGACGATGGCTCGGAGGCACCCCAGCTCGGTCTTATCCATCTGCATGTCTCTCATCTTTGACACCAGTTCTGTGAGCACCCTGAATAAAAGAAAAAAAAAAGAAAAGAAAAAGATGAGAATAAAAAATAAAAGCAGATCTGTGGTTGTTCAAGACCAGATCTCCAGTTCGGTTTTTTTTTCTTGGCTACTGTTTTATGTCAAACAACCAAACAAGTGCCAGAAAAGTTTACATCACAGAAAACCACTTGACTCTAATTGGTACATTTTTTTTTTGCAAACTGCTCTTCAAGTTAATTATCCAGACTGGTATATTAAAAATATGTTTTGAACCACTAACCAGCTCACATCTGTTTAAAAATAAATGCACACGAGCACACTGAAAGACACCGTTGGATCAGTGGAAAAGTTTACAACCCTGCAGAGTAATTATATTTAGTTTGTGGTTTTCATACAGGGAGAGCCACAAAGTAAACACAAGCTGTAATCCAACACCAGCACGCCCACTGTCTGTGTGTGACATCACGGGGTAGGTTTGCCCGAACTCCTCACCCCTCTTTGACTGGGTCACACCCTCGCCCTGCCGCCCGTCCTAATTTTCTCCCCTTGCTCCCCTTTTCTTTCAGGCCCTCAGGATTGTTAAGTCAATTGTGACTCTCTGCTAATTTAATTTGTTCTGAGGATGAACAACCGAGCCAAAAGAGGAAAAAAAGGGACTAAAGTGTGTAAGTTAATCAGTCTCTTCATTTGTATGGGGAAAGAGAGAGAAGGAGTTGATAAGGAAGCATTATCAGTGCTCTGGATCTTAATACTTGCCACAGTTAATGCAGAGATGGAAAATGTCCTATGGCTCAACAACTGGCCTGTTGACAACAGCTGTCTATTCTCTTCTGGCTCCAGTTCAGTCATCATTTTCCTGATAAATAATCCCCAATGAATTATACGGATCGATAAAAAACTAGACGTCTGAACAACTCAGCAGATTAAACACCACCCTTCTGCAGCCAAGCGCTGTCTTTTTCTGCAGCACCTGACTGTGTCCAAGTTTCTACCGTCTGATCCAAATGGTTACTCTCACTTGAATTGCTCAATGCAGTCATTTATTACATCTACAAAAGAAACCAACCTGGCTCAATGTAAAGAAAGTAATCTGCCCATTTGTTAAATCCTGAATTAACTGTGATTAACCACATCTTTTGGACAGTTGAACTTAATTTAACCAGTCAAACCCTGCGTTGATTACTGCCAGACCAGATGAATCAAGAAATCACGTTAATAGAATCAGTCTGACAACATGAAGTAGGTGAAAGGAACTTAAAAACCAACGCATCATAACTTCATCTAAAGAAATTAAAGAACAGCTGAGAAACAAAGTCACTGACACCTATTAGTCAAGAAAGGTTTACAATGGACGCTAGTATTCATGAGGGTGAGGGACCACTGCCACCAGCAAATAGTTAAAATTCTCGAATACTGGAGACACCCTCTAAAAAAGCTTATAAGTGCCTATTTCAATAGCAGATATACTTAATATCCATTAATATGCACATTGGAAACTGAAAAAAAAGAGAATGATGCTCCTGGACTGACTAAAAAATAACAACCAACCAGGATTGGTCAAACAGTTCTGTACAACTAAATCTTTTGCAACACAGTGGGGTTTAAGCATAATAAAAAACTGAATATCTTTATCATAGCAGTGATAGACGGTATCATGAAACAACCTTAAAAGAAGTGAGGCAAATGACAACAAATCAGGGCCAACAATACAACCCTGTGGAACACCACATGTTTTAAATCACTCCAGGTGGTGAGCTGAAGTTCAATTTTGCAACAGAAATTCTTTGTCATTTTAAATGAGAGGCAGAACAATCCATAGCTCAACCAGATATGCCTGTCCAATATTTTAATGTTCAGATGAACATAGCATGATCTATAGTGTCAAACGCTAAACTTAGATCCAGGGTCATTAAGCTGCAGAGTCCCTTGCATCCCTGGACAGAAGCAAGTCATTAGAGATGGATGAGAACTGACTCAGTCAAGTGGCTCCTCTGAAAGCTAGACTGAAATTTCTTTGAGATAAAGTCATTAATAGCATCTAAAAGCTGTTGTGTTACAACTTAAGAGTTTTAGTAATGAAAAGGAATTTACACATAAGCCCACATCTTCTACGAGCTGATGAATCAAAAATGTTTTTAATAAGGGCAAAAAGCTATCAATTATTTATAAAACTGAAAAATACATATTTGTGTTGATGTGGCTCCTGGGGTTCTTGATTTTGAAACAGGATACCATGGTATAGTCATGACCAAGCATAATTTCTGACATGTTTTGGCATATAAGCCTCCCTCAGGGAGTCAAACAGAGTGTAATGAACCATCATCCCTTTTAAAGACAGTGAGAGTCCACTAATAGGAGCGCTCCACCTGGATTAAATTTTCCATCAACAAGACTCCACCCCTAAAACTCTAACACATGGGTACCTTGTTACAAAGACCAGGAAAGGGGATTTTCAGTGGTCTAGAGTTGTAGCCAATGCTTGATATAACTGACAAACCAAACAAAAACAAAGCTGCAGAAAAAGAAACTTTTATAAAAATGTAAAACACACATCCTTTATTTAGTCATTCATGAGAAAGGAACATTTCTTTTCATATTACACTGTGCACCAGTTTCTGAACCAAATTGTATTTTCGCAATGAGAAAATGTTTTATCTAAACATTTCACTTTTACTCCACTGCGGCAATGTTGACGCCGACTGAAAGCTCAACTGTTCTTAGGGATGATCTTACAAGCATAGCCTAGCTCTCCTTTGTAAACTTCTCTAAATTCTTGGCAGAAACATTCGCGATAACTCAAACTGAGTGAGTGATGTCTGTCAACAGGCTGATATGTCTTTTTTTTGTTGTGTCACTCAATGGTATTTAGAAGGTTTTTTTGAAGCTCTGTTGCCTTTTCATTTTAAAACACGAACCCATGTTTTACATGGACCTACAGAGCATGTTGGTACAGATCTTCACTTGTGCTAGATCTTTATTTTGCTGCAGCTCTCTTTTGCTCAATCTTACCCATACGCATTTTCACTCATTTCAAGATTTTGATTCCTATGGTCCATGTGTTGTTGAGGAACAGTTTTATTTGGCAGTTTCATCAATGCTTTATTGCTGTACTGCAATGGCTGTCTTCCTGAAACATTTTTTTTTTTTTTTTTTTTACATTTCCACAGGGTGAATACTGGCTACTATTCACACAGCACAATGGCCTGTTGGTTGTGTGTTTAAGAAACGCAGTTTATTCAAGATAATTCGTCTTCCCCTTTTGGATAATAGACAGCTATGGATGTTGACTCTGCAGTTAGGAATGTATTTACAACTTTTCCACTTGTTTCTATTACTTCTGCTCAAGTTGTGATGCAGCAGAACACACGCAATGGTCTCATGCGATATCTCAGGCAGTCTGTCAGTTTGTTGCCCCGCAATGTCAATAACAACCACCAGGGTGGTTCCTGCATGCTCTAAACTAGGCTGTGACTGAACTGTGCATGGATTTTTTGACATTTTCTGAAGCAGCTCAGGGTTCTCTCTGAGAGCCCTGATGCACCCAGGTGTAAATATTTAATACAGTGGAGTTAATCAATAATTTCTGTGCTGTTTCACCCTCAGCGAAGCAACCCTGTGGTTTTCAGTCAATGTAATGTTTTCATTGAAGAATCAGAAATGTCATATGCTGTCAAAAAGATTAAGAGACTTTACTCAAATGTACTTATTAAAGGCTGAAAACTTTACGTGCTTTTAAGCACTAGTTAGCTGCACAGAAAGAGAAAAAACTCACCTTAAGTGAACTTAGTCAACACAATTCTTTTTACTAGCAAACTTAATTCAAACTTATTGCATCTCAATCATTGAAAAGTTAATTTATTCTAGTAATTTATTTCAAAAAGTGAAACTTATATAGATTCATTACACACAAAGTGACACATTTCAAGCATTTATTTGAGTAAATTTTGATGATCTTGGCTTATAGAAAATTTGAATGTTACATCAGACTAATACTAAAGGATTCTTACAAAGCAGTTAGAAATGCCTTGTACTGTATGCTCAGTAGTCAGAGCTCTTATTGTGTGAAATACTGCATTGACGCATATAAGCTCTGCTGAGGTGTTAAGGAAGCCCAGGTTGTGCTGACTTTGGATTTGGTAAAACACAATGGAACCACACCAGCAGATGACATGGCTACTCAAATTATCACTGACTGTGGAAACTTCCCAGTGGACCTCAAGCTAGCATCTCCCATTCCCCTCCAGCCTCTGTAAGTCAGTGAATTGCAAGTTTTGCTTCCACCAGAAAGAAGACTTTTACCTGGGCTTAAGAGGGAAAAAAAGTTCAAAGGCTTCTCTGACATTGTCTCTGTCTTAACAAAAGAGGTGGCTTAACAAAAGAACACAATAGTGTAGCACATATCCTGGATACAAAACTATGATTATGGTCTTTGTGGCTTAACATCCTTGTAAAGGGTTACTGTATCAAATTTCTGTATTAAAACTTATTTTTACTTGTGTAATGAAATATTCTTATTTTGTGAAAAACTTAAAATTTTGTTTTTTATAAAACACAAGCCAGAATCATTAAAATTAAATGAAACATCAATGCTTGAAATATATAACTCTATGTTGACCTAATCTATATATTACAGATTCACTTTTTTTTTAGCTGAATTACTACAATCAACTAACTTTAATCAACTACTTTAATTACAACGCATCAGTGGATTTAAAATGATAAAAAAACTGCACCTACAGTTCATGAACGAAACTCTTGAGTGTTTTTTTTATTCCACTCTTCAACTGAAGACTATGGTCTATTGCTGATGCACTTTTTCCTTACACTAAACTTTTCATTAATATGCTTAGATGCAGCACTCTGAACAGATAGCAGCTCTAGCAAGGACCTTTTGTGGCTTACCTTCCTTGAAGAGGGTGTCAGTAACTGATGGACTAATGTCAAGTCAGCAATCTTCCCTATTATTGTGTAGGTCACAGCATAACATTTCTGTACTAAAAATATTTTTATCAGTGTTATGGGACATTCTAATTTCTAAAAAACTGAGATTTTGGCTTTCAATACCTTTGAACAACATTTTTTAAAATTAACACTTGAAATATGTCACTGTGTGTAATGAGTCTTTTTTGACTTTCATTTGTGTAGATTTTCAATAATATTCTAATTCCTCTAGAGTCAAAAGCAGCTCTAACCTCAACAGTTTTTTTTAAAGAATTATATTTAAGAACTGCAAAAAGTTTAGGAAAATAACAGTAATGACCTGTCAAAGATGGCCCCAACTCCGGCACTATGGGCACTGTTGCGATGCACGTGCAGCCCTGTCGCCAACAGAATCCCGTCCTTTACCGCGATGGAACGGTGCGAAAATGATGCAATGAGGAGCTCATTCCAACCTGAGATGAGAGAGATCAAGGCAAATGATAGTTTCAAAATATACAAAGAAAAAGGTAAATCCAAGTACAAAAGTTCACACAGTGTTCAAGCAAAATTAAAACAACAACAAAGGCCGAATTCCAATGAATCAATTACAGCCATGCCGCAAAAACCCTGCAGCTCCCTCAAGCACAAGCATCAGGTTATCACTGAGACATTGGAATCATGCTTTCTAAGGAGACAACCGTGTAAAAGGGATGAACTGCGCCTGCCATCACAATAAAGACAACAAGCTTGATGTGCCAAGGCAGGGGGCCTGACATGGGGGAGCGGCGGAGACAAAAGACGCTGACAGATGAGCGACAGGGTTCCTTTAACTGTTCTGCCTGGCAACAACTTGCCTCATCTCCCTACAGTTGAATTTGGCCATGAGAGGAGCTGTGATGCTTTTATCTGCGATACAGCAGAACTAAAGTGGTTATTTATAGAAAACCTGGGAGACGAGAAGAGACAAACTCTGCAGAATAATCTCTCTCTCTACTTTGGTGAAGTCTCTGCATTGTTATATGTGTGAAGGCTTGAGGAGCAATCATGGGAGGAGGGATTTTATGTTTGTTTTCTTGGAGATGGACAGATAATATTATGGTGTAATTTGGAGTGACAGGCAAAGAATGAAGGCAATGTGTTGCCATCCTGCTTGTGATATTGGTGAATGTAGCTGAAGTGACAGATGATTCACTCTCTGCTCCAAGTAGCTGCATCTCTAAGGCTACATACACACGGCAGGCAAATGCGACCCAAATCCACTTTTTTTTGCTCATATGGACCTATATCCAATTTTTCCATGGCAGTCTAAACAGCTCAGTTCCAATCTTTTAACCCCCCCCCCAAAAAAACAAAACAAAACAAAAAAAAACTCTGATCCGTGCCACTTCCATATGTGGTGCTAAATCGAATATGTATCCATTTGTTTTCAAAGTGTTTGCAGTCTGAACGGTCATGTCACATTTCATCCAACTTTTATGCCATTGATGAGAGACATGCATCATAATTCTGCACCAACAGAGGCCAGACACTCTAAATCCTGACGTAAACAATCTCTGAAAATTATAATTACAAACTTATGAAAGAAGTCTGTGTCACTAAAGTGCATCACATCACAATCCCCCTACTGCTGGTTCTGACTACGAATCTAAACAGACTTCTCTACAGGAGTTGCAGTCAGTGCTCCTTATGATCTTGTGACAATACAACTCTCACTGCTGAATAAACTTTAAAATTAAAGTCCATAAACAGTGCGCTGCTGTGTGACGTCAACGTTCTTCTTCTGCACATGTGGGTCGCTTTAGGGTCGTAAATCATTCACACAGAAGTCTGATTGTGATCTCGTTTAATTAGTAGTATGAATGACCATGAAAAAAACACACCTGAATTTCAATAAAAAAAAAATCAGAATTGAGCATCAAGACCTGCTGTGTGTGAACGTAGCCTAATACTTAGCAGCTCGTTTGTGTCATTTTCAGAAGTAGAAGATGCAAGCAGGAACTAGAGGGGTGTCTCTTGTTTTAGGCCACAGAATCTGGACAGGTTTTAACAGCTTTTAGCCTGTTTGCATAAGGTTGTATTAAGTTAGTGCTAGCGTCTGTAGTCTTCCGTATTTAACAGACTTATGAACTAAAACATATTTCTTGGTTTTTATTGTCTTTGTGAAGTCAGTCTTTTTTTCTAGAACATTGCACCAACTGCAAAAAATTCATCCATCCATCATCCTCAGCTTCTATGAAACTGTCGTAGGGTTGAGAGTAGCTGCTTGCATGTTTTGGTCATGATCCTAGGAGAGGATTAGAACGTAGATGGAAAATAAATCAAGAACTTCACTTTTTGGCTAAGCTCTGTCAAGATTACTTCAGACGAGGCACAACCAAATTTATCTATCTCCCACTGTATCCTGGTATCACTTGTTAACAAGACACCAACATACTTGAACTCGTCCACTTAAGTGGACTGCTTGACGATACAAACTGAACCCTGTCATCTGCAAAAAGTAACAATTAGACTTCAAGGTTCCTAAACCAGACACTGTCCTCTCCAAGAATGCGCCTTGAGACCCTGTCAGTGAACCTCACAAATGAGATAGGAGAGAAGGGGGAGTTTGGAAGGAGTCCAACTTACATTGAAGAGAAGTTCTATTTTACCGAGACTGTGGAAACAGCTTTTGCTTTAAAAATATCAGGACCGGCTAGCCGTTAAAAGGTAACGGATAAACTCCATACATCAGTAATGATTGGGTTCACTGCTGCTGTTGTTGTGTACATGCCTTAAACAGCATCTGGGCTTAATGCAGCTGGGTTTTTTGAGCCAGTGGATGCATATTACTCACATACCAAAGAAAATTCTGGAAGCAATTTGCCACCATCTTTTGGTTAGAGTCTGAACGACATCCGACAGCGATTTTGCTGTATTAGGCTGTTTGAAATATAGTTCATCATATTGGTCATCCTTTGTGCCTGTGTTGCCCTAAGATTAACTTGCAAACTCTTCAGGGTGTGGCCTGCCCCTTGCCCGGTGACCGCTGGAGATAGACACCAGCCCCACTGCGATCTTGCAGAATAATTGGGTATAGACCTTCTAATTTAAGCCTGGGAGGTTTATCTAAATATATAAACTATTGCTGGCATAAAACAGTAATATTTAAAGGAAATACCATATACCACACAGTCTGCTTTCTAAGAACTGTCACTATATTTTCTATGAACTCCTGAACTCGTGCTGACATACCTGCTCGTAGCAGGATGACCTGGTCGTCCAGCGGGAGCTCCGAGAAGTGGGGAATCCTCTTGGCCCACTCCACCAGAGTAAAAAGCTGTTTGTCTGCAGCTTGACAGATATTTGTCACTGGGTCGTTGGGCTGCAGGAAAGCACACAGACACACAAAAAAGAAGCACAGGCAAAATTAATAGGTGTCTTTTTTTTTTTTTTTTGTTTTAGTTACATTAGTATATTTTGGCCCAGAGCCTGATCTCAGGATACCCGCAAGCTACCAATCACTGTGCTTTCACACACATAATGACGGCAATACGAGTGCTATGCTGGGAGTGATAGCCTGTCAAAAGGAAGGCAAGCAGGAAGACAAAACAAACAGTGATTATGTCCCAGCTTGTGAAGGAAATACCTGCAGAGAGCTGCCGGTGAAAAAACAAGCTTTGCTGAGCGTGCTCTATCTTTGGGGAGCTTTTAGCTGAAACACTCTTGGAGAACTTGAAGAGCTCAAGAGGGCCTTCGAGAGGTGCGGCTGACACTATACTACTAAACAGAGGGAAGTTTATTGCAAACCAGAAGGGGACTGTAAAATGTGCAAGCTACATTATGTGCATAACTCATATTTACCCCCAGTTATTCAGCAGGCCTTGTAGCCAAAATAGGTTTCCAAGAACTCCTGTGTTATCCTGTATAAAAAACCCAAATAAATTCAGGAGCAGTGCCTATTTCTGTTTTTCCACTGATTTAGGAGCTCAGAAGATTAACTGGAGTATAATCATTAATGTGTGTTAAATGATAAAACCAAGCTTTGTTCAAGATTGTGCTGTCTGTTAGGCATCCTACTGGATTGTCCTTTAAGTGCCAAGAACAGGAACACCGATTAGTCTCTCTTTCTGATAAATAGTGCAGATGAACAAGAAAAAAGCTAGAATAATTTACTGGTTTGAATTAATAAGACTCCCAAGGCCTTGAGGAGATATGATCATAAAAACCGAAAAACAGAAGGATCTTACTGCTCTAAGAATTTTTTTTTTTTAATCATTCATCTCTTTAAGCCATAAAATGTAACATTTGCAGTAGTGCTGCTTGATCAAATGCTGAAGTGCCTTGAATTGCTTTGCAAACCATTTTTTCTAATTATATATAAAAACTTCACAAATGTATATGTGGTCTTCTGTTTTTTAAGCTTACAACTTCTTGCTAGTAATTTATATTCACTCACTATAAGAATAAATGTCATGTCAATGGAATCCCAAGAGGAGGAATTATACAGCATTCAACTTCAATGAGTTTTAAACACAAGATCAATTTTTCTATGTGTAAAAAACTTCAGAATTCATCTTGAATTTACCTAAACTGCCCACCTCAAATGAAAGGAAATTTCTCAGGATGTTTAAGAAAATCACAGGAACCACCAAAGTTTAAATTAAATCTAGACTGAAAGGGTGTTGACCAAGAAACAAGTTCCTGCCCCACAATTGACAGAAGAAAGGTTCTTTTGGTCAGCTGAGGCATTCCAGGTAAGGCTTTCTAACCTAAGGACACCAGTCATGGTGGGGGTTGTGATAGTGGCAGTGATACTGGTGTAGAAAGTCGATCAACTTCACCTTAAGTCAGAAACTAAATGGTTGAAACTCAAACACAACTGGTAGTTTCAACAGGTTAATGATTTCAAACATACACTGGTTTCAAACATACACTGGTTCTATTTAAGATTCCCTTAAATAGAACCTGTCTGACGACATGAAGTAGACTAATTGATCTCAAAAAGCAGCACTTCATGTCCTCATCCAGAGAAATTGAAGAACGGATGAGAAGTAAAGTCACTGAAGTCCACCAGTCTGGAAGAGTTACATGCCCTATGTAACGCTCTTTGACTCCACAAGGTGAAAGCATGGAACAGTAGCAGACCTGCTCGTAGAGGCAGGCCAAACAAAATAACTTAAAAAGCGCATTGATGACTTATCCAGGTCACAAAAGAACCCAAAAGGCCAGAAGGTCATGAAGGCATTATTTGCCTTAAAGGTCAGCATTCATGATTTGACAATAAAGCAGAGACTGGGCAAAAACAGCATCGATGAAAGCGTTCCAAAGTAAAAACCACTGCTGATAAAAGGAAAAGAACAAGGACTCATCTCAAACAGGCCTAAGAACATCTTGTTACATCAGTTGTAAAACTAAATCATCATTTCAGACAAAGACCATCCTAAGGCCCTGAAAGACTTGTAATTGTTGGAATCAAGAATTATCCTATCTATCAGAAAATACTGAAGGAGAATCTCTGCCCATTAGTTTGTGAGATTAAGCACAAACACCTTGCCTTTTGCAGAAGAACAATTATCTGAGGCACAACTTATAAAGGTTTTGGAATGGCCTATAGCCACAGTGTGGGCTTGAATCTGTTTGAGATGCAGTGAAACAGGCTGTTCATGCTAGAAAACCCACCGATTTGTTTGATGATCTGAAACATAGTCATTGTGAAACAAAGAAAATCCCACTACCAGTTTCAAAATGTAATTCATGCCCATAATGGTCAAATATACCTTCTGACAGCCATTTTTGACAAATTTTATTTTTGATGACACCTGGAAACTTTTTTTTACTGGAAAGGAGTAAACATCCTAGAATTTTTAGAATATATTTTAGCTACTTAGTGTCAAGTAAATCCTTCTTTTTGAACAAAAAGAAGAAAATATTCTTGTTTGCACCAAATCAACATCAAATACAGATTCACATAGAGTGTTCTTACGCTTTAGATTCAGAGGTACAGTATCATGATCCAAAGGGAATAGCTTCAGAATACTAATGCAACACATGCATACTGTATGACAACTTCACTAAACTGAAACTCCTTTTGGACATTCTAAACAATACTGCCAGTCTTTGACAAGAAGTTTACCATCATCCCATGAGTCTAAACCACTGATATGCATATGTGTAAACAGGCACACTTTTTTTGCATGAAATTAAATCCAGTAAACATTCTTAAATGACGAGTCCCTGTGTGAACTCGCACTCTGCTGAAGAGTCAGTAACTTCTCCCCGACTTCCTAAACCAAATCCCACAGATCGATGCTAAAAGCTGAGAAGATCCTGACATCAACTGCTGCTCTCTAGAGAAGATTAGTTCAAGATGAAGGAGAAAACTTGTATCCTCTGTTCTTAATGTGCAGGCCAAAGGCGACCCAATCCTCTCTTCCCCCTTCCTTCCCTCACAATGTAAGAGTCACAATGCTTGCAGAGCATTACACGTCTATCTGAAATGTACTCTATATATATATATATATATATATATATATATATATATATATATATATATATATATATATATATATATATATATATATATATTATATATATATTATATATATATATAAATAAAACATAACCCAGAAACAAAGAAAGCTTGCACTTTTTCTTGAAACTAAAAGTTGTCTTATTTTCCCTGTGGGGCCAGAAAGACAACTGGCGTCTTATGAATATTTCAGCATCTGATCTCCGTGGGAAACGATGGACGGCACAGCTCTGAGCGACAGTTTTTGTGAGCTGTGTTTCCTCTCAGAAACAAACAGATTGAGTTAATTCCTTCCAAAGGGCAGGCTGGGCAAAAAACAAAGAAAAACAAAAAGGAGGGGGCTCAGATGTGTGCCACCATCAGGCCACCAACCCCCAGTCTCCTCCTCTTCTTCATTAGAATATGAGTCCCAGGATTCTTGTTAAACACTATGGGTCTCATGAATGTTGTATGGATATCTAAGCCGTGTTTACACTGACCTTGTTTCTTTGCCTCCGTTGGAGGAGATGACAAGGGAGAGGAGTTTACACTTTCCTGAGACAATTTACGAGCATCGCATTACTGTACTTACTGCTCAAGTAATGGAGCAGTATTTGGGATGTTATCAGGCTACAGGAAAGTATCTGCACAGAGCTGTGCCACTGTAACTATAACCTCACTGCATGGAAACACTTGACTGGAACTCTAGCCTGGAAAAATATCAAGTGAAGAAGAAATCTGTGTGAAAGATACTTTTGCTGTAACCATAAACTAGGCTGTCTTTGTTCCAGGCAAATCGAAGGATTTATAACACACGTGCACTTCATCACCATCATCCTCACTACTTAAGAGAATTGCCAGGCTTGCATACTGTCCTATGAAATTTTCATCACTTGTGGAGGGGTGGAGAAAGATTTTCTTCTCAATTTTTCATTATTCCACTTAAACCAGACTACACCAGTGTGACAAGAGAGGGAAAATTGAGCAGCAATACAGATCAGTATGAAAATAAGCTGCGAATGAGTTCCAGTTTTTTTTTAATGTTAGAGCTGTTGTCCTGCTGGAGGATGAACTTCTATTTCACTCTCAAATCTTTACAGCGTCTAACATATTTACTGACAGGATTTTCCAATATTTAGGTTCATTGCTGAAGAAAACCCAAGCAACAACATGATGTTGCCACCAGCATATTCTACCATGGGAATAGTGTTTGCAGGGTGCTGTGCAGTGTTAGTCTTCCTCGAGACAGAGTATTTTTGTCATGATTTTATTCATGAATAAAAGCAGATGAATACAAATGCATGCTCCACTTTATAAAATTTTATTAATAAAAAAAAACATTTGCAAAACTTTAATTTCTTTGGATTCATAATCTAAGACATAAAATCCTGAGAAAAGAAGGGCTTGGAGTTGTCTTGTGACAAAATGTGAAAGATTGCGAGGGGAATTAATATTTTTTAGAGGTGCTCTGCAGAACTTTTGTATTAACCTTTAAATAAAGGTGTGTCCTGTACACATTGTAGAATAGCAGCCTTGAAACATCAAAAAAAGGAACAACGATGTAAAAATAAGAGCTTCAGGTAGCTTTGTTTCATTCTCCTGAAGAGATCTTTCCTCTCCTCTGCGAGTAAAGGCATATTACTAACGCCTGTTTAACTTCTATTCTAGGTCACCATGAGATAAACACACTTTCACTCTGCTAGACCAGACCCCGGCCATTAGACAGTGGCAGCGGACTATTCACGGTGTACACCCATGACCTGGGCCCTGTGATTAATTATAGCATGGGGCAACGACTCTCAATGGATACCAGCAGGAGGGGGTGCTAGGATGTAGACGTTATTTGGAAAGAAAGGGAAGTCCTGCTGGTCAGGACCTCTTGAATGCTGAAACGGTGCCAAAATTGTCGGCTCTACTTTACTAAAAGGGTTAGTGCCCCCAAATCAGAGAAACAAAAATCAGACTGTTTTCGTTGCCACTGTTACTTCCATGTTGTTAACAGAGACATTGCATAAGGCTTTCTGACAGAATTATAACCTTGAACTAGAAAATTTCTGAAGAAATTTAAAAGGGGCCTGCCAAAGTGTGAGGCGTGTTGTGGAAAAACCGTCAGAGGTATCAACATACTGTCTTCACTTCTGAACACAGCACGGACGTATCTACAAACTGAATGTTGAATGGCGTTTGTAGGCGAAACCATGATGACGCAGTAAATCCTCCAAAATAGTGTTTTTTTTAAGGATGTCTTCAGGACCTCGCTCCATTGACTTTGTATGGGGCAGTTTTTCGCTAATTACGTCACTATGGTAACTCGAAACAAAAAGTTGAGTAATAGCATACATCTCGAGAACGAGCCAGAATTTTTGATATCTATCTATCTATCTATCTATCTATCTATCTATCTATCTATCTATATATATATATATATATATATATATATATATATTGTGGGGGTGTATGCTACGGTTCGGGCCGCATTAATGGAGAAAGCAATTTTGAGGTGGAGAGTAATAGGTGCCTCCATGCATTGCTATGGCAGGCTCCAACTAATGCAAAATGCAATAGTGTCATGCAGTTCGGCAATGTAATGTGTAACATTTTATTTTTTATTAAAATACAAAAGTGCAGCTACTTTTACAGCTAAAAAAAAAAAAACAAAAAATCACATTCAATTATCATACCCATAATTATGTTACTGATTTATATTTATTTCCAAGAATGGATACATGTAAAGTGCAAGGGAAACACAGAAGAGTGTGTTAACAATGTGTTTAATGCAGAGTCAGCTATATATAAAATCAAGGGTGAAATCCTAATCCAGACTGAAGTGCTGAAATGAAACTAAACACCAGTGTAAGCAGGTTATTCTAAAAGACATTACAATTTTTGAAACATACACAATGGTGGAGCACTGAAACAACAACAAAAAAGCTAAACACCAACTAAATTTGGCTATACAGTGATCCCTCAGTATCCACGGGGCTTAGGTACCACAGCCACCCACCAATAGGTAAAAACCAAGAATACTTAAGAGCTCCTCTAAACATGCTTATAACTGCCAGTTTTAATACACACAGTGAAAACTATCTTAGCACTACTGCAGAAGCTAACATCTACAGTCTTCTTGATCTCTGCTCTTGGGGGTACAGCCTCTCAGGGCCAAGGAAAATGAATGGCGCTCTTAGATTGGCTGCTTTGCAAACGTCAGCCAATAGCGTGCAAAGTAACATTGCATGTATGAATTTCATACTTGCAATACATTTGCATAGATGCATACATTTATGGTTTGGGAGGTTTTTTAAAACAATTTATTTGCTTCTCTATGACATCTCCACAGTCTGCTTGTCGGACCATGCTTACCATTAGAAATTACATACAACTTCTCGCCCTGGACAGCTTGAAAAAGTTTCCTTTATCCATTCAGAAGTCTTCTTCTATTGGTGCTGGGCAAGCAACAAACGTCGAGGGAGCCAGCATGACTGAGCCCAGACACACTCAGTGCATTACTAAGTCTTAGCTGCCAGTCGCTCCCTCTTGAATCTTAACTCCTCCTCTTTCTCCCTTATGTCAACACTCATCTCCTACATTTCCATCTTCCCCCCAAAATAGTTCCCATTTACTCTCATCACATCCCTCACTTTTCTACCTTTACTTCACAGGACATTTCCCTCCCTTCTGAAGCAGATAATTCCCAGAAGCCCTCCCTCTCTCCCTCCCACCTCCTCCCTCATTCGGGTCCTTTGGTAAGATGCTGTGCAGCTCCTCTGCTTCCCATGTTGCAACAGAATTCCAGAAAAAGCAGTGGCTTTTGTGGGATGCTTTCAGGAACAGTCTGTTGCAATATTCATCACTCTTTAGTCTCCTCTGTGTCAAAGACGGCCCAAGTGATACTGGAAGCAGAGAAAGAAACTCACAGCTGAATAAAGAAACTGAACAGCTAAACCAGCGTTCTAAAGCGACTCCTTCCTACATCAAATAAAAAACTAAAACAAAAAACAAAAACATTTGTAGCATATGAAATATTAACTACATACAAGCAACATTGCAGAAAAAAGCTCTTTTCTCTTATAAGTTTACTCTTTTTGCACTTAGTATAAGGCAAAACAAAAATGACCAGAACTATATAAAGTAGAAAAAAGCAAACATTTTACCTTAGGTGTAAGACCTCTGAAAAGTAAGTTACAAGCAGAATTCATCCAAAATAGAATAAAATTAGGATATTGTATTGAATCTAGAATTATTTTTCACATGCATCTAGGCATGTACTGGTTTGTTGTGTCAAGGTACACCAAGGTTTAGAAGGGCTCCTCTTTAAAAATGATTAAAGATAGCAATGTATGTCTTTATATTTTATACGTTCAAACACTAAAGGAACATGTTCACAAATAGAGGCTGTTACATGTATTCATATGTGGGAATGAGTTATTGTTATACAAACTGCGAGAAATACAAATAAACTGTTTATTACTGCAGATGTCACAATGTTTAAACACATGGCAGCCATAGTGGACTCTGAGGTCAGAGTTAGTGAGAAACATGCATCCTTGCCTCTTCAGTTTCTAACTTCAGAGGCTTTCTTTGTTTTTTCAACAGTTAGACATTTTGACATAAAACAAAAGGGGAAAAGCCCTCGTGCTGTTGTAGTGTTGTCTGGACAGCATGGTGATTCTTGGAAAATTTAGTAATTAGTAAGTTGGTTGTTTTATAATAAAAATAATGTTTGAAAACTGCTCTTAGAGGAGACTCCTGAGAAGACCCTCAACAAAATAGAAGGAGATCCCTCAGAATGAACTGGGGGCAGTTGGGGAAAGGAAGACCTAAGCTCCCCTTCAGAATCTGCTATCCTGATCTTGGACGAGCAAAAGATGATGGAATGATGCTTAAAACAGGCTAAAATGTTCCATCAGAATAAATTACATGTAGGAGTCTCTTCAGGAGTACAAGAACAGGTTGCTCCCCTCTCCATTATTCACCTTTTAGAGTAAGCCATGAAGAATTTCTACTTTAAGCTACTGTATTTTTCTCTGGCTCACCTATATCTGCTTCTCTATTGAATGACTCCTCAGTGCAGAGACAGAAAGTACCTATAGGAGACACTAAAATTCAGCTTTCACCTCCAGCACTGTAAAGTCTAGACGAGCTGCTGCATACATTACAATTTAATTTCCTAAATGTGCTAAAAACATGATAAAACAGTCACAACTGATCTGGTTCCAGATAAGACTTGTTCTGGTTCTGGTTCAAGAATGCAGTCCACCTTGTGGGGACCTAGGCTATATAGAGAGCAGAAAAAGACTAATATTCTGAGCAGTAAGTATGTTTGCTTAAAAACTACTATGAGATTTAGAGAGTGTTTATTCTACGTTATGTTTAAGTCTATGTGTCAGAATCAAAATAACAAAGTATTAAAAATAATTTTATTTTAACTGGAAATGTGTTATAGCAGCTGTAAGAATAATTGTTACTTTCTGATTTTAATTAGATCAAATAGACTGCATTTTTGCTTTCAAATTTTTGTGAAAATATAGTCAAATTGTGGTACTTTTTAATCAAGTTGATAATTCTGTGAAAATCTCACTCCTGCCTGCATCTATACATAGCTTTAAGAGGAAAAATGGGAAAAGCTGGAATTCTAACAACTGTTATTAAAGTTTTTTTTTTAATTGCACCCATTTAGTTTTGGTAATCAGCTGGAGTCACCTGAGCTTGGTTCATTGTGCCAGTATTATATTAATGACAAATAACACACAATCTGATACTCAAATTTAGATGGATTAAACAAGCAGTAGAGAATCGCAACCATTTTCAGCTGTCGTCCTGGCTTGCTGGAGAAAGAGACAGTTTGTGATTAAAAGCCAAAGAATCTGCACTCACCGAGTTGGATGGCATCCCAAGGTTGGTCTCAATGTAGGTCTCGGTTTTGGGCTCCACCGCCTCCTCGGCCTCCAGAATCTTCTCAACGGGCATGTCCTCGTTCGCACAGCTAGTGGACTCCACCTCGTTCTCGTTCTTGTCCTTGGCTCGCTGGCGCTCCTCCTGGACGGCTGCATGTAACAAAACTGATTCCGTTCACTACTGCTGTTTACCGCTGACGTCAGCACTTATTCAACAAGCTTTCGGGAACATGGCTAAAGATTGCTCTTTAATAACTTTCTTGGTTAAAAAAAAAAAAAAGCATTAGGAACCAAATACAAAATACTTGACAGGTATATGCCAACTAAACTTTTGCATAAAGTTGAAAGTTTTTTTCAAGTTCAACCAACAGCCATTTTTTAAAGTGTGCATTGACAATAAAGGAGACCTTGGACCTACATAAGGATCAACAAAGCAGCACAGTTCAGGGGACTCAAATGTTCAGGGACTCCTCGTTTCCACATCAAAGAAACCTGTTTTCTTCTGTTGTGCTCAATGACAAACAGCTATAGCCTTCCATACATAAATCCTTCATTCACACATAAATAATAAAAGTCCTTTCACTTCTCCCTTACACCACAAATACAGCGCCTTGCAACTGTATTCATATCACTTAAACGTCCCATGTCACATCCACTAATTTCAACGTATTTTTCTTGGATTTTATGCATCGACCAACACAAAGTAATGCATAATTTATTCATAGTTTTCACACTTTCTGAAAAATAAAATCTGAAAGGTGTGGTGTGGATTTGTTCTCAGTCTCCCTGAGTCAATACTTTGAAGGACTACCTTTCGCTTTAGTTATAGCTGTAAATCTCTTGGCGCATGTCTCCACCAACTTTGTAAATCTGTAGCCTGAAATTTATGCCCATTCTTCTTTGCAAAGCAGCTTCAGCTTAAACTGGATGGAGAGTGCCTGTGACCATCATTTCTAAGGTTTTGCAGTTGATTCTCAATTTGATTTACGTCTGGACTTGGATTGGATCATTTTAACACATAAATTTGGCTTGATAAACCATTCCATTGCAGCTCTAGCTGTATATTTATGGTTGCTGTCCTGCAGGAACGTGAACCTTTGTCCCAGTCTCAAGTCTTTGCAGGATTGTTCTATATTTAGTTCCACCAATCTTCCCATCAACCCTCACCTTCTTCCCTGTCTTTGTTAAGAAAAAACATTTCCGTAGCATGAAGCTGCTATTCCTATGTATCAGCATAGTCCATACAGGACTTCTTATGGCTTTATTTCAAAAATTGCTTTTCAATTCCCAATCTTCCAGATTTGTGGGGTGCTGGAGTAGAAATCAATGAAGACTTTGTTGCACATTAAAAAAAAAAATATAAACATAACTGTGCTGATTCTGTCATCTGATTGACTCAGAGACAGGAAATGATTTTGTTGCCGGGCAGACAGAGAGACTCATAGCTGAGGCGGGAGAAACCGCATGTCCACCCTCAAGTGAAAAAAGCAGCATGAGTATGTTTTTGTCTTTTCAAAAGGCTGTAATTTATTTCATCCGAGGCACCGCAGATAAATGTTTCAGTGTATTGTGGCTTATTCCAACTGCTGATTAATAGAGTTTTTTTTTTTTTTTTTTTTTTTTTTTTTTTTTAAGTGTTATATAAAAAGGAGATTTTAGAAAGCTAAAGTGAGCATCCAGGTCCATACACACCCTTAAGATACACACATTACACACTGGGTGTGCAGGACGGTCTGTCTTCTTAAGTTTTCCCTGCTCTGGTTTCCATTTCACGTTCAGAACTGGAGAGGCCTCGGTCTTGTTGTGAGGGAAAGGGAAGCAGAGGTTGTCAGAGGAGAAGGAGAAAGGGGCCCCAGTTTTGGAGAAACGGCTGTCTGGCAGTGGAGGTCAGCCCAAGGGTAGAATACTTGTGTTGGAGTCACGGAGAGGTGAGGAGGGCTGAAATCATGTTAGCTTTATTCTCCCCTCTTCCCTCCTCCTCTCCTGTCCTGACTGCGAGTGCATAAATTCATTTAATCCTGTTTTTCTGTGGATTCGCTTAGCCTTTTGGGCTACTGCTGCTGCCTTGTTCTCTAACCACAGCCCTCAGGGTATGGGGTGGGGTGGGGGGGGAGATGTTGAGGCTGCATGGAGAGTGAGGCAAGAGGTAGTAAACGATAATATCCTTGAAAGAAGTATGAAGCCCAACAATGACATAAACAAAAGTGTGCGGGAGGGAACAGGAGGCCAAGATAAGGTCAAGAAGAGTGGAGAGTGATCTAAAATACTTTGTTCAAGCTAAACAAGCCCAAAACAAAGCTGCTGGATACAGCAACACTATCATTATTTGTTAATATGCTGAGTGTCATACATGGCTTTAAAATGTGCCTTATTGTTAACAAATGTGTATCAAGTCCCATTTACTTTAACAGGCTTGAATAAAATACGGTGTGATCCTCAGCCATTGGAGGCTGTAAATTGAAAACAATATGGCACCTCTGCAAACATTCTGGGACGTGGAGGTCTACCTAATCTGACAGGCCACAAAAGGAGAAAATTAATTAGAGAAGGAGACAAGAGGTAACCCTGGAAGAGCTGCAAGAATCGACAACTCAGGTGGGAGAATCTGTAGACAGGTCTTTATGGTAGAGCTGTAAGATGAAAGTCATTGTTGAAAGAAATCCTGTTTGCAGTTTTCCACAAACCATGTAAGGAATCCATCAAACTTGAGGAAGAAGGTACTCTGTTTGGACCATCCCAGCCAACATGTGTTTGTGGATCCCATAATGTGTATTAACTAGGTATACAATGGGCTTCTTGTACAGAAACCACTTTAGTTGACTAAATACTTCCAAAATCCACAAAATCAGTTGAGCACCCGGTGACGTTCTTAGATGGGTCTCAAATGATCTGTTAAAAAAAAATCTATGGAAATTGTAAAAGCACTTTGACACCTGTACATCTCCCCCATTTTTATCCAGCCTTGATGCACAACAGATCTATACAAGGATTTAAAATGGGATAATTGTGAAATCCGTGGCCTGTTTTTCAGCAAAACTCTTCCCCATACGGGACGTATATATCAATGCTGGCAGGGCAGCTGGAAAATTGCAGTAAAACGTTGATTCTCTTAATTACTGAGACACTTTTAATTTTTTTTTTTTTTTTTTTTTTTTTTTTTACTTTTGATAACCATATCTTATTTTCCTTCCACAATTATGCACCACATTCTGTTGGTCTATCACATATAATCACAACAAAATACACTGAAGTTTTTAGTTTTAACGTGGCAAAATGTAAAAATGGTTCAAGTAGTGTGAATAGATTTGCAAGGCACTGTAATCTGCACTCTCCATTTAAAAACCTCTTTACCATAATGGAGAGACACATTGATTTATTTCCTCAATGTGAGAAGGAGTGCTTAACAGCACTGCTGAGAGCACAAATATTTTTAACACCTTCATGGAGTGTTAAAATTCACACTTCGCTCCCTGTTTTTCTTCCCCACACATAACAAAACTCTTCTGGTTCCAAAGCCCACTGTGGCTCATTGTCTGACATCTCCACAGTGAATTTCAAATCTGATTGACCATCTTAGGCTATAATCAAAGTTGTTCATTAAGTGAGAGGGACAGTATACAGTGAAACATCATCATCAAACTCAAGGCAGTCATCTTTCTTGAGAAGATGTGACAGTGTCATGCAAAAATCACCATGGCAACGAGTCGTGTTTTTGCATGAGCAAGGTTTCGTTCAAGGATGAATATTTGCAGTTTACTATTTGCTTGTTCAGTTGTGGTATTAACATGGCTCAATGGTCCAAATTTATATTCACATAAACTAATGGATTTTATATCAAAGGTGAGGGAAAATGTAGTATCTGTTAGTTAATTCATGCAAACTAAATCTTACATCAGTTATTAATCTTTAAAAATACTTTTCTAGACTTTATAACTGCTGAACAAACATCAGATGACAATGTCAACCTGCACTTGAGATTTGGAAGTAGATATAATTTGCATGGATGCCATATAAAGTGATCAAAAGCTAAATCATGTTCTCCAGAACCCACCAAGAAAACTTTGAACAGAAAATGCAGCAAGTGGAGCTTTGCTGTAATAATTATTTTCACCAAAATAGGAAAACAAAACAGAATTTGAACTTATGAGCAGCAACACCCAAAGGTTTGTTTAATAAGGAGCTGAAAAAAACAACAAGCTTTAGTGTGTGCAGATATGATGAATTCTCTTTGCGCTGGAATTTGTTCAAAGTGGCCATTTGCATATTTGGATTTAACTGACTAGATTTACGTAAACACAAAAACCAGTGAATGCTAAGGCAAGTTAGCATGACCACTGATGATTTTCCTGTAAAGGTAAATTATTTCTCCACCATTAGCACATTTAGCGACGTGAACAAGAGGTTGATTGACAGCACTAATACCTTCCTCCTGGCTCTGGTTGGTTGTTTTTGGTAGGGAGCGGTGCATTTCTTCAGAAGGCAAAAGTAGCTCAGGGAGGAGGTGGAGATCAATTTTTTTCACAGATTATCTGTCTCATAACATACTGTCACGACATGGTGACAGTTTTATCAAACATGTAAAAAAAAAAATTTTCATAAAAGCTACATACTGCAGCTTTAAGAGGAAACACGTGTGCATGCCATACATAGTGTGGAAATCTTTACTGTGCTGTGCAGTTCCACTGCACTGGTAAAAATTTGTAAAACATTTACTAATAAATTTAAATTTTATTGCAGCAGCATAATTTGACAATGTATTTCGGATAAATCCAGCCTTTAATTTGAATACATTTTGTTTAGAGGAAGAAATCCTGCATGTTAAGAAATAGCAGTTTTTATGAGAAGCACCTATGTTGTTATTATTGGTACCACTAACAATATCTTTAAAATAAATGCAACTGTAGAATTTTTAACATTTATGCATTCCTTTTTTAAATTTTGATCAAGGTTTCTAGGAAGACTGAGTTAGTAATCCACACTTTTGTATTTCCCTGGAGTTTAAATATGTTGCAACTCAGAGGAGCATTTCTTTTAGCCACTGGCCACAAGGGTAGGTGAGGACCCTTATTTATCTAGAAAACAAAATCGTAAGGGAATCCCAAACATATATCTTCAAAACTTACTTTTAGAGCACTGCAGCAAAGAGTAGCATTTTGGGGTCACCAAGTCTTTATAAAAAACAACTATCAGACAAATATCTATAGGCTGAGTTCGCAAAACACTCCAGGTGGTTTTTGTATAAAGAAAGGATGACTAGCTGTCCATTGTTAAGCACAATTGTGTTTCTGTGATGCTTTGAGTCTGTTTTCCTTCTAAAGATCCTTGGAACCTTGTTAGAAGTTAAAACAAATGTTTTGGTAACCCTTCTTTTGAAAATGAGACCTTGTGACCACTGAGATCAACCTGCATTATTAAAGTTGAAAAACAAATAAAAAAAAGTGCCCATCTCAGTCCCTAGAGTTAAATCACACAGAAAACCTTTGGGTTGAGCTTAAGAGAAGATGGCATAAGTGAAAACCCAAGACTCTCGATGACCGAGGGAGGTTGTGCAAAGAGGTCAAAGGTCAGTATGTTCAAACGTTATATGAGAATAAGAAGTTTTCTTTTGACACAAAGGGCGATGATCTTTCCAAGCTTAGTTATTTATTTTTGTAGCATTTTTGTGAGTTTATGCTACTGCAATAAAAAAGATGCTTGTTGAATAAACAATCTGCTTCAGAATAATTTTTGACCTTTTGTGAGAACACAACATTGAGACAAATGAAACATTCAGCTTAATTGAGAGTCTAATTATGATCTATTTCTGTGAGGTTCTAGAGGTGAAACCTAAAAAACAAAACAAAACAAAACAAAACAAAAAAACTTGTAAAATTCAAGAATACTTTCAGCAAGTTTCTAACCGAAAAAACACACACTTTTCTTTCGGTTGAAGCAGGTTTGTACAGGTTCGAGGGTATGATTAAGCAGGACTTTATCCTCAACGGTATGTGCTGTACCTTCTCTCTTCATGCCCATGGCCAAGCACTTCTGGTAGCGGCAGTATTGACAGCGATTCCTCTGGCGCTTATCGATAACACAGTCCTTGTTGTCACGGCAGGTGTAGGTCAAGTCCTTGCGCACAGTTCGTTTGAAGAAACCTTTGCAGCCTTCACAACTGTAGACCCCATAGTGTTTTCCTGGGGATGGGCAAAAATAAAGGATGTTTGCTTTGGGTTTTAACATGATATTTCCTGGATCATGCTTCACAGATAAGTGTCACATTAGTGATAGGAAAAATAACTGCAGAAACACCAATAAATCCATGGGATGCACCAGATTATTACCTACTATGTAAAGCAATATAGCAAAAAAGTAAAGTAAATCAATACCCAAATGACTGGTATTACAGGAAATGGTAGAACATGGCATGTCCAATAATCCCTCCCATGCACTCCTCTCTTTTTCACATTTTGTCACATTACAAGCACGGACTTTAATGTCTCTTATTGGGATTTTATGTCCTAGACCAATATGAAGAAAGGTATGATTATAAAGGAAAATGATATAGCAAATAAAAATCTGAGAATTGTGGAATGCATATAGCTCCCTTTTGTCAGATACTCCTGAATAGAAATCCCCGTACAGCCACTTCCCTTAGGACATCATCACTTTAAGCTAAAAAAATCTAACACTGACTGTCCCCCTGAACACACCATCCCCACTGTGAAAAACCCTCCTGAACACACCATCCCCACTGTGAAAAAACCCTCCTGAACACAACATTCCTATAGTGAAACATGATAGTGGTAGCATCATACTGTGGGGATGCATTCTTCTGCAGGGACATGAAAGCAAGAAAGAGTTGGATACACGGCATTTCTGGAAAACAAAACCCTGTTAGAGGCTGCAGAAGACTTCAGTGAAGGTTCACCTTAATGCAGAAAAGAATATGCATATTGTAATGGCTCTGTCAAAACCCAGACCTAAATCCAATCAAGAAGACTTGATAACTATTGCTCACAAAAGCTCTCCATCTAATCCGACTGAACTTGAGCCTCTATGATAAGAAAAACTGGGTAAAAAAATTAGTCTCTAGATGTAAAAAGCTGCTGGAGACCTAGCTCAAAAGACTCATAGCTGTAACTGTTGACAAGGGGCTAAATACATATACACGCCACACTTTTCAGAATTTCATTTGCAAAACAAACATGAAAACCATGCACAGCGGACCACCACCTATTCAGAATTCAATATTTGTGGATTCACCTATTCGCAGATTTTTCTGTGGAATGTAAAACTCAACTATTGTGGAAAATTCACCTCTTCGCAGATTTTTTTGCAGAGCATATCTAATATATTCGAACAAAAATGGAGCTGGGGAAGCTGAAATACCTCGACACAATGCCATGCTATTGGCTGGGGTTTGCAAAGCAGTCAATCCAGGAGAATCATTCTCATTTTTCCTTTCCCTCTGTAAGTAACAATGCATATTGAGGTATATTTGGTGTCTCAACTATTAAAACAGACGGTTATAAGGAGACCTCAAATATTAATGGATTTAAGCTATGCGTGGGTGGTTGTGGTCCCTAACCCCTGAGAATGCCAGGGGTCCAGTGTATCCTCTTCTTGAAACGTGACATTGTTGGCATCGTGAAACATTATCTGTGTTGTGTGTTGGTCTAGTACATAAATTCCCCCCAAAGTTTGTTTATTTATTTATTCATTTCAAACAGTTTTTTAAGTAAATTAAAAGTTTGTGTCTGTAAATTAAAAATACATGAAGACTACATCTATTTGTCACCTTGGGTCAAAACATGTGTCCTACTGCACTCTGCAGGTACTTCTTTTTGTGACACACAGTTCTAAATAACTAACTAAGAAGAACTGCTGCACTCAAGGAGTGCTCAAAACACAAAAAAAGCTGGGTAACCCCAACCAGCTACTTAATGCTATATGTAGTGAAGACATGGCGAGTGAGTAAATGAGTGAACATTTTCACCACAGGGCTAATACACAGTCATGTAAGCAGCATATGGTTACTGTGGGTCGAGAAGCATCTGATCATAATTACTTCTTTGTTCTATCAAAGTGAACAGACTCTTAGGTTTGTAGTTTATATCATGGTTATGAAAGGAAACAAAGACTCACTGAAGACAACTTCCACCAGAACCCTGCTCTCATGTCTGCCTCTTGTTCCTAACAGCTACTTCTTTTGGTTTTTATGATGGATGGAGCCCATTTGCAGTCTTCAGTGTTGCTCAAACCGTTTCTTTGTTCAATCTCTGCTGCTTAGACCACCAGAGAAGATAAATAAAGCCCTTGAGCAAAGCCAAATGAAGCATGACTTGCTCTTTAACACAGTTTTGATTCTCCCCCACTACTGGATGCAAGCAACTCCGATGACGAAGGAGAAAAGCAACATTCACCTAACCCCTTAAGGTTAAAAGCTTTTAATGATCATCCCCAGAGAAAAATAATTTAAGAGATCTATTTGTTTTACATTTACCGGAAAAAGAAAAATAAGAAATTGGTTGGCTCTCCAAAGATTTCAGGAAGTTATTTTCTTTGGGCGACTAGTTATTCATTCTTAAAAGTTCCTCTGGTTGAAGAAACTAAGTTAATTCTAGGCCAAAGTATAACCTATGATAATAACTTTGGAAGGAAAATGCATTTTGTTAAAGGTCAGAATTGCCAAAGAAATAGCAGTTTGAAGCATCCTCAGATTTGACTTTTCAAATCATACCAAGCAATTTAACTCAGGGAAATATGAAAAGTGCAACCATTACATTTTTAAATCCTTTTTACTGACATATGCATAAATTCTGCCTTTTGACTGATATACAGCTCCTCAAATCAAAGCAAAATTTTAGTTTGACAGAATTATGTAATGCGGAATAAAATGTAAATTAAACTTGTTTGCATTCACTTCCAGCTGCAACTCTTGATTTTTTTTTTCACTAATTACATTGACATTGGGCTGTGCATGGTTTCCCTCACATTTCTCTATTTCAGTAGAAGCTGATTTGAGGTTTGGTTGCCTCTAACTTTACGATATTTTGCCTCATGATTTATATTCTTTCTTAAGCGCTTTTATGCTACAGCCTTCATGTGCTCCCCACTCCAAGTGTGGCCTAACTATGGCTTCCCTACCACATAGTCAAGATTTCTGAAGAATTACACTGACTGTTATCCTTCCAGGAGGAGTCCCACTGCAAGAAGCTGCAGTCTGTAGTTCTGCCAGAGTGGTCAGTGAGGTTGCTCTCTCCCAACAATCATGTTTAGATCTCCTTCGGAGGTTTTTTTTAGTGTGGCTCCAGAAGGATTAGCCAAGATTTTGGTTAGTCCGACTTTCTTTTAATTAGGAAATAATGAGAGATGGTGTCATCCTAGCTGTTTACAGATCATTTCAAACCTTCTGGGGATCAACAGCTCGTGATGATATAATCAGTTAGAGAGTAGGGAAGAGTTTTTTCTGTTAATTTTGAAAGAAAAAAGTAAGGTAGCAAAAACATGCACACCAAGTTAAAGGGCTATAACTCCTGTATTCTTTGTGTTAACCCAGTCCTAATTAAGAGACAATCAGAAGTGTTTAAAGACTAAAAAGGACTGGACCGTTGCTCAGTGGTCCTTTTTAAAAATAAAAATGGCTAATTGGAAATCAAGGTCCAAGAGTGTGTTGCACTAAATAATGCAAATAAAGCCATAAGAATGTAATGTTTGAATTAACTGTATAGCTGTGTAATAAAACAATATTTTATTCAGTCCAACAGCTGCAGCCCAAATCATAGATATGTCCATGTGTTGTGGCTTTTAAAGCGCTGATTGCAACCAATCACCTTAGAAATTTTCTCAAAAATGTGAAATGAGTTGCAGTTATTCCGGTTCCTGCTGAACCTTCTTCTGCAACACCTTTTCCTTGCACTCAACTTTTCAATCATATATATTTCACTTTCAGTCTATGCCTTTTGAATCTAGTTTCAGTGCTTCCATGGGCTTTAACTAACAATCCCCTCAAGGGTTTAGTTACGCCTGTTACTTGTGCAAGTTTCTGTATTTTTTTCTTTCACTCAATTTCTCAGTAATATGCATGGATGCAGCACTCTATGACTTACTGAAACTGAACTCTGGGTTTTTCTTAGCTATAACTGAAAATTTTGAAGATTTACCTAAGTAAATTAACATAAATAAATGCCTGAAATATAGCATTCTGTGAGTACTAAATCTATATCATTTATATTAATTAAATTTTTTTTTTTTTTCATTTTGGCAATAGTGGCAGTAGCTGGACAGGAAGTAGGGTAGAGGAAGAAGGGGAAGACATGCAGTAAATGGCCATGGGCCGGGAACTGAACCTAGGACAGCTGCGTTGAGAACTGTAGCCTTAGCATGTGCTGTGCCTGCTCTACCACTGAGCCATGTGAAAACCCAGAATTTTACTTTATGAATTAACTTAGTGAAAGAAATTAACTTTTCAATAGCATTCCAATTTACTGCGATGCACCTGTGCTCTATTGACAGCTGTCCCGGTGTTGATGCACTCACCTGAGGAGCGGTCGCCGCAGATGGCGCAGATGTGCTTGGTGAGTGACAGGGCCGTGCCTGAGGGCTGAGCGGGCACCTTCATCACGCCATTGAGGCCCAGCGGGGGCTTAATGTCCTCCGTGCTGCTGACTGAGTTCATCGGAGAGTTCAACTGAAACATCAACACACACACAAACACACACGCCGACAGGTCACTGAAGCAGCCCCTCTGAACTCAAAACAGGCAACATTATACACCTCACTGCACATGAGCTGCGAGCTAGTGCCTGTGCAGTTATATGATGCCATAAAGAGTTGTTACACAAAATAGACACTAGAATAAAGTTTGTCATGCAGAGTTTAACCAATTGACCGAGCTTTAAAAGAAAAAAAAAAAAAAAAAAAAGGAAATTATGTAAACTGAATTTTCAGCAGTCCCAGTAGTTTTCCTCCCTCCTCTTCGCCCCTATTTAGGATCTAAATCTGGTGCAGCAGGATGCTGCACCACTCAACCCCAGAAACTCTTTTATTCATGCCCCCGACAAGCCCCGCTGGCTCCAAAATGTTCAGTGCTAGCATAACTACACTGCAAAATTTAACAGCACAGCGGAATAAAGAGGCAGAATTTGTTGCAGCAGCAATGCAAACTGTAGCTTTTAAATACAACTTCAGCTGCTGCCTGATACCTTCTGTTGGAAATAGGCTTTGATAAAAATTTATCCCAAAGAGGCCTCCCGTTGCCTTCTGTTGAAAGTGAAAAGCCAGGAGGGACAAATTACTTTAACTTCCTAAATGTTGCTTCCAGAGAAGATAAATGTTGTACAGGCAGATGCATATATTTTTAAATAACTAAATGCAATTCATTAAACAGTTACAAATTAAACAAAAGAACTACCTCATAACAAAATGAGAAATGTAAAAGCCTGCTAAAGCTATATATATATATATATATATATATATATATATATATATATATATATATATATACACACACACACACACACACACACACACACACACACACACATATATATATATATATATATATATATATATATATATATATATATATATATATATATATATATATATATATATATATATATATATATATATATAATATGGATAACAATGATTTTCCTGGCTTGAGAATGTGTTCTGGCTGTAGGAAAGAAACCAAATCACAAGGTAAAACTCAAAAAAACTAAGATTTCCTTCAAGACAAACATCTTTTGTATCATACAACATCTTCTAAGCCATGTTTACAATCATCTGAAAGAGTATGGTGGCTACGCAATAAAAGAATATTGTATTTTTTCTCCTTTCTCTTAGGCATATCATAGAAAACCCATACAGACCATGGATAAACAAGGTTGTTGGAAAATGTAACTTGAAGCATTATTTAGAAGTCAATTTTTTGGCTCCAACTGTGACTTTTATAGCTAGATTTGATTGCACACTTAACATTATAACACTCTCACATAAATGCAAAATAACAATAACAATTTTTTTTTTTGGACAAGATCTATGATCGATTATTGGTCCATCCCAGACACCCTGTGTATAAGTCGATACTAACTCTGGACAAGATTAGCTTAAGGTTTCTTTGTTTTTGCAAAGAAAGTTTCAAGAGCAATTTGTGAATATAAAGGCATGTTGGAGAACTTGACAACATTTCTTTGCATGAGGTCATCAGATGCATTAGACATTATTAAGTGTCCAGCCTCATCTTGATTTGTATACTGCATCCATATTGGGATGAAAGGCTTAACATTTACATTGTGCACAGAGTAAAGACAAAGTTATTCTTTGCTGATTAAACATCTAATTTCTTGCTTCTTCCATACCTAATGATTGCTTGACCATCTTGGGCTGAAAGTTTAAGGCTCTACATACAGGCTATAAGTGGTCCCATGTGATGAAATACTTAAGAGAATTACATTAGAAGGCACAGACCCACCACACTGACACTAGTGAAGGGAGTGGACATTAGGTCGTGGACTTTTACAAGTACCTGGGTGTTCATCTGAACAATAAACTAGACTGTACTTATAACACTGATGCGCTTTACAGGAAGGGTTAGAACAGACTCTACCTGAGGAGGCTGAGGTCTTTTGGAGTGCAGGGGACACTCCTGAAGACCTTTTTTGACTCTGTGCTGGCATCAGCCATCTTCTGTGGGACTGTATGTTGGAGCAGCAGCTTATCTACAGCTGAGAGGAAAGCTATTAGATAAGCTCATCCGGAAGGCCAGCTCTGTGCCTTGAACCAGTGGAGTTGGTGGAAGACAGAAGGACTCTAGCTAAAATAACATCACTGATGGACAATGTCTCCCACCCCATGCATGGAGCTGTTGCTGAGCTGGAGAGCTCCTTCAGTGACAGACTGCTGCATCCTAGGTGCACTATGGAGCGTTATAGGAGATCCTTCCTTCCAGCAGCTGTTAGACTCTATAACCATCACTACTCTCTGTGTGTTTATATCCATGCTGATATCTATACAACTCCACCGTTTTTCTGTTGTCACTAAGTATAAATAGTTTGAATTTAGTAATGTCCAGAGATATGCACATTTTGTACATTCTTAATTAACCAACTCAGTTCCACATTCCTCTGGACTGGAGTATTTTTTTACAACTACACAGTATTCATGTTGAATTTTTCGCCTAACTGTACAGTATTTTTTCTGTTTTATTCTTTATTCTGTTCTTTATACATATTTTTATATTCTTTGTGTGAGCCTGTTTTTTCTGTTACTGCCTGCCACTGCCACTTTGCTGCTGCTGCACAGAAATTTCCCCATCTTGGGACAGTAAAGAATATTTATTTTCTCTTCTCTTCTATTCAGAAAATGTCTAACCCTTCCGCCATGTTAGCCACTTTAAGCATTCAGCACGCCTAGTGAAGTTAATCTTCATCTATGCCGAAAAAACATTCACATACCATAGCATGAGAATAAATAACAATATTATCAGGTCATACTGCAACATTTGTGGTACAAATGGCATCTCTAAGCTGCCACAAAATTAGGCAAAATTTAAAAAAATAACCTGTGGCAGTCTGGATTGTCTGGAGATCTAATTTTGTATGTCACGATATCTTCAGTATCAAATACAAAGACAGGGAATGCTACTTTAATCATGCGTCTTCATGCACCATTAAAACACAAGCTAGATACACATTAGTGAGACTAAGTTATTAAATTATTTAATAATGGCGACATTTCCATTATTTGAAATCTTTTTTTTCAAATTACCTGCCTGATTGAAATAACACGGTTTTCCAATTAATCTCTCATCTTATCATTAGGCCTAAATTGTGAAGGACCACTATTGCAAAGTAAAAGTACAAAAAAAATGTTTGATAATGACATTAAAATACATGAACAAAATGTATCTTTGAAAGAGCTTTAAACTCCACAAGACATATTAAAGCATTAAACTGTACTCTGAAGATTATTCTATGACCAAGGTACAAGATAAGAAAATGCAGCTCTACCAAGCTGAGAACAAAGTCTGGGTACTGTAAAGGGAAGCCAACTCATTGATCACAACTCATAGCAGGTGTTTGAAGTGTACTCAAGTAAGACAGATGTGACCCAGAAAAGGTTTGTACATAAAAATGTATCTTGTCTCTTTAAACTAACCAAGCACCAAGAAACTAAATCTGAGATTCAGTTCTGGATAAGAATATGAAGTTAGGTTTCCTCACATGCAGAACAAATGTTAAGTCGAACAGTGACGCCTACAGATGGTAAAAGGCAGTTTGAAGTTTAGACTAGAGTCAACTTAGTAAAGTATGGTGTTTTCTGTATAAAGATAAACAATTAAATACAAGAAAAAAAAATTAAAATTAAACAATTAAATATAAGAAAAAAAAGAGAAATGAATATGAATCTAATTCAGGCTGTATGATATAGTAAAATAAACCAAGAGCTGTCAAACAAAACTGAAAACTTGATGCTAAGTTATTTTTAAGAGTTACACATTTGTTCCATTTGCAGGTTTTGTCTTTATTGCTCTAGTGTATCCATCTGGATAATGCAACTCAGCAATTTTCATCAGCTCTTCCAGCTACAGGTCAAAAAACTCCCTTACAGTAATACAGAACATTATATTGCTCTTCTCACAGGGCTACGCAAGCTCCTGTGGCTCCAGGCTTCTTTTTTCATCTTTTTTTTAAACTCCAATAGCTCAAAATATGAGTCCTGTTTCACAGCATGAGTAAGAAAAACGCAACTTATATATTCCAGCTTGCAGCTACTGCATGCTGTGCATCCATATATTCCTGACCGCAGTGCTTTACATCACCTAAAATAGAAAATTCAAAATAATGTTTTTGCTTCATTTCATCCATGTTTCTGTACAATTTAGCATGACATATGGAGTGTCACAGGAAGTCTAGGAATATGAGCAGAATTTCAGAATGAAAAGGTTTGCTTGGCCTTGAATTACTGGCAGCAATTTCACAGGTGCATCTACAGAAAGGCTGATTTTACTCCAACACACGAATATCTTTAGGTCACGCTGAGTCATCAGCTCCTGGTTTGCTCTTCCTGCTTTCTTTTTTCCTTTTTTCATAAGTACACAGCGAATGTTACACACAGTCAAAGATTAATGCTTCAATAAAGATTTGATTATCGATAAGAAGTCAATCAGTAAAAAAAGGGAAACTTTTCTAATGGCTTACAGTTAAAAAGTTAAACTGGAAAAATCACAAAATGCAATAAAGAAATCAAACATAAATGTTATGTTATTGCATGCTATGGTATACAAGATCATGGGGAAGGCTGCTGACTTGACAGTTGTTGAGCAGTCACTGACACCATCCATGAGGAAGATAAGCGACATTAATGGTAATAGAAATAATAAAATAGAAAGTTTAGTGGAAGGAAAAAATGTGGTAGAAAAAGTAGACTAATCTTGTGTCATCTGTTGCCGTTGGTCCAGAGTGTTTTACACAGCTGTCTATAGGTAAAGTAACCTGGCCTTCTCAAACACATCAGCAGAGCCACAGACTGATGTCTGCATGCCACTTCCCTCTGATGGAAAAGGAGCCCTAATCAAGTACTTAGTGCATACTGTGTATACTTATTATTCATCCACGCTAATATAATTATGAAGATGCAACTGTTATTTGTTGGAAAAATACATTTTGTTCAGAAAACTAAAGAAAATCAAGAAAGAAAGGAGAAGAAGATCTTATCTGAGCTATAAAAGCTGAAAACATCATATGACTGCACGTTCATTTACAGGATTACAAACACACACACATGCTCACAGTATGAGGTCTTACCTCCCTCAAATGCCTGACTCTTGTCCCCCCCCCCCCCCCGTAGCGCAGGACTTGCAGAGCTGTCTCCTCGGCTGGGATTCTTTCTATCAAACCCTCTGTCTGCCTGACAGAAAAGATTCTGGCTCTCATAGTCTATTTTCAGTAAACTTGCAACTCAATCTCAGCAAGACAGAGGCAGCAACCCTCGGAGGGGTGGGCAGACTGGGAGGATGGGGGGTGGGGGGGCTTTCTTTCTCTATTGCCAATGGCAATGGAGACAAGGCAGGGGGATTAAAGTAGCTCAGGACCAGTTCTGGAAATAGAATACATGAGCTATCCCTTACAACACACACACACACGTACACACACATATGACGCTTCATAAGGAGGTATATCAGCTGTATGTACAATTATACCGGCCTGGGAAAGCCCAGCTACAATACTTTTCTTAGCACACAGTGTTAAAGACTAACAAGAAGCATTAGCCTTAAACATCATTAGAATATAGAAGCGGGACAATTAATTTCAAGGACTGAAATGTAGGACAGAAGATTTCCAGAGGAACAATGTACAGCATGAGTGCCTGGAGTGCTCCAGCTTAGGAATGCTTCATGTGCTGCAGGTGTTATGTAATGTGCCATGAAGGACATCTAACTGGTATGGTATGTGCTTGTGGGTGTCAAATTCGTCGCAGAACTGTTGCATTTGATTATATGTTCTGTGCTGAAATATTAAACATCATACTAAATGAGATAAATTACAATATCCTTACATACAGTCATGGGAAAAACTTCTGCGCTATTAGCATGCTAAGACACACAGTGGTGAATCATGAAGACAAGAGTTGTCCTTTGAGGCAACAGAGGACAAAAAGGAAAGAAGAGCCGAAACAGAAGAAGCCTCAACCTAAGATGGGCTTAGCTTGATTCAGAGTCAGAGCACCATAACAGCACTTCAAAAGGAGATATCAACTCCCAACGCACCACTCCTCGCGTGGGTCTTCACCTGTTTTATTATTCAAGGGCACCTTGGTTTATACAGAGGAACATATCATCACTGTTTTCTTTTAAAATGCGGTTATAGAACTCCTTTATAAGGTTTTCCATTATGCAGCAGGAGCAGCATATCCAGGAATAGAGCGTTCTACTTTACAATCCACTGTTACAGATCTCACTGCCTGCCACTGTATTACTGGCTGCAAGCTGCTTAACTTAAGTATGATTCATTTTTGTAGCTTTAATTTACTTTTGCCTCAAGGAGTGAAGCTTAAAAAAATGTCCAAAAATAGAATGTGAAGTGCCAGGAACTCAGTGGGCAGTGTTCAAATCCCCTGTTGAAAGAAAGGAGAGGCCTAAATGGCTACCTCAGGAGAGGTGAGGACAGGGATCAGGTCAAGATCTAACCTCAAGATAACCCTCAGTCCCCTTTCACCTCTGACACCTTGTGACGATCACTTCCTCCTAAAAGTAAACTTATCTGGACAGCTCCGCCAAGCACGGGAGGAGTGAGGAGGGACTTTCTTCTGCTTGCTGTGGTGTGTGTTTGTGTGTGAGAGCCTTATCCAGAAACTCATCAGCAGAGATAGTGGATCAGGTTTCACACAGGGAGGCCTGTTAATGGACCTGTGACTAGCCTGTATGCCTTCAAGGCATGATCGCAGTGAGATAAACCCCTCTCCCCTGGGACAATTTGAATATCAGACACCTGTTTGAATGCAAACAGCTCAGAAACAAGCACACAAAGATTTGAGCATCCATGTGACCAGAAGAATCATTTATCCCGCATCTCTTTGTGGATAAATCTGCAGCAATAACAAATAAAAAAGATCTTTGCAGAATCAGAATGCAGGAGAGATGCAATTTTAAGTCTGCACTTTATTTGCTTCCTGACTTAGACACCAACATCTTTGAAAATTGTATTTTTTGACAGCCTGAGTCATTTACTCCACTCCAGACAAAATATCCAAATTAGGGAGTGATGTTATTTAGCAACTTTTATGACAGCCAATAACTAGTTTTCCCACTGAGGAGTTGGCAACACTGCATCAAAACTCAAAAGCAGTGGTAGGCTGCTTTTGAGTTTTTCTCAAAACAACAAGCTTATGTTTTCTTGAACACTGTTTACCATTTCTGCTCAGTCTTATTACTTTTTGAGCTCAAATGTGATTGTTAGCGTAACAGAGTCGAGACAAAGCAAGCAGACGGAAAGAAACCCACAAAAACTATTCCTGGATATGCAATCAACATGGACACATCACAAATGGACTTTTTAAGAATCTCAATTTTTGTTACCAAAAACTCGGTTTTCATGTAAACGGAAGGTGCAAACACAGCAGAAAATCTCTTGTCTTGCAAATTATCTGCATTAGTAGGGACTAAGTGAGCATGTAATTATTTATCAGCCATTAACAAAATCTTTCTGTGGTTACATAAAAATTCCTTTAAAGCAATCCTTCCTGTAAAACGGCTTCATGATTCTTGTCTCTCTCCGAGTGGTTTAGTAGTAGCAGACATTATTCCAGACAGCTCGGAGGTTTACAACACTCACCCCATGCTGTGCCACAACAGAGAAAACGAAGCTCTGCTGGCTCAGTTTGTGTGTGTGTCTCACATATGTGTGTGTGTGTGTGAGTCAGTGTGAACTTCTCTTGCTGGGGAGAAAAGAGGGTATTTTACTAAGACTGTCAGTGGCATAAAAGTGCTGGACCTTATGGGGCAAAGTGGGAATATGAAGTGACTTTCAGCTGTTGCATCACCTCAACGTGGCAGTATCTGAGCATGTGTTTTCTTTGCTGTTTTTAGCATTTGTGAAAGTACACACAGAGCTCGGGTGCATTTCAAGCATGCATTTATATATTTTTATTGCATGTGCATTCCTGCGTGTGATTTTATGTGTGCAAGCAGACGTGATGGTAACACATACTTCTCCATGAATGCATATGACTGTTCTTTCAGCCTTCTGTGAATGATGATAAGCATATGATATTCTTTTATAGAGAACCGATCCACTCATATGAGTATAGGTCACACTTGCCGATTACAGACAAACTCCTAAAAGTGAAACTGTCTTGACTGTGACAATTTTCTTCTAGCATAAATAAGAGTTCCTGAAATTAGACAAATATGTAGGCGTCATCTTTTGCTGCTAAAAGAGCTTTTCCACAGACAGGAGCTCAGGCCCTTTGCATTCATCCATGCCATACATGGTATGGGGTCTCTGTGGATTGTACATGTAGGTGCCACCACAACCCAGGACGCTCCTACTGCTATTTTTAAGTAATTTTGATGCTGACTCACATTAGACCAGGCTGCAGGTGTCAGCCTAACATTTGGTTCTAGAATGGGGAGCTCATGGAAAGCTCAATAACTGCAAGATGCAAAAAAGCCCACATCATCACTCCTCCTCCACTGTACTTTTTTGAGGGTTAATGTGCAGCATATGTTGTGTTTTTTTTTTATCCCTAAACATAGTGCCCTGTATTGTGACAAAACATCTCTACATTGATCTAATCAGTCCAAACATCATCATCGTTCTAGAAGTCTTGTGGTTTAGCAAGGTGCAACTTGATCCAAGTCATGCTGCCATATTATTTTAAGACAGAAGAAGCTATCTCCTTCAACCCTTCCAAACAAGCTATAATTTCTTAGTTTTTTTAAATTGGCCAGTAGTGTCTAAGGTGGAGTTCTCTGTGTGTTTCCTTTCTTGTAATTTCTCTGAACACTGTCTGATTTTGGGGTGAATCAGCTGGGACATCTGTCCTGTGAAAATTAGCAGCTGTCTTAAACATTTCCACTTATCATTTTAATATGACAGATAAATTGTTTATAAATGGCCTTGTAACCCTTCCCAGATTGATGTGAGGCAGATTTTGCTTCTCTAACATGGTTACAGATGTCTTTCCTCCTTGACACAGATTCAATAAAAGTGGTTATCTTGCTGATGATCAATTATTAAACTCCTTGAATTAACATCACCTGACTATAAGGCCAATGGAAGGACAGCGGGTGTACTTAGTTGTTTATATAACTACACTGACTATGACGAAAACTTGTTTTCCATTACTGTATATAAAATTGAAAAAACTATTCAACAATGTTTGCTATCTCTGAAATAATGCATGCATACATAAACTTTTTAATGTATTCTGTCCAATTGTGCAAGAACTGCATTCAAATGATCCCTAAGGTGTTTTCCTAAATGTTGGTTTGCCTCCATTTGCCAACATTTCCCATCCATCTGGCTTTGTGTGTGGAGAAAACAGTTCATAAGTTCAAATATAAAGTCAGACTCTGTGGGACTTTCTCTACGTGTTGTCATTTATTATGAAACTCTATTAAGGACATGAATGTTATCTTTGATCAAACACTTGAGAACATGTAACTTTTTTTTTTTTTTGGATCTAGAAGTATTTTCAGTATAAAGATGAGATCCAATCCAGGGATACATTTTCCGTATGTATGTAATCATCTGGTGATAAATCATATCGTTCTAAGTGTGTTCTGGTGTGTTACATGAGAATGAACAGAGGGCAATTTCTTTTGTCAAACTAAACATAATCCAGTAATAATTCAAGGGGTATTTTTGTGTCAAACCATGACGGCGTTTAGGATTCCTTTGATTAATTCCTTCCTGTCTGTCCCTGAGTAGATAATGGGGTGGGTAAATCCCCATGCAAGTGATCCACCTTTTAAAAGACTTGTTTACTTGAGTATTAGAGTGTCACATAGCTGATATGTTCAACATTCTTTAATGACTGTTTGTACCTTGAAACTAAGAAGCCAACATGTATTTCTGATTTTTAGCTCCTTAAACAAGCATGAAATAGGATAAAACCAAACTGACAGAGCAGCAGTCACAGAGTCTGGTCTTTGCTGTGTGTTTACTGAGGTGCAGACAAGTTAACTGTCTTTCAAAGAATTAATTAACACAAGTTGCAAAATCCAGTGCTGTGGGGGCTTTGGTACCTTTTTTAAAAGGACAGAGGTCCAGGATTAAAACACCCACTGTCAATTCAGCAGTGTTTTGCTGAGTCCAGGAGACAGTCACTGACACCCGTCACAAGGAGAGCAAACCACAAAAGGTCACTGCTAAAGAAGTAGCCGTTTACAGGGTGTTATGTTGAAGTATATTAATGGAAAGGCGAGGGAAAGGAAAAAGTGTCATAGACAAAGGTGAAACCATAGCATATTCAACCACTACATCCAGAGATGGGCTTAAACTATTGCAGAACTTGTGTTGAGTCACTCTTACGCCATGATCAAGGTTCCAGAGTCTGGAAGAAGAGTTGAGAAGCACAGATTTCAAGTTGCTTGAGGAGCAGTGTAAATTTTCAACATTCGGTGATGATTTGGGTAGCCATGTCATTTGCTGGTGGTAGTGCACTGTGTTTGATCATGACCTGGGTCAGAACAGCTGTCTACCAGGACATTTTAGAGCACCTTATGCTTCTGTCTGTTGGCAAGCTTTATGTAGATGCTAATTTCACTTTTCAGGAGAACTTGTTACCTGCTCATACCACCAACAGTACCAACACCTGTTTTTCTGACCACAGTATCATTATGGTTTACTGGTCACCACAGAAAATCTACAGGATATTGCCAAAAAGATGATTAGACATCTGATCCAGCAATGATGGAAACCACTATTAAAGCAGCCTATACTTCCTTAACACCTCAGCAGAACCACAAGCTAATTGCCTCCACACCTTATCACACTAATGCAGTAAGCCAAGCAAAAAGAAACCAGACCCAACATGAAGTGCATTCACTGTGCTGTGCATGTGCAGCTTTTCTACTAAACTTTTTATTTCCACTAAACTTTCCACTTTTATGCATCCATACAGCTCTCTGAACAGCCAGCTCTTTTGACAATTACTTTTTGTGGTTTACCCTCCTTGTGGATGGTGTCAGTGACAACAAAATAGCCATCTTCTCTACCATTTTGCAAGAAATAACATGATATTGATCGATTGAAAATAATGTTTCTAAGATATTGAAATTGACCAATACATTTCAAGGAAGCACAGTTGAGTTTGTGTTTCACATCTGTGTCGTTTTTTTTCTAAGATTTTGATTCTCGTGTGTGCATATTTATGAGTTAGAAATGCTTTGGGGAGGATGTTTATGCTGGATACCAAATTAATTGGCAAAATGAAGCCATCTGATGCTTAACAAAAATGTAAACTGTTTCTAGTTAATATTTGCCTCTTCTCTCCCATTATTTCATGCCTTTGTCAGTTTTTCTTGCTTAAGTTCATCACAAAGCACATATAATAACAGAGATAAACAAGACAATTAAATGAAAAAAAAAAAAAAGAAAAATAATCCACTTACTAACTACACTTTCACAGGTGGGAGAGAAAGAGTCCTACAGTAAGTATTATACTTCATAGACATGCCATGGTTTACATGTCAGCCCACAGACAGTATTACATTGCAGTAAGATCACACCATTAGATGCAATTAGACCCAAAAGGGATTATTCCAAGCTCTAAAATAAATGTGTTCCCCTAAGGCACTTAAACCGCAATGTTATCCGCCTGCATTCGTAGAACATTGAAATGTAAGCCTAATGTCACTATTTTTTTTTTGCCCTGTATATATGCATATATTGGCATCTACTATGAGATTCCTACACAAGTCAGATCACAAGTCCTAGTGTTTTAATATTAACATCCTAGAAAACCTGGCTTCAGAATAGTCTCAATTCCCTAACTTACAATTCTTTTCTCACACTGTAGCTGACTTAATGACAATTCCCACATTTATTCCTTTAAGTTGTATGTTGGACTCTATACCAGCTCAGGTTTTAAAAAAATATTTTAGCAAACTTCTTAATCATATTAACGTCTCTGACCAATCCCTAACCTTCCCTTTTTGTCTAAAATACCTAAAGAGCATTTCTAAAACAAAATTTAACCTGGGTGCAGTTTCATTGCAGCTTCAAAGTACGTCACACTACTAAAACAGTTTTGGTTAAAAAAGATCTCAATGTTGGTTTTGACACAAAATATTGTCACAGACTTAAGTACATAGTCAAGATGAAATAATAATGCATTTTAAGCCATATCTATGTGACAGATTGCAGTTTGTAAATGTAAATGATGGATCGTTATCTGTTAATGGAGTGAAATGTGGTGTTCCTCAGGGTTTAGCTCTAGCTCCAGTTCTGTATTTTTTTTAAACATTTTTTAACATCCTTCATTTGGCAGTATCATAGGAAAATATGAGATCCACTGCTATGACAATGACAGCATTAAATGAAACCTATTGAGGGTAAAGAACACATCATTTACAGGTGTTTTAAAGACAAACAATGTTTTTTTTTGTTTTTTTTTTATCATTCTTCGGATAGCTTCTTCCAGTAGCAAAATCCACCATCTCAAAATGAATGATGAATCAATCATCCCAAACTTGTTTCTTGCATATATAACAGTGGGTTCTCTCTCTCAAACGGCCTCCAGAGTATGCAGAAGTCAATCCAGCAAATAACCTATGGGATATGGTGGAATGTGAGATTTGCATCATAGACGTACAGCCAGAAAATCTGAAGCAACTGTAAGATGTTATTACCTGAATATGGAACAAAATCACTGAGGAATGTTTGAAAAACTTAAGAATTAGGGCTGTTCTGAAGGTGAAAGGGCATCCAACCCTAGAAACATGTATCTATAAAGGTGGTCATTAAGAATACATTTCAGGTTTTATTTTAATATTGTTGGCTTCATGCTTTCTACGTCTACCCATTATATTTGAATCCTTATTTATTTGTTGCGTAAAGCAAGTAGGATTATATTTATGTTTGAAAAAGGCAATTTAAAAAAAAGCTGTCAGGTTATATTCCCAAATCAGAGCGTATATTTTGTCTAAACAAATAATTAAACACCAAATAAAACCACTGGCAATGTGGTCTGTTTTTTTCCCCCCAAAATAAATGTGTGTTTTGAGTCAGGGCTTTTACTCTCTGTACATTCATACCACTTCAAATTCTTTACAAAAACAATTCCTTCAGACTAAAAGCCCTCTATGGCAGGAACTTGAATGTGGTCCCAACAATGGCTGGAACAATTATAATATAGAACAGATGTAGCAGAGTCTACTTGCAGTACTCAAAATAAGGGTTTGCATCTAAGAGGGGCAAAGCTAAAGCCCTACACAATTACTTAAGAGCTGTGTGCTAAGTGCAACTAAATTGAACTATTACATTAGCTGCAGAAAGGAGTAATACGGAAAAAATAATATTTTGGTGAGATTTTCTTTGCTACCTGCAAAGAGCTTTTACAAAAACAAATATTTTCCAATATAAGGTTAATTGACTCTTAATGGTTACCCAAGGAGCCTAGACACAGTCCCATTATGTTACAGCGCGACCATGACATCATGCAGAGTGACCGCAATAGCCATCAAAGCCTGAAGTAGTGGAATGGACTTCATGACTCCTATGCAGGAAGGGACTGAGCTCCACTGGTTTCATTCTTTTGAATATTTTCTGTTTTTGTCTCCTAGCGACTCACGTCTGAACATGTCGCCTTGGGAGCTGGAACATGACATCATTGCTGCCGTTCATTTATAACTTATTAAGTGCGTATTCCGTTTTCTTGTAAAACATTTACACCTTTTTTTCTGCATCAGTGCTTATTCTGCATCCAAATCCAGAAACAGTCACACTTTGTGTGTATTTTTTTTTAAGGCAAACTGGGAAACTGAGAAACAACAGTGGCCCGTTGTTGGTTTAGGATCCTCGGGGAGATTTCAGAACCCAAGCGCAGAAGCCAAAGGGGTACTGGTTTAAGCCGCAAAATGGAAAGTTGGGCCCTGCAGTGGTCTGATAATAAAGGAACCTTTTTTCCGCAAAAGACAACAGCCAGACAACTCTTGCTATTGTAAGAGGAAGTGTGAAATGTGTTCCAACCCTCATACATAATCCCTTCCAGCTGCATAAAAAAAGTTGTGGCGTCTCTGATAGAGAAGGATGGTCTGTACTGTCGGTTTGTTGAACCCTAAGGACTAAACTGCTAAAGAGACAGATCAGAATGAGCCCTGTTGTGGCTAGCAAAGCCCAAAAACCACATGCTAAGGATTGTATCCTGCAGATCTCCTCTTCCTATACCTCCACAAACAAAAGACAAACGCTCTTCTAAAAGCAAAACCACAGGCCCTGCATTCTGAGTGACAGTCAAACTCAATCAATGTGTGGCCTCTTTGCAAAAATATGTAGTTTCCTTTCTGATCTCATGCACTAAACCAAGGAGGGAGCCAGAACCAGTCATAAACCATGAGAAACTTACAAAGTTCTTCCTGAAAAGTTAAAAAGGACAGCTCAGGACAGAAGAGAAGTACGACTGTTTTAGATGTAAGAACTGACTGGTGAAAAAGTCTTTAGATGTGGTTTGGTTTTTGAAACATGCAAAACTACTGAAAGAACAGAACATTTAGTCATGCTGTCCCCTGCTTTCATCAAGCAGTCTGGTGGATATTTGATGTTATGCCTCACTTATTTTTATTATTACCATATTTAGGGGAAAATAATACAGGTTCCAGTCAGACACTGAGTGTTGTACTGTGATTTTAACTCTATTACATGTTTTTGTACTTAGAAAAAACACTTGATTGTAGTTCATGCTAAGCAGAGTCTTCTTGAGGGCAGCAAGGAGTAAAGGAGGGACACTGCACAGTGCAATATATGTCTGGTAAATCATCAAAATTAAAGTATATGCCTGTAAAATGTGTGTGGTTAGCAAAGGCAGGGCAGTTAAATACAGTAGGGGCTGAGCTGAGCAGTGACCTCGTTCCAGTTAAGTGCTCTTGAGAAAGGCTAGTCAGCCAAGTGTTAAGAGCAAGCGGCATACGCCGTCTGACTCAAATCACGTCTCATCAGAGGTGCCGCGCCTCACGACCACAAGGCAACACCACCAATTTTAACCTCTGAGCCACGCTCGCCCATCCAACTGCTGATCTCCACCCTCACGGATTAACAGTCAAAAGCTTGCAGAGTCTCAGCTAAACAAACAGTGGCAGTTAAATGCTCTAATGAGCACATGTAAAATACGGGGGTCACGGATCAAAAAAAAGTATCTGCTGTGATACTTTTAGAAGAACAACGGATGTAGCTGAAGGATAATTTCAGTATTATTGTTTTTCAGTCATGCTTATTCAAGGAAAACTGCCAATGAAGCACTGACTGGCTAATTGGCGTAAACTGTAATTATATGTATTCATGACAGCTGAAGGAAACAACACCGGTTATCTCTTAATCATGACACCAGATAGTGGGTGGGATATGTAAGACAGAGAGTGAACATTTTTTCCTAAAAGTTGATGTGTCAAAAGCAGGGAAAAGTGTAAGGATTTGAGTGGATTTGGCAAGGACCAAATTGTGTCCTGTGGAGTCTTCCATTTCTGTAGTAGTCAGTATCTATAAAAAGTGGTCTATTGAAGGAACAATGATGAGCCATATAAGTTCTAATTCCTGAAGCGGTTATTGCTGCTTTTCATAGCAATGTGTCATAACAGTGCACAGTGTCTGTTGGCCAACTTGGTCAGGCAGTCAGTTCTAGGGTGGCTCCTGGTCATTGCAGCGAAATGTACAAAGGTCCTGTTTCCTATGTTGAAAATTGGGGGAAAAAAACTCATCATTCATCCTAACAATCCATGTAAGTCTTATTTGTTTGCTTTATTCCATCTCACAGAAGAGACAGCATGAAGTTTATTCAGTCAGTCCAACATAGGCAAGCTCTCAGCTCTTCCAACCCGTATATTTCTTCAGGCAGGTGAAACAAACAGGTGAGTGAAGGTATACAGGATGACAAAATATACAACCAAGACACTCCTCCCCAAAGAGCCACTCAAGTGCATATCGTTCTATATAGACACATTTAACCTTAAAAAGTGGTTTACAAAATGTATTTTAAATGTTAACCAAGTAATTTCATAATTTTTTAAAGTTAAAGAAATACTGTGGACCCTTGCCTATTCACAGATTTTTTTCATAGTGAATATCTAATATATTCAAATGAAAATGCAGCTTAGGAAGCTGAAATACTCAGGCACCATGGTGCTGGACACACTACAGGCAGTCAGTCCAGAGGTGCCATTCATTTTCCTTGGCACTGACTGGCTGTACTCCCAAGAATGGAACTGAGAAAGATATTAATTTGCGCGGTAGTGCTTAGACGGTTTCCACTATGCGTATTAATGCATATTATGGTTTTTGGTGTTTTAACTACTCAAATATGCAGTTATAAGGATTCTTAGAGGGAGCCTCAACTATTTGTAAATCTTAGCTAATCGCAAACGACAGTGATCCCTAGCCCCCACAACTACTGGGGTCTAATGTTCATACATTTTGCATTGTAACCTTAAGCAAACGTCATTAGGAGGCCTTAATCTGTTCCCTGAAAGTTTTAGATTGGATGATTCACATTTTCTTTTGAGTAACACTAGAGGAACATCAGATACCCCTCAGTCAGGGATTCAAATGAGACAGATAAACCTAAATTCACCCCTTTCCTACACACTTTTAACCTGCATTCCTAAAGTATGCCACTACAGGACATAAAGAGCAGCCCAAGCAAAAGTTCTGGGGATAAATAGAAAAGAGGAATCAGACTGAAGAGGATGGGGAAAAGGATGGGAGCTTTCGAGCAATGAAAAATATCATCCGTTTTCACAAAGTGGCCCTAATCTCTTCTTAACTCTATTACATGTGGGACGCTTTTCTTATGAAGGTGCAGATGAGCTTAACAACAGAAAGAGAGGGAGGGAGCCCATCCCCAAATAGCAGCGCATTGTCTGGATCCTTTAACTCTGTTATCAATAAACACAAAAAAGGTCTGGCGAATGCATTTTGTGGGGAGAAACAATTTTAATTTCACATATGGGTCCAGACTGAAACTGGGCCACTGGAAGCTTTGATGTCTTAATTGTGCATATGTGTGTGTGTGTGTGTGTGTGTGTGTGTGTGTGTGTGTGTGTGTGTGTGTGTGTGTGTGTGTTGCCAATGAGGCTTTTTGATGGAACACAAGAGACAGAGCAAGAAAAAAAAGAGAAAATTGAGATGATGTGACAAAAAACAAGAAAGGCAAACAGTGGAAAAGCCCATTTGAAGAGGAAAGACCAAGAAAAAGATAGAGAAAAAATGAGAACCAGTGGGAGAAAGTAACAAGGATGCTTCAGTAATAAAAGCACGAAGCTGAAACTGGTGTTTTGAATAGGCCTTGATTGACTGTGCCACGGGGTCAAAGCGGGGACTCTGTGGAAAACTGTATAATGGTGCATGCGTCTGAGTGTGCAAGTCTTAAGGGCCTCTGATTTGCACTTATGTGATGTTTGAGTGCAGTTTGTAAGACATGAAACACAGCTGGTTTGTCTTGGTTTACAGGGCATCTGTATTGGCCTGTGATTTAGGAAAACCACAGTGGTGGCTGCTAAACATTGATCTTTCTGGTTTCGCAAGGTGTAATTAAACCCTTAGCTAGCTACAGACAAGCATTTTAAGGAAACATGCTTATTTGATGGCTTGCTGAACGTTAACCCCTAAAGGCTGTTAGTATTTTTTCCCTAATTTTAACTGCTTACACGTTTTTCTTATAAAACTCAGAAAATGTATAATTTGGAACAGAAGCTGTGAAATTAAAATAGATTTTTTGCAATTTTGTACATTTCCTCTGTAAAAACCATCTTAGAACAGGTTTTTTGGTGTTTTGAATGAGCTTATCTAAATCTTAGTTTTAGGAGACTTTTACAATATTTGAAGAATATATAGAGGAATATATCACTATTAATAATAACAGTATTATGAGCAGCGTTACAGATGCTTAAATTGGGTTTCTTAAGGCCTTTTCTGCTCTTCGAGAGAACCAGTTCAATGTCTAGTAATATCATAACTTATGAAATTAGTCAACAAGTCATTTGTGTTTGGTTACAGCCATACAATGAGGAGGATGATGATGTGATCGGCTGTGATGATGAGAATTATCCATACGTGCGGTTTCATTTTAAGAGTATAAAGTTGATCCGTGTCCCAAAAGGCTCTTTCTATTGCGTACATTGTAAGTGTAAGCACCAGAAATGTAAAAAAAAAAAAGCATTAATAACAAGATCAAGGCCTAAGTCTCAATAAGAATGTGCCATCTACTGCCCCCTTCTCTACTACCTGTTATGTGTGATGCAAGTACTGTTTATTAATGTTGTGTGATTGTAAATATAGTCACATAAGCAGTAATCACGAGCTGAAGTACAGCAGCAAGTCTGAAAGTAATTTAGATTCTTTTTAGTTCAAGCGCAGGTATTGCAGCAAGAAGAAATGTATATATGTACATTTGCACATCTACATTTTATAGTTCCATTTCATACTTTGTGCAAATGGATCTATCACAAGTCTGAAGGTTTGTCTACAAAGTACATTTTTACAGCAAACTTTATTCCATTTGTGAAAACATAGAAAAGGGAATTTTCAAGAAATTTTGACATTTTCACTGAGAGAGTTGTGAAAGACACAACTTTTTAACTGGAATGACTGCACCGGATTCTTCCACACTTTTCTTTCTCTTCCTTCCTCTTTTTTTGGCATATTTTGACACCTGTATGCAATGTTTAAAAAAATAAATGGAATAAATCCCCTCTTAAAGTAATGGTTTCACATTGGGAAGTTTCCACACACTAATCGCTCTGATATTTTTTCAATTACAACCATGGAGATTGATTGCACCATTCTATCTTCACTGGGCCATAACCTGCCCTCTTTCCACGATTTATCACAACTGAGATGTGAATATGTATTCTTCCAAGGGTTAAAAGTTAATAAAAGCTAAAAGTGTTGAAACTTTTGCATATACGGTTGCCTTTGCTTGACTGGACCTGAACCACAAAGAGTCAACGTTCCCAAAATGTCTCAGTCACACTTATGTCATACTCAAATTTAAAGACAACCAATGATTTTGCAAAGGAAAAGGAGGGTTTACAGAAGAAAATAACTAAATGAGCTGTTTTTGATTAGGTGGTTTTGGGTCACTAGTGTGGTCACCATCAGAGACTCCAGAAACACTAAATAAAAACGTTTCATAAACAGACTGGCTAAAATGAAAAAGTAATCCTTCAGCATTTTCATAACCAAGCCTCATCCAATGAAATTGTTCTGGTTCAAAACTTTTCCAAAATAGATTCGGTTTTGTTTTAGTTTCCACAAAGTACTGTCCAGAATAAAGATCTATTATGTCAAAAGCTTGGCGTGGGGTTATATATCATGAAGAAAAGCTCTTTCCTTACAGTATTTATGCCGGTTGGGGCATTTCTCGAAGGTCTAACTTCTTTATATGAAGAGAAATTGAAATGAGTCATAATACAAACAACATTAATTAGTGTTTAGTGTAACGAAGGCAAATACAATTAGAGAGTCATGTTTTCCATTAAGTGTAAATGAGACACTTCTTCTGGGGATGCACAGCCTTCATAAATCATGCACCGGCTATTTTATATATATATATATATATATATATATATATATATATATATATATATATATATATATATATATATATATATATATATATATATATATATATATATAGAGAGAGAGAGAGAGAGAGAGAGAGAGAGATAAATAATTAAGTTGGTTCCATCATTCTCATCAGCATCTGGAGTACTGTTGCCTGTGTCAGGTGTCTGCCTAACATGCATAATACGTTGAGGCACGCAAAGTGTAAATTCATGACACAGCCAAAATGATTGCAATAGTAGTCAAAATCTATCCCAACAATGAGCAAAATGCTGTAAAATTCCTCTGTCACTGAACTAAAACAACTAATCTTAAACATTATTGGTCTGATTTGTTTCTTTCTCAACAGGATGCCAAAATTGTGCCATATTCAAGCCAAATAAAGATGAAGCAGGTGTGGATAAATAGGGTAACATTTGTTCAAACCAAAGCTATGCCATCAGTTTCAAGGTTATACTGTCTCCTAGGTCAGATAAGAAGTCGATGTCACATTTACATACAAACATCTTAAACTATTAAGTACTTTAATTACATAAGGTATTCGTAATTCTTTAACTAACTGATGTTTTACCACAACAAAACCAAACCCGATATTTATGTGATAAACAGCACAAAATAGAGATGGACTGTGAAGTGGAAGTCAGTGTGTTGTAGAACTACCTTTCATTGCAGTTACAGCTGCAAGTCTTATGGGATATGTTTCAACCAGCTCCATCAGATCAGATTCAGAGTGTCTATGAACATCAATTTTCAACTCTTATCACAGATTATCAATTGGATTTAGTTATGGACTGTGACTGGATATGCTTTAATTTAAACCACTCCATTGTAGCTCTGGTCATTGCCCTGCTGAATAGGAGAGCTTCTGCTGAAGTCGCAAGTTCAATGTAGGTTGTAATAGGTTTCCTTCTGGGATTGAAGAGGTCTTTTATGTTCTTTCTGAAGAAAATGCAAGTGACAAATGTGTCACTTATTTTTGTGCTTTCAATGTAAAAGACGTCAAAATATGGTTGAATCCAATATAGAGTATAGGGGATGGACTATGAGGGTGATTTTCAGCATTTGATTTTGTTTTGATGCATCCATTTAAAACGGGCTAAAAACATATGCACACTCAACTTTTCATAGTTTTATATGTGAAAAATGTTGATAACCTTAATATTGTTTTCCTTTCACTTCACAGTCATGCCCTACTTTCTGTTAGTGTATCACATTGCATGTATAACAAAATCCACACTGAATTACACTGAAATTTGGGGTTACAATGTGATAAAATATGAGAAAGTTCAAAGTGTGTATATATATATATATATATATATAAATGCGCAGTTCTCGGCACAGCCAAGATACTACGCAGAACCCTCAAGCTCCCAGGCCTCTGGTAGAGGACCCGAGCTCAGAGGTTGAGAAAGACCACCCGTGGAGGGTGAGAAGGGAATTATTATATATATATATATATATATATATATATATATATATATATATATATATATATATATATATATATATATATATATATATGCAAGACACAATTTATTTATTTCTGCTTGAAGCCTTACCTGAGGGCTGATGCTGGGGCCGTAGCCCATGCCAGGTGAGTTCATGGAGTGTGGCCCCATGGGTGAGCTAATGACTGAGAAGGGTGAGGTGAGGCCATTCATTGGTGAACTCAGGGTGCTGATGGGAGAATGGAGAGAGCCAGAGGGTCCCATGGAGGTGGGACTCAGCAAAGAAGGGTGCATTCCACGATGGGAAGTAGGCGAGCCTAAGGGCGAGGAGGTCACCTGTCCTGATGAATCTGGTTGGGAAAAAAGGATATCATTACGAAAAATGACAGAATCAACACCATTCATAAGCCCTGAAGCTCCATAAATGCAGATTTTCCTATAAAGCCTTAATGATCTGTTTTCATGAGCACCCTCAGAAGATAATTACAGGTTTTCTTGACCAGAGCCGTTGGCACCACAGGTCTAGCACATCTGCTAAAGTGTGAAAGCAGGTGTCAAATCTGGGCACTGTCCAGGAAAAAAACAGACAATTTAGCAAAAACACCTCAAACTGTTTCAACAGGATTAGATCAGAGAGGAAAAAAAGAGCTTGGGCTAACACGGGTGCCAAATGGGAATTGGCAATGTCTACACAGTCGCTCTGCTGCTCTCTCTGGTTCTGTCCCTCAAACTTCAAAAGTGCTTCCCTCAGGAATGCAGTAGGTCAGCATGCAGAATAAATCTACTGTATAATGCATGTGGCCGATGAGTGGGGTAGTAAACCTGAGAGAACGGGAAAAACATGACCTTGTAGCACAGCCCAGGAGAAAACCTGCAGCAGGGTTATAGTCATAGACGGCAATAAAGCTAAGGTCTTGTATGCAAGAGCTCATCTGACTTCAAAAATTTGTCTTTACCTTGACTTAGGCTTTCTGTTACTTAGCTGTCAACATAGAGGTCTAAGACAGACAGGAACGTGAGCAAAGACATAGTGATATTGAGACTTTTGGAACAGGGTTTGAACATATATTGATAAAAACATTTTCCTCTTTTGCCTCATCTTTCAGTGCTGCTGTTTCCCCATCCATAATCTCTGTTACACACACACACTATATATATATATATATATATATATATATATATATATATATATATATATATATATATATATATATATATATATATATCAAAGTTGTTGCACTTTTATGATTTGAGGTGTAATAACAACAACCAAATTGTTTTCAGATTTCCAGTGACACTGAGAAAGCTCTCAAATCTGGCTCTAAAAATAGCTGTTCTCATGTGAAAGATTTTATTCTGCAAAGATGATGAAATAAGAAAAAAACACAGTCATTTAAATGGTGCTACTTTTAATTCACATACTATTACATATCTGTCTTTTGTTACACATTTGACACTAGCATACACAACTTGATCCCTAAATGAGCAAAGCTGCCGTATCCCGCACACGTGCACCGCTACAAGAGGATCAACACATCTATTCCTCCAATATGGCACCAAAAATAACAATGTTTAATCTGGTGGTACACTATTCTGTCTGCACTGAAAAGGATACACTTACATTCAGCTTAAGGCATTTAGAATACCTTAAGTTGAATGTGACACTGATGACATGACCTATTTTCTGATTAATTTGCTTCATGATTATCTGGACACTTATCAATTTTTTTCCCCCCAAATGGTCAGTAAAATCTCGCATCAACATATATATCACCATAAAAGTGACATATCCCATCCAGATGCAGCAGAAAACTGAATTCCACATCCATGAACCAATATTCATGCACTATTCAGAAAAGGAATGCATTAAAATTGACACACATACTTCAAAAGTTACAAGACATGAGGTTCCACAAATTCCTCATGTTCAGAGCTACATAACATGCTTTTTCAATACACCAGCAGATATGGCAAGATAGGAAACAGCTACTCACAAGAAAAATCTAAATAATCTAAAACTGATAGCAGGAGATTTATACCAGCTATTAAATATAACTGGTCAAGAAAACTGTTGCATCTGTATCATAAACATATGGGTAGCATTTCTATCATACTCACATGTGTAATAATTTAGTAGCTTCTCCAGCTCCACTCACCAGAACAAAAGAAAAACAGGGGATCTATTCCACATCTCCTGCCTGCTCCATATGTACTATATGTATGCATACATAGACACAATCACACAATCAATGGAAGAGAAGAAAAAAAAACATTCTTTTTCACAAAGGGCTAATATCAGCGCTGCACATTCACAAAGTAGTTCAGTGTCTAATCTCCAGGCTGATTCACTGTGAACTTCTATCTATCTGATTACTTTCTCGACTGTTTCTAGAATGCACCCACCCATATAATTCCTGAAAAAAATAAATTTAATAAATAAAAAAAGGCTCTCCCTGAACTAGCAATTCCCACAGCTGTTCCTCCAATTGGGTTTTAATTCAGGCAGATAAAGCGAGCTGTGGTATTAGGGTTGCCAATCCACCATTGTATGGCTCTGCAGGATATTGTGTGCGCGCGCGTGTGTGTGTGTGTGTGTGTGTGTGTGTGTGTGTGTGTGTGTGTGTGTGTGTGAGCTGGGGAGTGGGAGGGCTTAACTGACAACAAGGCTCCACCTGAAGGGGAATGACAGAGACGAGCTGGGAGGTAAAGCTGGCTGCTTATGTCTCTTTTTCTTCCATTCATCCTTGATGTCTTTCTTTTCTTTCGTTTCATTGATTAAAGGAGAACTTTTCTTCTGTCAGACATTTTTGTTATGGGTGACGTTATGTTGCAGTGTGGTGCAACTGGATGTGGACTATCTTGTTTGATAAAACCTCCCAGTTCAGAAAGCTTTCTCAAAGCAAAATGTGCTTGCCTGTGCTTGTGTGTGTGTGTGTGTGTGTGTGTGTGTGTGTGTGTGTGTGTGTGTGTGTGTGTGAATGCCTTTGTCTTGTTAGAGATGGGTAAACAGTGTCGGATTACAGCTAGATATAAAAGACTCTGTCCTAATCCTTGAAAAACTACATGTTTTTTCATTTCCAAATTCCCCACTTTTTCAGAATGAAATATCCAGAGTTGTCAGCATTTTTAGTCAACAAAATACAAAAGTTCACTCTGGATTTAATGGCAGATATTTTTACAAAGGGCAGGTTTTAAATATAGAACATACATTCACAGAGACAGGATGGATGGATGGAATAATGGTGAAAAAATATAAATGTGTGGCTTGTAAGACAGATGAACAAATAAATAAATGGATGGATAAATGGACAGATGGATGGGAAAATGGCTGGGTGGATGGAAAAACTGATGAACGGATGGATGGATCAAATTTCAGAGATTTCCAGACTGCAAAGAGACCCTGAAATACATGACAATGAGGAAAAGAAAAGGAATACACAAGGAACATAAAGAAATCAAGAATTTATACAGGAGTAGAAAATTTGAGAAATTACAAACCACTTGTCCCTGCATTTCTATCACAGCCTGCCAAGCTTACGACAGTCTCGAGAACTCAAAATCTCTGACAGCTGTTTGCTTAATTTTGCAAGCAGCATAAAATAAACAGGCTTTCAAAGATTAGATAAGTTTGTCTGAAGCAAATTACTGTGCAAAGGCAGGGCAGATAAGACTGTGGAGTGTAGTAAAAGCATCTATACATATAAAAGACATCTGCCCAGGTCCAACAATTGTCACCACAGGAAAAAGCTGACTCAGGGTTAAATAGGAGCAGAAAAAGTCTTTGTTGCCTCTAGCCCTTGCCTGTCAATTGCTCCAAATCGCTGGGCACATTAAAGCAAAAGTGACAGCTACAAATAAGCAAATTAGGGCCCAATCTTCCTGGCAGGCACAGACAAGAGCTCCCGTACTTATCAGCTCTCTATTTCATTCAAGCATCTCCAGTTTCTAAACAATAGCTCCTTCTCTCTTGCCTTCCTTGCTCTTTTGTTCTGTTTTTTGGATGTGATTACATGGAGGAAAACTGCCAATTCAAGCGTTGGTTCTCACAGGCTTATGTGTTTAGAATGTGATGAATGGATAATGCAGATGAGAGCAGATAGTGAGATGAAAAAGAGACAGCCTTCGACGTACAAACATAAGCGTGTAGCGTGTTGTTTCTTCCTACGTCGGAAACAACCTGTTTACATTCTTCAGCTAGAGTAACACTGATGTGATAATGATTAATGACAGCTTTCCAGAAAAATGACACTTGTACAAAGCTGTTCAGGTTTAGACTGAGAAGGAAAGGGATGTCATGAGATGGCATGAGTTTTTTGTAGAAAGAAAGGCTTTGCAACAGGTCTAATATAAATTCTCCTTTCTGGAAATATTTTCAGCTGAAAAACTTTGTCTAAACTTAGGCAATACCTTCGATATGTTGGCAGCGGATGGTGTAAATCTCTTTTTGTTGTAAAATGTAGACAGCGTGTGCTAAACAAACTAGCCTTTGTGGCTGTATTTGTGCTTAACAGTGGACCCCTGGTATTTGTGGAGGTTTGGAAACACAGCTCCCCGCAAATAGCTAAAATCCACAAATATTTCAGAACCCCTCAAAAAGACTTATAACAGCCTATTTTAATAGTTTGAACACCAAATATACCTTAAAATACATTAATGCTCACAGTGGAAACCATCTTAGTACTACCGCAGAAGCTAACATCTACACTCTTCTTCATCTCCCCTCTTGAGGGTATAGCTAATCAACGTCAAGGTAAATGAATCGCACTCCTAGATTGGCTGCTTTGCAAATACCAGCCAATAGCATGTCAGCTAGCATCATGCTTAACTATTTCAGCTTCGCAAGCTGCATTTACTTTTGATTAGATATGTAGGCTAAACAGCAATCATGTGGAACAAGGTGCTCTGATTAGATAAGACCAAAATTCAACTTTTGACCAATACGCAAAAAAAATCAACAACAGTGAAACATAGTGGTGGCAGCATCATCCTGTGCTTCTTCAACAGGGACATGGAAGCTGGTCAGATTTGATAGAAATGTGGATGCAGTTAAATACAACAAGAAAACCTGTTGGAGACAGAGGTTCATTGTCTAGCAGTAGAACATAGAACCAGAGCTACATAAGGATGGTTTAGATCAACGATTTCCATCTGTTACATTGGCTGAAAGTTCAAGCCTATGTTAAACTCAGAATGTGTAGCAAGACTTTAAAATATTGAAAGAAGCTCTCCATCAACTCTGACTGACCCTCTGTTGTTATGCAAAGAAGAATGGGTAAAACTGAAGTCTGTAGGCATGTGGAGATGGTAGCGATATACCCTAAAAAACTTGCACCTTTTAATTGCAGCAAGAGTGGCTGTAAAATGTACTTACTAAACGCAAGTCATACTTTTGAGATTTGTATTTGCAAAAGTCTGTTTAAACCATTTTCCCTTCGGTTAACAGTGAGGCACTACTTTGTGTTGGCCTATTACATAAAATCTCAATAAAATACATTGGAAAAAAACATGAAAAAGGGAAATATTTGCAAGGTTTTGTAAGAGAGGTTATGAGATAATTTGGATTTTCCTGCAAAAATATTTGATCAGTTGACCTTGTTAACACTAAAAAAAGGAGTTAATTGTTCACACTAAAAGACACAGATTCTGCAAAGCTCTGCAGAGCCAAGGCTGAATTTTCTATCGAGCCCATAAGCTGGAATTGTCTATGCCGTCAGCAAGTGACAATGCATTATAAAAAGAAAGGATGCAAAAACCCCTCATATGATTGTTTGAACTACCTTAAAATCAGAAGAAAAAGACAAAAAGACTGTGTATCTTTAGCCTGCTTTAATTGTTTCTTACTCGAAGGCCAACTTCTCTTCCTCTATTATCCATCTACTTGTGGAACAGCTGAGATTTGGTGGAGCATATGCGGGACGCAGCAAAAAGAAAAAAAATAAGACAAAGAGAGCAAGCTTGTAAATCCCTGCAAATCGCATACGTTGCGTCCAGCTGCCATTCTGAAACTGAGGCGCTTAAATCTTGATCAGTGGAATTGACCCTCTATAGGCAGTGATCATAATGCTTTGCATTTTGTGTGACTGAGCTTGATGCATACAGATTTAGGCTAATACCCCTCTGTCCAATCATCATATTCCTCTGAGACCCTGGGATTTTCACCAAAACAACACACATGCATACAAACAACCAGATGGGCTATATGTAGGTCCTCATACAGACAATTTGTTTTCTATACCTCCATGCAGAGAGGGTTTCTTAACCAAGCATGAAAAGAGAGAAATCAGCCAAAACAACATTTCATGCACTGAGTTTGCTGTGAATCTACACAGTAGTGTAACAGCAAACTTGAGCTCTAACAGGAAGAAAACTTAATGAAAACCGCAATCTTTGTTTCTGTTACTGTTAATATTCACAGGGACATTTTAGGCGAGGCAGGTGAGTCACTTTTAGAAGCTTGCAGAGCCACACAGCACAGCGCAGCACAACCAGGATGAAACGTTAGTCATTAGCATTTCTCCGGATGTGTTCAGAGGAAGAAGAGAGAAGAAGGGAAGAGGAGGGGGGGAAAGATGTGGCTAAAAAACCCAAGAGATTCAGTTCGTTGCATAAAAAAACGCTCAAAATAACACAATAGTCTGTGTAACAGCTTCATTTTCCAGAGTTTTTACTTCTGACGTCTGTATCACCATGACGACAGCAGGCTGATATTTCAATCTACCCCCTCGGTTGGTGCTTGCTTAAAAAATTAGACCAATATTCATCACCTTGCCATCGTCAGCATCCAACTATGTGCAGTGTCAACATGTTGTGTGTGCATATCCATGTGTTCTCATTACTGGTAACCGTCCGTCTACTGTTTTGCACAGCATAAACAGACTAATCTGCTCCTTTCAGTTGAGATAGAGAGTGTAAATATCTGAGTCTGAAGTGTTTACTTTGCGGACGATGGGAGTGTGTGGATGAACAGTGGAGGAAGTAATGACGGGAAAAAGGAGAACGAAAGGCAACAGGTGACGTGGGGCATATTCATGTGTGGAAGGGCAGAAAAACAGGGTAAATATCTTATTTAACAGATTGCACAATCATTTCACAAATGGATCAGGCATAACATCATAAACATCTGCCTGCCAGTGAGTTGGCCTCTCTTTTTGTTGCCAAAACAGCCCTGACCCATTGAAGCATGAACTCTACTAGACCTCCAAGTTGTCTTATTGCATATGGCACCAAGCTGCAAGGTACAGCTTTGCAAGCAACCTACAGATGCTAAATTGCATTGAGTGGAATGGAGTATTTTGAGGCAACTGCTAGGGGTATGGCATCATGAGTTTTTAATGACATGAAAATGTTGCCAATGCCTAAAACATCATTACCTAAAAAGAGTAACTGATGCCACTCCTTCAGCTTCCACATCATGTACTTTCATTTTTTGTGCTAAAGTCATTTTTTCTATGGTATTCTGTAAGAGAAATGGATTAGCCTTCTTTCAGCAAATTGACAAGCCGTACACAGCCTCATATAGGGAAAGGGGTTGCTAGATAACTGTGCACCATTCAGCTACAGAAAACTCAGATCCTTCTGTGACCCTCTATTGCATCTCATTAAAATGACCTCAAGCTGCAGAAATTGCATGATGAGAAACATTAGCAGCTTTTGAAGCTGTGACGTTTTTAAAACCGTGATCACGGTAATCGGCCCAACCTTATCAAAAATAGGAGTCATGATGACAAGGTAATCTGTGTTTTCCTTTCAGCTGTCAGTAGTCATAATGTTATGCTGGATCACTTTATATTTTTAAGAGATAGTGTGATAAACTAAGCAGATAACAGGAAGGCTGAACAGAGTACAGCAAAGTTGCTGTTTTGTCCTTTTGAGCTTTAAACCTGTCTGTCATGGAACATGTTTGATTTGGAAATGTTGGCAACTGTTGGGAAATCTCAGTACTCATGTAAGGATTTATATAACCCCAGACTATAGTAGTCATACTAACAGCAACCATAAGTTCTTAAAAACAATTTAAATGTAATCTCCCTAAATAAATAAGACACATTTTATAGCTGTAATTATTGAACAGAAGATTTAATGATCTAACTTCTCTAACAGCAAATCCTTGCTTTTTCTTCTCAAATATTAATCTAAATATATCACTGGTATTTATTTTGAGTTTATAGTTTATAAAAATTAAATTTCCTGTGATACGGTACAACTCTACATTTCAAAGTGTGGAAAAAAAGTTTGAGTAAAGAGTAAATGCTGTAATGCTTTTTTATTTGCACTTCTTCCAATAACCTGAAAGAATGCTGTTTTTGTACATTTCCATTGTTGCAGAGAAAAGTAGCTCACTGCAACAATGGAAACAAAGGCCTGTTTTGAGAAAATTCTTGTTTTATTTTACCATAAACATTATATTGTAAGGGCAGTTAAAATGTAAAAAAAAAAAAAAAAAAATCAAAAAGGAGTTAGCTACAAGCAGCATCAGCATGTTAACAATGGTATGATCAGAGCATTTATAAATGTAGACCATGAAACATTTGTGTTTTTTAATCCTTTCATTTTTTTAACTGACTGGTAGGGAGACATTTAAGAAAGCATTGAAAGTTCTGTTGAGAAGTTTCATTGATTTTGTTACATTTATCAATAATAATTTATTCTTCATTAAACTATTGTAATAAATTATCCACCAAGTCATTAGGTTCTTTATACGTACAAAAATCTATCTGCATTCAGTGAAAATAAAAAATAAAAAAAAAACATTTGCAAAGATACCTTCCTTTTTACTTTTCTATTATGTATTCAGGTGGAAACCTGGATTTGAGATGCTGCTACCTGTTTTCTTGCTTAATAAAAAATTTTATTTGTTCAATAAAATCACATCCATATTATTTTTATCCTCAATGCCAGCCCACATTTATGCACAATGAGCTTTATGATGATTCAGTAAGCAAAGGGGAAATACACAGGGTCAGTCAAATAATAATGACAGTTTTACCTCCTGTTTGCATGACTAAATGACAATTTCAATCAATGTGGAATTAACTGTGTTTCAGAAAGGGTTTGTTAAATGGAAGTAGAAATTTTTTTTTTTTTCCCCACATCCTAATTTTTTTGTAAATGTTTCATTTATAAATGAACATAAAAGATAATAGAGAACATGGAAAACCTGAACAGATGGGGAGAAATTTGAATGTAAAACAATGCATAGAAGAACCTTAGAGGAACCAGCTGCAGCTTGGAAATAATAATGAGGTTTGGATAAATTCACATGTAAGTCTTGATAGAGACAAGGCTTTATTTTGTTGTCTGTGCTTTAATACTCTATTAAAGAAAAAAATAAGAGCCTTCAAGTACAAGTCTTCCTATTTACTTTAAATCCTCATTACAGTCAGAGAGGATTAAGAAAAGTGCACAAATCCAGGTGGTGATAAAGGTTGTAGGCGTAACTGTAATTCTTCGCATGATAAGATTTGATCAGGCATATCTTTCTGACGGCTCTAATCAAAAGTACCAAAGCCCCTTCAGGGTATCTGTCGAAGCCCCTATCTGCTGCCACTGTGAACCAGCTTGTAGACTAAAAGAAAGAATGTGCAAGCAAACACATACAAAAGCCTTAATGTTGGATAAAAGACAGAAAAGAACCCAAACAGGCCACCCATAATTTCACAGTAGGTGGGCCACTAACAGCCATCATTTGATACAATGTGTTGATATAACCCGATTCTTTTTGCCTGCTGAAACAACTGCCCTCATTAAAGACTTAATTCTTTCCCTCCCACTGCTTTTTCTTTTACATTTTTTTGTCTCTTGTGGGCTCCCCTCCCCTCTCTTTCCATTTTCGTTTCCCTGCAAGCAAGCGGATGAAAGTGCCAGCTCCTGAGCCATGCTCATGCCCTCCGTGACTCTTAAGTGTCTGAACAGGGCATGGAGCCGCAGCTCACTGTGGCTCGGTGCCAGCTAAGCCAAAGATTACTGGCACTATTGCTAACTGTGAACTCGACTGCCAACACTCTGATCTGTTGATATGGCCTAATTGTTCTCTTTAGCTCAGAGGTGATACACCAACTCTCCCTGAGTGCTCTGAGTCTGAGTCTGCGCCGGCTTACGGATAAAGCAACAAAAGATCTGGCTGAGCAAATTTTACTTTAAGTAGCAGCCTGCACACTAATTGAACCGTCCACAAACCTAAAGACAAACACTATGAGGATGATGATTTACGCATGTAGTTAAGCTATGTTTGAAATATTTTTTAAAATTTCTTCCACTATTGGAAAATGTTATGGGTTACATATTGCTTCCCCAAGATCGTTCCATAACACCAGCGATATGTGGGCATGATGTACACAGTCATGGGAAAAACTAGAGTACACATCTGTTGCTTTAATAGGATTTAAGAGCAAAAGCAGCAGCATGTTGTTGCTAGGTAAAAAATAACTATAATAATATTATTATTAGTAGTATTATATAATATAATAAGTGTCAATAAGAAGTGTAATAAGAAGTGTCTTTACAAGAAAGTGTTCAGGCAATTTGCTGGTCTAGAGGATACAAGTACATGGAAACACAATGCCAGAATGGTAAGACATCAGCAATAACCTTGGAGAAGCAACTCCTGCTGAAACCATTAATCTGGAAAGGGTTATAAGGTCACTCCGAGTAAATCCGAATTACCTCATATTGAAAAACGCAATTCATGTTAAGCACTTTGGAAAATATTCCTTCCAAAGAATGAACGTACCCATTATCCCCAGATCTGAGCTTTAGCTTCATAAGAAAATTGAACGCATAATTTTTTTTGTAGCTACAAGACCAAGCCACTTTACAGTCATGAACTCTTCTGTATACTAAAATATTCTAGAGTTAAATCTGTCCATGGAAAAAGCTTAAACCTAGCCATCAAACATCACCTTAAATAGCCTTTGAGATCTGTAATGTTCTCTACAAGGCACACAAATGACAACAGACTGCTTTATTAATACAGAAAACACCCACCTTTTTCATGATAAAAAGTGAGATCATATCTCATATGATGAATCTAAAATAGTCAAAACCTGCGTGTAGACAAAAAGAGTAGTTTCCTGAGAGGAAAATGCAGGATATGGATGAAAGACAGCCAACATGGTCAAATTATTACACTAGCTGTGCTTTGGTCAGTAGCTAATGTCCTGTGAAGTAACTGACAATGCAATGTGATCAAAGAAGTGGCATGAAGCCATAATTACCAGTGGAACCCATGGAGAAGCTGTCAGAAGAAGAACGTTATAATGCAATTCTTCTTCTAAAAAAACCTGAGAGAAGATGGCATACATTAGGGAGCAAGTAAACATTTTGTCCTGAAAACTGATTAGTCAGAAGCAGAGGATATGAGATTTGGAAATAGGATCAAAAGATTTGTCAAGGGCTAAATTGTGATGGCAACTGTGGTGGCACTGAGGCACCTGGAGAATGAGAGTGGTTCAATCCACCACAGGAGCTCCTATAGCCCCTTACTGCAGCTGAAAAGGCTGGCAATGAGCGTCAGAACTGGACCATGGAGCAAATCAAAGAAGGTGACCTGGACAAAGGAATATAATTTTCTGGGCAACAGAAGGCAATCCGTGGAGGTAGTGTGATGCCTTGGGGAATGTTCTATGAAATCTTGGGTCCTACCATCCGTATAGGTGTTATTTCAACACGCTGTACCACCTAACTAAGAATTATTGCAGACCATGTACACCCTTTTTGCTACAGACACTACATCCTGATTACTGTGGACTCTTTCAGCACAATCATTTACAAGAATGGTTCCAAATTATTCCAAATTCCAGATCTCAACCCAATCAAACATCCGAGGAATGTACCGGACAAACAAGTGGATGTAAAGGACTTAAAGGAACTCATGCTAACATCTTAGTGTCTGATACTGCATCTCAGTTTCAGGGATCCAACAGAGTCTATGCCTTTTTTGACAGCTAAAAGAGGAGCTGAACATTGTCAGGCAGGTGATCACAACGTTCTACCCAATTTGTATACATTCTTGCAATCAAATAAAAATCGCATATATACTTCTAAGGCCCTCTGAGATCTTGGGCCCGGTTCTGCTCTTTGGATTCTTGTAACTGTAGAACTGCAAGGAAGCACAGCTTCATCAAACCTCCGATTTGGTTGAGCTCAGAAACGGAAATCACAACACAGGCTCTTATCTGTTGTGTTCATTGCCAAAACACACTTGAAAGCACACAGCCAAGCCTAAACATAAAGAGATAATAACATCAGCGAAAAACACAACCTTGGGTGCTTTCAGCAAGAGAGAGAAGCAATCTGACACCTACTTTGGATTACCTTCACGCTCTAATGCTGCCAGATAGTTTAAGTTTGCCAAAATAATATTTCAACAGGGCACAGGCAAGAACTCCCTGTTTCAAGTAAGCATTAAATTAATTAGCAAAAACAACTTTGTGAAAGCGAAATATTACTACAGAAATATGTCTTCTTTTGACTATGTGCTTTCAGAGTCAGTATTCTTTTAGAGAATAATTATTGTCAATTATTGAAATGGGAAACTGAATCATTCCTGCCCTCTGGTAACTTCATAATGAGGAGTTTGCCACCAAACCAGCAGTTAAGAGGCTGTGGTTATTTGGCCACTTTTATTTGTATAAAACAAGCAGTGAAAAACATTAAAATCTCTAAGGTCATAAACAGTTTTAAATCTCCACGTACCACAGCTTTTCAACAACACACATTGGCTACTGTCTGTTTAGTTGAGACCTACCATTCTTAATTTAGAACTAGCCACAGGATAGACACAGCTCTGGTCAAAGATATAAATGATTTCGACAATTATCAACTTCCTATTCTTGCTTTCCCTGGCCAGCCCCCGTGCAGCTTTTGATTCCATACCATTCATTGCTCATTTATTACATCAAATAAAGTCAACGTTGGTCACGGAGTTCCACAGGGCTCAATACTCATCCGTCTTCTGCTTAACATACACAATCTCCCGTTTAGCTCTGTTATTAGACTGCAAATTCCTACAATGATGATGAAAAGTTACACATTAACCTTCCAAATAACCTGAATTTCTATTGTCCCGGAAATTTCTTAAGTTGAATGATAAAAACTGAGAATTTTTTTGAAGGGATTCTGACTTTCAGAAACATTTAATTTATCCTACTCTGAATCCAGTGCCAGGTGAATGTTGTGAGAATGCACAAGGCATAAACCAATGACTTTAGATTGTGTTCTTAGTGTTCAAAAACACGTTTTTTTCATCACAGACCACATTTTATCACCTCTAAAATATATCTAAAGTCAGTTCTTTCTTAATGCAACCAAACAAAAACTGATTAATGTTTCTTTTTTACACACTAGATTTTAAGTGACCCTTCTCGTATTTTTAATCTCTATAAACTGTTTTATTTTGCATTATCCATACATTTAGTTTTAAAATTTACTTTCAAAATACACTGAGTTTATGATTGTTGTATGAAATGTTTTCTATAAATGAAGTAGACTTTACTTGGCTTATTGTGTATGTTTGATTGTGTGAAACACCTGGAATGAGCCCAAGGCACATGTTGTCAGAGAAAAAGGGCCTCTTCTACTGAGATCTAGAAACACAGCATGAAGCACATATATTAGACAGTCACTGCTGTCTCATACAAACTTTCACAGGCTTTCATGTGATTTAGAACATGAGATCCACGTCAGTTTCTATCAGCTGAGACAGAAGGAGATGGATCACATTTAGGTTTTAAAGAATCATCATAGCCTTCTTTTTAAAAGGTTTGAACATATAACCTTCTTCTCCATTTTACCCCTTTTTTAATCATACTTTTTCAGTGATAAGCTGTGAGGTGGTGGTCTGTTTGTAATGAATCCCAAATGGAGAATGATCCAGCTGCAAGCTCTGGACTTTCAACAAAATCCAGTTTCTTGTCTTCCCTATGGTGAACAACCCTGAGATAAGGACAAAAGGGAGCAAAGTCATAGATTGATTGATGGATGGGCACATTAAAGGAAAGCTGGAGAATTTCATAGATGGTGCAAAAAGGGGAAAAAAGAGGAATGAGGAAAACAAGAGAGGAATGGGGAAGAGAAAGCTCCAAATCCTGGGGGCAGGGGGGTGGGGGTGAATGGGAAACTATGTGCGTACGTGCTGCAGGAAGAGGCCTGCAGAAGCCGGGTGGAAATGCACGCACCTCAATAAGAGTAGGGGTTACACGTCCCAAGGAGTGTGCGTATGCATGAATGTGGTTGTCACCGACGGAGTGTATTTTGGATCAGTGAAACAACTTGTATGTAACAATAATAACAAAAAAAATCCTCCCAGGGAGAGGCGCAGGATCGGAGGCATGCCATATCCAAGATAAGTAAACAAAACCAGGAAAATATAGCTGAATTGACTGATGAGGCCAGCACTCCCACGCCTTCATCCTCCTCTTCAGTTGGTTGACTTGACATGCAGCGTTGTGCGCATTTTTCACATTTAGACACATTCCAACCACAAACTTCAATGCATTTCCACTTGATTTATATTTGATTGATTAATATAAACTAGCGTTCATTTCAAATTAATAAATAAAAACTTAAAAATGTGACATGCTTTTGTATTAAATCCCTGTGCACCTACAAGTAGACTGCATGACTAATAGTTGCCTCAACAGATTCCTCCACCTGGATCTCTGTGGTTCCTCCAGAGTTAGCAGGGTACACGTGCCTCTTGACTGCTCTTTTCATTAATGCTCTACTTGTCTGTCAGTTTATGTGGCGGATCATGTTTTCATAGGTTTGCAGTTGTATTTTATTTAGAGTTATCAGAGTGAAGGGGGTCGAATACAAACGCACATCATCCTTTTCAGATTTTCATGTAAAAAAAAATGTACTTTGAGGTTTATTGTTGTGGTGTTGCCACCATCTTTAGGAACGGACTTTTTGCAAACATATCTTTTTAATCTTCTGGTGTATTTTCTGGAGGAAGCAATTCTATTTCATTTAAAATGTCAGATGATTTTCAGGAAGACTTTACAGTAGATCAAACCGCTGAAACGTTAGCAGGGTACACTCTTTAGTGGGATGGAGAAAGAAAAGAAAGCACAAAGGTGGTTAACTGAGGCATTGTTTGCGTCAAAGGGACCTTAAGTGGAGCTGGCATTAATGTGGAAGAGAGCCCGCAGATTTATTCGTCTTCATCTCTCCCTGGCACTCGTGCTCTCACATTTAATTTTCCCTCACTCTTCCGCTCCTGTTTCCTTCAATTTCTTTCCACATCTTTCCCTTTGCCTTCCCTGTTCATCGAAGGGACTCCCCAGAGGTGGAGGATAATCCCAGTTCGGGTGCAGCGACTCTTTCATGTTCGAGGAAGACACACTGGCGTGAGCGCTGCCAGCTATCTCCCTCCACTCTACAGATACCTGCAGGTTCCGAAGTCTTGCAGCCTCCCTCTGCGCTCTCCTTCTTACTCTGTTTGTGTTTTTCACACAGCTTTGTGTTCTCTTTAATTATGAAGACCCATTGCTTCGCTTTGGTAAATGTGGCTGACAGCACATGCAACAAAAAACACAGAGGGAGTCGGATACGTCTCCAGGTGCAGGTGTTAAACAGAACCACTGACTGATACTCTGCTCTTTTGTATCCTCTTGATACTTTATAAGAACCTGAAATTTTGTTTTTCAGGAGTTTGAGGCAGATACTTATTGTAAAATAAGAACACTATGCTCAAGCGATTTTTTTTCTGGAGGACACAAGTGCAAATAAACATTTGAAGATATCCAGTTCAGACATAGAATACCCAACACTGTAAATTTAGTTTGATTATTATATTGAAACAACTCAGACACTCAATCACGGTTGGTTATTTTAAAGTTTCCCAAGGCTTGATTCACAACACAACAACAGCTTACGAGAACTGCAGCCTCTCCTGTTCCAACACAGATTTTACAGACCTCATATTTGTGATACTTTGACTAAAAAATATAAAGGAAAAGAAAATACAAAGAAAATATTTTTGGACATGCGATGCTATGCTTTCAAAGTAGATGCTACACACCTCCAAATACTGGAAGCTTGAAACTTAAAGTGAAACTGATGCATAGCCTTCTTTCTAAATAATCGGTTAATAATCATCTGGCTCATAAAACATTAAAATGTTATTCCCAGATAGTCAGTTGAGCCTTAAATATAAAAAGAAATTACATAAGATGTTATGTGACCCGTACTAGCCCCCTCAATCCCAATACGCATGAACTTTTCAGAAGAAGTTAATGAGAAGTGGTACACACAATTCAAGATGTGACAGGAATTGATATTCTACAGAAATCCCACAAGTTTCTTTACGTTTAGAAATTTTACAATGGTTTAATGTTTGTTAAACCTTTATTTCATTTGAAAAACTAAAAAAAAGAGTATTTTCAATGTTTTTGTCAGGCACTAGGACCACTTTTGAACATGAAAACTGCAACATATGGACTAGTCAAATCTGGACTGGATTTTTTTTTTTTTACATTGACTACACATTCTTAAAAAATGGAATGTTTGTGAAACCTTTATTTGTGATAGGAAAAGTAACAAGGGAATTAGATGCCTTTCCTAAAATATAGCTAAACTCTAATATTGTCTCATGTCTATGGCTAGTTGTATTGTTACATCCCTTCTGTTAGTAGATACATATCAAGTAACAGCTAAACCAGCTTGATTACAACATCTCTCTAGCTTAAAAGTAAAGTGTGATGTATTTTTTAGGACTATGTGAGTATCTTTAATACACTCAGGTCTAATGCTAGGGAATGAACACACAGGTAGAGGCACACCACAGAATAAGACTGCTGGGAAAAAGCATCAATTGTGAAAAGGATTCTCAGATGTTTTTACTGTGCATTTATTTATTTGATTGTCAGTGTATAAAAATACGGTTTAGGATTTCAACATAAATCAAAACACTGTAATACCTCAAAAGTGCCCCTTAATATTGTGCTTATAACAATAAAAGTCTAGGAGGCAGACAAAATCTGTTGTTAATCCAAGAATATCCATCATTACCAGCTTTTCATAGTCACACGAAGAGTTTTACACCATTGAAAGGCAGAGAATTTATTCATTCTTCCACAGTCTCGCCAGTGAACAATAATCTCTTAGTACTATCAAAGGGTGCATTGCTGCAGCATATGCTTTTTTTTTTTTTTTTTGCCAGTGATGCAATGCTGCAAGACACATTTGCAGAGACATTTCTGCTGGGAAAGTTATATTTTGGAAGCTAATTTTTTTTGCTGGCATTGAAATACATATTTCTTTTAGCTTGTACACCTTGCTGGTCTTGGATGCACACACTTATGTGTTGGGCTTGGCTTCAAGACAGAGCTCAAATAAAGTTGTGGTCATGATTGGCATTGACGGCCCCTTCTGCAGAAGAAGCAGGTGTTGTTCATTGGCTCACATCGATGTGACCATAGCTGCGGGGCTTTGTAATTGGCGGAGGGCAGACACCACCTTTCTGAGAAGGAAGCCACTGATGCCAGGCATGTTTGTGGTCCGGGGTGAAAGGAAGGGAGAGTGAGTATATGGGGGAGGGACACTGCGGAGAACAGACCACCTGGATCCCAGGCCTCAAAGGCCTGGCCTGACAGAGTCAATCTGACCAACAGTGAACAGAAGACAGCCAGTCTGCTGACTTCCCCTCTCTAGCATTTTCACTGGCAGCTCTCCAAAACACACATGCTGTCCAGCAAGACTTTCAAATAGGAACTTCAGCTCGGGATTTTCCACTAAGTCAAGGGGGATTTTTTTGTCTTTGCAAAGCTAAAAAGAGAAAGTAGACCAACATACTTAGAAAAGAGAGAGAGAATGGAATCTGTATGTCAAGTTGTTACGACACTAGCTGCTGTTAATTAGCCAAAAAATAGGAAGAATCATTTTTATTTTGTATTCACCACATTTCCGGATGTCATAGCATCTAAAATAATAAGCACAAAGTATTGCAGCCTTGACAAACCCAGAACATGATGTTAACACCAGAATTTCACTGAGGGACAGTAAAGAATAATTCTCTTCTATTAGTATTTAAAGAACCATTGCAGTGTGACAGGGAACAATGATGCTGCTGCAAGACTATGTGATAATCAACCTCCACCAATACATTAATCAACCTCCAGCATCCACAAACTAAGCCTTCTACACACTGAGGCCAGCCTGAGCTGACCTGGACAATCTGTCTCAGTCAAGTCTAGAAAAAACTTAACAGACATAGAGAAACAGAAGTTGTTTCTTCACTTTAATCTTCTTTTCACTTCTAATCCCTTCCCAGTTTTTCTTGATTCTTCTGACTCTTTTTTGCTTGACAAAAGTTGTATTTCCTGCCCTCATGACCCTGCGTCCTCCCTTCAGGATCTCTTGGCCATGACAAACAGAGTTTCTCGTGGGTGAGGAGGGTGTGGAATCTACTTTTTTTTCCCCCAAGCTGCCTCCTAGAATCTACAACGAGACGGGGTGGCGGAGAAGAGAAAACATCCAGATTCAAGAGAAGGGCTCTGCCAAGTCAGCAAATTAATGGAAGGAGGTCACTAACGGACAACTCTCACACACAGGCTCAACTCCTTTTTTACCACACACATGCTCAAGTGTTTTTCCTAGACCTTCATCCAAATGATAGGTAAAGCCCAGTAGCCTGGCTTCCCTCAGGCTTACTGCTGAGAAGCCCTCCCCTTCCCACTGAGGGTGTAAGAGCAGGACAAGACTCCAGCGGTCATTGGTTGCCCTGGGGATAAACCATAGATCTTTCATAAACACACAGAAATCCTACACAGACAGGCATAATTAACTCACCAATTACACCAAGTGGTTAAGCTGATGCTTAAAGGCATACATTTTTTAAAGTCATAACTTAACCAAACATGTAAACAGATGTATATTTGCAACAGGCATAAATACTGTATATAAACATAAAAAGTTAAAAATTATCAACATTATCAGCCAAATCCAAGTTCTTCATTTCAACCCACCCAAAGACAACAAGAACTATGCATAATCATGTTCAAATGAGTGCAATATTGAGCAGCCCTAATAAATACTGAATTAAATTTTCAACTGACAAAGAATATTACAATATTCTTTGTCAGTTATAATATAATATTATATTATAATATAAAATAATATTTTACCAGGAAATAGGTATTGTAACCCAAAAATAAAACTATGCGACAAATCTTAGTTATTTTGAAAACAAAGAATATTTTCACTTTAGGGTACAATCTCATTGTCTGCTGAGTGTGAGCTGTGTGGTCAGGGTGTTACCCTGGTATCTTTACCTATTTGAGGACACCACAATCTCTAAAATACATTTTTCCCTTACATATATGAATGAAAATGTACTGAGATAAGAGTGTTCTCACCTTAATGGAGGCCAGACCTTGGTGTATTCTGTCTCTAGGCAAGGTATACATTGACGTGTTTTATTCACGTAGTGGGTTTTTCTCAGTATCAGCTATATTTAAAGTAGACTGCACTGAAAGTGACAGTGATTAGATACAATAATCTTGTTAACCTGGTTTTTAGTCACAAATGTAAGACATTTTGCTTTAGCAACAAAGACTGAAAAATGAATACATAAATGAGAGGGAAACTTTATTAAGAACTTAACATAGAAAGTAAACTTCATCGTATTTGGGAATATGGGTAATAGGGAATAAGTAACAGATAAATATGCTGCTACACCACAGTCCACAGTCTTCAGTGACACATTTAATATGCTAAAACACTCATGAATTCATCTACAGCAATTGCCAACTTGTTAAAGATCATATCAAGTGTAACATTTTAAAATGATCCTAAATAACTTTTGCTGTGAATATTTCCACTGTCTTTGTTTTTATTTCTCATAAGCAGTACTCCTTCCCCATTTTCAGGGTTCAGTTGTTTCTCATTTCTGTACAAAGCCAATAAATCGAGCTATTACTTCCATTTACTTTGTGTATTCTGTTTTTTCCCCAGTAAAGATACTCCTGGCTTAATGTTTTGAGCTTAGGCGGGCCTCTTTCGTGGATACTCTTTTTCCTGCCTCCTGATGGAAAGCACTCCTGGCCCAGCTACTTCCTGGGTGGAGTCATTGAAGGAAAAACTGGTGCTAATATTTTTGTGTTTTCTACTGTGTCTCCATTCTGAATGGAGACATGGAGCTATTAAAGTCATTAACTTTGAGTACCATCTTTGTTTTTCTTTTGTAAAAGACATCCCTTCTGGCTCAGTTCTGCCATGTTTAGTTGTGTCTCTTAAGTGGATGGAGCTACTGACATTGCCATTAACTTTGCATGCGCTCCTTTTTTTTTTAACAATGGTATGGTTGGCCATATGCTTCTGTGTTTAGCTGTGTCTTTATGGTTGACTGTCTAGTTGATTGTGTTATTGTGTTCAATATCACTGGGTACTGCCTTTGGTTTTTTCTTATGGAAAGAACTAATGGTCCAAAGACTCAGGTCTCCTTCCGTTCTCTGGACCTGACTGCTCATATTCAGCTTGTAGTTTATTTCTGTAAAAAAGAGTGATTCCTCTGGATTATATCAAACTTAATATTTCCTGAACCTGCTTGCCTTGTGAAGTTCCTCTAAATTACAAAGAAAGAATTCATTTTTAAATTTTAATGTTCAGCTAGTTCATGGACAGGTGATATATGCTGCACATACCTTTTACAATTAGACTAAGCATACTCCAACCCATTCTTTTCACCTGCAAGCATCTAGAATATAGATGGGAAACAACAAATAGCTAAATTATTAATGCAATTGATGTAAATTCCAATATCAAAACCAAATCCACAATTTCACTCTGATTCTAAGCATAAAGGTTGTATCAACAGTGTGGAATACATCGTCGACTGGCACTAAGCACCATCCGGCACACACTTGAGCGAAGCAGTCTGTGCACTGTGCGACATGGCCTGACGCTGACTGATAGCTGGCTGGGAATCCTGAGGGGCATCGAGAGTTTAATCACCCATAACCGCAATTACAGACATACACGTCCGCCTCATAAAGCACTGAAACAAGATGAGCGCCTCCCTCCTCTCCTCCCTGCAGCGCGCATCAGCCAAATTCCACTAAAGCTCAAGGAGGAACAAGGGAGCCAAAGGCATAACCTCAGAGAGTGAGGGTAGGGGGGAGAAATCCCTACCTTGTGTGCTGAATTAGAGGAAGAATCGTGGCATATTAATTAGTGTTTTTAATACACTTATTAGCTTTCGAACAAGCCATTATGCACTCCTAGTGTGAAGGAGTGCTGCAAGAGTGAACAGGTGTGTCGTGTTTCTACAGGAGGTATCTGAGGATCTTAAGGAGCCTTGAAATAAGATATTCAAACGGACCGAGCTGCTGCATCAGTGAATGCACAAAAAGACAACATTAACATATCAAATACGTAAAGTCACACACACACTCATGTGCCTGAAGCGCATGCGTGGATGTGCATACGAGCACACAGTCCTAATGATCACATAAAAGCTCACAGTACACCATAAGACAGGCCTTAGGATGGATTAAGATGCAAGCCTTTATCAGTAGGTTCCCACAATCCCCTGTAGAATATCTCATCTCTCTCTTGCTTTATTTTTTTCTTCCTTCAACTCTTTCAATTCCCCCCCCTGCCATACCTCAGGGATAGTGCCGGAAGAGGGAAAGAGAAGAAGAAGAAGGGTAGAGAAAGTGGGAGGGCAGCAGAAAATAAGGAAAAACAGTTTGGAACAAGTTCGCTAATGGACTCGCTATGGGCAGCAGATCAGGGCCTTTCACAACTCGGCTGTTAGACACTAAAGCAGCAAACAAGATCCAAAGCCACCCCTGTGGTCATGAGTCAAGCACAAAAGTGCCTTTCTGACATGGAGATTAGTAACAGCAGGTGAGAGGGAAAAGGCTCTAGGGGTTAACAGGTTAAATACAGAGGGCAGGCAGGATTGTGTGGAAGGCATCACATGATTGAGTTTTAAAACATTTTTAACAGTCTCCTGAAGACAAAGCATGTTTCTATGCTGACCACTTACAGGTGTTTTAGCAATATTCACGAAGTCTTACTGATTACTTGCTTTGAGAAGAAGCTAATACCAAAAAAAAAATAAAAAAATAAAAAAAAAAATAAAAAATATCAGAACTGGCCCTCTGGAACAACATTAAACATTTCAGAATCACAATGAAACAGCTGTACAGGGAAGTTAAGACGCCTTTTAACATACAGTGTGAGCAACATTTAAAAGGCATAAATAGAGCTCCTTGCCACATACCCCTTCAACTTTTACACATTATTAACCACCGTCTTCAATGTCTTTTATTTGTATTTAAGTACATGGTTGGGAAATGGATGAAAATTGACCACAGTCTCTAACTGTGATACAAATAAAAATCTGAAAAGTGTTGTTTGTATTTGTATATTATCACCTCCTCCTCTAGTTTATAGAACCACATTTCACTGTGATTGGAGCTGTCTTTTAGGGTTTGTCTCCACCATCAAGAAACTAAAATCTACTATTTACATGAATTTTCAAATCTTGTCATAAAACCCCAATGGATTTAGTGGTTGACTTTGACTAGGCCATTCTAACTCATGAATATGCTTTGATCTGCAACTCTGGCTATGCATTTGGGGTTGCTGTCCTGCTGGAAGGGCTCATGCCTTGCAGCTCCATCTATATTCCAATTATGTCTAATCAGTTTCCCTGTCCCTGTTGATGAAAAGCATCCTCACAGCATGATCCTAAAACTAACAAATTTCATCATGGAGATGGTATACTAAGAGTGAGTTAGAAAAGATTTTGACTAATTTTTGCATAGGCTAAAAAGTTCCATTTGGATCTCACCTGACCAGAGAACCTCTTTCTTCCTTCTTTGGCTTTCTTTCACCAGTGGCTTTCTGCACTCTTACATAAAGGCCTAATATGCGGAGTGCAGAACTCAAAGCTATCCTGTCAACAGATTCTCCCGGATGAGCTGTGGATCTCTGCAGCTCCTCCAGAGTTACCATGAACATCTTGACCTCGTCTGTCAGTTTAGGTGGATGGTCATCTTTTGGAAGGTTTGAAGTTGTGCCATATCCTTTGCGTTTTCAGATGTTTAATTAAACAGTAGTTCATGTGTTGTGAAAATTATGCACAACTTTGACTAACACAATACCCCTCCCCCCCACAAAAAAAAAAAAAAAAAATCACATTAACATTTGTAGTTGTAATGTAACAAAGTGTCAGAAACTTTAATTGTTGTGAATACCCACTCAACATTTTGACACTACACACCGAAACACTGGAACATACATCCCGCTCACTACTCCTACAGGGCCAATTTACATCTTTTTGAGAGGGAGGTTTGAGTTCAGACGAGAAAGAAGCTTAACAGACAACCTTTGAACCCTAGAGGTGACAAGGGGCAAGAGTATGGTCACAAGATTGATGCTGCAGGTGATTCATGGCGCTACGGCTGCACTACAGTGCCTCACACATTAATCAGCCCTTTCGCCAGGAGCCAAAAAAGTGCAATGAACATGAACTACAGAGGAAAACATGTCTTTTTTCAAACATTATCTCCACTTTCTCTCAGAAAACTTCAAAGATAAATGCCTCATCAACAGCACGGCAGCACACAATGAAGGGTAAGAACTGCCCTTCAACTGAAAGCAAAATTTCTTAGCTCAGCTTGGTAAAAACTGATATCTACAGGAATATGATTTGGAAGTAATTGCATGAAGTTAAATTAAAATACGATGATTTAATGTACTAAAGGAACAAATCTGATCCTAAGTAAAAAATAAAAAAATAATTTTAAAAAATGCCTCCTAAGCCTTAAAGCTGGTTGTGGTGTCACCCTTAGCAAAAACTGGCATGAAGCATGTGTAATACATACTTCCACTTTTGTGTTGTCAGTCTATGGAGTATTCTTCCGAAAGTCTTGGGGATTATTAGGATGTTTTTTGACTAATTTGAGATAGGCCTTTCTATTTAATCAGCCATCATTTTTGACTTGAAACTTTCTCATGGATACCAGTCTCTTTTTTGTTGTTGAGTTGCAAACAGTAACCTTAACTGAGGCAAGCAAGGCATGTAATACTTTAGATGTTGCTATGGATTTTTTTTGTGACCTCCTGGATGGTTTGCCACTTTTCCATATTTTTTTCATTTGTGAATAATGGCTCTTACTACAGTTTGCTGGCAGAATTAACTAAACAATCCAACAAAGTAGTGAATAAAGAGAGCTTCTTAAACTGATTGATAGAATACAACACAGGTGAGCATTGCAGCCATGTGCAGAGCATGACTGGAGTAGCTGAGGCAAAATGTCTGACACAGAATAACAGAAACCATGGGCAAACAGTTAAACAACTTGACCAAATACTAGTAAGACTAGAGAATTATTTTTATGCTTTTTATTCCAATACTAATTATCATTATTATCTTTATTCTTTTATGTTATTATGTTTATTCTTTTACACTTTTTTAAAATTGTTTCTTTATCATCTCTCTAATTAACTGTATTATGTTTTTAATGTCTGATCAAGCTCCTTATTTACCACGTTTCCTTATTGCAACTTTATGTACTGCACTTTGGTCAATGGTTACTGTCACATGACCAAACAAATAGCACATGGCCAATCCTATGACCTCTGGAAACATACACAAATGGCAATAAGGTGGAAATAAACATCAGTTCTAATTATTGACTGGGTTTTCCTCTCTGGACCAATACTGGTATGTTAAAAGAAATGACAAACATTGGCTGATATCAGTGTTAATGCTGATATATTGTGCATCCCTAATAAAAACACCCTCACACTCTCAGACACCAGCACACTTTCTCTCCATACAAATTAGCATCCCATTAATTAATCAGGAGGGGTTGAACTCACCCACATGCTCTTCTCTGCAGTTGGAGCTCGAGGAGGAGAAGCTGCCTGCCATTCTTAGACTGTTAAGTGCAGCTTGGTGTACAATAAAAACTATCAGACAAAAAAAAAAAAATCAGACTTTTATGCAGCGCATCCATGTTGTCTTCTCATCAATCTGTATTTTATTGTGGAAGAACACTTTGACAAACATCCCAAGCTTAGAAAAAGCCTCATCTTCTGCTTCACCACATGCGGCCTTTAAAAACCCCTGTTTTGACTGTTAGATTTCACCTCATTTATTCAGTGAAATCTTTCCTGCCAATGTTTCTGATGATGCACCGCCAGTTATCTCTCAATATTTGATCCAACGCAGTCAGTAAGTGCTCTCCTGCTGTTCTTTGCTGTTTTTTTTCCATGTCAGCTGATGTCTATTAGATAGTTTGGAAGCTCCTTGTTTCACTGCTTTCCTGTCACTCTGATCAGTCATAAAGCATCTCCAGGGGACATACGGCCATGTAGATATTTTGTGGTTGTGTTTGTCCTAATCCACAAGACATCCTGAGGCCTGCAGTAAAATTCTCTTTTTAAATGTTTGATGGGTGACAACAGTTAAGCTTCAAATCTAACACTTGCATGTAAGTGTTCCCAGAAACGTCTAATACAGTTTGGATGTACCTGATGTTTTTTGTAGGGACTAAAAACTCAGGCCAGGATACACCCTAAACAAACCCAAAAAGCAACAATTACAATCAGGACATTTTATTCTAATACCTAGCATACACAATATATACACACCTCAAAAGCATGGATACCCCTTTTCAAGATCTGATGCATTTGTAAATGATCAAGTAAATGGCACAACAATACATAATGATTAAAACTAATACCATGCTCACATTTCTTTTGGTATAATAGTCAAAATTTAAAAAGCCAGCTCTGTAATTTAACAAGTCAAGCAAGGCTTCATGGAAATCTCTTGCATCTGCAAAAATAAATGCATACATTTGGACTTTAACATTGAGATTTGCCAAAGCTTTCAAAAGTCCAACCTTTTAACATTTAGAGCATCCATCAGCAAATCAACATCCCAAAGTAATAAGCTATGACTTTTTTTCTAAACAGGCGCTAGCCTAAACATGATAATAAATCTATCTATAATACCATAAAAAAAGTTAACTTTTGTCACATTGTGAAAGGGAAACTTCATAGAGAATCATGTTCCATGCAAAGAACATATAGAGGCATTATATCTAAAAAAAAATCATCTTCTAACATCTAAAGCTCTGAATGACAAAACTTCCTTAAAAACCTGATTGTTCAAAATTTTCCCACCCAAGAATTTTGCTGTCAAACTGCCAGATCAGTGGTTGTTTCTTAGAGTTTAATAAAAGAATTGTGGAATTGTGAGTTTAATAAAAAGAATAGCCCCCAGTTTTTGTCTTTAAGGCAGATCCCATGTCAATTTTTAGGACTAAGCTTAATTCATTCTGTTTGATCAAGTTTATACTGAAGTTAGGTTAACTAAGATTATCCTGAACTCTCGCTGTAGTTAAGCCGCTACATGCTTTGGCAGCTGAAGGACATCTTGTCTATTTTTTCTAACTTTGCTTTTTCTTACTACTCCCCTTTTATGCATTTTTAATCATTGCTGCCATTACCTTTATTTACAGTCTGTTTTGTCTTTCCATTTAAGGTAATCTAGCCAGGTGTTTCTGTGTTTATCTCCTTTCTGGACCAAGTCACTTTAGTAGCTATTGCTGCCATTATCTGAATATCATTATCTGAGTACTATCTACTGTCTGCTGTTTTTGGTTTACTTTCCCATATGAAGTTCTATTCCACCAGTAGCTGCTGATAGAGCTATTATTGTTAATAACTTTGGGAACGATCTTTGTTGTTTTAACCCATAGAAATATTACCAGGCTGGCGCTTCTGTGTTTAGCCATCTGTCTTTCCTGGACAAAACCACTAAAGAAACTATTACTGCCTGTTACTGCAATTGCTTCTTGCCCACTGTTTCTGGGTCTGACTGTGTTTATTTCCTGGACAAAGCCATTACAGAAGTTTTTGCTGCTGCGTGTTCTCATTGTTTATAAATAAATCCCAGATCAAGGATTCTCTGTGTAACTATTTCTCCTAGACAAAGCCTCTGACTCCCACTAATTCAATATATGCTTTTTATGTCCTTTCAGTCTTCAGGTGGTCAAGGCAGATGGCTGTTTGTTCTGCTAATTCTGCCCGAGGCTTCATCTTGTTTGAAGGGAGTGGTTTGTTTTCACTGTAGCCACATGCTTGCTCAGTTTAAATTACTGCTGCAAAGTCATAGACTCAATAATTGGCTGCCTTTCTTTAGAAGAATAACCTGTTACCTTTTGCCATTTTATAATGATCAAAATTGGAATGTGTTGTATTATAATCAAGGCTGAACTTTATGTAAGAGGACTAAACTGCACTGTATGAAATGCATTTTAGGTCAAACTGGATTCTTTATAGTTGGGTATGAACTCATCCCGTTCATCTTGGAAAGTGCCTTGAGACGATATTTGTTGAGAATTGGCATTGCAACATAAATCAACTTAGCTGAACTGATCTAAAAAATGAAACTGTCTCAAGCCAATGAAACCAAATTGTTTTAGGCTTGGTTTACATTGAATCATAAAATCTGTTTGGATATAAAAAGCAATGTCATAGTTTACATTTCCAATGTGAACGGTTCGAAAATAGTAGTAATTTCAAAGTGCAGGACATGAATTTGTTAAGCTTTTAGACAAGCTCTTGCTTTCTCTGCAACACTTGTATCAATATGAGGACACATGGGGAGGTAAATGTGTGAACACCAACAGCTGTGTCATCAAGCTTGACTCCCGTCATATATATTTGAACAGCACACTGATTTTTAGGTTTTTTATTATTAAACTCCTCATCATATTTTCATCCAGATAAATCTTTTAAGGCCAGAGATCTATTTTACATGTCTCCTTTCTGACGCATCAGCCTCTCAACTTGCTGTAGAAAGCTACTCAACATTATGCCGAAGCCACATTTACAAAGATGCTGAAAATATTTCACTATTAGCACAATAAAAAAGGCAGATTGCACACATCCACAGGTTGCATAAGGTTTCATGCATATCTATCTGTCAGCTTTGGGTTCTGCTGACTCAAATGCAGCCAGAGTTAAGATAAAAGCTCAATCAGATGTTTTTACAACCATTAAATCAGACCAAAGTCAACTTCCCATCTCTCTTTTCCGATAGCATCTAAAGCACGATTACTCATGCAGAACAAAGAGTCGTAAACTGTGCCATAAACACTGTTTAAGCATGCTACTCGGAGAATGGGGTTATGATCATTATGTAACCTTCAGAGCTGCTGTGCTTAAGCATCATTTTCTCCCTCCCACACAATAAATGTGTCGAGTTCCCAAATAATGATTATGTGAACAGGTAAAGTGAAAAAAAAAAAAAAAAAAAAAAAAAAAAAAAAAAAAATCAGCAAATGCTTAATTACCACACAACGCCCTCTCACCATCAGTGATAATAGATCTGTTTGTTCTAAATTCTCCTTTAACCTCTGCAAGCAGATGGAGCCAAATAAACACAAAGAGCTCCAGTTGCACTGAACAAAACAACATCAAAACACACCCTTCTGTCCTCTGAGTGTTCTTCGGCTCTGGTTAATTGCATCTCCTTAAGGTGTCGTGTGCACACTCATCACAGTTAGAATGTGAGTCTGAATAATATAACTGGCAGTAAGCTGGTGTCAGATGAGACATTGCCACCGCCAAGCCGGCCTGGGCCCACGTTGTGTAATCATCAGGCGCCAAGGCACATGTGCCTGGTCCGTGTATCACAGTACACAAAACAGATGGGAAGTAAGGGGTGTTAAATAAACACAAATACATGCTCATTATCAGCTTGGGTTACAGGCAGCTGCTCCCATAGATGTTCAATCACATCCCAATGACCACATAGGAGGATGGAAACCAAATTGCGGAAAAGAAGCCAAAACATGAGCCACTTTGGATGCAGAGGTGATGTTATTGCTGTTGGTTCTCTTACTCACTTGGCTAGATTGTAAATAAATACAGCTGGCAAAAAGTTAAAAAGCATGTAGTCTTTCAAATACAAAACAGAAAAAGGACTCAGGTTAACCATCCTCAGACTGATCCTGAAGTTTTTTTTCTTTTTGACATTAAGTTCTTGCCCTGGTTTCAGAGAATAGATCCACAACCAATGAGTATAAGCAGATCCATCCATCCATCTAATTGCAGGGTTAGCAGGTCCAGGAGGGAACCCCAGATATTTTTCTCTCCAGCAACGTCCTTCAGCTAGTTCTGGGGTATCACAAGACTTTCCCAAGCCAGATAGGATATATATTCCCACCAGTGAGTTCTGGGTCTTCCCCAGTGTCTCTTCTCAGAAAGATGCATCCTTAAAACCTCCAAGGGGAGGCATCCAGAGAGCATCCTGACCAGATGCCTGAACCACTTCAACTGACTCCTTTCCATTCGTAAAAGCGGCTCTACTTCGACCTCTCCCCAGATGATGGAGCTCCTCACCCTTTCTCCAAGGCTGACCCTTTGAAGGACACTCATTTCAGCTGCTTGTATCCAGGATCTCACTCTTTCGGTTATCATTCATGTCTCATCACCATAGCTGGAGGTCGGAACGTAGATGGACTGGTAAATTGAGAGGTTTGGTTTTTAGCTCAGCTCCTTTTTTTTCACATCAGCAGGTATATAGTCTAAATGTTTCAGGTCTTTTAGGTGCTTTTATGATGTTAAGTGCAAAACTGTCACATAAATGATTAACTCCCGCAGACTCAAAGGGGGAACAAACAAGATTGGTGAGATGAAGAGAGAGTAAGACAGTCCCATGACACATTAAAGGTGTCAGAAAATAGAGAAAAATGTCTGTCACTGCTACTAATACAAGTAATCTCATTGACATCAGTCTGATTTTTGTCCTCCAAAAAGAATCTTAAAGAAACATTTCACGTTTTGTCACAACCACAAATTTTTAACAATTTTATTGTAATGTTATTTGATAGAGCAGAGTATATTTGTGAAATAGAAGGAAAATCATACACAATTTATTGCAAAAAGAAACCTGAAAAAGTGTGATGTGCGTTTGTATTTAGCCTCACTGAATCCATATTGTGTAGAATCTTATTTTGCTGCAAATACAGCTGCAATTGTTAGGGGTTTGCAGATTTATAGATTTCATCAGATGAAGAGATTTGGCTGTGTGTTTAGGATAATTTTCTTGTTGGGAAGGGAAACTCTACTCAAGTCTCAAGTTGTATGCAACCTCTAACAAGATTTCTTCTAGGCTTTCTTGTCCCTGCTGAAGAAAGACATCCTAGCAGCATGATGCTTCTGCTGCCAAGCTTCATGGTGGGGACACAGATTGTGAAGCTTAAATTTTTTTGTCACATGTTGTGTTAAAGTTAAATGTCTTATCTGACTAGAGCACTTTCTTCCGACTGCATCCAGATCCGGTGAATTGAAGTCGATTGGTTCCCTTCCTAAACTTGTGACTCCAATCAATCTTTACCTAGCCAGGCCACTGCCTTCCTATGCAGTTCTGCTCGATTTTAATCTCCCTTCAGTGCTCCATCTGAGATTTGTCCCCTTGAGCATGATTTCTCTGGATGCATTTCATTCTGACCAATCAGCAGACAGAAGGAGTTGTGAATGATGATGTTGAGTTTCTTTGCTGTTTTTGAATTGTAGTCTGCATTTGACTGTAGTCTGGCAATTGCAGCAGAGGAAGTGAACTAAGCCATTCAGTCTGTGTTGGCCACACTTCCTAATACTGAGCAATTAAAGTTGGAGCTTCCCTGTTGGGGTAAGAGGATGGTTGTGTAGAGTGCACACCACACACAATTTCCAGAAAACTTCATAGCGTAGCTTCCTTTACAATCGAGCTGGTGCATAACATACAATACAGCCTAACGTTAGTGATTGGGTAAAATCAGATCCAATCATTTAAAATTTTAACAGAGTCCACACCTCCAGCAAGCAATCATTTTTACAATAGCCGAGAATCCAAACCCTCTGTACAAAGCAAAACGTAGAGCAAGGAGCTGGTTTGTACCAGGCTAGTCTTCACCCCATCTTACACTAAAAGATATTTGTACTGATTAACTCTGCTGACTGACCACAACTGGTGCAGACAGACAAAGCCTTTCCCTAACTTGGAAGTAAGTCAGGAGTAAGCTTGGAAAAAAAAAAAATCATGCACTATGTCCCCAGTTTCAGTTACATACACAATCATTCATCTGAAGACAGTAGGTGGATTTTATTTAGGGGTGTAAATGTAAAAATTACTAAATATAAAACAGACCTCACGAAAAACCTTTGAAAACATGTTTCATTTTCCTTCCAATTCACCATCATGGAGAACACAAAAATTCCTTAAAATTTGTCATAACATCACAAACTGTCAGAAGGTTTAATGAGTGTGAATATATTTGCAAGACAATGTACTTTTTACCCTAAGTAAATTGTTAACCATATTTAAAGAGAGCACACAAATTTCCATTGATCATTCTTGCTCACTGGGAGCATAAACATGATACAATTGAAAGGCTTAACATTCTTAAGGATTTATTTTGATCTTTTCATGTCATGTCATTATTGTGCCCCTTTCATTATCTGAAATATTTTTGAAGCAGGAAATCTTGTGAGTCATAAAGGTCTTGCTAACTGAACCACACCTTATCTCCTAAGCCATCTGCCAAATATCCATGAAAATGATGGTGTTTTGAACATTGACTCCACAGTCTATCATCATCATCACTCCACCCTCCCACATTTCAAAGTCTGTGATGCACAACCATGCTATCAATTAGCTCAATATCAGTGACTGTAATGGACTTTTGGACACTATCCCCCTGTGGCGTTTGTTGTGCTTTTTTCCCCCACAATCCCTACTCCATCACAGTCATATTGACTGAGGTGGCTGCTTGGGCAGACGCTAAAGGTCAGCTTTCTGCAACAGCTGCCCCACAACATCCCCAGTCCCACCACGTCCAGAGTGATAGTGGGCCAAAGTATGGTCAAGTTAAAAAATATATTTCTAATTTATTGTAGTTCCTGTCACACTATTACACCTGGTTAGCTGTGAGTTATCTATTGGGGGAAATATGATTAACCTACAAAATTCTGAGTCAGCAGCAGTTGCATTTGCAATTTCCTTATAAATTGTAACTGAATGCCATATACTAGATTTGCTACATTTCATTCAGTTATGAAAAGTAGTCATTCAAATCTCCACAACAAAATAGGATACCTATGCACTAACTCGATACAGTGTCTAATTGTTGCTGAGTGGTTTTATCTGAAAAGAAAGAAGTGCGTAATTATGTTAATATACCTTAGGTGCTTGTTAATAACAACAGAACATAAAACCAAATTAATTATATTGAAAAACATTGAATAAAATAAAGGAGAGTACAGTGGATCCCTGTTATTTGCGAGAGCTAGGGAGCACAGCTACCTGTGAATAGTTAAAATACTTGAGACCCCTCCTAAAAATGCTAGTAACTGCCTATTTTAATAGTTCTAATACCAAATATACCTTAATGTGAATTATTACGCACAGTGGAAACCAACTTAGCACTAATGCAGACACTAATATCTAGAGTTTTCCTTATTTCTGCTGGAGGGGGTAAAGCCAATCCACACAAAGGAAAATAAATGGCACACTTGGATTGGACACATTGCAAATGCCAGCCAATAGCATGTTAAGTAGCATTGTACCTAGGTATTTGAGTTTCCCAAACTGCATTTTTGTTCAGATATTTTAAGTATGCACTACAAAAAAAGTCCACAAATAGGCAAAGTTTCCATGAATAATTTGGAGCTATATTCCACAGCAAAATCTGCGAATAGGTGAATCCGCAAAAACTAACAAGTACTCTTTCTCTCTTCTAACTGAATTCAAAAGTGTTGAGAACCTTTTCTAGACAAATGGACAGCAATATTTGCTCTTCTAATATCATTGCTGTTGATGTTGTTCCACCATGGCACTGTGTTAACATAAAGTATACTGCAGAACAAAAGCTAGCAAAACCTGTTTCAGTGGAGGAGTTCTCACTTGCTGATGAGCATAATTTGGTATACATAAGAGTGCATGGTCGATTCCATGACTCCAAGATGTCTAAGGCCTGTGGCTACCTAACAAGAAAAAAAAAATCACCTTAATTTCTGTGTGACAGCTGGCACTTTTTGAATTAAATTACTGATATTCATAAATCTTTTTGATGATATTCTAATGCTTTAAGATACACCTGCAAACCCCAAATTCACCTTTGTATAGCAGTGTAGACCTAATTTTACCATCACTGCTGTAGATAATGTGACCTAACTTGTTTTCCTACCTGTGAAATGGAATGTTATACCCCTGTAGTTGTTCTTTTTGCAATCTGTAAGAAATTACTATAATTACTCTTGCAGGTAAAAATCTTTTCACTGGCAGACAGGATGACTAAACATGAGTGAAGCTATGAGAAATTGGTTCCGGGCATCCTTCCAACAGATGTAAGATTTCACTCTGGTCCTAAGCAACTGTGTTCTTCACTTTTGAGATCTGAAAACCCCCTGCATCTGAGTTGTTGTTATGTTTGTTTGGTAAAACAGGGCCTACAGCATAAATGTTGTCACTAGGGCCATGGTGCACATTCGTCAAAGGGCGACCGACTTCGCAGTACAACGCCGAGTCCCGACAAGACATTTCCATTAGCCTATGCATTACCATCACTCCCACCCTCGTTTCCTCTGTGCACCTCAAGGAGTGCCTCTCTGAGGAGAAAGCATGTGGGAGTTGCAAACACTTCCAGCTCTCACATCCCAGCATGTACTGGCCTGCATTAGCACACTCTGGTGGGCCTGTTGCTGTGCAGCTGAGGCATGTGATATTGGGAGGTTAGGACTCTGCCACCCTGCGTTCATTCCCCACACTCATGAGCACATGCATCTTTGGTCGTTCATCCTTTGCCATGTGCCTCTCAATTTCTAGGTTTGCCCTTTTTAGGCTGAGCATAAGGGCGGACCCCATTTGAGCTGGGGTGGCAGGTGCTTTTCTCTGACCTTCCACTTCATGAGATCGGCAATGGTGACATTCGGATCAAGCGCTCTGCTGCACAGTTTCTCCCTCCCCCCACCACCAAGCCAGCTATAATGCCAAGCGTGTCAAATCACTTTAGCATCAAAATACCAACAGCCGACCCCCCGCACTCACCACCCTTCCTCTATGCCTTAACATCCCTGACTGCCTATGTTTTTCTCTCACCCTGAATCTCCCCCCTTTGAAGATGAGGGGACGTATAAAGTCCGATGATGTGTAGCTGCCGTTCCTTTTCAGATTCCAACTGACATGGGCAGACGCATCTGACCTCTGTGAGCAAAGAAAGAACTGGTGCTGCAAACAGCAAGACTGAGTTTTGAGTTGGCTTTACAGAATAGTTATGAAGTTTAAAGCAGGGTTAGGGTTATAGAACAATACCCCAAGCTTTGAACATCACACAGAGCTCTGTTCGGTCAAGTATCCGAAAATATAAATAGTATGGTACAATGAAACCTACCAATCCGACAAGGCAGGCAAGGTGGCCAAGGACAACTATTAATCATGCACTCCACAAATTTGGCCTTTTTGGAAAAGTGGTGAGAAGAAAGGCATTACTGAAAGAAATCCATGAGAAGTCCCTTGCATGAAGCCATGTAGAGGTCCCAGCAAGCATGTGAATGAAAGGTGCTCTGGTCAGTATTTTTTGGTGTACATGCAAAATGATATTTATAGAGGAAAACCAACCCAACATCCTTCTGGCGAAATGCGGATGCCTTTTTACAAGGCAATCCTGAAAAACAATCATGATACCAGGTTCACAGTTTGTAATTTTAGACAAAATCTTTCATCTTGGAAAAAAAAAAAAAATTCTGATCGTAGATTGATTTGGTGATCATAGGTCATCCAGTAGGACAGACACACCAAGCATCAATTTAATGCTTTCCCAAACAAAGACCAGCTATAGCAAACATCAAGCAATGTCAGAAATTTTCTGGGCCCATTTTAACTGCCACTGTCTTCTTATCCTCATCCTTTAAGCATCCAACTCTATTAATCTATACATTTACACCCATAACTTGCAGTCCAAATCCTTATAGGATTGATATCTCTGTTTGACTTTCAGGGTACTTAATTATATTCAACCATTAAAAGCCATACCATTAAATAAATCTCATTTTTGTCAGTCTAAAAAATATTTTTAAATCAATGGTTATTCATTTTTTTGAAGACAGAGTTTCAAAACAACGATATCACTAACAGGGGGCAAAAGTTGAACTTAAAGTTTACAATATGCACTAAAAACCAAAGTGCATTCAGTTCAGAGACTTACTGAGGTAAATTAGAGGAAAAAAATATTATTCTGAAGAGGATTACTTTAAGATGTAAAATCAACAGTTGATCATAATGGTTAATAAAAATTGCATTTGAACAAGGGAAATATTTTTTCAGCTCAGTGTAATGTCACGATCAAAGCCTTTTGCAGTCTGAAATACTTGCAAAACTAAAGGTCTTAGACATTTTCCCATGCTACATCTTCTATTTTTTAGTTTGACAAGAGTTCGGCTTCTGCATGACTTTTTAAACTGTACTGTGTGTAGCAGCTTTAAAAAAACACAAAACAATTGGGACTGGGGCAGAGGTTCACCTTTCCATAGGACAACCCTAAACATACAGCCAGAGCTAAAATGAAATAATTCATATCAAAGCATTTTCATCCCTTAAAATGACCCAGTCAACGTACACAAAATTGACAATCTTTGGTAAGACTTGGAAAAAAAAAAACAAATGAACAAAAAATGTTGTTTTTTGATGTGCAAACCTGCTAGAAACATACCTCAAAAGAATTGAAGCTGCAGTGAAAGCTGGTTTTACAAAGTGTTGATCCATAATTTTGCACTACTTTGTGTTGTCATAGCACATAAAATTCTAAAATTTTCTGAAAAACTTTAGAGGAAAGGGAAAATAGTCTTGGATTCTTGTTTTGTTTTCCTTTTTTACAACAAGAGCAGAGGCTGGATATGTTAAGCAAAGCAGAATAACAGGAAATGCATGTTTTATAAAGAAAGTAAGATTTATTGGACAAATACATTATGAAAAATTATCTCTTCCTTTGGTTTGACCTTGTCTAAATATCTAGCCCTGCTGTTTTTAAACCAGATGCACAATGCAGTGTTTTCTTTCAATCATCTTAGCAAACAGAGGAGACACAAAAGAGGCACCATAATAAATTGGATGTTCTCAGAATCTGTACTTGTTTCGCATTATATCATTTTGAGAAAACATTTTAGTCAAATGCATTTGCAATATTTATCCCAACCTTCAGCAAATTAATCTCCACACAGAGTTTGAGTCCCTTTCACAGAGCCATGCAGCGGATGGTTTAGCCATCCTTTCAACTCTTTCACTTATCTGACTCACATGTCGTCCTTTCACATCCTCCTGCACCAGTGTTTATCAGTGTTTAGATGAGACCAGTGTCCTTCAACACTTAGCCAGCTTCACTGATGTAAACAGGGTGTTTAGCATCAGGTCCAAGAAGCTGGAGTGGATGCAATGACACTGCAGGCTTTTTCTGGAGTTTTCTATCATCTGGCTAAAGCAGAGTCAGATTTAGGAGTGAGATATCTGGGCTGAGATCTACGTCCTTGTTTATATTCATGCCTTCAGTTAATTCCCCAGTATAGTCCAGCGGAACCCAGCCAGCTTCCTTGGATTTACATGCAGTTCTGTGTTAGGCAACATGAGGCTTGGAGAATGAAAACTTGCCAATTCATGTTTAATTAATGTTTATAAAAAATGCAAAATGTATTTATTTATTTTTTCAGATTTTTCTCCACAAGTCTCATACACTGTACCATTCATTTCACTCAAGGGGTCAGGATAATCTGAAAATTCACAGGAGCGCTGGAATCTATGGAGCAATGGTAATTCAACTCATCTGTGCAAACTGCCTCTGAGAGAATATATTACAGCCTAAAAATACCTGAAATTCAACAGCAGATGTATTTAACACCAAGTTCTATCTGAATAAAGGAAAACTGAGTTCATTAGTTCAAATTATGCTTTTCTCATGATAAAATAAAATTAACATTCTGCTGCCTTTGCACTACAATGACTTACTCATATTAACAGCCTCTAAAGAGTTTTGATCAAATCCCAACCCTTGTTTCTACCACCCTCATTTACACAGAGGAGATGATAATGACTGTGAGACAGCAGAGATGTGACTCCTTCCTGTGAGCATTTACTTCCCGCCCTTTGTCCCTGGTTGCCTGCTCTTCTGCCTCTCCACTGGGACTGAGCCGTAACAATGAGGTAGCATTTCACTGTGATGCTGCTGCTAGGGGATTAAAGGCTCAGAGAGTTATCAAAGGCTTAGTCGCTCTGATTTCCAGTGACCTGCCATGGATGGCTGCCATAATAGTGTACCAGCGCAGAGACCTCCACTTCTGCAGATGCATCCCGGCTGCTGCGGTGGCAGCTGGCCTCCAGGGACCCTGTCACCTAGGGATATTCCACGGATGGGACAATTTATATAAGTTTTTCTAAATTCCTGTTTTACAGAAGGGCTAAATGAAAAAATACAAGAGAGAAAAACAAAAATAAACCATAAATATTCTGCAAACACATCCTGATTTTTTTGAGATCACTCTATAGGAACCTGGATGTTTCTGCTGGGTATGGACAAAAGAAAAAGAAAATCAGTTATCTTCTTAAAACCAAACCTGTAGATACAGTCAAGGTATAAACAAAGTAAATTATTAGCTTGAAAACCACTAGAACCAGCATTAACATAAAGGGGCTGTTTTGACCCATCCTTCTTTTACAACATTCATTGATTTTCTACATAAAGCCAGTTGTGGCAAAGCTTTAGTCTTCAAACAGGTGGCATTAAATTTGACTGAAGAATATATTTGTATATATAAGAGTTCATTGTTAAATCAATAACTGGAAGGTGCTCAGGTCCTGTGTCTGGAAAACAAGCCCAAATCACCATTACTCCACTGCTGTGCCTAACATTAGGTTGTGTGTTTTTGCAGGAGTTTAATATGCCGCACGCTTGTTTGGGATGTTTGAGAGAGTAACAAAATGCACACCACTGGAAAACAAACAACAAAATAAAGTAAGAAATGCCTCTAACGCTACATTCACACTGCAGCCTGAAGTGACCCAAATCCAATTTTTGGGCCTTTATGTGACCTGTATCTGATCTTTTCATCATAGTCTCAACAACACAGATCCAGTTTTTACAAATGCGACCCAGGCCACTTGGATATATGGTCTTAAATCCGATATGTGTCTGATCTTTTCAAATGTGACCTATGTCTGTACAGCCAGGTTGCATTCATCCAAGTGTTTTCCACTTGTAAAAAATGGTTTTAAAAATATAATGAGGAAGGTAAAAGTTAAAAATGGCCTTAAAACCCTTGCTAAATTCATGGGCCTCAACAATTGCTTCTCCAAGCTCATTGCTGATGTCTTTCTGTCTTGGCATCCTCTAGACCAGTGAACTGCCAAAACTCCAGTCTTTATAGATGATGATCAATCAATCAAACACATTTCAGTAGCAGAATCTGGCTGCTAGTTTCCCACAAGGGTGTACCTAGATTTCTACTCACAGCTGTTGATTTTTGCATTTGTATAAAAAATAATGACAGTGTGGAATCAGTAGTGTGTTTTTCTACACTTCAGGTTAGATTTAAGTAATTGCAGAACTTGTGACTTATTGTTACTTTTCTTAAGTAAAACCCTAAACAACAACAAACTGATAGTAAAAATTACTTCAACAAAAATGTAAGCAGCCAATTAAAAGTGTCCTCCTATTTTGACAAACTCCAGTTCTCCATCTTAAAGTAAACTGCTTCAAACACCTCAGATTAGCACGTTGCTGCTCAAGATAACATCTCTAGTTGCACATTAAAAATATCTCCTCTGTGTTGTGATGAATAGAGGCCAGCACAAGTAAACAGCAGCATGGTGTACTCCAGCATCTTTGGCTCCTGACCTAGCAGGAAGCAGCCTGGGAGAGCATGGACTCTGGCCAGCCAATTATAGCGCAGGGAGCACGGAGCACGCTGAGGATAATGAGGCCCCTCTATGTGACCCTCTTCACCTCTGCGGGACCCCACGATGGGAAACATGAGGACCCACTTTAACCTGACGTCGGCCCCCCTCCATTACCCACTGAACTGCTCTCTTTAGCTTCCTTCACACTCTTTTCACCCCAACTGCTGGTTTTAAACCCTGCTGTGTGACCACAAGGTCTACAAAACACACGCTGCTTTGCTCCAGAGGCCCACCACATGGCTTATTGTTGCATTGCTGATCCTAAAAAGTTACACACACAAAAAAACTAAAAGAATGAGAACATAAACATACATTACTAGCCAACCCTGGCATCCTGTCACTTCCCTTGTATGTTGCTTAAATTGTCAGGCAAAAAAAGGGTTCTTGCCAGGCAGAATTTTGCAAGATTTGCCAGGCACTGAAGTCCAGGAACTTTTTATACCCCTTAAATGTTCCATCTTTTGTAAAGTTTTGACCACAAACTTCTTTGTATTATATTGGGATTTAATGTGACAGACTAACACAAAGCAGGGCCTAATTGTGAAGTGGAAGGAAAATGTTACATAGTCTTCATAAATTTTTCCAATATAAATCTGTAAAATCACTGCAATTTCAGCAGCAAATCTTTTGTGGTAGGTCATTACTAGCTTTGCACTTTTGAAGACTGACAATTAAGCCCACTCTTTTTTGGACAATAGCTCATGCTCACTCAGACTGGATAAAGAGAACCTGTATACAACAATTTTCAAGTCTTGCCAAAGATTCTGAATTGGATTATGGACTGGACTTTGGTTTTTTCAAACCAATCAATATACTATGATTTAAACCATTTCGCCGTAGCTCTGACTGCATGTTTAGGGTTGTTGTCCTGCTAGAAGGTGAACTTCACCCCATGCTTTTGCAGCCTATAACAGGACTTCATACAGAATTGCCCTGTATTAATCCAACATCTCTGTCCCTGCTGAAGAAAAGCATCGTCAAAGCATGCCACCCCAATGTAAACCAAAAAGTTATTTTTTGTTTCATCTGACCAGAGGACCTTCTTCCACATGTTCCTCCTTATAGTGGCTTGAGGTAAACCCTAGATAGGACTTAAGACTTTCATTCAACAATGGCTTTCTTTCCAGATTTGTGCATTGCAGAAATAATAGATGTTCTCTCAACAGAACTGCAAGTGGCAGTTCTGGATTTTATTTTGGGGTCTTAGAGTACAAGGGTGCTAAAAATAAAATGACTCACTTTATGACTTTTTGTTTATTGAATCTAAATCTTTATTAGTCAGTGGCGGTACTGAACTGGAAATGCTTATTGGCTTTAGATATAATAGAGGGATCAATAAAGAGTGTAAGTGGACCTCATGGGTAAAAAGTGTCAGATTAGTGTAGAAGAGTCTGATACTTTTCTGATTCGCATCTAAGATCCCCCCCAAACCCCTTCTCTCTCCAGGCATGATTGGTCTTGTCATTTGGACCCTCCAAACACAGACCATATGTGAGCTCAGCCCTGGCAATCAGGCTGCATTGTGGAGCAGGCGGCTGAGTTCATCAGGAAAAAATTAGCCCGCCGCTCTGGAAGCCTTGCTCCTATTGGCCAGTCACGCGGCCCGCTCTGTTTGAGGGCACCCCAGACATTCCTGCGGATAATCTTTTCCATTCCTCCGCTCAGCTCGGTGAGGACAGACCAAATCACAGCACAAGGCCTGCATTGTGAGGGCCCTGTTTCAATGCCGTCTCTTTCTTTTTACGTTTTTCCCTCTGCCTCACCTCATACACCACAATTCCAAAAAGGTAAAAACAGCATTTCCCATCATAACTTATTTTTCTCATTTAAAAAAAAAAAAAACACAGAAAAAGGTTGCCCTCTTTTTGAAACAATCCTGAGGAAAAGCTACGATCCCTTTCCAGTAGGAACTTGTTGTTTGGGAAAGGGGGGCTGGGGGAGGGATGACAATGTAAAAACCATTGAAACCGGAGTCCAGCCACATCAGTGAGCTGCCTGGAGTTCAGCAGATCATGGATGAAAATGGCTCCCCCCCAGGCGAGGTTCGCTTCAGTTCCCAGAAAACCTCCTGCTTGGTCACCGCTACACGCCTCACAGCTCCCACAGCAGCTTGTCATTGTGGGTGCAGGCAGAGGTTGGAGGACAATCACACAATCTGGGGACACTGGTGGATTTATAGCAACACTTTCCATAATTAGACCCATGATTATTACAGACTCTACAAAGTTTAGAGTGGCTGTCCACTCTCTAACCAAACAATTGCTTTAGTTTTTTTCCTCGCTTGGCTGCCGAGCATACCACAGAATTACTTCAACATCCCATGCAGAAGAAAAGCAACAAGGCTGTGATAATAAACTTCATCAACCCTGAAAGTGCTCCTCTCCTCTTCATTTGCCCCCTGACTTTGAGAGAGACAAAATAACCCAATCTAACTCAAAACTTGAACTCTTAAAATATCCCAAAACCTTTGAAATACTTCAGCAAGACTATACACTTCTAATCCAGATGGTCTGGATTGTTCTGGAAACACATTCACCCTCACCACAAGCTGTGACAGTAAAATATGTTGCAATCAATCAAGATAACTGTGTAAAATGCACAATGATGGGGGCGAAGTTGGCGGAATAACTGTGCGCCTCATCGTGTTGAAACTTGTCCATGAAAATGTATTCGTCTGAGAAGAGGGGGTTTAATTTTACCTCAAATGAAAAAAAAAACAAAACAAAAAACTATAGCTTCCACTGGGGTACACAAAGATATTTAAATAATTTATTTCTTAAAACTAAAAAAAGAAAGTAAAATTAGGAAAATAAATAACTGTCTTCAGGGATTTCTGCGGCAGATGGGAGCTGAGTCGCAGCTGAAGGCATATTTTTTTTGCTAGTGCTGTGCTTGTCATGAATAGAAAAGATAGTCTGCTGTAAAATCCTCCTGCAAAACTTTATGCAAGTAAGGAGTATCAACTTTCAAAAGGTATGCAGTCATGGGAAAAGGAAAGTTTTCACAACTGTGAATGCAGTCATGGGGAGAACTTAGAATAATCCAAGATTAAGAAGCTTGTAGAGCACCTTGAGCATCAATCACTTTCAGTAGCCGGAGAAGAGGTTTGGCCTATTCTTCTGTACAATGTAGGTTCAGTTCATTGGGATTTCCGATGATTCACTTATATGTTACTCTCTTAAGGTACCACCAATTCATTTGGTGTGTGGATTGACCTTTTGTTTTCCATGTTTAACATTTTGATCAACCCAGGAGAGCCAATTTTTGGATGTGTAATTGTTTTTGTACCACTGGACTTTGACTAGGCCACTGCATCCCCTTGATTCTTTCTTTTTCAGCTACTCTGTTGTAGCTGTATTTAGGAAAAGTTTGTTCCTGATGACCCAGTTTGGGCCAAACCTCAGTTGTTGGCAAAATGACCTTACATTTCACACTAGAATACTTAGGTATACAGAGTTCATGTCAGTGTCTCCATTATGTGAAGCCTAAATTATTACTCTTCCACCACCTTGCTTGACAGCTGGAATAAGCTGCTTTGATTTTCTCCAGTCATGGGCTTCATTAATTCTTGAAGCACTTTGTGATTTTCTGTCTGTGGACAGTGCTCTCTCTCTCTCTCTCTCTCTCTCTCTCTCTCTATATATATATATATATATATATATATATATATATATATATATATATATATATATATATATATATATATATATATATATATATATATAGAGAGAGAGAGAGAGAGAGAGAGATATTATTATTACTATTTATTTATATATATATTGTTTATATATAAATAAACAACAAATTTATTTACTTCCAGTTCAGCTATTCATTTAACATTATAAATCTACATTCTGCTGCCATATTGAGATGTTTTGTCTTTTATGCTTTCCAAATCAGCCATCTTCTTCCATTTGTCTTGTCAAAAGCTTTAACATTCAATGTGCAAACAGGGCCTTGTAGAGTGTACGATGTTGCTCATATTTTTTTTTTCTCTGAGCATTGCGCAGTCTGACAGAGGTGAATTTACTCTGACGTCTATTCTTAGGAAGAATGGGCCATTCTTATGCTCCTGTCACTTCCTATACAGGAACCACAGCCAAGCCAGAGTACCAGAGCTGAAATGTATCCAAAAAAACACCCCTGGTAGAGAGGTACCTGCCCAGGACCATCTGGGTGTGAGGGTGCTAAATATGTAATACTGGCTGAATATTCCCAGCATTATGTTTTTGTCATCTATTTTAAATGCATCTACTGTTCATATTTTATTATAATTCAATAGTAGAAATAAGTATTTTTGTTTGGATACTAAGCCTTGCTACCATGTTGAATCACACTCAGTGGCTGAACAAAATGTTGAGATCTTCACAATGAATTTAAAATAATTTACAGCTACACATTTTTACCACAATAAAAAACTCTCTTAGATTATTGTTATGGCGATTTGAATTCAATAAAATTAAAGTGACTGTAGAGCACTTTCTTGTCTTGTTATGTGTCCAAAGTAGCAATGGTCTTAGCATCAGTGGATAGAATTTACATAAGTAGTGCAGTTTTCCAATATGAAAAGCATTGAAGAAATGTTCCTCTGGGAATTAAAGTTCTGGGGAACAATTGTTCCAACTTGCATATTCAAAACACAACATTAAAATGTTTTAAATTTGAGAACAATCTTTGTCACTGACATATGATGGACTTCAAATTGCTTGTAAATAGCCTTCTAGGAAGCAGCAGTGGCTTATTTAAGGTTATTGCTAATATCTTTCTTTCTTGGCATTGTGTTTAAAGGGACCTGTATGTTCCAGGTGAGCAAACTACTAAACATCCTGCTATTTAAGAGGTGCCATACTGAATGTGATTAATCAATCAAGAGGATGTGATCATCAGAATCTGGCTGCGATTTTTCCTCTAAAAATCTCTGGAAGTAGGAAGGGATGGATGTAGTTTTTTATATGGCTGTAGCAGAACAATACACAATTTTTCCCCCAGCAAAAACAAAACAAAACAAAACAAACACACACACAAAAAATTACCATTATCATTATTGATAATGTGACTTCTGAAGTCAACCTATTGCACTTGATTTTATTTACATGTAGAGGTATCAAATTAAAGTGGACTGATTAAAACTGATTAAAACTGTGTGTCGCAATTTCAGAATATGTTAATTGTAAAGAATCTGAAAACCACATATCACTACCCAATTCCCAACAATGCACTACTTTGTGTTGGTCAATCACATAAAATCCCAGTAAAATATGCTGAAGTTTGGGGTTGTAATGTAACTAAATGTGGAAAAGTTCAAGCAGCATGTGTGTTTCACAAGGCTCTGTATACCGGGGAAATCCAAGTTCATGGATAAAAAAAAATATAATCAAATGTTCTAACAGAGATTTTTACAAGTTGAAGTGGCTTTATCCGGCCATAGAAGTCATGCCTTCCTCACATGATGGGCAGCGCAGCCAGTCTCAGCACAGATGCTACAGATGGAGCAACCCTCAGGGAAGGAATATTTCAGCATTAACAACATGTTCTGCATAGTTTAGACCCCTATTCATTAGCTCCACACCAGAAAGAACTCAGCTCAGGCAGGCCAAAGTCCTAGAAAGGAAGGGGACGATCTCAAAACACCTCTATTACCTCGTCTATCAGTTTTCAGCATGCAAAGACAGGATTTATCATAAAAACAGATTGAGCACTGCATTTGAAGAAAGACACCCAGTCACATCTCTGACTGGTGGCAGTGATGTGTGCATGAGTGCTTTTGCAGCAAAAGCAAAAGTTTCCACCCCATGAAAACACCAGTAAGGAGTAAGAAACATGGAATATATATGTTATAAACTTTCTTAAATGCAAACAAGTTATTCTTGAGAAAATGCAGCACTGGACATTGAAAAATATTTTTTAAAAGCAGAAAAATGAGCAAATTGCATTTCTGAAGATAGACCATTTTGAACAGCACTTTGGGAAATGGTGTGCACTAACATAACAAATAAATAAAATCCTTGTGTCTGACATTTTCTTTCGTCATAACAAATAATAAGAAAAGAATGCATATGTGACCCGAAGGAAACAACAGGTAGCAACAGCTTTGTTTGCACTGTTACCTGAGGATAGGCGACGCTGATGGAGGGGACAGACACCGCTGAAACATGAACACGCCTCAGACGAACGACCTCGTTGCATGGGAGGAGCCAATGAGCACTGGGGCTTCAAAAACCCTGCAACATATGAGAGGAGAATACGTTAGGAATTGATAAATAAAGAGTAACATTTGGTAGATAAATCAAAGAGATAAATCATGTTTTTTCATCAGCAGCTAATGATCAGGACATGATGGCAAAAGGCTGTTGGGCACAGCTATGAGTTGTGATGCTCCGTGTGGGCAAAATGCCACAATAGGGGATGCCTCGAGGGGCTGGACGAGGCCGTCTTACTGTCTGTCTCTGAGGTCATGGGGGTCACTCTCAATGGGGTGGTCATTATCGGGTACAATGGGGCAACTGTGGAGGCTGTAACCCCCTCCAGCCAAGCACTCACCGGTCATTTACATCATTCAGCAAAAAAAAACCAGGGAGAAATAAACAAATTTTCTTTTTTTTTATTTAAATAAAATAAATAAGATTTTTTTGCAACAGGATGTTGGAACCAAAAGGACCAAAAACATGTCGAAAAGAGATTCAGTATTCTTCTCTTGATGATTCCTTAAACAAACTTTTAGCGACATATGAGAGGCATTTCATTTTATGACTGACACTGTAGCTTCTAGCAAAGCTGAGATTTATTTGTGCACTTTGAGACGCTCCTTTTTTATTGACTCAAGGGGATCACGAGGCAGCGACAAACTTATGAAAATTCTAACTTTATTCATTTCTTCTGAAGACCTTTGGATTTTCAGCAAACATCAGTAAAGGAAGCCGCCCTCCTGCTGCCTCTTCCCTCCTGCGTCACTCTGTTCGGAGCCCAATAAAGCTCCTTTATTTCCAGCATGAAAAACATGTCACTCCAGATGAGCTCAGAGAATGACATTTAAAACAGGAAAAGGGATATTGAATTAGTTCCCCATGATAAGCTGTCTTGGATGGTGATATTTTTTTTTTTCATGCTTTTGCGGGTGCGTGATTGAAACATGTGTGCACATGTGCAGCTATGTAGATGTGTTATCACAGGAGTTTTTATGTTGGATGCTTTTCCCTTAAAGCTTTGATAGAATCTGGTGGAGCAAAAGCAAATATGGATGGACTGATATCATTTTAAAAAATTGCTAATTAAATAAAAAGATGAAGAGGGACTTCTAAATGTTCCACAAGAAGCAGACATGATTCTCCTCAGATCATTTATCTTGTTGTCAACAAAAAACAAAATTGTTATTATCAGATGTTGGAAACTATTCAAAACAACAGAGATGTCTTTCAAATACAGTTTTATGGTTATCATTGAGAACAATGGCAAGTTGGCAAGCCAAAACTATGATATACAGACAGTTTATCTTAATAAATCAGCACAATAACTTTAGAGCCTGGCTTGGGTTTCAAATACTCATACAATTGGAATCAAGTTCTGAGGGAGGATTAAACAATACATCCAGCTCCCAAAACAAAGCAAGGCAAGATTTTAACCATATTTTTAAGAAAAATATGATTTGTTTTTTTTTTATTTTCACAAACTGGGTTTTAAAGGATTGTAATCAGTGTAGAAATATTCAAACTTGTTTGACTTCCTTAAGTAATGCAAGCTAGGTGGCCCTAATGGGAAAAATAGTAGTGAAATACACATTTTGGGGTTTTTCACAAGTTGAAGTGTTCACAGATCATTTTGATAATTCTCTTGATTTCTGTCTTCCTTTTTCAATTCAATTCAGATATACTTTATTAATTCTAAAGGAAAATTAAATGCTGTGGGAACTCTTATAATCCAAGTTTATTGTAAGAACTGTAGATACTGATGGCTTAGGGCAGGAAGGATCTTCAGTAGCGGTCTTTATTACAGTGGCTCTGAAGAAACTTCTGACTGAAGAAACTCTGTTGTTGTAAAACAGTCTCAAGAAGAGGATGAGAAAGGTCTTCCGTAATGTTCTTCATCTTATGAAGAACATTACGGAATGATGCTACCACAACAGATGATGGCAAAAGTGATATCATCTCAATACTCTGTCAGACATGTTTTAATGATCTGCTTGACATAAAAACAATAAAGTGAATACAGATCCAGAAAGACAGAAAACATTTTAATAATCAAGGCTAAAATACATAATAAATAATAAATAAGAACTTACAAATGAAAAGCTAAGTAGCCTATACATGTGCTTTATTCCCAGGCTTTTGAGACAAAGAGTCTTTCAAAGTTATAGCCGGAAAGTATTCCTCCATATCATGAGTGCAATTGTAGCAGGAACTCTGTTTAAGAGTGCATTAGAGAAGAGGGAAAAAGGTTTAATTTACTCAACCACATTTGCTCCATCTTAGCCAAATGCATCAATTCTTAAAGAGACACAGCACAAACCATTTTGTATAAAGAGGTTGAAGGGCAAACAGTGACACATGCTCCAAGTTCTGAGCAATGTCACTGAACATTAAGGCATTAACATATGAGCCAAGCCTCCCTAGTCAAGCTGCACTTTTCCAAAATCAGGAGTAAATTAAGGAGACAGCAGCTCCTCCCCACCCCTCACCGTACCCCCCCATAAAAAAGCCCCACACTCCAAGCCATCCACTGGAAAAATGTTCCCAAGAGACAGAGTTATGTTAAAGTATGAAGTTGGAATTTTACCTAAAGCTGAGAGGGAGCAAAGGAAAGTGGGACAAATTAGTTTTAGACAGAACATGAGCTCAGTATCTGAAAAAAATGGAAAGAAACTTTATCCTTTGCTATTTACAATGTAAACACACATCTCTGACTTAGATGAGAATTTTGTCAGTTGCTAATGATTCATTACTTGACTTAAAAACAACCAATTCCAAGAAATATAATTACGAAGCTAATAAAACATTCAGCAACGTGACAGCTGTGAAAATATTTGGAAAACAGTAGATTTAGGGGCACATATCCATCTTATTCTCTTGGCCGGACGCTGAATTATTTTCAGTTGTTTTACTTTCTTGGCCTTGAAGCAAATGATGAAAGCGGGTGGACGTGCTTGTGCAGGTCGAGGATCTGTTGCCATGAGTGGTAAAGGTTGGTACTTGTCTCATCATTAAATCCCATTGCTCATGGGGCATTGCTATGTCTTGGATTGCATATTTGAGCAGGAATGTTTAAGGTAGCTTTTCATTTTGAAACTGAAAGGATTTTATTGGATTTAATACAGTTGCTTGTAAAACTATTTATACCTTTTCTGCTTTTCACATTTTGTCCCATAGCAACCACAAATTTCAATGCATTTCTTTTTACAAATGAAAATCTAAAAAGTGTGGCATGTGCCTTTACTTTGGTAGCCCGAAATAAAATCCAGTGCAACCAATTGCCATGACAACGTAAATAGTAAATATAATCTCATGTAGGCCTGCCACGATAAAGTTTGCTGGATGATAAATTGTTCCAGAAATTATTGCAATAAACAACAATAGTGTTGTTTTGAGACCATTTTCAACTAATACAATGATAATGATAATGGCATAAAATCTCTATCCAAGCTGACAGAAAATGAGCTACTTTGCAAAGACAACTGGGCAAAAAGTGTAGTCTTTGATGATCAACACTAGAAAAGGTTAAAGCCGAATATTATAATGAATCACAGTCCTAATTATAGTATCAGTATGTGCAATAGCATGATCCCAAGAGACTACTTGTATGCAATATTTGGAAGGATATCATATTTCAGGTGCCATGGATTCACACTCTGCATATCTATATTATATGTGGCTAAATGCAAGAGCTCTGTTTTGATATGTGAAAAATGTTTAAAACTGTGTACAGTGGAGCGCTGCCTGTTTGCAGTTTAGTACTGGTGGATTTTTCTGTGGGTCGTGACTCCATTATTTGTGAAAAATTTGCCTGTTTGCAGATTTCTTTGTAAAGCATATCTAAAATATTCAAAAGAAAATGCAGCTTAGGAAACAGAAATGCCTAGCTGCAATGCTACTTGACATGCTACTGGCTGGCCTTTGCAAAGCAGCTAATCCAGGAGAACCATTCATTTTCCTTGCCGCAAATTGGCTATACCCCCAAGAGCGGAAGTAAGGAAAGACAAAGACAGTTTCCACTGTGCATATTAATGCATATTAAGGTATATTTGGTGTTTGAACTAATAAAATAGGCAGCTATACGTGTTTTTTGACAGATCTCAGGTATTTACAGATTTTAACCATTTGGTACAATGTGTCATCTGACCCCCCCCCCCCTCACTTTATAATTAGGGACCCTTTTGTGCTGGTGTATCCTAAGAATCACAATGAAATACATAGAAGTCTGTGGTTGTTACGTGACAAAATTTGTTCAAGGGGTATTAATACTTTTGCAAGGGACTATATCTGCATATTTCCAATCCTTTTAGTGGTGGGTTGCTTTCCTGCCACAGCCAAATCCTGTTATGTTTAAGAGAGATCATAGACATTCAGACCAATCTAAACATGCTGCAGGTTTCCTCATTAAATTCGGGCGGCTAAAAAAACCAAAACCAAAATCACATATAGCATTTACAGTGTAGTGTTAATGAAGGAGAGCCTAAAAGATGTTCTGCTAATGAAAGCAGGATTTTTATTGATAGACTTGCTTATAAAACAGAGGCTTAATGACAAGGTTCTAATTAAACATAGACGTGTAAATTTACCACAGCAACAAAACCAACAAATGAGAGCATAAGTAAAACATGTTTATTTAGGGATATTTTTAATTTAGCAGGTTCACTTTGGAAAATCGAACAAAAATGAAGCACATATAACAGTTTAAACTGGAGTCCCTGATAATTGTTCGTTTTCCACACTGTCCTGGTGATCAAGCCCAAGGTCAAAGTTCATCAGGGCCCTCACTGCATCTCCATGGTGTAATAAAAAAAAAAAGAGTTTCTCTCATGGGAAACTAGGCTTTAAGACATTTGCAAAGTGCACAGAGGGATGGACCAGCAGAGGCCATTAATTGCTATACTTAACCACTGTGAATGCCATTCACCTTCAGCCATTTCCTAAAGTAGGCCTCAAAGGTCCACATGAGGAAAAGGAAACCAGAAAAGACTCATCCCCATACACACTCATCAAGCCATTTCCATTGTCTGTCCTCCACAGCAACCTTGAAGACTCTGCTGTTATTTAAGTGTTTTCTCTACATATCCGTAAAATACTGTATTAATCATAGTGGTTTTTCTGCTTGATTCAAATGAAATATTCCCCTTTGTGCAATGCTTTTGAGTTTTGTTGAATCATACTGAATAGGTGGGAGATTTAGATTAAAAAACAATTAAAGAATTGTACTTAGGCCTTGAAAATCCTTATAAAAAATGAAAGCACATTTAAGTTATTCATTAAAAATGATTTGCCTGGCTATATGTTGCTGATACAACTCTTTTTGAATGTTGGTATTCTTTGCAGTTTTATCCTTGAAAAGCTAATCCACACTTTAGGACTTATCCTCTAATCAAACACTAAACATGCTGCATCCCTGTGTGATCTGTATCGTCAGCATGGAAATAATTTTGGACCTTCCAGGACATATTTGCATCAGCAAATTTGTCTTCCTTCCCCCACCAAGCTAAAATTCATTTTAAAGAAGAGAAAATTGCCTTCAGTTCTTAAGTAACAACAAAGCCCCTTTGGCAACCTAACTGGAGGCAATACCTATGTGCTGATCCTTATTTTATACTAGATACATCCTTCATGGCTTCATGACTGTCTGTATTGATGGCAAAGACTATTTACATTTCTTAAAAGATTACCCACGGTCTGAGATATTAAAAAAAGATGTTTGGTTTGTAAAATGTCTCATTGCATTTGTAGTACATTTAAAACTTGAGTACAAGGGCTTGTAAATGAAAAAGAAAAAAAGAATTCAAAACAACATTTCACACAGCGGTGTGGATTTCTTAGATGTACAATTTTCTCTGCCTTGAGGGCAACATCAGCTACCCGGGGGCTTCTTTAGTCCTAACGGAAGCAAAAACAGATTCTGCAGAAACAGATACCCAAAAAGACCTTGGCAGGAAGACAACATTTTCAGGTTCAGCCACAACAACCCAAACCTCTCACTGCAAAATATTCCTTAACAAAATGACAGTGATGCCAGCGCTTTAAGTTGTCCTCGCCTGAAAGAAGGACAAAGGTGACTAAAATCTGCAAACAGGCATATGTTACTTGAACTGCACAGAACTGGCTGCTATTTAGGTCTAAAGCAGCAATAAAAAGTTAACTGGACAGTTTTACTGAATGACTTATTAAGCAACTCAAGTTTCTGTAAGACCCAAAGTGAGGCACTTTGAAAGGAACAAGAGCACCTTTCTGTAATAACTCCATCTTCCGATGCTAGGTATATATTTTGACACAGTCGCAGGATAGCAAAACTGGCAGCTCCATAAGAATAGCATTGACAATGGCAAACATTTACAGAAAAGGTGGAACTTATGAGTATTAGATTTAAAACAATGGAAGTGTATCAGTGTAGTTCCCATTGTTCTGTGTGGCAATATTTCAGGCAAATAATTCAAAGTAGTCCATAAAATACCAGTGAAACCAGTAATATAGCCCTTTCATTTAGAAATCTAATCTAAATTCAGCATTGTATCTGGGCTAAAATGAATTAAAAGATATATATTTTTTTGTATTTCCAGCTTTGGACTAAAAGTTTGTATTATTATGAAGTGTTTTGGGAGGAATTTAAATTTCTTAAAAGGGGTCATGACAACAAATTAAATTTTTCTGTTGTTTTGGGAGTATAATATGAGCTTTTGTGCGCTGATGAAGCCATGTGAATGTCAAGAGTTGGTATCAAAAACCCTGCTCATAGGCAGTCAGCTTTGTTTCTTTGCTGAAAAATGGACGAATCAGAGAACAGTTTATCTTTCTACGCAGGTTATCTTTTTACACAATTCATATTATCCAATTAGAGCACACCATCAAGCAAACAGCCCTCCCCCGATGATACATCGGCTAATTTAAGAGCTAAATCCCAGGATGTCTGGCTACTCCACTTGAGAAGAGGATGGCTACTAAAAAGCGGAGCCTGAGTGTGCTCAAAAACGGCTGGAAGTTTCCACTTACTCCCAAAGGATGAGAGAATCAGAGAAGAGTGGCTTAAGTTAATTTATGGGGAAGTGCCACGCAATTATAACCTCAACTGAGGCTATGTTCAGCGCATTTTACTGAAGAGTTCCCCAAATATGGTTGCAGCCAATCAGAGTGAAGTCAACTAGGTAGAGCCACATATCATTACCGTACCCAAACCTTTTACCAAGGAGGGAAATCTGGCCTGCCAAAACAACACCCTAGAAAAAAAGTGACGCTATTTTTTTAAATTAAATTCTTTGGAGAATTGACATATGCAGCAATATCAGTACCTCCAAAAATCTCATTTTCCACAACCCCTTTCATGCCAAAACCAAACTCTTGGCTCTCTCAGACATTCAGTGCACCTGCATAGATATCAGCCTCTAACTAGATTTAGAGTCAGCAACCGTTTTCAGGCACTAGTTTTGGCTAAACGGCAGATGGATGTGTTTTGGCAATGCCTCAATACTACCTGTTTCTCAAGTTCACCTTTTCCCAAAAAGATGAACTACCATCACCTTGTCTTTTTCTCTGTGGGTTGCATAAAACATGAAACTTCAACAGTGTTTTGCAGAGATCACACCAAAGCCCCAGTTCCTGATTATTTATAACAGTCATTTGTCTCACTTGCTATGACATTATGAAGCCAAAGGCAGGCCAACGGTGAGCAGCCACAGACAGACACGGGGGAGGAAGAAAAACTGAAAGAGTATGGTAAATGAGGTTAGAGGGGAAGAAAAGAAAGGGGCTGGTTCAAAGCCTACTTCTGCATGTCAGAACCTTTCTCCGGGGCAAATAGGAGAACAAGGGCCTCACTGCGGCATGGCAGCCAGAGCTGCTCCTTTGGCAAATGACTCCTAATCAAATTTGTGTGATTTCGGGACTGTGAGGGTAAAAGAGGATCCTTTCACCAAAGGGACAGAGACAAGAAACATTTAACAATCTACTATCCCTCTGCTGATTTTTACAGTAGCTGTTCACATGACAGACTATCTACCCACACCAACAGCCCTTGGCAAAGCACACACTGGCCTCTCTCAGATGTGAAATATTACCACCAGAAAGGGAGAGATAAAACTCAAGTTTATGGGCTTCCTCAAATGGATCACGGGTGGATTTTTGTCCACCGTTTTGCAACATTCTCTGTGATTTGCAGTCTTCCAGTGTCAAGTCAAAACTGTTGTGTTTTGTAAGTTTGATTGATGGTTGCATTCTGAATGAGGTAATTTGATCAAGTTGTTATGTGATTAAAGAGCTTTAACTTGGGCATCAATGGTAAAAGTAAAGCCTGGATTTCCAGTATCAGATGAATCATCTGTGGAGGGATATTTAAAAAGAAGCTCTGAGCCCCAAAGCAATTGTGCGACCCATGTCCCACTCACTGCCTGCCAGGATCCTGGAGTATGCTTCCTGTTAGCCTGCTAAATTGACAACACACCCACGCTTCTACCTCTAGAGTCCCCCATTAACCTCATCCTCCTACATTGGCAGAGCCCATCTTGCGTTCATGTACAGAGAATGTGAACATGAAATCTGAAAACAACAACAAACAAAACAAAAGGATGAACCTATGCTGCCACCCGTCTCCTCTCTCATGAACAATATTATCTAAAAGACTCGCCCAGATCCAAACAGTTGAGTATGATGAAAGCTAAAATTGGAATCTGAACCATTTTGTGTCACACATCTTAATGAAACCTTTGCTTACTCCTACTCATGTGCAACATTTTTATTCAAGTGGCATCAATTTCAGCTACTGTGCTAGACATTTACATCAGGGAAGGACAACTCTTCTAAATAAATCCATTCCTACTGAAGGATTTTAATTTCTGAAAAAGCTGCAAAACAATACTGGCACTTTACCGACCATCAACACCATCAACTGCAGATGAATTGTGGTAAATTCATTCAAACCCCTTTCGACTATGACTACTTTCCTGATTGGACTTAAAGGAAAACTTGTGGTAAATTCATTCCTGAGCCAATTTGTTCCCAGATTTCATATCAGCACTTTGCCATTTCATCGATTATGACTTACATTTTATACCAATAATCAATATGCTTCATACTCATGTCAGTCTGTCATTGTATGTATGTTGATTTTTTTATTATAGTCTAGTACTTTCATAAATTATGGAAATAGACAAAAAAATCCTGAAATCTCACTTTTAATTCAAACATTTACAGTTTTCTAAATACTTTGTCTGACACCCTATTTCCATTTGTTTGTTCCTGATGAGTCTTTTCTAACAATGGAGCCTGAAACAAAACAAAAAAATAATTCCCAATGACCCACTATGGGCAGATATTATTAATAACCACATTTAAGGGAAATAATCTTAGCAAAAAATTCTAGAAAATGACCTAATATCACCAATTGTCATTGAGATTAAGGAGCGTCCCCAAAGTGGGTAGAAACTGATGCCTGATTGGTACGAGAGGTCTGCTCTGTTCCATACCAGGAAAAGTCAGGTACAAACTCATTCAAAAATGTTGCACATAAAATGAGGCTATCTGTGATGAGTTGCGAGAGTCCGGTACAAAAGAGCTGAACTACAAAAGGTAAGAAATGATAAAGGGGTAAAATGACCAGCAGCTGAAAAATTTACATGGTGCTCAATTTTTTGACTAACCTTCAAAAGAATTGGAGCAGAAGAAGCTGTGAAAAACAAAGTCATGAAACATTAGATTGAAGTCAAACTACTGATTAATACATAGCGAGCTTCTTTGAGGAAAATATAGCATCCATTAGTTGTACCTCTCGCAACAGGATAAAGCATATGGACTCTGCAAAAGACTGCCAGCTCTTCTACTAATCACTCTCCAGTGTCTGCCACCTTTACATTTAATAAGGCAGAAAGGTAAGGAATGCCTAACTACAAAGACAACTGTTTAGCATAAAAATAGAGGGCTTAAAACATTTTCATTCTTTATTATTTTATTTGCTGATACACTCATTCAACTGACCTGACAAAACCACTTTTTTTTCTTTTAATCAAATCATGATAAACTGCAGTAGAAAAAAATGCATCTATTCTTTTGTTTCTGACAGGAGAGAAGCTGGAACAAGCAAATGCTTTTCTTAAAAAAAAACAGCCTTGAATTAAAAAAGAATATATTTGGTCTAAAACATCTCCACTCTACATAATGCAATATTTGCAATTATTGCGACCATTAAGTTTGTGTTCTGTCTTTCTTTTGACTGAAAGTACTTCTGGCCCAAGTTTCTCTGTTTGTTGTGAACTGGTGCTATATAAATAAACTGAACTGAAAACATCAACGACAACAAAAATGACTCAGATACCTAATTAGTAACATCTACAGACTGAGAATTCCAGCTTAAACTTTCCTCCATAAAATTCTTGAACTGAATTCGGTTTATTCATTTGTACACATTTATGACAAATATCACCTTAAAGCACTTTAAAATACAAGCAAGTCCTGTTCATGTCAAAATATATAAAATCCGATTCGGACCAATCTCATTCATTCAGACCATTCTCGGCGATACAATCGAGACATTTAGTCAGATTGAGATTCAGTGACTTAAACTTGATTTAATTCAAATTAAAACACAAAATTGCATTCTCGAAAATAAAAATGTATGTTTGAGCATTTTATGATATGAAAATAAAGTTGGGCAAAATAAAAAAAAAAATAAAAAACTTTACATGAAAGCATCTAGAGCTGGATGTACACTTTATGATTGTGGCCTGAATACCTCAACAACAAAACAAAAAAAAAAGCGAAAAAGCACTGCAATGTAATACTAAAGAACATATCAGGACATTTACATGACTGTTTCGTAAACTAGGATGAATTAAGTGCACTCTTTGGCTAAAACACATTTTTCAGTCAGAACTATTAAAAATGGATGCAGGATTTAAAAAAAAAACAAAACAAAAAAAAAAAAAAAAAAAACAGCGACGCTGATTTCAACATGTTGACAGCAAAGCTCCATTAGGGAGTGGAGGAATCCAGGAGGGGAAAAATATTGCTGTAATCCTGAGCAGGATTTCAAATCTACACTAAATTGATTGTGAAGCGTGAAGAAATGATTCAATATCATTCCTTCACATGGAGCTAAGCAGAAGTTATCAGGGATTACAGAGCAAAGGGAAGGGTTGGAAAGCACATTTTGGCTACCAGAATAAATTGAGACGACAGCGTTCTCAATCTGACTAAATGTTTCAGCTTCAGTACCGCTGGCAGTAACTGTTGTAGCTTGAGACAGAACTGGCAAATGAGCTTCAAAAATGCCATTTACTAATAAAATGTGTCAAGATAAAAAAAAAAAAAAAAAAAAAAAAAAAAAAAAAAAAAAAAAAAAAAAAAAAAAAAAAAAGACAATTTACTTTTATATTTTAAAGATATTCAGAATAGACTATATCCAACTGTGTTCCTAATACATTTTTCATTATAAACTATATCTATGATGCAAAAAAACAATGGTTCTAATAATTTTAAACAATTTTTTACATACAGCACATAAGTGTTTTACTGACTTGTAAAACATTTAAATTTTGTTGAGCTATTAATGTAAAAATGTAGAAATTCATAGGGAATCAACAGAAATGCAGACCTACAGTTCTGTTTATAAGCATAATATAGAGATGAATAATTTAAGTGATGATATTGACTCTCCATAAATGTAACATATGATGCAGTTTTGAAAAAGCAAAACACTAATTAATCCTCTTGAGAATGTTCAAGAACGCTCTGGATGAGTGTTCTGACTACATACTTGCCTCTTCATGAAAGTTACAAGAAATTATAAAATACTTCCAGGGGCTGAACTTCGTGAAAACTTTCCAGTCAGCAGGAAAATAATTGCTCCTAAATGGACTAAGTCTGCAAAAAGTACTTGTGATAATAGACTGCTATAAAATTTTATTATATTACTGTATCTTAAAAATCTCTGTGAATAATTTTATGAAATCTGTTTTTTTCTAACAGGAAGAAATGCTAAAATTATGAGACAGTCTTGCCACAAATGGTGAATAAAAAACATCTTAGTAAAGATGAAAAAAAAAGAGATTATTCCTCTGGTATTACTCAAGCAGGGAACACTTTGTTCTCAGAGCTTTCACATAGAAGGTTTTTAACATGCAGGCTATATTATCGACTTGTGTCTACAGTGACATAACAGTCTGTCGAAGATTTCAGCTGCTATGCTGAAAAGTAATTTAGACAGATACAAGCATAAAAAAGTGTGCACTGGCATGCAGCATCCAGGAACAGTAAAAACGTTTATTGCAAGAGGTTTGCTAATGACTTGCACTGTATTGTGTAGCCTTAGAGAACGTCAGTGCACTCCAAGAACAGAGGAATGCCATCCATTCCAGGAGGCGTTCCAGTTGTGGGTGTGCCAAACTGGATGCTAGCCTTAGATACGCATCTAATTATTTAACCTGGGGGCCTGGGGTGCTAAACATCTTGGGGTGGGAGGGCTAAGGCTTTAGGGAGAAGGAGAAACTCTGTCAAAAACTGTGGGAACACACAGATTTGCCTTTTACATGTGTGCGTATGGAAATAAAAATATTTGAATAATTAAGGATTATAGTTAGCAATTTTGTATTAACAGTAGAGAGTTGCATTTTTTATTCAAAATCATGTTCTCTCTGGGTTAACAAAGTAAAACCAATAAGGTGATTCAGCATTTTGAATACATGTGCAAACCAGTTATATATCATATGGAGTGCAGGCAATTTGCAACATATCTTTATCATAGAGGACATACAAAACCTCAGCTGAAATAAGAGGTCCTTTTTTAGGCGATTGTCAAAGGACATGCTAATGTGCTCGCACTTACCAAACAAAAACCTTTAGAGTAAAAGGAAAATAATCACTGCTTTACTTTTTTAGAAATGAGTCAGAAACAGATGTCAAAATTTAAATAAAATACTTGGTTTTTGGATAATATTTTACCCAGCAAATCTCAAAGAAACAAACTTTTTAATGCTTGTAACACAAAGGTTCAATTCAATGACAGCCTGAAAAGATTGTTAAAAAAAACACAGTAGTATTAAGTATGAGTACCTGTGTACCATTTTAAATTGGTATGTTTGAATGGGAACTCATGCAATGCACTGAAATTAATTACAGTCCTTACATAAAAGATCTTGCCTTACTCTTTGTCACCATCTACTCTTAATATTCCTTTAAAGTGAAATAGCCCTGAAAATCAAATTGGAATCAGCAAATCACATACTAATTTTAACTTTGCATATAGGAATTCATTAAGAAAAAAAATGAAAAAGTTTAATATCTTGTTTTTTGCTCCAACAAAAAAGAACACAGGATTAACAAAAGATGAATTTCCAACTATTGTAGATATTTTCATTACAGGTTTGACTAGTGTAAGGATTTTAGATATGTAACAATGAATGAAAAGGTGCTGGAAGGATGCAAACCTTAACACTATCAGTCTATTACAAATCACTATTTTAATTTACTTTTTCAAACAGGTTCTTCTCTTGCCTTACATTCTGTCAACATAAGTCATATTATGTCGAAAGGCTATTTCTTTAAAGGAAAATAGCTCTTTATTACCAAAGGGGAAGCTGCTAATTAGATGCAAATTTTAGAATTGGGTACAGAGATTCTTAAAACAAAAACACTGAAATTATCTTTTTCTGTACTTTAAGAGAATAACAATTTAACAAATCCTAGAGTCTCTATTAAGGAATCAGTAACCAGCATAACACATTTCAGTGTAAGTATTTTGTATTTGGAACTACAAATGGGAAGATTCTAATGGGATGCTAACATTAGCATGATAGGACGTCACCATGTTTAATACAGTCCTTACAAAAACAAATGTTTTTTTCTGTCATTTTCTCAGCAAACATGCTGCCACACAATCAATTTAAAAATAATCCATATTTCTTCAATGGTAATTTATCCAAATGAAGTCATGCATGTTGCTGTTAGCATGACTTCATATGAGGAGAAATGAGATTTTAACATCACCAAACCTCATGATTTCATTATACTCCTAGAAAAAGCACAACAATAAAGCTAAATCAGCTCTGAATGTGTTAAATATGCACTCACACAGACCAAATGGTTTAAATTATGAGTTTAGTCGAATCAATACTCTGACATCAAGACTAAAAGCACAATGTTATGGGGAAAGATGATGGGATGACGTAAGACTTTAGTAATAATGAATATTCTGTCACAAAAGCCATTAAGTTGCTGCCCTTTGCCACTGCAAAGCTATTAGACACATATTTCAAGATATTAGGACATCAAGAGGAAAAGACAAGTCCTTGGATCAGCTATAAGAAAGAATACCAGCCAACATGATGAGAGACCAAAAGTTAAAAGAATGAAATGAGAAACAGATGAGACAGAGGAGAGTAACGCTTACAGCCTGTGAAAAAAATGGAGAAAGTGAAAAAGAAGAGAGAGAAGCAGAGGGAGGCATAAAAACTAGGTCAAGTCACATGACTGGGATCGAAAGCAAGCAGGATTAAATATCCTACAGCATGTGGTCATTTACACAACAAATGTAGATTTCATTTTATGAATTATTTCTCTACCATGGGGTCTGGCAGAGCAAGCGCGATGCTACACTGCCTGACTGGATGGAGGCGACGCTTTTCACTGCGAACAAAAAAACAGAGTATTAAAGACTTGAGCGAGCTCTTCCCTCCGAGACAGGAAACAAAGCCGAAGCCCAGGATAGCATGGAAAGGATAATAACAGGACGGGACATGGTTCCAGCTTCCATTGTGACAGGCTAATGGCTGTAACATGCACTGTCCATTATGCTTGATAAATTCAGAGGAGAGTGAAATGTTAGGAAACAAAGATGTCATGGATTCTAACTCTGTATTACAGGACACCAAAAGTGTGCGGATATTTTACATGTATACATGTTATTTAGGCAGTGAATGAAAGGGCTTGAATATGTACTTATTAAAACACTAAAATTCAGGTCACTTGATGGTGACACTAACTAAACAGTCTTATTGTGACTCAAAGTTTGCCTGGTGGAATATCAGACCTATTAGGGAGTCTAACAAACACTGTAATGTAGGGTGACATGTCGTGAGAAGGGAAATGTCACTGGTGCCCTGTCATCCTCTGCTCTGCCACATCCAGAGAGGAAACTATACCTGCCAATCAAGTCCAGGACTACAGACTAAGCTGGTCATAAGCTAACTCAATCCCCCTGAAGCCCAGGATACCAAATAAAAATCATTCATGCACATCTGTGCTGATTAGGGAGCAGCAAGCACAGAGAAGAGCTCGACTGTCCTTGCACAAGTTTGGAAAGTGAAGATAAAATCTGGTGCTATAGTTGCTGTTTGAATAAGTGAACACTGAGCTAATCAGACTGATGATTATGTCGCTAATGACCCAGATCAACACGTGGCTCTCCTCTTCAATTGCTTTGACCTCTTCAGGCTTTTAGGGTCAGAAAATTAGCCAAGTGCAGTTAAACCACTGAGTTTTAGAAGCTTCACAAACACAACCAGATTCTTAGAAGCTCTGAGGAAATGATGAATCTGTCACCTTAGGTGACAAAATTTGTTTTATTTACATTCTGAAAATTTTCATAGGGAACTATCAAGTAAACGAAGAACTGCAAGTATTCCTCCACCTATGTTTCACTTCTTATGACGTAGAAATACATATTGCTGCTCCTTCTACTTTCTTTCTACCACAGCAATTTAAATTGTATTTCAGAACACGTCCTAGCTGTTAAAAATACTTCACATGTTGTCAATAGACAAAGTAAAGCATATAAGCTTACACAGTTCTGTGTACGTTTAGTCTTGACATTGACTGTTTGTATATTCATAAAACAAGTACTTGCCAAATTTTCTTTGGCTTGATGTAACCAGTTTGGCTTAGTTTTGAATGTGACCAACAAAAACTCCATCCAATCACCTTTCAATAAGTCTCTAACCATTTCTAAAAATGGTTTATAGGACTTTTGATGTGCTTTAGTAAATAAAACCCTAAAAATTAAATCTATCCATCCATCCATCCATCCATCCATCCACTTAATCTGGGGCTGAGTCGCAGAGGCAGCAACCTAAGCAGAGAATCCCAGATTTCCCTCTCCCCAGCCACTTAGGCCAGGTCATTTGAGGGAATCCCAAGCCATTCCCAGGCCAGCTGACATACAGTCCATCCAGTATGTCCTGGGTCTTCCTCTGGGTCTCCTCCCAGTGGAGCGTGCCCGGTAGACCTCACTAGGGAGGCATCCAGGAGGCATCCTTACCAGATGCCCAAGCCACCTCCACTGGCTCCTCCTGATCCAGAGGAGCAGTGGCTCTACTCTGAGCCCCTCTCTGATGACTGAACTTCTAGGTCATCTAGGTCAAACTTGAAGGATCACCCAGCAATAAATTACCTGTTGTGAAACAGATCTTTGGTCATTGCAAACTGAGCTTCATGTTCAGGCTAGGCTGTCTAGGGTGGCTCTAAGGAAGAGCCCAGACACCCTGTGGTGGAACCTTATTTTGGCTGATTGCATCCATGATCTCTCTTTCAGTCACTACCAAGAGCTCGTGACCATAGATGAGGGTGATAACGTAGATCCACCGGTTAATTGGTGAGCTGGACATGTCACCACGACAGACCATGATCATGGTCTCAGATTTGGAGCTGCTGATTTTCATCCTGGTCGCTTCACACTTGGCTGCGAACTGCTCCTGTGAAAGCTGGAGATCATGGTCTGACGAAGCCAACAGAACCAATTCATCTGCAAAAAGCAGAGATCCGATACGACTCAAGAAAACTAAATGCCAGGTATAAATATTCAAAAATAGATTGTTAGTATTTTAGCAAATGCATTTTTCATTTCATTTTTCATGTTGATTTTAAAAAAGAAGAAAAACAATGTTTACCTGTTTTGCCAGTGCTTATATTTACACACTGCTGCACAAAACTGTGAGTGCAGTCACTGCCTTAAGGGGTTGCTGACCATTTCCTTTGGACATATTTAAATAATAACTTCACTTTAAATATATAGACTGTAATGATAAAAACCTAAATCTTTTTGCTTATCTTCAGAAATTTGTTTGAAAGTTATGCAGAGTGAAAACACATAGCCTCAGGCACAATAAAACAATAGCTACAACAATATGACTCCGGTTTATTTAAATGTGGTGAAGAGATTCAGGTCAAAGGGTGAGGCACCTTTCCAGGGCTATCGAAATGTCAAGGCGCATGTCTACCTGCAGATGCCTCAAGATCTGATGAGCCAAGTGAAGCATAAGGCTGATCAGAAAATATTAAATCTGCCTCCAAGGGTAAAGAAATAAAATTATATCTCAAATAACAATTACATACCGAGAGAGACAGTCCGTCAGAACTGTTTAGAGCTAAAAAGAGGTGAACTCTTTCAAAAAGCAGGATCCAAAGCAGCAAAGTTAATTTGGATCAAAAGTTGGCCCACTGGACGAACTAGAGGAAGGTCAGGCTACAGGGCTGTACAGATCATCTGCATACACAATAACCTGAGGGCATGAAGAAAATGTTTTCCCATTGTATCTTGTGCTAGAGGCTGTGTGCCTTACATGACCCTCTGTGCTGACAGATTTAAATTTTAAAAGGAAGCAAAACCCATGTCAACATGTCATTTAGGGAGAAAATCCTGTCTGCATGCTATTGGATTGTACCACCAAGCTCTGCCTGCAGTCTGTATGTGTGTGAGATTCATGTGTTTTATCATTCATCCTCTTTTAATCAATAACATGTCCACACACAAAAAGTCTCAGTGTACCTGTGCAAAGAACTATGCCCTTTAGCAGAGGGGGCTAGCGCTGATCTGGGTTTACATAATCTAACATCACACACAAACACATACAGTCAACTGTATCATCAACATCAGCATTCCTAGAAAGGAGCGCAACTTGTCATCTCAGCCAGGCAGAAAGATGTAGGCCAACAACAGATCAACATGGGCAAAAGGAAAAAATAAAAGTAAAATAAAAATTTAGCTCAATATTTTCACAGAGACTGGAATGACTGATGACGTATTTTCTGCATCATGCATATAGCCAGACAATGAAAGAAAATAGATTCACATAGAAACAGGCAGGCCACGATGCATTGTAATGAAACTGTTTGACATTTTCCCTTCAACTAATAAATTAAAGCTTCTTTTATTGCTTGTCTTGTCTTCATTGAATTTTCCCATCTGTCTCTTCTTGTTACTCTAATTTATCTCCTTCTGTTTGGGATCTCTTTCTTCCCGTCTTTCCTCTATGTCTCTCTTTCCTTCTCCCTATGATTGCTGGCCTGCTCCTGCCAGAGCACACCAGGGCTTTGGCGACAGCAGCATCAGCAAGCCCATCAAAAAACTGATGTATCTCTTTTGATCGACACAGCCTACCACATTAAAATGTACAGCTCGGTGCTCTGCACATACCATCTATGCTCGTTGATACCTGCCCGCTAGTGACCCCATGAGGCGTCTCGTCCAGGTAAGGCAGAAAGTACTCTGAGCTCCTCTGCATCCTAAACTCTAACAAACTTGGTTTGGCAGAAATGAAAAGAGAATGTGATCATGTGATCTTGCAGTGGGGATAGACAAAAGCTTCCCTGTCCAACTATATCATACTGTTAAGTAGGTGGATCCAGCACAGCAAACTTAAATTTTAAGTTTATAGCAACATGTAAAAGGCAACTTGCTATGAGATTGCAGGCTTAACTGTTGTTCCTACAGTTTCTAAAAGTAGAATGGGAGCCAGATTTTTCGGTTATCAGGCTCATCTCCTGTGAAATCAGCTCACAGTTCTTGTCTATCAGGCACACACCCTGTCTACTTTTAAGACTGGGCTTAAAACTTCCCATTTTGGTAAAGCTTATAGTTTAAGTGGCTTAGGTTATCCAGAGCTATTTGTAGTTTTGCTGCTATGGGATCGGATTTCTGGAGAACACACTTACCAGATTTCTTTACTCTGCTGTTTTCAAACCACTCTCCAGTTATGCATTATTTGAAATAATTGTTGCCATTACCTTTGTGTTCTGGCTTAGTTCTTCCTTTCTTTGTAGGAATGCCTAACCTAATAATTCAGTGTTTATTTGTGTTTCTTTCCTGGAATGAGCCATATACAGGGCTTTTGCTGCCATTACCTTTGTGTATTCTTTGTTTTCTTACCTGTAGAATCTGCAATTCATTATGTGTACTCTCGTTGTGTTCTTATCCAATAAAAAAAGTACCCCTGGTACAGTTCTACTGCGTTTAGTTGTGTCTACTTTCTGGACAGAGTCAGTTAGACCTATTTGTTGCCATTAACTCTGGACACTCTCTGTTTTTCCGACTAATAGAAAGTTCCCCTGGCCCAGTGCTTCTGTGTTTATCTTTGTCTTTTTTTCCTGGACTGAGCTTTTGACACAACTCATTGTTGCCTTTAATTATGAACACTGTCTTTTTGTCCTTTCTCATTGGCCTGTTGTGTGCTTAGCTCTGTCACTTTTGTCGTGCTGTTAGCTCTTTTGTTTCCTTCAAATATAACATACTGTTGGACCAGGGTTCCTCCTGTGTTCTCTTTGGTTGCTCTGTTGTGCTGGTCAAGGCAGATGGCTGCTCATTCTCAGCTTGGTTCTGGTTCTACTGATAAAAAGTAGTGGTCCCTTTTCACTCTTGCTGTTTCCTGGATCAGGATGAAGGAATTTTGTGTAGTCAGTGAGTCAATCCAATCAGCTGAACCCAACCTTTTTCTGCCATTTGGCATTATACGATCAACTGACATTGGTCATACTGTATCATAATTTGGACTGAATTAAGTTACTTCTGACTGGGTAGTCTGACTATGCGACTAGATTGTACTGGAATTGATTAATTTGAATTATTTTGGATATGCATTGGACCTGTTTGTATATTTAACGTCCCTCGAAATGGCATTTCTTATGAATTTGCGATATACTGTGTGTGTAGAAACACAACTAAACTGAATCAAATTAAAAAGGGCATGTCTATACTTAAAAACAAAGAGGCTATTCTTTATGCTTTGAGTTGAAGGGCCCTGTGAGAAGAAAGTGCTGTATTTCCTTCTCTTCTACCCCCAAGTTTTATGAGGGGTTGTGTTTGGCTTGGGTCTGGTCTGAGTCTGGATCTGCAGCCGGGTGCCCTCCCGCTCCTTTGGCACTTAATTAGCCAAACCTCGCACAAAGGGGAGTTGGTCACATGGGCCCAATTTGGTCTGCAATAAAAGTCTGCGAGGGCTCAACATACATTACTTTGAGAGTATTTACGTGGCTGCCACATTAAGGTAAGTGACTTTGAAGATGCAGAAAATGGTACGGAGAAGAAATAAAGATGGAGCGGGGGACTGAAATGAAAGGAGGGGACCCTTAAATTCCAGGGAATTTTTCCAGATGTTGCACAAATATTCTGCTGAGGCAATCCAGATGTGCTCACTGTTTATTCCCTCCTCCTGCTTGCTGTTCCAATGACTTTTCTTTCTTTTCTACAACCCCTCCGCCCCTGTCTCCTTCAAGCAGCTCACATTAACTGTTCTCTGATAGTGCCTTTTAAGTGAGGCTTTAATAGCCCCCAGGGCACCTCGGCATTCACTAGGATCCTGTAATAAACATCCACTCTCATTCTCTACAGCTTTTACGTGTGTGTGTGTCTGGAAGTAAGACAAGCTAACCTGGTTTATTGGAACTTTGGATCAATTACCAATTAATTTTGTAACCAAAAAGAGCTCCACCAATAAGGCAAAAAGCCATTGGCTGACTGAAGTAAGAGCGAAACGAAAACAACCGTCCTACTACCTTTTCCTATTGTTTTTGTTCCCCTGTTTCAATCACTTCTCCTCACCTCCAGACAAATGCTGTCATGTCTACTGAAGCTGCTCGTCTCCCACAGAGGGTGACCCAGCCACAACCCCTGACCTTAACTCTCCCAGACAGCACAGCGACTCTCAGCTGCACCACCATTCACCGCTCCACATATATCAGTTCATCAAATCTAACTGTCAGGAGAATTCTCATCAGATGACGGAAAGTCATTTTCGGCTCAGGTGCCGAAGCGAGCTGGCCGCTAATCGGTGGGTCGGCTACTAAATCTCTGGCCGTCCAGTAACAACTGACAGCTGATCAAAATTGAAGGCTGACTGGAACAGTTCCAGCATGCTATGGGGATGCTTTTCTTCAGCAGGGGCAGGGAAGCTGATCAGAGTTGAGCTGAGTAGAGCTAAATACAGGGCAATTCTGGAAGAAAACCTGTTTGAGGCTGCAAAAGACTGGAGATTGCTACCTTTCAACAGAACAGCAAACATAAACATATAGCCAGAGCTGCAGTTGGAATGATTAAGATGAAAGCATAGTTGTGTTAGAAGGGTCTCGGCAAAGTCCAGACCTAAATCCAGCAGTGAATCTGTACCAACACTTGGAAATTAATGTTCACAGATGCTTGACATCTGAGCTTCAACTATTTACAAAGAGAAACGAGATGTAAAAAAAAAAAAAAAAAAAATTCTAGAAAGTCTCCAGATGAGCAAAGCAGATAAAGACATACATTTAAAAAAAGGCTTAATGCAATAATCCAACATGACTAATTGTTTTATTTTAATGCATCTGTCTAGTGTCTTGGATTTGCTTTGTTCAGTACTTTGAGTTTCAGCTGTGTTTGAAAGGTGCTATAAAGCTATTAAAAAAAAAAAAAAAAAAAAAAAAAAAAAAAAAAAGATTTTCTTGGTAGTGGTGGCCTTTATTGACAGTTACCAGAAGTTACCAGACAGGAAATGGGTGGAGGGTGAAGGGGGGAAGACATGCAGCAAAGGTTTCAAGGTCGGAAATCAAATCCAGGACGGATGCGTCGAGGACTACAGCCTCTGTATGACAGCCCATAAAGCTATTTTTACAATAAGCAATTAAGCCAAAAACAACAGAGTAGAAGAATTTAGAGCTTTAGATTTTAACATTTGATCTAAATATCCGACTCCTTTCCCCAGTTTTCACTATTTGGCTAAAAGGAAAAAAAAAAAAACTAACCAACATGTGACATTTGAACTTGTCAGAGCCGTTTCTAAATGCTGTCAGCACTTCGGTTTGTAGAACCGCAATGACAAAGACACAACCAGCACCTACAAGTCTGCCTGTCTATCTAGTTTATCTGGTTGTTCAACTTTCTCCCCCAAAACGGCCCACACATTATGCTAAAATCTTAATAGTACAATGAACAAAAGGACAGATATACTTCACCGGAACTGAGATTGACTCTGCCCTGAATGAATTTACATTTCTAGGATACTTTTTTCACCAGCACCCTTTAAAAAAAAACTGTTTTACAGTAGAGCCTATAGAAAAAAGCTAAAGTATTTAACTACAATAAAGCAAGTTAAAGCATCTTAGCTCTCTTTTAAAAAATGCCAATGCATACTAAATTCTGGACTCATAATAGCCACGAAGACTGTCATTCTGACTAAAAGAAAAAGAGAGAACTATAGGTAGCCAAAAGAATAAATATGGTGTTTTAGGTTTTACCCTTCTGCTTCAGTATGGTATACTACTTTGCAAAAGTATTCACACACCCTGCTCTCCAAATGTTATCAAGTTACAGCCATAACCTTCAATACATTTTATTAGGAATTTATGTCATAGATCAAAACAAAGTAGTGCCTTATTGGGAAGTGAAAACGATACATTGTTTTAAACATTTCTCACCAATACAGTTCTGGAAAGCGTGGCATACATTTGTCTTTAGCCCCCAGAGTCAGTAATTTGTAGAAGCAATTTGTAGAAATTATGGCTGTCTTTTGGGATATCTTTCAGTCTGCTTTGAACATCTAAAGACAAAAACGTCCATAGTTTTTTAGACATCAATTATTAAGTCTTGCTACAAATTCTCATTGAAATTAGGTATGGGCTTTGACTAAGCCATTGTATAACATCAATAAGCTCTAATCAACACAATTCTCTGTGTCAATAGTTCTGGCAGGTTGTTTTTGGTCATTGAGCTCAAACAGATTTTCCTCCAAGATTTTTCTTATTTAGCTCTATCCATTTTCCTATCAACTCTGACCTCCCGTGAAGATGGTTCGTTCAGCACAAAGTGCTTTATTACTTTTCTGTCACGTGTACTGTTTTGCCTGTTGGCCGAGCAGTTCAGTTCTGGTCTCCTCTGAATAGAGTCTATTTCCATATGTTCCTAATGTCCCCTATATGACACATCCCCAACATCCTATATAACAAACCTCCTAGGCCTTCGCAGAAAAGCTGTGTTTATACTGAGATAAAATTACACAAAGTAGACTCTACAAATTAGGTAGGCAACTGGCTGCATTGTATTTTATTTAGGGGCATCAGATTAGAAGGTCTGATTAAAAATGCATGCTACACTTTTCTGTTTTTTCCCTCTGAGGGGTTTTTACAACCTTATTCTTCTCCTTTGCAGTGTTGGTCTTTCACATACAAGCCCAATAAAACACAATGACATAATGTGAAATGTTTAAGGGGTATGAATCCCCTATCACAATAGAGACTGCAAGGGTAAGTACAAAATCAGATGTAAGTGTTGCCATTGTGTAGATTTTCCAGATAGACAGCCCTTCCCCCTCTCTTCTCAGCACCCTTTACCCTCCTCCAATTGGGAACATTCCTGAAACCAGACAGTTGCAGCAAGGTGTTTAACTATAGGTGACAAAGCCCTTTGGACTCCTGTACATGTGCATGCATCTCTATGTGTGCATTTACAAACAGGTGTGTGTTTGTTTGTCTGACTGTGTGTGTGTCTGTGTGTGCTAAGGGGCCGAGAGGCCACAGTCTGGGCGGATGTACGAACATGCTAGACCTGCAGGCGTCAACAAACAGTTAATCGCTCTTTCACTACTGCAGGCAGAGCAAAAACCCACAGAGGAACTCTGTTATCTGACATGAGATCTTTTTCTCTGGTCTCAAACACGCATGGCAGTTTGTGAAAATACTGTGAAGACAACAAACTGTTATACTGAAAAAGATGAAGTTTGTGTTTGTAAAGGTAGAGCTGGCCTACACTGATACTTTACCATCTGTCGGTATCAATACATATCCTTCATCACGGATAATCCAGACCGTTTTATAGTTCCTCTGATGAATTTTCTGTGTATCATAATTGCAATCTAAGCATTTACCCTCACAGAATGGTTTAAAGAGCCCCACAGAATTAAAAAAAACTAATCCGGTTATTTCATTGCAACATGAACATCACAGAAAACTTTATAATGCAAGAGAACCTGTCTTTACATAAACTGAACATACTTTATAGACTGTAAAACTGTGGTGTTTTTACTTAAGCTCGTCCTATTTGGAGAATCACACAAAAGCCCATACATACAGGTGTTTAACTGAAAAGCAACCAAAAGAAATTTGCTTTTGCTTTTTTTCAAGAGTGTTTCCCATCAACTATGGTCCATATCCTGCCAAGGTTTGCAGTATTTTTTTCCCACAGTTGCAGGAGTTTTCCCTCTTTCTTTAGGACATTACAGACAGAAATCTGTGATACCACTCCTTAAAAACTCTATTTAGCACAGTGACAACAATAAAACAGGAAAATTATATATACATTAAAAAAAGACATGTCAGAGAAAATTAGAAAAGTTAGATGTGTCATATGTCATAACCTAGACCATATCAACTAATTACATCAACATCAACAGTGTATGAGGCATTCTAGTAATATTGTTACCATGACTGAATCTTTGCTTTTTAACTGATGAAAATGTTCAAACTGCTACACTCAAGCTGTGCTGCCTCTGTTGTCACTCTAACTCCGGAGCCATTATAGAATTGGAGACACTAAAGTAGGCTGCTGATGTTTCCTTGGAGACGTTTTTATGAGTAAGCCTTTGAAAGTCAGCAACAAGTCCTGAGAAAAGCTACAATAATATAATGAAATAACGAAACAGCATGGTAGACATGTTACCTAAGGCAACATGGAAACGGCATGCTTTTTGCACGCTGCATCATGAAACAAACCACGCTGAGTCTTTTGGAACTTAAAGTGAGAATACACCAGGTCTGTTGCAACAAGGGAAGAGAGAGAATGGAATGTACCAGAAGGATTATTATTATTATATTGGTGGTTCTCATATTAAAATAACAAATAGTATAAAGGGTTTTATGTTAATTTTGGCATTCCTATACAAAGAAAATTAACAAAACCTGCATAAACACAATCTAAATGCATACTATCTCTCTGCATCAAACCATATTTTAAAAAATACGTTAAGTGAATTTTCTCCGCTGTTTGTTGAACTCAAACTTTGTGGAAAATGGTGACTGAAACCTCCTATAAGAATGAGAGAACTGGAAAAAAACATTCTGTTAGCACGGAGGTCAAAAGTCAGCATCTGTGATGATTTCTGGGTTCATGTGGGACATGAGTAACTTCTGCATCTATTCAAGAAACTTCCATCTACGTTGAAAGATGCAAACAGTGTTTTGCTTCCAGAGGGCCTTACTTATTTCACCAAGATACTGGCAAACAGAATTCTTTTTACATTAAAACAAGATGGCCATGCAGTTCAACATGGCTAAGTAGTGGGGGTTGGAGTGCTATATGCAAATGTACTAAAAACGGTTTGTGTTGATCAGGAATATATTTATTTTAACTTGTATATCAAACTAAAAGGTTTTAAACATACTACTGCCAATGTTCAAGTGCAGAACTGTAGTTCCTGTGACACAAATTTAAAAATGTTGTGCATAAAGAAACACCAAAACAAAACAACATCGGAGGAACAGACAAACCACAATTTCTATGATCAGTCAGCTTTTTGGGAACATCGCAGCTTCTTAGTTTTATCTCATCACAGTCTAGCAGTGATAACTTGAGTAACTTTATTTTCCTGAAACTTAATTACTTATCACACCATCTACTAAAGACTAAAACTGAATATTTAGCCAACTCGTCTTTACAAAATAGCACAGGTTCAGTCAGACTGGACTGAGAATGTGATTCTCAACTGGATTTAGGTGTGGACTTTGATTGGGATATGTATATGTGGCGCTTTTGCTATGAGCTCATTTAGGAGGAGTGATTGCTGCAAATGGAGTGACTCGAGGTGAACTGCTCTTTAGAGATTAATCTTTTTACCAATTTAAATAATAAACTGAAATAAAACTGAAATAAACTGAAGTTTGATTTGTGAAGTGCCTTGAGACGACATCTGTAGTAGGGGTTGCACAAACCAGTCGACTTTTAGACTGCTCTGCAGTGACTTTTTATGTGTCATTTTGACAAATCGTAGTCACATGACAAAACTGATTTTTCCAACAGGATGAAAGATGAGGAACTAAATGAGTTTGCCAGATAGTTTGAATTGTATAAAAATATAAAGTAATTTACCAAAGGGCTACTACAAACTCCGGCAAAGGCTATTGGAATAATGTGTGGCATGTTATACGGGTTGGGCTCTTTTTCATCCATCCAACTGATCAGCATTACCCTGCTTGTTGAAGCTTCTGACCTGGCAGCGTTACGCTCTTTTCAATACACTGACAACATCTGGAAACACAATTCAAGCTGCTTTCTGAGGATCTGACAGAGTCTATCCTCGCTGTCGTCAGGATGTCGGTTTATCCTGCCAAGTCAGAGAGTCACTGCCCAGAGTTACTTGAGCACCCTGCTGCACATCGAGGCAGAGCTGCCAGAAGCAACAGGTGGGTAAGTTTAACTGTAATCAAAGGTGATCTGTTATAATAAGTTTAACTTATAATATTCCAACATACACAACTGTGGTCAACGTATAATTTGACTCCTATAGTTTGCAGCTGTCCAAGATGAGCATATACCCGATCATCAGTACCAGAGATATGTCAAACTCGACTTTGAGCAACTTTTTGGATGACAGTGACAGAAGATCACCGCTCTGCTTCACTGCTGCCAAAGAAGTCCGGAATAATGTTATGTTTTTTGTTCTTTTTATTCAGCCTAACAGACTTCTGTTGCAACCCCTAAACTGTAGTGAAATAACCCTACTGAAATAAACTGAATTGAATATGCTTTGATCGAAACAATTCCATATTTCTACTGACTCTCGCCGGCTTCACTGACCCTGCCACCACCATTTTTCCCACTTTGCATGGTGTGTTCAGGGTGATGTGTAGTTCAGTTTTTGCAGTTTTGCTGTACTCGTTCCAATTTCAGACGTCTATTACAAAGTTGATGTCTAAAGGCAGTTGGTTATACTGGATGGATTTAGGGTTATCAGAGTAAAGAGGGTTGAATACAAATTCATGCCAAATTTTTCACATTTATTATTCATGCACTACTCTCCATTGGTTTATTACATGAAATACATAGAGTTGTGTGATTGCAGTGGAACAAAAATAGAAAAAGTGCAAGGGGCTATGAATATTTTTGGCAATAGAAACTGGTAAATTAAATTTAAAAAAAAAGCTTGCAGTAGCCAGGCGTCTGGAGTGTGAAATGACAGACAGTAAAGCTGGCTCAAGATGTGCATCAAAGTATAATTAACCGTCATCCTTCAGTTCTTGAAACCTCTGTCTTCTGTTGACACCCAAACACTCATCCATTTCCACCCAGTCACACGTGTACACTCAGAACACAACCAAAGTGTTGTGCACGCTGTGGGATTTCCATGGCCTGGTGCCCAGCAGTGCATGAGATGCTCATCCAACCCTCCACTCCTCCCCACTGGCATCTGGCGAGGTGACAGACAATCGTAACAGCGGTGGTTACTGTGGTGAGTATGGAGGAGGGCACGGGGGCACACCGGGACACCTCCTCTTAACTGTTGGTGACCTCAAAAAGAAACTGTGACGGAGCAGCGTGAAACACGGTCTTAATTACCACACTCGGTGTAGGCTGCGGCAGACACTGTTTACATGTACATGCACACACACACACACACACACACACACACACACACACACACACACACACACACACACACACACACACAGACTGTGCAAGCATAAAAAGGCAGGTAGGCTAATGTTTATACACCTGGATATAAAGTTTCATTAAAACAAGCTCACTGCAGGAGTCCAGAATCTGATCCTTTCGCCTTCTTCGAAGAGAACAGACACATCAAACATATCATTATAGCTTTTGATCTTAAAATGATCATGACTCATCAGACATATTATTACTATAAAACATGCTAAACATGATCCACTGCAGTCTGTCTTGCACCAATTGAAACTAGATAATGAAACCCTATAAAATTTTGCTTCATACAAACAATTTTCAGCTAATAAATCAACAGAAATAATAAAAAAGAGCCAATTACAAGCAAGAAAGCATGTACCCAAAGAAATATAATGAGAGAGAGAGAGAGCACAACCGATCTTTAATTCAGTTGATTCGTCATCTCTTCGAAGCAAATCAACATCAAAGCCAATGTGCTCATAACGCAGTTAATAAACACATCATGACTGCCAGAAAAATCAAAGAAAGAGTTGTTTTTTTTTTTTGCTGAAAACATGCCAGCTGTAAGCTTGTGAAGATGAAGCAAGGGTTCATTTTCACAATAAGATTTTTATTGCTTGTGCTTTTTTTATTGCCTTTTCATTGATGTGCTTACAAGCAGCACTTAGACACAAATGAAGAACAGGTCAAGAACTTGCTCTGTGGAGTTAACTAAAATTGTATTTTGATATGGATTTCTACTCAAAACCATCAGAAAAACAAGATAAATATTACTATTGAAATTCTCTAACCTAAGATGGAAAAACCCACAATGAAAGTGTAAAATATTGTGGAATTTGTTGATTTGTGGATGTCATATGACAAAAAATTAGTTTTCCTAACCTTTTTTTTTTTTTTTTTACCATTAAAATGACTTTCATGGAACAACACTGACAGACAGAGACCATATTTATCACTCGAGATTCTGTGTAAAACACCTTACCTTAATTTCCCTCTAAAACTATACCAAACATAATTTGATTTAGTTGTGGCTATTTTCATTAAACTGTAGGCAGCTTTGTTTTTTTAAAAAAATAAAATAATATACAACAAACTAAAATAATATACAATAAAATAAAAATCAAGGGCTGGATGTAAAATACTTTTATCTAGTTCCAGATGTTAATTAATCCAATAGTCATAATAAAAATGTAATGTATTATTTATAATATTATTATTAACGATATTTGTTATATATCAAATATTAGATAACAGTTTATCATACAATGAGAGGCAAAATTCGATGTGTTTTTACACTCATACAGTGTTTTGGGTATTTTTTTTTACCTTGGGATTCTAGGCATACCATACAAAGAAGTTATCTACCTACATGTGCCAGGGCACAGAAGGCACTGCCAGATTACTTCCCCCATGCAAGCCAGGACCCTATTCTTATGTAGTGGCTTGCGTGTTAGAGGGGAGGGGATGGGCACTAAGGGGGCAGAATGGAGCCGCCTGCTAAGGACCAGGTCCCCAACTGACCCCTGCCCTGTCTCGACCCTGCCCACACTAGCAAACCAGAGACCGCAGCAAGGGACCCCCCAGAGTTTCCTGGCGACCCCAGAGAGGAGCCCCTGCTGGACGGTAACCCTCAGGCTTACTCATGCTGTGTAATTCTTTTGCTGCAGGAGGGACTGGTGCACTTTACAAATAGATGTTATCATGAAGAAAGATAGTATGTCTAAATGTTGAAGCAAAATCTCAACAGATCAGCCAGGAAGTTAAAACATGGGACCATATGAACTATGACTCTAAGCACCAAATTAGGAAATCCGAATCTCATTCTCACAGAAAATTTGTGGGGGAGAGCTGAAAAGGTGTGTGCGAGCAAGGTGGCCAGCAAACTGGACAACCTTGCACCAGAAATGGGCCCAAATTCTATTATGAGAAGCTTGTGAGAAGATATTAAAAAAGTTTCACCACAGCCACATTCTTTAAATGGCGATTCTACCATATACTAAAGAAATGTATTTAAACTTCTGAATTTCAAGATAGATTAAAAATTTATAACTGTAGTTAAATCCTAAATGACCCTAAAACAGGAAACATTTCCTTATCTCTACTAATGCAGCATTCTTAAAACCTGTAGAGTGATGCTCAATATAAAATTTATAAAGAAAAAAAAACATCTCTCTCCAGGTTTAATCCACACTCATCCACAAAGCACATATTGCCAGCTATATTCCTAAGTTCTAATCAAAACAGGGGGGAAAATTTGGACAAACTCGGTCCAATGCAAAAATTCTCAGTGGAAGAGCAGTACAAGTTTGCCAATATAAACAGAATGTGAAAAACAAATTAAAAAATTGTTTTTTAGTTGCAATAAATGTTGCATGTTCCAAATTCAGAGGATAATCATGAGAAATTATTTAGTATTCAACTTAGCTACTTTTTTTTCATGAAGCTGCTCTACAGCTTGTTACATTTTACAACGGACTTTGAGGAAGACAGACAGTTTAATGGTTAAGGTGCACTACTAAACATTTCCAGTCTCTGTGTGCTTTAGCGTTCTCAGCCAATCCCCCTCGCCTTATTCTGTGATGCACGCAGAACAGAGAGCGGAGAATTCTGGCAGGAGTCGGGGGGCAAGTCGACCTTTCTCTCAATACGAATTATGAGTGTGATCTGCCCCAAATCCCCGCAGAGACTAACGTTTCCACTTCAAAAGAGTGGCTGTACGCACCCTGAATAATACCAGCCCAAAAAAAGCCATTCAGACACTCAGAGGACCTTCAATAAACCCTGAAACCACAATGCTTAGATGATTTCCAATAACTGAGGAGGGAAAGCGCTCAGAGTAACAACCATGCTTCTGTGTGGCAGAAATTCAAATGAAGTGAATCCCAAAAATTAAAAACACGAATAAAACAAAAGTAACAAAGATTCACTGCTTTAAGGATGGAAAATTGGAAATTTACTGTTTCTGTTTTTTGTTATTCAAAATATTCTGCAGTGCCTTGCAAAAGTCTTCTTAATAATTGAACCTTTTTTTTTACATTTTGTCATGTACAACCATAAACATGAATGTACTGTATTGGGATTTTATGTAATAGAACAGAAAGTAATCTGTAAAATATGAGCAGTGTAGCATGCATTTATATTCAAAACCTTTTACTCCTATTATCCCTAAATAAAATATATGCATCCAGAAGTTACTTAATTAAACTAGTACTGAAAACTAACAATGCAGTATCTGTCTGAACTAGACATTCTCATGGAATGGATGATGTCAGCATGGTGTTGGCAGAATCATGCTGTGGCAATGTTTCTTTACATCAGAGACAGGGAAGCGAAATACTGTTACAATCCTGGAAGAAAACCCATTAGAGGCAGTAGACGACATGAGACTGGGGCAGAGGTAAACCTTCTAGCAGGACAGCAACCCTAAATATACAGTAAGCACTACAATCGAATGGTTTAAATCAAAGCATATTCATATGTTAAAATGTCCCACTCAAAGTCATGACCTTAATCAAATTGAGAATCTGTGGTCAGCCTTGAAAGCTGATGTTCACAAATACTCTCCATGTAATCTGGCTAAGCTTGATTAGGCAAAAACACTTACAGCTGTAATGGCAATTAAAGGCAGTTCTGCAAATATTTGAATCAGAGAAGGATAAACACAAACAACTTTTTCTCAAATAACATTCACTTCACAATTACAAAACCATTTTGTGCTGGATTAAAATTGATCCTTATAACATAAAAGTTTAACGGTGTGTTTTCTGCTAAGTAAACAGAATATTGTTTTGCAAATCTTGAAACAAATCTTGGACATTTTTCATGCTTTTGGACAAAACTTAGACACATCAATCACAGTGACTCATAGGTTGTGACACCTTCAAGCCAAAATGCACGTACGCTGATAAGAACAAAGAGGAAAGAAAAACATCAGACAACAAAAGAACTACAAGCTACTGTCTTGAAATAGTTTAAAAGGACTGAATGCCAAGAGCAAATTCCTAAAATGATCAAGCATATGGGGGTGTAAAGGTCAAGGTTTGAAGTGCAGAGTTCAGTGTGGCCATTATCAATAAAGACCTCCTGCCAGTGAGCAGCTCCTTACACAAATAATCAACAAGCCTTTCAGCTCATTCCAGGATTTGTGCATCAGAAAGCCTTGGAGCACTTTTACTGATTCATTCAATGTATAGAACATGCATGTTCTGTGTAAAGAGCAAAAACCTAACATTTTATCTAAAGTCAAAGAAATTTCTCCTTGGAAAATAAAGTTTAGATGACTGGACCACAGACAGATGTCCGCATGCTTACACTGTTGTCATAATTGGAAAAAAAAAAAAAAAAAAAAAAAAAAGAATTGTTCCCTCATTTAGTTTGGATGCAACCATGGGTGAGGGGTGGGAAAGTCCAGGGTGGGCACACATACGGCGAGCAAGTTTTCTTTGACTTGCTTCAGTTAAAAGGCCTCATGGGTGAGATTGTGAGAGAAAAGAAAAAAAAGTAGAAAAGAGAGGGAGAGAGCTGTCACTTTAAGCCATTAAGTCTCGCTATAAAACTCCTCCAATAAAAATGACAGCTGCAGTCCCCTTTTATTCCTCAAAAGGGGAGCAAAAGCTTCACATCGGGAACACAAAACTGGACGGCCGTAAAAGACAAACTTGGCCAAATGCTTTTGGCAGAGTAATTTTACCTTACACACCCACACACCACACACACACCTACCTCCCAGCACACACACAACCTCTCCCTGTATTACCTTTGTTCCTGAGTTATTGCCAGAGCAGGAATGCGGACCACAGCACCCCCTCCTTCTCCAGACGCACACAGCCATGAATCCCACTTTCCCATCAAAGACCATGAACTTCATTGATTTTGGAAATGAGGGCTGGCTAGTTTATACAACTTAGGTAAGTTCACGTGAACATAAAACACGCTGTGCTTCATAAAATGAAAAGAAATGAACACAGCTATTGCAGGTGAAAATATCAAGCCCTTTTTTAATAGCACTGAAGACTATTAAAATGAGCTCAACATTTTTTTAAAGCAATGTGAGAGATCTAATTTCCATGTTTTGAAGTGGCCAAATAAGAAAAAAAGCAAATGTGGTTGAGGCAATTATGTTCTATAGATAGCGTAGTCATTTTCATCAGATTCTTTAATGTCTCTTAAAATAATTAAAAAAAAAAAAAACTAAAAAAAAAAAAAAAACTTCTTGCCCAACTGCTGTGCCAATTTTCATTTCAGGTCTGCACAAAGACCTTTAACTGGGGGAGAATGGATCAGGTCCATATGCTTGATTAGTACTAACACAGACTTTTTACGGAATTGCTTTGGGTAGAGCGTTGTGTACTTCCAGACAGCTTTAAAAAAAACTTGTACCAACAATCTGCACATTTCCAAACAATTCCCATTTAAATTTGCTAAGTTTTGAAGAAAAGTGAGTACCTTAGTACAGCAAAAGCACATTTTTCACTGGCAGGAACTTTTAATACTGGGATGTATGTCCTTTTGGCAGCTGTCAAGTCTTTTGAAGTCTCCAACAGGTCTTCTTCAAGGAATACTCTAAATTTAGTCCATCAACTCTGGCCAGTGTCCATGTGAAAGCCCAAAGTATGATGCTGCTATCTCCATTTTCAATCGCTGTCTTTTTGAAACTTTCCATAAAGGTCAGTTGGTCTGTCCGACAGACTTCCACCTTCTGCCACCTTAGCTGTAGATCTTAGCAGCTCTTCCAGAGTTACCATGGACCTCTCTGCTGCTTTTGTTATAAATGCTTACCTTCCCAAACCTGTAAGCTTAGGTGGACAGCCATGTCTCACAAGGTTTCCATTGTGCTCTACTCTTCACATTTTCAGATGATGGGTTGAACAGTGCGATGTTCAAAGCTTGTTGTTGTTTGTTCACTAATTTTCTCATACAAATCTCCGAGGTCTTCCCAAAACACCTGGATTTATATTGAGATTCAATTAGACACATGTGAACTCTATTTACCAATTAGATGACCTTTCAAGGCAGTTTGTTCCACTGGATTTTATTCAGGCGTATCAGAGAGATGGGGGCCAAATATAAATGCATGCCAAAGTTTAAAGATTTCTTTTAGCAAAAGATGTTGAAAGCTATTTCCTTTCCTTGCACAACATTCTACTAGTCTATCAAATAAAATCCTTAAAAATACATTAAGGTTTGTTGTTTATGTGACAAAATGGGAAAAAGTTTGAGGAGTATGAATACCTTTGCAAGGTGGCTGAACTCTGCTGTGCTCAACAGCTCTCCTTGTCTTTCAGACTGTTTATTTCCTGACAGACTGTCATGATCATCCTCCTACTGCTTTGACTAAAGGACGCGTTCTCCTTTCAATGTCACCCCCCCCTCTCTTTGTAGTTTAGAATCAGATATGTGTGGGGAGGCTGGAGTAGTTAGGATCAGGCAACACATCAGTACATAATACTAAGCATCCACTGCTAAGGCAGGGCGCTGTCAGCCAGCAACCAATCTATAATTGTAAAACGTGTTCACTATCATTTCAGTCAGATGCATGTCAGAATTTCAAATGAAGTGCAACTTTAGATAATTACGCCAAGCAAGTGGCTAATCAATAAAGTCAAGGACTTTGAGGATCGCGGTGTCCTTGAAGAGGCCAATTAAACAACTGCAGCTCAAGTGGTCCCTTTGATGGCGCAATCTAAGACATAAATGATGATTTAAAGAGGAAAAGAATCACAATAAAAGCTGCTAATAAGGCAGAAAAAGATGAGGTCCAACTCAAAAAGAAAAGAGTTGAAATTTACACCAACCCCTTCAGTGTCAGGTAAGGCTTTTTCTGTCAGTTGGGCAAGTTTGGATGCACATTCAGACAGTCCGAAACTTGAATCAGCATCAACGTGGACACACAATACAGCACACCTGTAATAACAGCCTGTCAGTGTGTGCAACGCTAGCGCTTCAGCGTATTTCTGGGAAGCAACAGAAAGGGGTGCTGGGGCGACACCGTCAGCAAGCAGAGGCTGTAATTGAAGAAAGCCGGGGCCAGTGCCTCAGAGCTCCCTGCGAATCCAACCTCCCCCTCTGGTGTAAAGAGAACAGGCAGCTGATGAAATGCATGAAGGTGTAACTCGACGCCCTTATGAGAAAGCAACAGACACAATAACAGAGGGGGGCTCACCTGCAGCTCTGCTCAGCTTTACCACAGGGGGACAAGGGTCTGCTCTGTTTACTTTGACTAACTTACAGTGGAACTGGGCATTAATGATTCACAGTGTTGTGTACTTGAATTCGCACAAGCTGCAAACAACAGATTAGTATAAATTGGAACCGATCTCGGATTATTGCATTTCCATTTAAAACTCCCCTCGTCCACTTCTTAAGATGTTCTCCAGCTGTTTAAAGCTTTTAACTTAGTTACACACTTGATTATCTCTGCAATGGCACCCTGTTCGGTAAAGAGTTCGGTTGAAGATTTTAGTCAGGAGTATTGAAGCTTGAGACCCCTTCATACACTTCTAAACTTCTCCATCCATATGTCTCCCAACAGGACCCAGTGCTTACTGTTGGCTAAAAATGACTGTGTTCTGCATTTCCAAGAATTATTCCCCCCCCCCCTATTCATTAAATTAATGAAAACAAGGAACTCCTATCATTTTTGGTCTAAAAATATGCAATAAATATAAATGCAATGCATGCAACAGCATTTACTTTGATGCACTGTTTTTAAGTTCATTTGGAATCAGATGAAAGTTAGGGATCACCTAGCAAAAGTCCAACTGGAGCCTCTCTAACATTAACAAACTAAGCTGAATTCTAGCTTTTCTTATTTCTCCTTGCATGCAACTTTATCGATGTGAAGCACCTTGAGAACTCACTTAGTTACTTACACCCAAAATTGTGTTACTTAGAAACACCAACATATCTCAAAAACTAAGAAAAAAAATATATTTAAAAAAAACAAACAAAAAAAGAAAAACATTTACCATCTGAGTAATAAAGCACCTACAAACTTAGTTTACAAAAGAGCAAAATCCAACATCTTGCACCATGATCTATACTAAAATTAACTTGACAATTCACATCTATAAAAACAGTCCAAATTTAAACTATTGAGCAATGTGCAGAGGTCATTTTCATGCAGCTGACCTGATAATAGCACTATCTATATCTGATCTCAAACTCAATTTAAGTTGATAAAACTTGCCTTTATTTTGCATTGAAATCCAACAATAAAAAACAAAACAAAACAAAAAAACCCCCAAAGCAGTAAAAACAAAATATTTCCCTTTAAATATGCTCTAGTCATTGAGATTTAAGAAATATTCAGCTGTATGTTCAAGTGTTCAAGTAAGAGCTTCCTTTTCTGCAGCAATGTTTAAAATGGTTTTGTACAACCACCTATTGCGCAGGAAACTAGGGAATATCTGTTGATAAATTGTTACAAATACAGCTGATGCATTGTGTCAACACTTAGTTCGAAAGTTTAAAGTTGAACCAAGTCGATTTTGATGCGGCGCACGCGACCTCTGCGCGCAGCGAACCTCGAGCGCTGTCATTCCGTATCAAAGTGAAATGTCATCAACTCACACAGCAGCTCAACTAGTCAACAAGTCAGAAATGTGTTTGTTTTAACTAAAAATGTACGGATGTATGTTGTTTTTGTTGTCTTAATTAAATAGAGCTCGCGCGTTTGGCAACTCGCTCCACGCGCTGTCAAAAGAGGGAGAGAAAAGGGGGCAGTGCGAGGACACGTTTTGCGAGAAACCTCAGAGAAGGGCTGTTATAAAGACAAATCACCTCGAGTATAACACAGTGAGGCGAACTTACCCAATGACAGGAACGGTTTGGTTTCCATGTCGGACTCGGAGGTTAGCTCATGCCAGCTGAGACGACCGCGTTCGGGGAGTTTTCTCACAGGCGGCTGCTGGAGCAAAGCGAACCGGACCTGGGCGCTGCTTCTCCGGCTTGGTGCTGCTGCTGTTGTGGCTCCTGGCGGAACTCTTGGAGGGGAGCGGACTTGACTCTGAGCGGTAAAAGTGACAGCTCGGTGTCTGATGATAGTATCAGGAGATAACCTAATGTTTCTGCCTCTGTTTGCACACTCAGCTGCTGCACTCTCGCTCCTCTCTCTCTCTCTCTCTCTCTCTCCCTCTCTTTCTCTCTCTCTCGTGCTCGGTTGTACAACAACTCCAACTACTGGAACAGCGCAGCAGAAAGGGACCTGTGCAGGGGGTACTCCCACCAACGCACACAGCACTGCAGCGACGCAGGCGGACAGGCACGAGAGGCTTGTTGCGAAGTTTGAAATTAACATAGAAGTGTGCAGTTTTTGACATCACCCCCTTCAGCTTTGCAGCAGCTGCTTATCTCCTGTTAATTTAACCTGGTCACCCCTGTTGAATCTGATACAATTCTTCAACGTATCTCTCTAAAACTGCCGTTGGAAGTCGATTCACATGAGTGTTTTGTGCATTTAGATTAATCATTAAAAAAAAAAAAAAAAAAAAAAAAAAAAAAAAATAGTCTGTCGTGCAAAAATACATTCATGCATCTCTTCACATTTTGTCACAACACAATGAAATTCTTCCATGTATTTTCAGGTGGATTTTAATGTCATAGACCAACACAAAGTAGTGTAGAATTGCAAAGTAGGGGACAAGGATACATTATTTTTACTTTGTTTTACAATATAAATATGAAAAATGTGCAGATTATACATTTTTACTCACTCTTGCAGTAGATCCTAAAAATGAAATCCAGTGCAACAAATTGCTTCACTCCTTTACAGAACCACATTTTACTGCAAGCTTTGCACATCTAGAGACAAAAAATGTTTGAATGTTCTTTATTTTACAACACAGCACAAGTTCAATCAGATCAAATAGCTTCTGTAAACAGCATTTTAACGCCACAGATTCTCAGAATGAATATGCTTTGTTCATCACCACTGCATTGTAGCTCTGGCTGTATGTTTAAGGTCATCCGCCTGCTGGAAGCGTTCTCGCAGCATGATTCTCCCCAACCTATGTTTCTCTCTGGAGATGCTGTGTTCTGGGTGATGTGTAGTGTTTGATCTCTACAAATAGCATTTCACGTGTAGGACAAAAAAGTTCAAATTTGGTCCGACTTGATTAGAGCACCTTCTTCAGCTTGTTTCATGTGTACCATACATGGCTGGTGGCAAACTGCAAACAGGACTCCTTTCTTGTCACCCTTACATAAAGGCCATATTTGTAGAGTGAATGACTAATAGTTTTGTCAACTGTTATTCACAGCTCTTGTCTTGAGCCTCTTGGCAGTTTTACTCCATTGTCCCTAAAGTTGTTTTAAAAGTCATCAGACAATGGTATCTTTTGAATTAAAACAAAATAGTACAAATCTGTAACGCTCTGACTGATTCAGCTTTATTTGCTGTGCTCATTTTGTTTGCAACTAATTTTGCAGAGCTGCATCACTCACTCCAGTCTTTACAGAACTGGTATTTTTTCAAAAAGTTTTACCTCTGTGGAAATAAAATTGTTCAATTTTTACAGTACTTCTGCTAATTTCACTCTGGCTTGGTTTATAGAGCAAGAGACTATATTTAAGGGTTTTTGGGGCTATTACTAATTCATTGAGTTGAGGTTTCTTCAGTTAGGCGTTTTAGTTCTGAAGTTACGACTCACTCTCAGTTTGAGGTAGTAGGTGGAGTAAAACAACAATAAAAATGACTCAAGAATAATTTCCAAGAAAAATAGGTAGTCGGCTTTAAACATGATTCTATGAATGAATGGCTAACACTGGCACGTCTATTTCACTTGTCCATTTGTGTGCATTTTCCCTGTCAAATAAATAATAAAAGCAAAGTAAATGTTTGCTGGAGTCCCAAAGTCTTATAAAAAGTCTTTGTAAACTTTTCCAGACAGATGCATGTCAGAGACTTTGTTTCTCATCTGTTCTTGAATTTCTTTAGATAAGGGTGTTGGTTTTTGAGCTCTTTTAGCCTACATCAAGACATCAGAATGGTTCTATTTAAGTGAGTTTTCCTTTGTTCTTGGTCAGTCTGTAATCAGGCCTGCACATGGCTGGTAAAATGTCATTTTAAAATGTGCTTATCACAGAACAATTACATTCTCACAGAGGGCCAGGTTACTTTGGATACCTTTTCCCCACAATAAATACATTTTTCATCTGATCTTGAAATTTTGTTCATGATCTGAAACAGAAAAATGATAAAAAAGCAAAAAATAAATCCATAGGGGGTAAGTACTTTTTCAGAGCCATAAATACAGTGATATTTTGTTTGTCTTTGCATACTTTTCACTGCATCGGACCAATATACAGTCTTCATGTTTCTTGTTATTGTTCTTTTTTGCTTTATATGTGTATTCAGTTCAGATCAACTCATGTCCCTTTTACATTCTGTGCACTTCCACACCTGATCCTGGACACATGAACTAGACAAAAGCATAGCAATCGTTGTTTTCACAAAAAGACTTCACATAGAGACTTCTGTAGATGATGTAAATGGCTCCTGCAGCCAGCCTCCAGGCCCCTGCTATGATCTTGCTTTTACTAAGAACTCAAAGGTGTTCCCTGCATATACTGAGTTATGATGCATAATTAATGCAATTCATGACACATCTAAGATCAAAGGCAGTTGGGGAAAAAAGAGCAAAATGAAGTCTAATGTTTCAAGAGGTATCAGAATAAATGTGTGTTTGTAAAGAGCTGCAGATGAGTGAAGAAAACACAAATTGTTCTTCGAGTGCCCAATTCTTGATTTTCTGTTAAGATGTCTTAGATCTCTTCTCTCAAACATTTAAATCACCATATCAGGATGATCCAGTCTTTTTATCTGTATTTTGTGCTAACTAAAAATGACTTTTTTTGTCCTGAGACCCTTCTCTGTAATGGAAGGCAGCCATAACACGGTCCTTTTAAACACCTCAATCTGGACGGGTTCTCTCATCTTTCTGCTAGATCGAGCTATTTAATCCTCAACTCAAGCCATGATTAATAGCAGTCTGACCCTTCACCTTCATCCACATAAATTAACTTGAGGGTGTATTAGCTCTCCTCAGTCCCTCACACTTTAGGGGCTTTCAATGGCCTTGAGTCTACACTTACCTCTGAATCACAGTATCTCTTGGCTCAGCTAGGTCTTTTGTTTCTCAACTTTATGCAACGTGTTGGGGCCTCAGGGGATGAGAGACCCCCACTGTTACGTTACGCTTTGCTGAGGTTGCTTTGACAGCTCTCCTCGTCTCCCTTTTTCCACTCTCTTAAAATGGGTGATAAATGGGACAAGGGCCTTTTGGTGTCCTTTGTGCCTTAACCACTCACAAGAAGCTCATTCGTAAAAGTTATCATGGCTTTGACAGTTATTCATTGGCTTTGACAATTATTTTCTGTCCTCAGGTATGTACAAATGTTGGACTCATTTTATTTTGAATAAATCATTAAGTCTGTAAAAGGGTACACAGTTTCAACAATGAAAGTGCTTTTTGTATCCATTTCTAAAACTCTTAAAGCATTGAAATATTTAATATCTCCAAAAATCCTATGCTTTTTGTCTTCAAAATAAAGGTAACCTTTTTTATTCGAATTACACTTATATTTGGCCAGAAGATTGGACATTGAGAAATATTGTCAGCAACAAGGAGCACCAAAAGCATTTTGACATCATTGGGTCATTTGCATTGTCCACCCCTAAGGAAGGTCCCAATCATCACATCCCGGGTTCACATTCCTTAACCCCTGGGGTCAGGGCTTTGTCTTAGGATAGCACTGAGGCAACTTCCCCTGCGGAAATCAACACGAGCTGACACAGTAAATGCTGAAGACGAGCACAGAGGCAGGAAAGACGAGCACCATACGTGTAATAAATATGTGCCCTAACACCACTGTTGTTTCTAAAAGCCATGAGAACATGCTAACTTATCAAACCGTTAGTTGTGCAATTATGTATTTATTTGTGTTTTCACTCTCAGAGTTAGAAACTAGTATCAGTGCAAAGGTTTGTGGGATCTCTGAGGCCTGAAATTGTATTACAATTCCAGAAATTGTATTACAATTACAATCAAGAAAATTAAATAACTTTTTTGGAGGTCAGAAAGGAGTGCTCATAGAGCTTGAATGCAATACAGTGGACCCACGGCAGGTTTAGGGACCATAGCAGTCTGCGAATAGCTAAAATCTAGAAATACTTGAGACCACCTTCTAAAAACTCTTATAACTGCCTAGTTTATTAGTTCAAACACTGAATTTACCTTGATATGCATTAATATGTGCAGTGGAGACCGTTTCAGCACTATCGCAAAATGTACAGTCTTCCTTACCTTTGCTCTTGGGGGACATAGCCTGTCAGTTGCAAGGAAAATTAATGACGCCAACCAATGGCATGTCAAGTCGCATTGCACCTAGGTATCTCAACATTCCAAGCTGAATTTTCTTTCAAATGTTTTCGATATGCTCTACAAAAAAGAATCTGCAAATAGGTAGTTGGTATTATGTTCCACAGAATCTGCGTACAGGTAAATCCACGAATAGGCGGGGGTCCACTGTACTTTAAACCAAAGTCAATAGCTTAATGTCCAAGGTTTTGTAGTAGGCTACTTATTAGATGTGATAAAACATACAAAATATTCTTTTTTTTATGACCCACTTAAAATGAACATTTCTCGACACATTTATAGTTCTTCTGACTTTTTTTTTTTTTAAGCAATTTAATTCTTTGTTTTGTGCATATTTGCCATCAGATCAAAGCTTTTTACAGATTCAAGTTTAAAAAAAGTGGACAATATTGTCATAATTGATTGGAGCCTATTTTGCTAAGGGCCTCTATCCATACTGAAGATTCCATCAACTATCTTACTAACGGGCCATCTTCGATTTTCAAAGCTGCCTCTGGCCAAAATGAGACTTCCTCAATGGGAATAGTCAAAGCTCAGGCATGCATCATTTTTTAATATCATATTAAAGTGAAATTGGCTACATTTAAAAAGACACAACAATAAATCTTGTCAGCTCTCGGCTTGGGCTAGTTTTATCACAGAGGGGTGAATCACCCTCCCTGAAGAGCATCATCTTCCTCCCAACAATCGAGTGAAGCATTATTGCAAGATGATGGAGCTACTGCTGGTGGGGCTGACAGATTGTGAGTGTGAATTATGGCTGTGTGGAGGGTTGAAGGTGTAGTCAAGCACTTTTTTTATGCAGCTTGATAAGCAGAGATGTCATCATTTCATTTATATTCATTTGCTTTATTTTCTTCCAAGATCTTTCTAAACACAAAATTTGTATTGGATCCAACATCCATTTTTCTTCCCAAACATGTAACAAATAGATTTGTAATGTGTCAGCTTTAGGAAATTCCTTTGCCTTCAGTAAACTAATGTATCAACCGTAAATGTTTTTACCACATTCTCTTCAGAGTTCAGAATGTTTAATGCAGAAAAACACCTTGATATCAAGCTCACTTCACCGTTCACAAAACAATTTCCACCTGACATGAAACACAGGGAGAAAAATGTCATTCATTTTTACATGCTTGCTGGTTTGGTTGGCCTCTGAATGTAGCACCCATCTTCACAACAGGCTGATGCACAAAGTGTGTTATAGCCTGGCCATTGCCTTCCTGCACTATTCTGCTAGATTCAAATCTCGCTTACAGCTCTGTCTGAGATTTTTCCCATTGACTTGGATTTCTCTGGTAGAATTTCAACTGGGCCAATAAGCAAACGAAAGAAGTTGTGAATGGTGGCGTTGCTTTTCTGAGCTGTTTTAGAATTGTAATCAGCCTATAGTTTTAGCAATGGCAGCAGAAGAAGTGAACGAAGCCATTCAGTCCATGTTGGCCATGCTTCCAGATATTAAATTAACATTAACAGCCATGTTGTTCAGCTTGGCACTTCTCTCTTTGCTGTGGAGGATGGTTGTTTACAGCGCAGGCAATTTCTGGTAAGCTTCATAGCATTGAACTAGCACATTACTGACATGTGAAGAAACATTAGTGATTGGGTAAAATTTAAAACTTCAAAGTCCACACCTCCAGGAAGCAATCGTTTCTCAATAGCCGAGAGCCCAGGCCCTCTGTACTAAGCAAAGTGTAGTAAAATGGGCTGGTTTTTAATCAGAGAAAATAGTAGTGATAGTAACATTTCTTGCTCAAATGTAAGTTTATACGTTGAAGATTTATATAATCAGCTGAAATGTTGTTTAACTGCAGTATTGTGGGGACATAACAAACCAGCACCTTCTAGAAAGATTTCATTGTTGAGCCCAGTCTGCTCGAAACTCGTAAGTTTTCAATTTTCCCCACATGTATGTGTTTTACATTTTAAACAAGCTAAACTGCCCTACAATAGTGTAGCTCTCAAAACATTATCCCGAGGACACTGTGTGCCACACCATTCCAACTATATGTCCATCTTGAGTTATTTTCTCACAGCAGCATGATGTTTGGCTGTAAAAAGTCATTTCAAATTAAAGCTGTAGTTTGTAACTTTTATGAAAAATGTTTTTTACATATTTGTTGAAATGATCAATGTTATGACACTATAATATCAGACAGATAATCTGTGGGGAAAAAAAAATATATATATATCGAGCTTCTCTACTTTCTCCCAGTGCTCCCAGGACGAACTGCAGAAATACACCACTCAGTCAGAAACAACCAATCAGAGCCAGGAGGAGGGTCTTGGTACTGTCAATCACCCTCTGCTCACACCCCCCTCCCCACCCTTCCTCTCTGCTATGCTACCACAACGTGCCCTTCCATCAATGCTAAGGTTATCTAGCACCACCACTGATGACGGCGGATAAATGTTTTTCCTGGAACGGCAAGTTGTTTTTTCACTATTAGCACATTTAGCTGTCAAACACGAGGGGGATTGACAGTGCTCGGACCTTCCTCCTGGCTCTGATTGTACCGCTCCTGACTTAAAACAACCAAAGTTATATACTGCAGCTTTAATGCTACAGATTTGGTGGAAGCAAAATTACAATACTCAGCAACTGCAGTCAGTCAGATGTTCACTATTTCATTTAGCTCAGACACAGAGAAAAGTTAAAGTTGCTACAACTAATCCCAAGATACTGTTTGTTTCATATTAGTGCCACAACGAAACTAATGAAAAATCTGTTATTATTCCCTGGGTTTACTTCATGGAGCTCGCTCACAATTCTTGTGAAACTGATATTTGCCACAAAAATGCTCCCTATATGACATTTTGTTATCGCCAATAACTTTCCTTAAGTTTCTTTGACATACTTTTAACAAAAAAGACGTTGTTCAGAAAGTTAGCCTAGAAAATATGACCTTCAATATTCTTTTGCTGCAAACCTTATTTTGCATGCTGCATCTATTGAAAACAGTTCCAATCAAACAATAACATATACTGGGAAAAACAAAACAAAACATAATAATAATTATATATATATATATATATATATATATATATATATATATATATATATATATATATATATATATATATATATATATTTTTTTTTTTTTTTTTTTTTTTTTTTTAAGTATAGAATTTACATTCTTATGTAAGCTAATGCTTTTTAGATGGCCACAAACCCCTCAGAGCATTATGGGCTTTGTCAATAGATGTATTTGATGTGATTTCCTTCCCAGTCTTTACAGTACAGAGAGAGGAGATAGTGTGACACAGTTGGACTTCAGCTGGGTAAACACTCCCTGCTGAGGCCAGAGATCTTGTGTACACACAGGGCACAGCACACGCTCAGAGAGTGGGGCCACATGGCTGCCACAAGGATGGATGGTCTAACCAGGCCAGAGTCCATGTGGGCCCAGCAGTCAAAGTGTGACCTGGGACCACCCCCCTGTCTATTGAAACCATTAAGTTCCAAAGAAAAGATAGGCTGCTGTAGGTTCTGGGCATTATGGTTCTACAACTGTCGCTTGCGGGACACAGTGTGCACATTCACGGCCCGCATGCCGAGTGATCCTCCGACCACAGGAGAAGGGACTTGAGTCAGCGGCTCTTGAAAGCAACAGAGAGTAATTTCATTGAGAGGAACACTAGAGTGAAGTGGAGTAACAAGACACCCCTTCTGTGGCTTCCTGGTTGCTCACCAACTAGTGTTGACGGTCTCTTGTGCACACGCTCTAGACCACAGCTAATAATAAACCTCCGAGTAACAAAATGCGGATGTGATAGAAATAATGGGTTTTCATTGGCCAAAATCAAAGTGGTTTTTCTTGAGTTTTAAAGGAGCCCTGTGGCAAATTTCACAGCTAAACATAGGTGTGAGAGACTCTGACTCACCTCAGTAGATGGAAAGAATAGCAGTAATGCTATTTTATATAGAACTGAATAGAACAGAAGTTCCTTTATTCTCCCACAATGCAGACAGCAGCTAAGTGACAATCAGCGCAAGTAGGTTCACAAAAAGAAAGAATGTAAAACATATAAATCAAAATAAAGAATAAAATATTGTACAGTAAGATCAAAAATTCAACATAAATACTGTGCAGTTACAAAAACTAGTGTACTCCAGTCCAAGACAGACATTTTACAATAAGTGACAATAAAAACTGTGCAACAGCAGAGATGTGCAGATAGAAATTTAATCTAAAATGAGTAAAATCTGTGCAAATACCATCATATATGTAAACACTTACTGAGCTTGTTGGGGGCAGTGATGGTTATAAAGTCTTAACAGCGGCTTGGAAGAAAGAATCACCTATAACGCTCCTTTGTAAAGTAATCTGTCACTGAAGGAGCTCTCCAGCTCAGCAACAGCTTCATGCATGGACTGGGAGACAATGTTCATCAGTGATTTTATTTTAGCAAGAGTACTTCTGTCTTGCACCACCTGCACTGGGTCAAGGGGGCATCCTAGCACAGACCTGGCATTTCTGATGAGTTTATCTTATATAAAGTTATCTAAACATACACTATTTATTTGCCTCTAAAATAAATAATCCATTTTCAAATATAACAGTGAATTGTTTAATTAGTTCGCACAGCACTGCCACATAACTTTTTAAGTGATTTTTATTTTAGCATATTGCTCTAGATATCTGAGGTGGTAGTATCGGGCCTTACCATCTCTAACAAATGCACCATGTTGCCATTTTTATTTAACGCAACATCAGTTTGAATTAGAACATAATTGGACTAAACTGGAATTCACAGAATAAGAAGAAACAAGAATTCATAAAATTTGATTTAAATATGAATCTGATTGTGCTTGTTTTAAATTAAACCATGATACGATGCAACAAAAATAACATATGATATGAAACAGTACAATATGCTTTAATGAGATTCTATTGCTTACACTGAAATATGATACCACATGATCAGACACAAAGCATTATGATACTATGCGAAATGATAATATATGGTGTGACACATGATGAAAAGCAACAAAAGTTAGTGTGGAATCCAATATGATGCTGTACCATACAATACATTACAGTGCATTACCACTACTAGATACTATACTTTGCAATACTATAGAGGATACTCATAAGATAGCATGACGCAATTCATTGCAGTACCATGATACACAATATGATAAGATACTATATGATGCAATACACAACCAGACTATGTACTATAAAACTTTTACGAAACAGTATACGACACTAAGTTATAATACGACGTGGTATTTTACTATACAATAAGAAACTATGCAATGTCATAAAAAGTTACCACAACATTCTATGGTTTTTGATGCATTATGATATACATTACAAAAAATGCTGTATAACAATAAAATAGGCTATGCACAATACACAATATGCACAATACAATACCATACAAATGATATGACATGATACAAACAGATACTTCACAGTGCAGAACAATACATTACAGTGAGATAATTATTATACACATACAATATTATGTGACAACAGGTTTCAATAAGATAAAACATTTTACAATATCATTTGCAATTATATCATACAGTCAGAAAAGACACTGTGCAATACAGGTTTCGAAACATACTATATGATACTACACGATGTATGCACCAATAAGAAATAATACTTTGCAGTATGACACAACAGGATAGAAGACATTACAATACCAGACTGTACAATGCGATAAGATACTGTTCGATAGGAGGTAATACACTACAATAATATATTATGCTCCATAAAGACTTACTACACAACATGATACAACACTTCAAGATACCATATGATAAAAAGAAATTACTGTTTATGGTATATAATACATTTCAGCACTTAATGATAAGACTCTTTACTTTACAATGTAATGTGCCATGCAATACATTAAAAAAAACCATGAACAAAAGCCATTATACAATAGGATACAATACAGTAAGTGAAGATCTAATTCTATCCTTTGCAATGGCATACAATATGCTTTTTAGTCTCCTTACATAAAGATGTGCTAGTCTCGGAGCTGTTTCATAAGCTACCTTCATAATACTCTATAAAAGCTATTAAGGCAATTAAAAAAAATAAGTAAAGGTAGCCTACAAGTCAGATGTGTTGGATGTAATTTGGATGGTATTAAAATGAACTGGAATGAACTGAACTTAATATAAGTGAATTTTAATTTGAGTTTCTTACTTTCTCAATTTTGACCAAATTTGGAAGATGAAAAGTTTTATTGTGACTAAGATGTGATCCAAGTTTTTCTTTTTCTTCAGAATTAAGCTGTCCAAAGACAAGCTTGTTTGCTTCATCATTAGTCATAGTTATTTTGCAATTCAAAAGTCAGTTTTAGAAGTCTTACAGAGAATGATTCATGTCCATTAGCTATTTTTGAATTGACTTTTGATCAATGCATACGTTTTTTCTGGCTGCAAATTATGTAGACAATAGAGACAATGATGTATTTGGACATTTTTTTCTGTTTGTTTTTTGATGTTGAAACTTTTTATTTGTTGCGAGTTTGCTAAAAAAAAAAAAAAAAAAAAAAAAAAAAAAAAAAAAAAATGTTTTTATAATTCTGAACACACAACTATGGGTAACTTAGTGTGGTCTGTCATCATTCACGGAATACTGTAGACATACTGATGATTTTGTCTGAAAAATAAAGCCAGAAATAAAGAAATAAATCTCTCATCCAAGAGCAGCTTTATCGGTTTGTCAGCAGACTACTGGAGAGCTGCCCTTCCCTCACACTTTATCTGCCTGCGAACTGGCTGTGTTTGTGTTTGTGTATGCGTGTCTGTGTCTGAGCCACACTCTCGCCATGATTTACAGCTCCTCTCTGCTCTCCTCTTCTGTCTGCTGGTCAACTGCCATGGTGAAGGCGGCTACAAGGGACAGAGCACCATAAATCTGGACACTTCCTACCACTGCCTCCCACTTCAAGGGGATGCCTGTCCCAAGCACGATTAACCCTTTTCCTCTCTGTCTGAACACAGTCGACAACCTTCATCCTCTTCCTACCCCAACAAGAAGCCCATTAGTTAAGAAAAGCAGGATCGCTTTCACACCTCAGAGGCAAGGAAGTTTGTACATTTGTCATTTTTGTTACTGCACAGGAAATAGCTAATAAAGTTCAATCTACACATTTGAAGTTGGTTGTTGAAAAACTGACATTAAAAGACAAAAAGGGACAAATTGTATTACAGGAAAAAGGCTGAATAAAGTTTGTCTAAATAAACAGTAGACTGAATTTGCTTTATGAAAATACAAAGAAATCTAATAGCATAAAAGACATCTCTGACAGTGTGCTAACAGCTAATCCTTTTTTTCTCTGTCATGAAAGTGATATTCTGCTCTATGTAAAAAAAAAAAAAAAGTTTTCAAAAGGCTTTCAAAACCACAAAAGCCTTGTTCTGTGTGAGTGAAGAAACAGTCCCAGCATGTCAATTTGCAAGGAGGTTTTCATGCTGCCGGGGGGTTACATTAGGAATAGAGATGTCTTGTCATTGAGCTGCCAGAGTGCATCTATGAAACTTCAGATTAAAAAAAAGAGAGAAGGGCTTATGCTATTGACAGTAGATTGGGGCATCATCCCTAAGACACGTGCCCTAATTTAATGCTTGGCCCGTACCCACTTTCACATATGCACAATCACGCACTGCAAAATGTGTCCGCTCAAAACAGGCACACATTCGCACACACACTCATTATTCATGGAGGACGGCTTACAGATGCTTGATCTCCTCACTGTCAGTCAGGCTTTTCATGTTGGGTTCCAGCTGAGGACACTTGTGGGACAGTTTTTGAAAAACTTTCTGTGGCTAATCAAGCCGTGCCATTCAAATTTCTTTTGAAGAATGATGCAACAAAAGTGTACTGGCTCTTTATACGCAAGCCCTGAATTATTCAGACTGGCAAAGTTCTTTACCTGAGAGTCTGTATTAGGTTTTGTACACTTTTGGAGTTGGGACTATCGAAAAAAAGTATTTTTCATGCTGTCTAAAGGAACTTGCGATAAAAGTATCACAATACTTCTAGAATTACTAACTACCTCAGAGATGTCATTAAGACAATGATTCTTCAGTTATTGACTGTCATTTGGGAGGATGATGAGAGGAATTGTGTCATGAGCTATAATGACACCAGTAGCACACCAACGAAGGGGGGAAAAATTTTGCCAAAGAACAAACTTTTTCTTCTGAAGTGCAGTTTTTAAAAAAAATATACATGGAGATTAGTTTTCGTGCAGGTAGTTAGGCAGTTACTTTATAGTGGTCAGTATAACAAAAACAAGTATTTATACATAAGTTGGGTATCTTTGCAATACATTTAACCTGCACAACTTTTTTTTTTTTTTTTTTTATATCTGAGGAAAGTGCAGTTCATACAATCATACTGTAATATACTGCTCCAGAACCTTGTCAGGCTGGGACTATTTTGTGTCATTAGTTAATTATATAATAGAGCAACCATTAATCACATATGGGGTACCTCAAGGCTCCATTCCACATACATCAACAACAATATAATCCCACTAACTCACCTCATGGAGAACTGCAACTTTCCTTACAATATCTATGCTGATGACATCCAACTTTATGTTTCTGTGTCACCACTTCGCCATGGCCCACTACAGGTATGCCTTCAGTGTGTCTTGAATATTCATAAATGGATTGGACAAAACTCTTTTACAGTAATTTAAAACAGATATAAGCCGTTGCATTTGGTCCCAAAAATTTGAAGTTAGAAATCAAAACTCATCTGGACTTGCTTGGGGTCTAAAAACCACAGGGCAAGAAAAAAAAACCTTGGTAAAAACAAAAAAGTCTATTCATAAATTAGCCTTCAACCACTTTAAAAGCCGGAATAAAGACTTCCTTATGAAAACGGTAATCAGGAAAACTAGTGCATGCTTAAATTTTGAGTATGTTAGACTATTGTAACGGCATATATAAAGGTCTCTGAAAAAAAACAAAAAAATAAGTTTGGCAGTTGCTTGCTTGGCCTAAAAAGTTTGTGAACTGCTGCACTGTGGAACTAGCATTCACATCTAGCTAACTGATGCCTTCATTTTCCGCATGATCAATTAGTATTCAGTGGAAACGCAACCTTATGTTGAGAAAATATACTAAGCAGTGTATTGTGCTTGTAAATGTTCCAAATATTTCCAACATATTTGACTGATCACAAATCTGCAGGTCACATCAACATAGGAAATCCTATATATGCTGCAAGACATCACAGGGCTATATGCAGCAACCCATATAAACATGTATGTAACTGGATGCAGTCAAAACAGTACACACACCAACTGTAGCCTCATAAATAAATATGTGTGATTGATAAAATTTCCTTCTTGTATTGTGAAAAATAATAAACAGCAGAAACTGTGTCAAAATGATTTTTGCAAAAACTTTTGGCCTAAATTTTGCCAAGCATTACAGTTGTTACGGTGTGAATGTTTGCTTATAACACTTAGTGCTTATAGAAAAGCAGCTATAAATAGACAAAAGCACTGCATATATCTATAGAGATGCTCCAATCCTGTTCCTCCCGATTCTGATCTGATTCCAGATTTTGATTTTCAAATTTTGATTTTTTTTTCTGATTTTAAAATTTGTACAGTCGAGCGATATTTTCCTTGCCATAATGCTTGTATGTAAACAGTGTTGTTTTTGGTCATAGTGTTGCATAAGCTAGTAGTGATAATCCACACAGACACTAGCTGCAGTTTCTGTCCATACAGTTAAGCACAGAATTATTCATACTCTAGTTTATATTTATAATAATTTTTACTTTTACCAGTGAGCTTTTTTAAATATAGGAACTGAGCCAGACTTCTCTTTATTGATAATAAAGAATTATTAATTTTGAAAAAAAAATAAATAATTATGATTATATTTAATTTAAAAAATAAAAATATTTATATCCTTTTCAATAATCAATGGAAAAATCCTTTTTGGCATTACAGCAACCAAATGCTTTATATGATTTCTAAGCTTTTTTGCAATATTTGTGACTGACAGCTTCAGTGCAGTGTATTCTAAATATGTTTTTATTTTTACCTTGTGCCAGATTCTGCTAATAGGCTGCTAACAACAAAACACTACATGTTTATTGGCAGAAAGAGGTTGGATACTCAAAAGCAACTTTGTGATCGCCTTCCTATTGCTTCTGAAACTCCTTGTCAAACTCTTATACTTTTGCCTGCATGAAAAGGTAAGCAAAACAACACAAATCAGCTCAATAAATGGGTTTATTGGATCATATGGTGATGGCATTTTTTTTTACAGTTTTAAATAGCTCTTAGTAGTTATTGCTGATTGCAGCAGCACACTTTTTGTATTTTTTTACATTGTAAATATTCCTGTTTGTGTCAAACCCTTTCAGCAGGCTGCAAGTACTTCCAAATATTACATATTCCATGGTAGCTCTGATATTGGCTCAAATTGGTCACATCTGGACCTTTATTTCCTTTGTTTGTGAGTAGAAATATTCTGATGTCACAAAGCGATTCACTATAAAAAAAAATACACTAGATACAGTAGATTCCTGAATGAGCCTTCACCTTCTTGCTCATGCTCTAAATTCACCTCCATCCTCACCTACATCTGAAAGCATGATGGGGTCATTATGCCATGATTACTCTAATGTCCTTAATGAAGTTCCCACTTCAGTAACAGCACCTATTTAATTCACCTCTGGGGGCATATTGAGCAAGCAGCTGGCATTGTTTTTGCAGCGCACAGAGGAGAAAACAAATAAATTACAGACTAACACTTAATGCGAAGCTCCTTTCACATGCGTCTTACATCCTACAACATCTTGGTTGACAGCACGCAGCCAAGGAAGCTGTGCGAATGATTTGACTCTCAAATGATGACACAAGCATGCTTGCTGTTTTAGCAAAGGTGCATGAGGTGAATAATTTGTGTTTAGATTAAAATGTAAACAATCAAGAGGATTTTTAAAAGCAAACATTTCCCCTCTAATACTTAAAGATTTCATTTGAATGCTCAAAATATAGCAGCAAATAGCTCATTAAGCATTTACCAAGTCTGATATGAATATGAAAATAGAGGACAGGCTGACCCATATTTAATCAACATTTGCCTTCTTTTCAGATTTATTTAATGTGTTCTGTTTTGTGACACTTGAATGTTTCATATCAAATATATTTTGATATCAGACAAGGGAAAAAAGTTAATAATGCAGATATATATATATATATATATATATATTGTGAACCTTCAAGACAAATGTAAAAAAAAAAAAAGAAAGAAAGATATGAGTTCTTTCACACTTGTCATAAACTTTACAGCATTATTGAAAAAAAGAACATCATACTGATAGTCAAGTATGATGGTGGTGGGAAATGAATAACTTGGCATAATTAATTAAACCATAAATTCTCGTTTCTGCCAGAAAATCCTGAGCCAGATCCAACAACACAGTGGTGCACCTCTAAATGGATAAAATCTAAATAAAGTTACATTTTATTGGATGACTTAGTTAAAGTCTGGACCTAAAACTGATTGAGATACTATGACGGCAATTATTAAAAAGCTTAAAACAACTGTGACAGCAGAAAACAAACCCTGAGAAGGGTATATTTATGTTGCTATTGCAACATAAATATATATACACTTAAAGGATAAAGTATTTGCATCCTACTGTCACAAATGTGACACTCCAAATGGGTGTTCTGGTAATCAAAGGATAAATCTACGGAGGTCACCTCATTTACACTGCTAAGCAAGATGGAGGAGCTGTGATGCTGGGGGTCTGTTTCTCTTCCAATAGCCATGGGAATCTTGTAAGGGCATAGTATTATATTTCTTAATTATTTCAAGCTCCTAAAGATTTTTATTTAAGATCTCTTGGAGGACTCCTCCAGAACATCAAAGATGGATCATCACTGGAACTTTCAGCAGGATAATGATCCAAAAATACATGGTCATATCAGCACAGACATGGTTAAGAGACAAAATCAAACCTCTGTTATTACAAGCTAAGTTCCCAGATCCAAATCCTGAAGAAAACCTGTGGAGTGAGGTGAAAAGAAAGAAGAGAGGACCCATGCCTCTGGGTGATTCAGAGAGATCAAAGAACCCATTTCTCTAAATGCTTAAACCTTGTGAAATATTATAAATGAAGACTAAACACTGTTCTATTTGGTGAACGTGGTTTACAGAGGTGCCAATAATTGTGGCAGTTGTTATTTTGTTGTTTTCTACTGAATATAATCAAATTAAAGGTTGGATTTTTAGATAATGTGACTGCAATAAAAGATGTATTTTTTAAGGGTTTTACACATCTTTGATCAAAATTACAGTACAACAGTTGGTGCAATTTTCTGTTCTATTAACAACAGAACAATGAACAGGCCTTGTAAATTAAATACACACTTCATTAGCCATTGAATAAAGTACATTTTGCTTTATGCACAAGTCCATCTCCTTGAAGTACCTTAAAAAGAATGTTTATTATTTACTTATATTGCATAAGTTTGGTTTAACTCAATGTCTGTAAAATATTCATCACTCTGTTTCTAAAATGACAATCATCGGATAATCATCACCACCACAATTAATTAATTCTCTTTAAATTACTTTCTTTAGTTGTGTTTATAAGTCAAGATTACAAAAGTATATCAAATGAATACCACAAAGCACTCACTCATAAAGATCCAGACACAGCTTTAACATCAAAGCACCCATCAGTCTGCTTGCTGGACAGATGCCTGCATGCCGTCAGTGCTGTCATTTACATTGCACAGCAGAGAGACAAAAGCAAAAGGAGATGCATCAAAAAAGGTGCCACTTTTTACAATTTATTTTATTTCTGTCATCTCTGCCTCTACTTCAAATCTTCCAACTCCAGATCAGATAAACATTTCAAACTTTCACCAGGGCTGGGGGTAGTTGTTAGGTTTTCCCTCACTCCCTTCTCTTCTTGGGAATCTGCCTCTTCATCCGAGCACATAGAAGTCACCAGCCTGCTAACTTCATTGTACAGATGGGGTCAGGGGCAGTTCAGCTTGGGGGCTGTTTGGAGAGGAGAGGCTCTGTCCTGGGTATGCCCTGCAGTCGGTAAACTCTCACCCCACTCTTGGGCTGTCCTTATCTTCAGTTTCTTCCAGTTCCTCCCCCTCAGGACCAGAGACTCCTTGGAGGTCGGCAACCTATTTGTGAAGACACTTGGCTCTCCACGGGGGGTGAGATATCTTTTACAATAGCCTTCGTCATCTGGACAGTGACTAATGAAGCCATCTTTTTGACAAGTACTGATGAGCAGCCTCAGGCTGGTTTTGAAGCCATTGCTCTGCTGCTAAAGATACCAACTGTGGCTGTGATTCCCAAACTCCTGCTCTGACAAACTTCTAATGAGGGCATAATCACTTATAGTTTCTCAGGCCATGAACACATCAGCTTTTGTTTATTAATAAAACTCAGGTTCATAACGTCACCGACTGCAAATAGCTGCTGGCCCTTTAGGAACACTGGGTTCTCATAGCCTGATGCCTCGTTGGCATCAACACAAAGGCAGAAGATGAATGGGCCCGAAAGGCCTGATGGAACATTAACATGGACAGTTGGTCAGATGGGAGATGCAGCACTGATTAAAGATGGTTTATTTTGAAAGTCTCTTGGTACAAGGAAAGAAAAAAGTTTCCTCGCTAAAAACCAACAATACAAATAGCAAAAGAAGTGAATGAGTGTTTTACTGCAGTTTGTCCAAGATTTCAATAATAGAAAAAGAAAAAAAAAACCTCAAAAAGAACAGCCTGTGGGATTGGTGTTTGGTTTGGGGAGATATGAAGCTAGGTGGATTGCAGTCCTGTGCACCTTTTTGGAGTCATATCAGATGGAGAATTAACATTTATTATTCACAAGCTCCATGCTTAAATTATGCAGTGTGATAGGTCATCCCTAACACTTGGAGCGGTTTTAATTTAAATACAAAAAAAAAAAAAAAAAAAAAAAAAAAAAAAAAGTGAAAGGTGGAATATTAAGCCTCATTTCTCCAAACATTAATTTTTTAAAAATTTGTCCCAGTTTCTCACATTTTTAGTATTACAGTTATCATAGTTAGTTATTCTTTAGATTGTCTTTTATAAAACACAGATTATTCAGTGTTGGTGGCATTAATTGCCACCCCTGCTAAAAAATGTATTAAAAGCCTTGAAATAAATTAATCTTTGATTGCTGTTGCATAGGTTCACACCGTTTTTTTTTTTTTTTTTAAATGCAACCTTTAGTTTGGTTATTTTTATTTATTACAAAAACATTTTCTTCTGTATCAAAATTATGCACTCATTTGTTTTGGTCTGTCACATAAAATCACCACCACATATATTCAAGTTTGCAATTTTAGCATGAAAAAATGTGAAAAAGTTCAAATGTTCAAATAGTCATAATATTTCAAGGCACTCCAAGTCACTGACTAATTTAACTGTTTTCATACAGAACTAAGGAGTAAACCCGAACACAGCAGGTGAGCGCAGGAAGAAAGGCAGCAAGCTGTGGGGTTGTGTGTGATCATAGTGTAAAATCAAAAATATTCTCTGATGCTTGGAGAGGGGTTGCAAGAGATTCAGGTTGGAAGTGACAAGAAAGGGAGGGAGAAAAAGTGTTTGTTTTTTTTTTCCTTCTCCCTCTCTTTAGGAAACTAGATATATTTAGAAATGGGTGCATTACAGAGTATAATCCCCAACACTAACGAAACAAAGAATGGAAATCCAGCTATGGATTAATTACCTTATGAGAAAAGGGAGGAAAGAAAAACAGGGAGGGAAACTCAACCACAAATGGAACGTTTAGTCCACTGCTGTTGAGATATCACTGCAATGTCTGCACAGATGGTTCAATTATCACTTGTTCTCTAAGCTTTACAGGCAGACCATTTGTCACTGAAACCAGCTAACTTCTTGTTTGCTTGCATTTCAGTTAGATTGATATTTAAGAAGCTGCTTTGGCTTTTTGTACAGAGAAATGATTGGTGCAGTGAATGTGACAATAAGACTGGAAGCAGTTTGTGGAGTAAGCTTTGTTTTAAGAGTAAATTGGATCAGCTGAGGTGAACCTTCAAAGGGAAATAATCTGCAAACTTGATACCAAAAGATTCAAGTGGGAAGAGAGCTTATTCTTTCAAAAATAAATTGCACCACATGCCCACTGTTAAGTACAGTGATGGTTCTGTGATGGTGTGGGCCTGTTTCTCTTCCAGTTGCACCAGAATCTAGTTAGAGTCCACAACTCCACACACTCTATGGTTCTGGGTCTGAGAAAAGACAAGCCCGCAGCAAATGATAAAATGGTTTAAATAACATATTTTTTGGATTCATCTGTGTTCACCAAAACTGTGCTGAAGGAGACTGAAATTTCAGCTGAATTGCTTAACTTCAGTGAGCCTGAATTGAGAACAATTTTCAAGGCTTGCTAAGTAGAATTTAGGTCTGAACTTTTTCTAGGCCATTCTAACACATGAATATGCTTTGATCTAAGCCACTGCAGCCGTTGAACAGCTGACACAAGTTGACTATGTGATAATCAAGCTCTTGAAGGCAATTGGCAGTGTTTGATTTTATCTAGAGGTATGAGAGTAAATGGAGCTCAATACAAATGTACACAACACTGCCAGCTTTTTCTGTTTTTGGTGAAAATATGAGAAAAAAGTTGAAGTACAGGGTTGTTGTTTTTGGCATGCATACTACTAAATATATATAGGTTTTATAATGTGGGCTTTATTTTGTTTTTGGTTAGCAGTGGTTCTGGCCATTGATCTCTCCTATGGATGCCTTTTTGCTGAGTCTCTTGCTTATTGGTAATCTTGAACACTGACCTTAACTGAAACAAATGAGATCTCCAGTTCAATTTGCTAGAGGCCAGCCTGATCATACATACCCCAAAGTTAATGTGGAGAATTTAAGGAATAATAAATTATTTCATTCTGTAATGTAGAGTTGATTACTTTGAATGACTCTTTATGTAGAATTTATAAAACGCAATATTTTCATAGCCAGTAGTTGTCTTCACATTCTGCCTCCCTCCAGTTATCTGTTCAGTCCTGGATAAAATGCACAATATGTGCAGCACTTGCTGAACCTGTTGTAACCTGCTTTTTACCACTTCATTATATACATTTGTTCTATATTTTATATAGTCCTTTGCTATATAATGTAATGTAAAGAAAAAAATAGAACATAATAGAACGATAAAATTGGCTACAATGCTGAGAAATAATAATGCATGCAGAAGGACTTCTGGACACAAAAAACTAATCATGTTTTCTGCTACTGGATTGAAACCAGAGCCATGTGACAGAATTTAACCCACTTTCTTTCCCTCGTTTAGACCTCGGAAAAAGGATACAATGCAAAACAAACCTTGGGATATTATTTCAATTAAAAAAAAAAAAAACGTATAGCTCAAGTTTAGCTTTTATTAAGCCGCAGCATTGTGTGGACAAAATTTGAGTCTGCAGAAGAAATGTAATTCTTTGAAAGCGGGAAAGCATTGCAAAAATTCAAGTGAAATGTGGTGAAGGAAATATAAGGGGTTTATAATAATCATGGAAAGACGACAGCCTTGTAAGTAGAGGTAGAAACAGCAAACTTTTTCAATCTTAACAGCTCTTTCAAATGATACCTCCTCGTAAAAATAGAAAAGCAGGCATTTAGGAAAGGCAAAAAAATGGGACTTTTGCGTTCATTTTTATAGACAGTGATGTGAAAGTGTGATTACTCCCTTCCAAATTTCTGTTGTTTTTGCTTTTCTGTCACACTTAAAATGTCTCAGATCAAGCAAATTTTACCATTAGCAAAAGACAACCTCAGTGGATATAAAAAGCAGTTTTTAAATGATTATTTCATTTGTTTAAAGGGAAAAAAAAAATCTTTCCAAAACAATCTGGCAATCCAGTAAAAAAATAATAGCCCCCTAAACCTAATAACTGGTTGCGGCACCCTTTGCGACAACTGACATCAAGTGTTTGGAATAACCCACTCCCTTTTGTGAAAATGTTTGGATTCATTGCTTGTGAAGGGTTCTTGAGGATGAACACCATGTTTAATGTCATACTGCAGCATCTGAACTGGATTTAAGTACAGACTTTGGCTAGACCATCCCAAAAATAGGATTTAAAAAAAAAAAAAAAAAAAAAAAAAATCATCCATAGGGGGCCTTGCTACTGTGTTTAAGATTATTGTCCTGCTGCAGAACCAAAGTGTGATTGGGCTTAAGGTCTTGAACTGATGACTGGACATTCTCCTTCAGAATTTTCTGGAAGACAGCAAAACTCATGACTTCAATTTATCAAGTTGTCCCGGTCACAAGGTAGCAAAACAACCCTAAACCATCATACTACCACCACCATGTTTGATTGTCAGTATGATGGTTTGTTTCTGAAATGCTGTGTTAGTTTTATAAAATGGGCCTTTATTTTTGTTTTTGGTTAGCAGTGGTTCTGGCCATGGAACTCTCCTATGGATGCCTTTTTGCCCAATTTCTTGCTTATGGGTAATCTTTAACACTGAACTTAACTGAGGCAAGTGAGATCTCCAGTTCAATTTTTAAAATCATGCTCTTTGAGATTTTTAAGCCATTAGAGAGGTTCTGTTCAAATTGTTATATCTGGAGGTCAGGTGAAAATCAGGCCTGGGTTTGACTTGTGAAGTTGAGTTAAACTTTCTAAAAAAAAAACAAAACAAAACAAAAAAAAAAACTTTAAATCACAGTTAATTAATTTCTTTACTGGCTTTAGTGTTCCCTCAGATGACATTTGAAGAAGAAATCTGTAAGGGGCAAACACTTTTTGACAACACTGTATTCATGTACTCTTGCAGATATATATAATTTAGTAGGAAATTAAAATCCAAGACATAATACACTTCACACTTACTGGCTATCTGTGTACAAATTTTTTCCAAAAGCATTTAAATAAAAAAAAATGTGATGGAGACTTAGTGACACCAAGAAGCCACTCTTTGCTGAGTGCTTTGAGTTTTTTATTTATTCCTTTTTACCTATCTTGCAATTGTAAGGGAGACAAGATCAGCTCACTGCAGTTAAATGTTCTCTTTCCATTCTGAAGAGTCACTAATGGTGTTCCTCAAGGCTCTGTATAAGGGTGAACACTACAATTCATATTACTATCTGGGTCCAAAAATTAGGTGACCAGTCTCTCTTTCAGTAAATGACTACAAAGCGACATCATTAACAGTTGTCTTTCTATTTGATTATCTGGTCCTTGCATTTGACATTGCTCAGTTACATTTGTTCCATTTCAAACTTTTACTTAACACTGATAACTAAATAACTATGTTGTTCTCAAATAAAAAGACAATCCTTGCAGTTCACACTGATTTTAAGTCATACATCAAATGACAAAACTGGTAATACAGCTGAATTTGTATCTTGTTATACATTTCTTGCAATTTTATTTGATGAAAATGTTTTATCAAGTTCAACAGTGCACATATTTTACAAAAAAATTATTAAAACTAGGCTCCTGCCACTGCACTTAATATTCTCTGGTTCATTGGCTTTTATTGTTCACACATAGATATTTGCACTGGTATATTTTCATTTACATCAATAATGACTAGTTTAAAAGCATTGTATTGTCTTCGTATGCTATATATTATTTGCACTGAGAGCCTATAGCCTCTGCTCACAGATTTATTTGTTTATTTATTTATTTATCATCAGATTTTGTATTTCTTCAGTCTGTACAAAACTTGGGAAAAATATTTTCCTATAAAGCCTCTTCCACTTGCAGCCCACCGTAACAAGATGTCAAGCTCTGCAGGGTATTGCAACAGAAGAATTTAAAATACATTCTAAAGACAATGGAGAAAGAGTCAAATAGTCATTCCTGTTTTTAATGTTTTATGCTGATTCCACTGCATTTATTTAAAATGCTTTGGTCATGTCTTGTTTGCATTCTGTTATTTATAGTTTCCTTTAACAATATTGTTATATTTATTAGTTTTGAATGACTCTTGAAAAATGTATATTTTTCCTCAATAATTTTTTTCTCACATTAAAAAAGTAAAGTAATAATAAAAAAGAAACAAATAAAAAAAACCCCAAAAGCCAGGATTTTTCCTCACCTTATATGTATCTCTCAGACAAACAAGGATTACTAAATAAACACATTAAAAAAATCATTACAAAACATATTTTATTGGAATTAAAAGGATTTGCAATAATCCTTTTTAGTTATTTATTTTTTTAATAAACATATATCTTAAGAAGGCGCTGTGCATCCATCCTCTCCACTTTCCTTTCTCTGTTGACTAAATAGGATTGATCACTTATGCAGAGAGGGAGCTATTCATGCTGTGTTAAAGAGGTGACCATAACCCTGTCCATTTCATCAGTCCTGCTCTCTACACAGTCTGACAACAAGGCATGTCAGCGGCTTCTTGCATAGATCCCCTTCAGATGGATGTCCTGTCCACACCCAGCTGCTCTTGTCCAGTTTTTTCTTTTCTTTTTTTTTTTTTTTTTTTTTACAGTGAAAGAGGAGAGGGATAGGACCTTGTTGTACGCTGTCTCACTATATGGAGGCTAAATCTCCCATTCATAGCCACCCTCTATTTGAGATGGCCAAGGAAAGGTAGCTTTTATGAAGTGGATCATAGTGAACCCTCCCCCCACTATTCAAAAAACACATCAACAGAGACACATGCCTCTCACTGCTGTGGATTCTTCCACATGGGAATAGAGCATGGATTTTATGCATTTCATGCTCTATAGTCCGTGTGGATGATTACTTGAATTTGTGGTGCAGAAATTGTCTGCACTCAAGCATCCTAAATCATACATAACGGTGACAGTTAAAGTCACAACAGCCGGATAGCAAGCCTTCAAGGTTGGGTCTGTTTTATAAAGCTAGAAGTGAACATCTATCAGCTAAAGAAAAGTTCTCTTTCTGAACTTTTACAGATGGATTTTGTCCTTACTCTTTGGAGTGTTTTTGTATACAGTATATACATAAAATACAGAACAAAACCACAGGGTAATGCTTTTTATAGCAACTAAAGGGATGGTTAACCTTAAATGCATAAGATGCACAACACATATGAATCTTTTTTGTAACATTACAACTGCAAACTTCAAACAACAAATAAAACTCTATAGTTTAACGCCTGCATTTGTGTTTAGTTCTCCCAAGTCAGTTTTTCATAGAATCACTTTTACTTAAGCTCCATCCTTTCATGTCTTGCCATAGATTCTCATTGCATAGATTCTAATTGCTCCAGCTGTATGTTTAGAGTCATTGTCCTGTTGAAAGGTGAAAGTGTCCTAGTCTCAAGACTTTTGCAACCTCTAACATTTTCTTTCAGGATTGCCTTGTATTTAGCTCTGCCCACGTTCCCATCAACTCTGACCAGCAAACCTGTCTCTGCTGAAGACAAGCATCCCCACACAATGATGCTGCCACCACAGTGTTTAATGTTGGGGATTGTGTGTTTGATTTCTGTCAAACACACAAAGGCCAAAAGTTCAAGTTTGGTTTCAACAGACCAGAAAGATCTACTTCCACATCCTTTCTGTGTCTCTTGTATGGCTTGTGGGAAACTAAATAGAACTTATTTGGGCTCTATTCTGGCCACTTTCCATGGAGGCCAGATTTGTGGATTGCAGATCTGATATAGTTGCCCTGTCAGCAGATTCTCCCAGGTGAGTTGTAGATTTCTGCAGCTCCTCCACGGTAACTGTTGACCTCTTTGTTGCTTCTCTAAATAATGCTCTCACTGGCGTAACAAAGTCAGGCAACAAACACCCTTATAACTGCCTATTTTTAATAGTTCAAACATCAAATATACCTTAATATGCATTATTACGCACAATAGAAACTGTCTTAGCACTATCACAGAAGCTAACAATCATGGTCTTTCTTATCTCTTGTCATGGGGGTCCAACCAATCAGCACCAAGGAAAATGAATGGTGCTCCTTGATTGGCTGCTTTGCAAACACTAACCAATAGCATTGCACCTCGGTATTTCAGCTTCCCAAACTGCATTTTCCTTCAAATATTTTAGATATGTTTTCTGAACCGCCCCCCCCCCCCCACAAATAGTCAAATCTGGGAATAATCTGGAGTTACATTCCACTGAAAAACCTCCAAATACTAAACAGAGGACAATAAGCGTGGCCCACTGTATCCCTGCACCAGATCAGACGTCCTGCTGTTGATTAGAACCACACCATGCTGTTACTAACATGACCTCAAACATCAAACAAGGCTTTACAAAAAAGGCAACTAAACCCGCCAAAGACATACAGTGCAGACACTGCAACATGTGGCTAAATGGCTCAGAAAACCATTGCATCTCTCTGCTGTATATTGTGCTTCTGAGGGGCAGAGTGAAGTTAGACGTGCCCACTTGTCTGCAGAAGCAGCAAGAGGCCTGTGCTCTTTAGGACTTGAGGAGCAAATCACATCCAAATCACAAACATTAATTCCTAATTTCTTGACTAATAACAGTCCTGTCAACAGATTCTCCCACATGAGCTGTGGTTCTCTGCAGCTCCTCTTGAGTTACCATGAGCCTCTTACTCCGATTAATGCTCACAGGTTAGGTAGATTTGCAGTTGGACTAACGAATTAGGTCCCTTCTAAAGGCAATTTGTAATAATATATTTTATTTATGAGTAGTAGAGTGCTGTACTTTCCTGGTTTTCATTACTACAAAAAGGTTGAAAAACCATGTATCTTTTCCCATCCACTCAATCATGCACAAGGGTGTTTTAGTTTATCACATAAAATACAAAGGAAATGCAGGGTTCCTTGCAGATACTTTATATTGAAGGTTTTTTCCTCTGAGTTCTCTAGGTGAAACACTGAATTATATCTCTGCCTTTCCGTTCCCTTTTGATAAGAGTTTGTTCTCTGTGACTTTGAGGTAAATACTATATGAAGTAAAAAGAACGCTGCAATCTGGAAAGTGTTTCATGCACTGTATTTCTCTCTGTGAGGCTGGCATTGTGCATCTCTGTCACCCAGCGGCATCTTGCATCTAGCGTGGCTGTTTTTGTTGTGGAAATCGGCCTGTGAAAAGGTGGCACATGGGGTTACTGGAGTGGGCTCTGTTTGTGTTTTTGTTCTTGCTTTGTACTTTTGTAGCTTCAGGTTGTTAGTTTCCTCCAGTTTGTGTCCCAGTCTGAATTAGGCAGACTCAGAAAATCTCTTCTCCCACCTCTTTCTGTTCTTTTTGCATTCCTTTGTTTTCTGCACACTGCACACACTGTCTTTGCTTTACTTCTTAGAAATAACCTTTAAGTCCCATGAGAGCTGGGCGATAAAATCCCTCTCGGTCTGGGGATTCTGTGTAGATAGTATAACTTCAGGGGCTTCAGGCTTTGTTAGGAAGTTCTTTCCGTTTTCTCTTTCCCCCTCACACCTCTGCTAGTCTGTGCAACTTTCTCTTTGCAAGTCTGCACCTCTTCTATTTTTTCTGATATACAGTCCACCTGTGTGTTTAATCCCAGTGTTAATCCAGTTGTTCTGTGAGGTTTGTTTGAGAATACTAAAAACAAAAAAAAAAAAAAAAAAAAAAAAAAAAAACACATCATGAAGACCAACACAGCAGGCAGGTCAGGGATGAAGTTGTGGAGAAGCTTACAGGAAAGTTAGATAATGAAACAAAATCCCAGTTGCTAAACATCTCATAGACCACAGTTCAATTCATCTTCTGAAAACAGAGAGATGCAGGGCAAGAAGAGCAATGCTTGAAATAACAACCGAGAGGCCCATGGTAACTCCAGAGGAGCTGCAGAGAACCTCAGCTCAAGTGGCAGAATTTACTGACAAGAAAACTAGAAGAATGACAAGGAGAATGGTACCAAAGAAAACCAAAAACAGGTTCTGTTTGGAGTTTGGCACAAACTATGTAGAGAACACATGAAAGAAGGTCAGATGAGAGCAAAAGGAATTGCTAAATTGTCTCTGTGTGGGCATCGCCTAATCTACTAACATTGTTTTGGTTTTTAAAAAGCCTCTTGGTTGATCTGAGGGTGGTTGTGCTGGTATACACTAGAATCCAAAGAGAAACTCATTTTACGCCCTTTATGTTAAGTGAGCTTCCTCCTAGAAATTAGCCTTATGTTATGAAACAACCACTCATGAATCGTTATCTGAGCAGATTTTGATCCTTCCCTGGTTATTTGTGAGTTTCTTTAGCATATTAAATAAGTAGAAAGCAGCTATTTGTACATAGATATAGTGTTGATAGTAAAACTTTTAGTTCTGATTACTTTGATTACGAGTACATTTTGACCGTTTCTGTCATTTTTAGTTAAAATGTTGAGTCTAAATAAATTCTTATCCCAAGAAAGTTATGAAAATCTTTGTGCTCCTTTTTAATCAGATGAAGATCCCTCAATCAAAAGTCAAAGAATGTATCCTTTTGATTGATCTTGAGATTATGAGACTGATTACTTTAGAACTTTATTTGACCCAGCCTAATCAGACGTCACAAAGAAGGGGTAAAATGACAGTGACCTGAGTTAACTCTCTTCATTTGAGGAAGAGGTTGTTGTTTTTTTTTCCCCTATTGCATTTTAATTAGTTCTTTTTCTGCTTGCAATAAAAGGATAATTTAATATTTTAGGTAGGATTGATAAGTTCCAAACATTACGCAACGTTTTCTTTAGTAGTATAGAGTTTATTGGACTAAACAATTTATTCTGATGCCTTTTTTTCTGTTTTTAACCCTATCTTATGGCTGTCAAGGTGTGACTGTTTTATGGACATAATGGATTGTTTACACTTGGTCTTGTTTTTGTCAAATAATGACAGAAGCACATTCACAGAACAAATCTTCATTTGAAGTCAAACTGCAGCAACAATAACAAAAATAACACCATCCTCAGACTTTTGGACAGTAGTTGATTGTTAATTGCAGCAAATTATTTACACAAGCAGATGCTCACTGGAGGGACTCTGATAATAATCCTTTGGTGTTTATTTTTGTTTTTGTATGATCTTATTCCTCAAATCTAGCCATACAGAACTCTCGCCAAGTGTATGTTGACAACCTTAAGGAAAATCACTGGACTTCCATTGTTTACTGTATAATTATACACCTCAGGGTAGGGGTGTTTGAGTTTATGTTTTTTCCTGTTTTTTGAGTATAAATATTAAATGATTAACCTTTAGTTGCATTTTAGTTAATTTTATGCTTGAAGCGAAGGAAAATTCAATAGACATTTTTCACATCTTGTTAGATTATAACCAGACATTTTAGAGTATTTTATTTCTCTTTTATCTGCTGCACCAACATAGAGAAGAGCATGATTGTTAAGTGAAAGATTTCCTATTTTCAGCTGCCATGACTCGACAGTATGTGGAACCACCTTTCACTATGGTTACAGCTGCACATTTTTTTTTTTTTTGTTGTTGTTTTTCTTGGGCTAGTCTTTAGACAGATTCTCAAATACATTAAGTTCTGGACTTGGACAAGTCCTTTTCAATACAGGAATATGCTTTGATCCATGTCTTTTGCAGCCTGAAACAGCTTTTCCACCAAGGTTTTTGGTCTCCATCTACATCTATCTTCCCATCAAATCTGACAAGCTTCCTCATCCCTAATGAAGAAAAGCATATCCACAGCATGATGCTTCCACCTCTGTGTTTCACAGTAGGGATGACATGTTGAAAATGATGGATACCATTTTGGTCTCATCACTCCACAGCACATTCTTCCACATTATTGCTGTAATCTGTTTGGTTTTTAGCACACTAGAATGTGGATTTCTTAAGCCTTTCTTTCTGAAATATCTTTTTTTTTTTTTTTTTTTTTTTTTTTTTTTTTTTTTTTTTTTTTTTTTTTTTTGCCAAACTTCTGTAAAAGTCACATTTGAGACTTACGCAACTAACAGTTGCCCTGTTGATAGATTCTCCCACCCAAGCTGTGTTATTGGCCAAGTCTTTATAGGTTTGCAGTTTTGTCATTCTCTTTCTGGTATCACAGGATGGATTGAACAGTGTTCTGTCAGAAGAAAGCATGGGATACTTTTGCTGTACTGCATTTTAAACATCTCAGCAGCTTCCTGCCTGTTTGCCGTGTTTCTTGGTCTTCATGATGCTCGGAGGCCTTCACAGAAAGGTTGAATTTATACTAAGATTAAATTACACAAGGTGGTCTCCATTTACTCTCAAGGCAATAGGCTGCATTGAAATTTTAATTTGAATTAGAGTAAAGGAACTCATTCTAAGAAAAAAAAAAAATCAATACAAACCATGTATCATGTTGCTTAAAACTCACCGTTATGGACTATGTTCTGTTTGTCTGAAATGCACCGGTTGGTGTGGAATGCACTAAACTAGAAGAGTATTATTGGGATGAACACTTTTGCAAGGCACTGTAGTTATTCTTCAGAGTCAAATTTGAGCAAAACAAACTTCCTGTTGGAGATTTTGTGTCCAAAAAGGTGCAAAAAGTAAAAATGTTTCTTCTCTATGTCTACAATTCTTCTTCCATGCACACTTAGATTCCCTCCTATAATGCCATAATAGTAGATTTTGTGTGTTGGGGACATGCTGCTATATGCACCACATATGCAAAACATTATGCTTAGGATTTCTTGTAAACATTTGTCCCCATAAAAAGGAGCTTCTGGAATCTTAAAATTTTTCATATTTTATGTTTTAATCAACAGCTCTTTTTTTTTGCGACACAACATAAAATAAAATCATGATCCATTTATTCAGCAACACATAGATGTAAATGTTTTAAATGTTAAAGGTCTGCATAATTTTGAAGTTTTTTTTAAGAATTTATGTTTAAATTTCAGTACTTTTTTTTTCTTGAACAAAAATGCAACAAGTTAAAAACCCACCCTAGTGCACCACTTTATAAACCATTTACTATCAGTTTTTTGTTTGCTTGTTTGTCTCAAGAATTTTATTGAAGGTCTGAATTATAACAACCAGGCTTTCCTCTGCTCTGCCAGTCTCATTGTAGTAGCAAGTTCAAGTTTGCAAGGAAACATTCCTTTTTATTATTCCATTCCCACTCTTCACTAACTCACACACTGTCAAAGTGACCAATTTAAAAAGGTAAAAATGAGAAACATTTTGTTTGAAATGAGCTGTGAAGGACCACTCGAAAAATATTAGAGCTAAAATGTGTCTGACTTAACATAAGTCTGACTACAAAGGCATGTTAATAGTACTCCGTAACCTCTTGATGTGCAAATAGACACCTGTTTGCTTACATGCTTGCCATATTAATTTAAAAAGGTGATTATCCATCTGTGTTCTTTTTACATAAACTAGCTCTGAGACATTAAAGAGCAATAACTAAAAATAATTTCTCAAGTTTAAGTTAATGGCAAATTATTCATTGTCATACTAGATAAGTGATTTAAAATACAAACACCTGTGGCAGTATTTTTATCTTTTTTGTTTCATTAAAAAAAGACAAATATTATTTTCTGCTGGCAGGATACACAAGAATGGCCCTGCTGTGAAATAAAAAGGCCAAAGGAGGAATGCTGTGTCCTTCATGCGGGTTTGGAAATCCAGATAAATATTATAAATTCGTGCCCATAATGTTTTTTACTCTCTTGTAAAACAACATCAGATATTTTTGAGTAAGTACATTCATTCAAACATTTATCGGATATTTTGCAATCGAGAAAGAGCTTCCAGTATATATACTGAGAGGATGAATCAAAATGTGATTTTAAATACCTCTTTATGAGTAAATTCTTTATACATACTGTATGTTCAGTCTCTAGTGAAATAGTTAAAGCTAATCACTGTCAATCTTCAACATATTTTAACCAGCTCTGGTGTACTTCTGGTGTACTGCATTATTTTCTTACTCTGAGCACAAGACAAGGGACTGTCCATTTCCCATTAACTGGACATGTCATCAAGTAATAATAATTAAAAAAAAAAAAAACAACACATCAGTTAAAGGCCAACTGAAGAATTTTTGCTTGTGCTGCTCGTTAACACCATGCTGCCCTGGGCTGTGAGCCCTATCAAATACAGCCAGATTTCAATCCATTGTTCTCTGTAAAATAGATCAAACTCATTGAGACTGGACAGAGTGTTTGTGATCAGCATTTCTCATGTCTTGCTACAGAGTCTGTTGGATTTAGCTCTGGACTTTGACTGAGCCATGCCACCACATGGATACACTTTGACCTAAACCACAGGTGTCAAACTCCAGTTCTACAGGGACAGTGTCCTGCAACCTTTAGATGTATCTCTACATCAACACATCCAAATCACATAAATAGGTAATTAGCATTACTCTATAGAACCTGAGAATCTAATTTATCCATTTAATTCGGGTATGTTGTACTTAGGATTAATCCAAAAGTTTGTGGACAGCGGCCATTGTGGAATGGACTTTGACACCCCTGATCTAAACGTTTCTGTTGCATGTCAAGTTGTACAGTTAAAGGTTAATGTGCTGCTGGAAAGTGAAACTCCATCCCAGTCTCATGTCTTTTGCAGCCTCTGTAATTTTTATTCTTTTTTGGAGTAGTTCCTTTTTCCTTCAGCTTCCTTGTCCCTGCTGAAGAAAAAGCATTCCTTCAACATAATGCTCCCCTCATCATGTGTCATCATATGTCTTATAGTCATGGAGGAGATACATTTATAAATTACACACAGATGGAGTTTATCAATTAGGGAACTTCTGTAGACAATTTATGTAGGGGTATCAAATTTAAAAAGGGACAGTTTGAAAATTGTTATTTGTAAAAATAAACTTTAAATGCATCGTGTCATTTTCCATCTATATCACAATCATGTCCTACTGTCTGTTGGACTATAACATGAATCCCAAGAAAATACATTGAAGTTTTTATCAAAATGTAAGAAACGCAACTTTAATGGGTTTCAATACTTTTTCATAGCACTGTATAAGGGGAGATCTTGGGCTTGAAGATAAAACGTCATTTTGAATTTTCAGAAAAAACTGACTATTTGACATGGACTTGCCTTATTGCTCAATTCAATTCAGATCTTTTTGAATTTCTGCTTGTTTTGGTGTTTTTTTTCTCTTTTTAGTTTGTTCTTTTATCAGGAATAAAATGTGGAAATGAGAAATCTCCTTAATGAAACTTTTAAATTACTTTTCTGTCATCAGCTTCCAATAATAATAGTACCGTGAACAGTGATTTTTTTTTTTTTTTTCTTTTGCTCTCTAAATTACTCCACATTTCCATCGACTCAAAGAGGGGATTGTTTCCCATTTTATAGTGGTTACTTTACTGTTTGACCTCTTCACCTCATGTCCTCCCCCATCCCTCCTTTTTTAACCCAGGCGTCCATCAAGCCAAGCAGAACAAAATAAACAGCAAACACACAACATAACTAGAGCCGTGAGCATTGACTGTCCCTTTACACCCAGCTGCCAGCATTGCAGCTCTAAAAATCTATTCTCCTATAGTCCCAAAAATCAAAATTCAGCTCAAGAATGGTTTACTCCAGCTAGGAACATCCTTTTTGGGAAATGATGTAACACATTTTGCTTCACAGGATATTCCAATGCTGTTGTAAAACTCTTTTGCATTTCTGTAGCTCTTATACAGTGTGTTTCAGAAGGCCATTCATGTGCAGTGTTGCACAGTTAACCCTGAGTTTTTTAAATACCCTTGACAAATTTACAAATTCTTCAATTTTACCAATATGTATGCAACAACTAGCAACTTGAGTCTTTAACAAAATCCATGGAGGGAGCTAAAGATTAGGGTATAAGGATTACTTCCAACCTCAAGAAGAAGGCGTACATCACCAAAATTAATTAGTCAAAATACAGGCACAAGATGGGTTTGATGCAAATAAAGAGTTTTCCACTGATTTGTGATAAAGGTATAAAATAAGACTTAAAGCACTAATCAGAGAAGAAGCTGAAAGGCTCATAGTAAATATGGAGGAGTTGCAGAGATCTACAGCTCAGGTTGGGGAACCTGTCAAGAATACTGGCAAGAAGAAAGCTATTGTTGACAGAAATCCATAAGAAGTCCTGATGTGGGAGTCGAAACAAATGTGGAAGAAGGTGGTCTGGTCAGATTAGACCAGAAGTAAAGTTTTGGTCTAAACGCAAAATGCTACAATGATGGGAAGATGGGTGGAACTAAATACAGAGCAATCCTGGATGGAAATCTGTTAGAGGAGACCTGAGAATGAAGCATCTTCTAGCAGAAGAATTGTGCTACACTTACAGCCAGATCTTTGGTGGAATGGGTTAGATTAAAGCATATATACATGTCAGAATTACCCAGTCAAAACCAAGAGCTACAGCTGATTCAGGATCATTGTCAAGACATTAAAACTGATGTACACTAATGTACATTAGTAAAATGTCCATCCAATGTTGAGCATTTTTGCATTGATATGCAAAGTTGTTAGCGCACAGCATGCGATCTAAATTTTTGATCTTATGGTCACCTTGGTGGGTTTTTTTCTCAGTAACAGACAGAGAAGGAAAAGAGAGACGGTACCCGTTTGGGTTTTGTAGGGAGCCATCAGAGACAGCTGAGATGATGTTTTAACTGAAAACATGTACCCTGCTTTCAACCTTCTCTGTCACAGCGACCTAAATTAAACTCACAAGCTGTTGCACTTCTGCTGTGACTTATTCATCTTCGGTGTCATGGAGAGGTAATGAACAGGGGAAGAGTATGATCAGGAGACTGACGCAGAACTGGTAGGATGTAAGGGATACGCTGCTGCCGCTATCAAATTTTCCTGGAAACTGGGGTGTTTTCTTTTTCACAAAGCGCTCAGCTTATTTCCCTGCTCTGCTCTGTGAGAACACAGAAACTAAAAGCTCTCAGAGGTACAGTCTGCTGGTGCAGACGGTCCACCACTAGCTGCCTGCACACCTTTCCGGTAAAATGACACACATTGGGGTTGAGGGAATTAAACATGTTTTCACTTTTAGCTCCAGATCTATCTTGCAAAGTGTCTTTTTCTTGCCTATGAAATATTCAGTTTATTTTCTTGCCTTATAAAATCCCACAAAAGGACTTAAAAAGCTCCGTTGGGTGCCATCACCGGTGAATTATCAGGACAGCTTATGCCCTTTAAACAGACTAAATTCATTTTTTGGGGGTTCTGCTTTAAAAGAACAGGCACCAAGTGAGAAAACAGGAAGTTAGCCAGCTGAGTGGTTTCTTTCTTTTGTCTGCACTGCACTTTAACCCAAAGACGGAAATAGAGCTATGGAAAGTGTGACTTCTGCCACAGGAAAACAAAATGTTCAAAGCAAGTAAAATGTGGAGAAACCCCCCCCCCCCAAAAAAAAAAAAAAAAACGTATGTCAAGTTCTAGCAAAGAATGCGTTTATGTGCATCTTTTTCTTAAATAACACTTGCAATCTGAGAGTAGATTGACAGAGGGGTTGAAATAATTATTTACATGTCCAAACAGGCAGATCAAATTTCTTCCCTGCCCTGCAGGAGGACAGCTGAAGCATAACGACTATCTCTAGCTCACTGCGTGACTGCATGTACTTCTGCAACAGTCAAACACTCTGCATTGTTGTATTTCCTCTGCCACCTTTTTTTTTTTTTTTTTTTTTTTTTTTTTTTACACTTTCAACATCCTGCACGTGGGGTACCACGAGAAGCTGACATTGCTGTTCAACCGCTGCTTCGTTTACTGTGAAAAACTCCTGCTTGTAATAAAAAGAAAGGAGCAGAGGAAGTAAAACATGCTTGGACATCATATTTATTTATAGAAAACTCTTTGCTGTTCTATGTAGACTGATGAACGTAGCCTGGAGAGTTTGGTGTCGAACATGAAGTTCAATTCAAGTGGACTAATAATAGAGAAGGGAGCATAATGGAGAGTAGGGGTCCACAGAAGGGTCAGAGTCCCCAGTAAACAATGCTTATTTAACTATCAACAAATCAGTTTAGTGAAGGATGTTACCTCAGGTTACACATCTCTCAGGTGGTCTTGTTTTCCTGTAAATAAACAAACGATGCTATGCAAAAAGTATTTAGTCCTCTTAAAGCCTTTTACTTTTTCTCAAGTGACAATCAAAACACAAAGTATTAAGTAGTAGTCTAAATGTAAAATGAGAATGACACATGGTTTTTCAGTTCTTTCACAAAAAAACTTTCAAAAGAAAATTTACTATGATATATACTACTTTAAATCAAATCAAAAGAAACCATTTGCATTAAAAAAAAAAACAAAAAAAACCCAAAAACTCTCAATAAACAGTCCGCCCATAATTTACTTTGTATTAATGATGCTGTCCTGTGAAGGCCCTAGAGGTTTGTCATAGAACATTACTAAACAAACAGCAACATGAAGACCAAGGAACACAGCAGATAGGTCAGGGTGAAAGCTGTAGAGCAGTTTAAAGCAGGGTTAGGCTATAAAACAACATCCCAAGGTTTCAAAATCTTTTGTTTAATGCATAATCTGAAAATGGAAATAGTATTACACAACTGCAAATCTACCAAGACATGGCTGTCTACTTAAACTGACAGGCTGAGCAAGGAGAGCAGAGGAGGGCCCTGGTAACCTTAGAAGAGCTGGGAAATGGAAGCTGATCAGAGTGGACGAGAAGATGGATGGAATAAAATACAAACCCCCCCCCCCAAAAAAAAAAAAAAAAAAAAAAAAAAAAAAAAAAAACCAACCTGTTAGAGGAAAGACTGAAAACTAGGGTGAAGGTTCACCTTTTCCAGCTCAACAACCCTAAACATTCAGCCAGAGCTACAACAGACTGGCTTAGATCAAAACATAGTTGTTTTTGTCAGAATGGTCCAAAGTCCAGAAATAAATTTAACTGAGAATTTTTGAAAACTGATGTTGACAGATGGTTTACGTTCAATCTGACGGAGCAAGCGATATTTTTCGAACCAGAATGAGCAAAACTGGTAAAGATATACCTCCAAAGACTTGCAGAGGCAACTGAAGCAAAAGGTAATTCTACAATATGCTGACTCAGGAGGGTTGAACACAAATTCAAATTCATTTAGGGGTTTTTTTGGATAAGAAGTTAAAAGCAACGTGTCATTTTTCTTCCACTTCACAATTATATCGTACTTTGCATTGGCTTGTCACATAAAATCCCAACAAAACACATCAAGTGTGTGGTTGCAAAGTGACAAAATGTGAAAAAGTTCAAAGGGTGTGAAAACTTATTAATGCACTGTCTGATCATGTGGATTTTGTTTTAACCCAGAATGGAATACAGCATCAGAGAGAAGTTTTGCTTTTCATATTGCCAGCAGATCATTTTACCACATCTTTTGGATTTTAGCATGATGCAAAAGGAGGTTATACACTTATTTCATATTTTTTTCAGATAATAAAATTAAAGAATAAAAAGGATCTGTAGTGTTAAAGTTTTAGGATTCCCAGAAGTTCAGTTGCCTCTGCTTCAATTATCTATGTCTAAGCTTCAGCTGTACATACACGAATTCTGGATGAGGAAAAGTCCCAAAAGTGCTTTTTGTGTGAAGTTTTTAAATTTCCCAAAAGAACTAGTTTCTAGGAAATATGATTAAGGAGTAAAACTTGCACAGATGGAATATTCTTTATTAATGCAATGATGCAGCAGTAAAACATCATGGATTTGAATATTTCATTCAGCCTTGAGTGTTCTGTACATCATATAGTTTCAATGAAATATTTTAAACAAGCTGATGTAGAATCTTGAATAGCAAATACCAGCAGCATGTAATATTGAATATCAAACAGTTTGAGGGAGAAAAAAAATGTTTTTCAATCTTTATGGGAGCAATTATTAGAAAAAATTAACAGACAGAATAGATAATAAAGGACAGATTTTGTTTTAGAAAAGCTGAGTTTGTAAAGCCTTGGAACTTTTTACAACACAAACCTACATAATAAAAATGATTATACAGTAAGTGTATCAGTGAAAAGTTTTTCTAGGAACACAATTAAAACTTCATAAACATAATTGAGTAGAATTTATGAAAACATAAAATGTTAGCTAAGAATCTTATGAGAATCGATGGAGCAGTTTATTTTCTGTGTTGTGTTTTATGAAGTAAGATCCAATTGAATACACAGTTATATGAAAATAAATAGGACTTTCTATGACAGTCTGTCTTTTTGACGTATTTGCACATATGGATTTTAAATATCAATTTTAGCAATATTGAAAACTTCAAGTAAAATAACTGAAGTAAAAAAAAGAAAATACCATTTAAAAGTTTTATCTAAAATGGCATTTTAAAAATTGCATTAAAAACTGCAGCTTCTAAAATTGTGTTAAAAAAAATGCTAATTCTGAATAAATCAGGACACCCATTCTTTTTTTTTTTTTTTTTTTTTTTTTTTTTTTTTTTTTTTTTTTTTTTTTTTTTTACCAGAGGTTAAAGAATTTGAAATCAGAAAAGCTATTGTAATAAATTAACCCAAAAGTGTTGTTTGAAACAACTGCCAACATACCGAGCTCCATCTAAACAAGTTTACCCTAAAAGCAGACCCCATGATGCTTAAAAGAGTCTCCAAAAACTCTAAAATATTATCATAAGACCTACAGCAGAGTCTTGTTACTGTGGCTATCAGTGTAGGCATGTTCAATCTCACAGATGCATCGTGGGTTTAAAATTCATGGAAGATGTGAAAGAAGGGATCATTTGCCCTCTAAGAAAACCTTAAAGTTTGTCAGCGAGAATGTAGACAAAGATCAGGATTTCTGGATTAATGTTTGATGGACAAAGGAGCTGAAATAAACCAAATACAGCATTCAAAGAAAAGAAACAACTGTGAAACACAGAGGTGGAAGTATCACGCTCTGGGGATTTTTTTTGCCTCAGCAGGACCTTGTCAGCTCATGATAATATGTGCATCAGAGGGTGCTTGAGGGAAATACAAGAACTTCCGTAAAATAAAATAAAGTTGAAGCAGAACAGAACCCTGCAACAGAACAGGGACCAAAAACATACCAACAAATCCACCATGGACTGGCTGAGAAGAAAGAGATGGAATGTCCAAGTCTCAGTCAAATTCAACATCTTGATCTCACTGAGTGGCTGTGGGGTGACTTGAAGCCAGCTGTACATGCAAGAAGCTCTTCAAACATCTCACAGCAGAAAGTTAGGAGTGAGGTAAACAGAAAGACTGGTAGAAACAGGAAGAGTCTTACTCAAATAATTTTAGCTAATTAGGGTAAGACTGGATATTGGGTGTAGGGCGTCCGACATTTAAACTCAGATACAAGAGACTGTTATATTCAGATTCATGTGTAAAATAAGATAATTTTGGTGTTTAAGTGTAATTAAATCACTTTATTTTCCAGGAATAAATAAAAAGATAAACAAAATGCAGCACTGATCTGGAAAGTCTATATCCAGATTTTTTTTTCTTCTGACTATTTGCTCCACAAAGCCCCACTTTTAAAAACATACAAAAAGCCCAACTCAGAAAACCCTCCTAACTCCACCCCATCAACCGAATCTTCACAAAGCTTCTGACAAATTACATCATGTGATGATAATCGCACAAGCAGTCCAGCCCCCATCTTTTCAGAACATCACATGATCTAATACCGAAGTATTACCATTGTGTCAAGGCATTGCCTGTCAGCGATAGCCATGTGGTTCTGTTGATTGAGCCCTCTGAGGAATGCTGATAAGGCTCGGCGGCGTGATCCTCCTGAGATCGCAGGGCTCAGCATATAAGTGGAGATTCATCAGAACATATGTGAAGTGGACTTGTGGCTGATTGAGGACTTGATATCCTCTGCTCTGGTCTTTATTAGACAGAGGAATGGGGGGAAGGCAGGGGGGTTTCTCACTACACGGGTGGCATATTGTCGTAGCAAACTTTTGTAGACTTCACTGCTCCCCTACACCACTTTTGACTTCTAACAGTTGTGTTATGAATGTTCTGATTTATTATTTCCTGATATACAATTTAGTGTCAGAAGGAACTGTATGTCTTTTTTATTTATTTATTTTTTTTTTACCCACAATGAAAATACCAACTCTATCCCTGGCAATCTTTTTCATTAAATAAAAATACACAATAGTACCATCTGATCAGCTTTCAACAGGCTATGTGTTAAATGTTTTGATTTTAACCAAATAAAATCAAATGATTTTTTTTGCTGACTCTAACATGTTAATCTTGGTCAGGCGTTCTGAGATCTAAGCAGCTGAACTTATGACTGAGTAATGGTTCCTCTTTTGATCATTTCATGATACACAATTCCAGTCCTTGCATATCTTACCATAGGAAAATTTTGAATTTTGTCTTTTAATTTGAATGGTTGATAAATATATATTTTTTTCTTTCTGTAGTACCTGAACACCCCCACATTTTCTTGGACACTGTAAATGGCAGCCTGAATGACAATCCCACACAGGGTTTTATTAGTGATGTTATGATCCAATCCACATATTGCTTTATGGTCCTGAACCAGGCATTTCAAACAACATATGAAAATGTATTTTAAGGGGATCTTTAATATAAAATTGCATGTCATTTAAGTTGTTAACACTACTATTTATATAGTTGTCAAAGCATACACACTGTTGTGTTGATTAAATGAACCCAGGTTTTGACTAACAGTTGTTTTTCTTTTTCATTCTCGTCACTCTTTTTCAGAGTAAAATAGAGACTGTAGCAGTCGCTACATCCTCCTTTCTTGGTCATTTGACCGGGCTTGTGAGGTGTGTCCTGTTCATGTGAGAGCTGCATTATGGACTTTAAATCTTATGACATTAAAACTAAAATTCACAAACCAAAAGAACAACTTTTTCACAAAGCTTTATCTGCATGTAACCGTACTGGAATAAGTTACGAATCAAATTATTAAAAAGCCACATGATTTTTTTTTTTTTTAAACTGGAAGAAGGTGGATTATCTCTAGTTGGTATATATTTATCTCAAGCGGAGAAGTACTTGGTGTCTTGTTTATGGATGATGGCTGAGTGGAGTGGGAGGCAGATTGAAAGATTTGGTGGGTCGCCTACAGCAATGGCAGTGCTGCTCCACTGAGAAATGTCTGAATGGGTGGATTCATTTTACCTTGACAAATGGTCACAGCCTTTGGCTTAGATCAGATTATTTTCATTTAGTAGTTCTGGACATATATGGCACAAGAATTAAACACAAATAAATTGTTAACCTTTGCATTTTTAAAGACTTTGTATTGGTATTGTTACTCACTGTTAAAAGAATAAGTCGATCATTTTAGAAGCATAATTAATGCAATTACCTTAAGAGCATCAACGTTTTTTCCTAGAAAATGGCAAACACTTTACTGCAGCTGTGCGAAACAGCCTCGAGATGATGAATTAAGATCGCTACAGCACAATGGAGCAGCATCAGTCCTTTTATTCCTCAATCAGAGCATTTCAGGATAGGTAGTCAGATAGATCACATAATCTTTCTGTGCAACTCGCTCTTCAGAGTTTTTCCAAGCAAAACAAGATGGCAGAGGTTAATTTTTTTAATGGCTGGTCTGCTGAATGTTGCAGGATAAAAATATCATCTCTTTCCGCAGGAGAGGAGTGGAACAAAACAGACTGAAGGTAACTACCTTAATGATGGCAATTATTCAGAACAACAAAAAAAATAAAATAAAATAATTGTGTTTTTAGGATAAATGTTCAAGTTTTCAGAATTTCTGTTGGTAAATCTTTATATTTCAGTTTGGTGCTTCAGGGCATTTTTTTCTGTAAGCATTTTCATTTCCTTATTGTCAGAGTTTGTACTTTCTTAATGTCGGCATATATGGTATTATATAGGCGAGGTGTGCCATTAAGCAGCTTGTTTCAGCAGGAAAAGAAAGAGGTGATGTGGTGTTAATGTACAGTTATACATATCCAATATTTATGGTTTGAGTGGTTCAACTGCAGATTATTAGTGCACTTTCTGCCATCTCGCTCTGTGGCTCATCACATAGTGACTTACTCAAGATGTGTTCTCCTGCAAGAAACATGAGCCGGTCATTATCTCATGTCCTCACACCCCATGCATAACATAATGTAAAGTATAAAAAACATGAAAAAGGCAAGCTTTAGCCATTAGTTAAAAAAAAAAGAAAAAAAAGAAAGAAAAACGTCAAAAATCTCATCAAGATATGGACGCATTAAGCTGAATGGAGGAAGACTGATATAGCAGCAGCCAGATATAATCAATTTATGTTTAAAAGAAACCACGCATCTCAGTCTCACTCAAGCTTTTTTTTTTTTTTTTTACTTTATTTTGTTTATTAGAAAGCAGTAGTGTTGATGACAGTTGCATTTTAAAACTACCATCCAGTAACAAGCAAGTCTTCTGCTTAGAATCTGTTTGACATCAGATGCACATATAGTTAATTTTTAATGTAGATTTAAATTAGTTTCGGCAGTAAGGGTTTATTTCTGTTTCATCGGACAATCTATAATCGATTTGATGTTTTGACAGTGTTACGAGAACTTTAAAATATTGTCTATACCACTGGCACTTGCTTGTTAAATATATCGATTTTATTTTCAGGGTTAAACTGTTTGAACTCTGCATATTTTTTCTTCTTTCATGTTTTTCCACCAGTCTATGCTTTACCATCCTTTTCAGCTCTGGCAAGCCAATCATCAGTACTTGATTATTTCTAGAGGTATTGACTTCATCAGCTATTTTTTGGCTTTGCAGCTTAAACATTTGTTGTTGTTGGGAAAAACAGAGCACATGGGGGGGGGAGGCCAAACCTCAGTAAGCATGTTAGGCACAGTCCATCATTTTATTGACTGACCAGGTAAAACTGGGTATGTACTTCTTATTGATTAAAGACAGAAAATTCCTTGTACCCATGAGAAGAAAGATATCAACAAGACAGCCAGCTCAACCAGAAATTTGCTCAAGTTCTTTGTAGCTTCAACAATGCTTCACTGTTTTTTGCATTGCCCTGAACATTTCTACATTTGTCATGTTATAATCACAAACTTAAATTTTAAATGATGCCAACACAAAGAAGTGGATATTTGTGAAGTGAAAGGCAAATGATACATGGTTTAACATTTGTTTTTTTACAAATAAAAATCTGAGGATGTCCTCTGAGACTTTGTGGAGCCACTTTTAGTTTTTATTGCAGCTCCAAATGTGTTGGAGTATATCTTTGCCAGCTTTATACAGCTAAAGACTGAACATTTTGCCTGTCCTTTGTTGTAATGAATCTCAAGCTCATTCGGGGTGGAGTTTAAAGCATCTGATTTTAGCAATTTTCAGGTTTTGCCACAAATATCAAATAAGATTTCTGTCTGGATTTTGATTGGACCATTGCAACTTGAAAATTGATCTAAACCATTCAGCTATAACTCTGCTTGTTCAGGGTTGTTGTCCCAATGGGGGATGAACCTGTACAGGTACAAAAAATAAAAACAACATATTGGGGAAAAAGTTCAATATTGTTTATTATTATTTATTTCTGAAAGAAATTCTCATTTATTATATAGAACCATTACACGAAGAGGGAAATATATCAAGCCTCTATTTCTTGCAGTTTGATGAGTGTGGCTTACAGATAGCAAAAACCAAAAAATGCAGTCTCACAGAAAATTAGAATATTGAGAGACAGTTAAATATTGCAAATCTAGGGTGTCATACTATAATCGGCTAATCAACTCAAAACACCCAAAAAGACTTCCTGAGCTTCCAGTTTGTCTCTCAGCTTGGATCAGTAGGATACACAATCATGGGGAAGACTTCCAAGTGGACAGATGTCCAGAAGACAGTCTTTGAGACTCTCTACAAGCTACTTGGCCACAAAATGTCATTGCTAAAGAAGCTGGTTGTTCAGAGTGCTGTATCTTCATTTTTATCACATTCATAGAAAGTTGAATGGAAGGAAAGAAAGCAGTAAAAAAGGGCATACTGGCAGCAGGGAGAACCACAGCCTTGAGATGCTCATCAAGCACACTCCATTCAAGAGTTTGGGATAGCTTCAGAAAGAGTAGACTGAGGATACAGTTGGCACATCAAGAGCCACTATGCACAGAGGAATCTGTTACATGTGCTTCAAGTAGCTCGGACTAAGGAAAACAAGTATCGGTCTGTTGCTCAGTGGTCTATTTAATGATCTTTACCTTCATCTATTTAGATGAAGGTAAACTTTGCCTTTCATTTGGAAATCGAGGTCCCAGAGTCTAGAGGAAGAGTGGAAAGGCACAGAATCTATGTTGGTTGAAGTGGGGTACTATCACTGATGATGTCGGGTACCATGTCATCAGCTGATCAACTGCGTTTTCTAAAGTTCACAGTCAACGCAGCCATCATCCAGGTAATTATAGAGCACTTCATGCTTATAGAGATGCTGATTTCATGTTCATTCGGGGTGATGTGAAGTGTTAGTCATCCACCATACATAATATTTTGCATCTGGACCAAAAAAGTTTAATTGTGGTCACATTTGAACAGAGCACCTTCTTCCATATGTTTGCGTGGCTCCCTACACGGTTTGAGCCAAACTGCAAACACGGAATCTTGTGGCATCTTATGCTTTTTGTTTCCTTTACAATTGTTGTCCTTTTGCCGTTCTCCCATAGTGGCCATATTTGTAGAACAAATTACTGTTACTTGTCCTGTTAGCAAAGTCTACCACCTGAACTGAAATTAATAATCATGAATAGTTTTCCTTTTTCTTCACAATTGTGTTAATGTTTTTTTGGAAGTAAAATGAAAAAAAAAGTGAGAAAGCTGAGTACCATATGTTACATTTTTATCCTATTTGTGTAATAATTATTTAATGTACTTTATTTGGTATTTTCTGGTCAGTTCATTGTTTTTTGAAAGCTTTCCTCTTTTTTAATCTGTGTAAAGCACTTTGTGATATATTTTATAGTCAAAACTACTCTATAAGTTAAATATAATAGATTTATTGATATGTTCAAATACAAAGTAATACTACAGGAAAGTGTTTAAATAGGCAGCTTCTGTTAGTAACAAAATAGTTGACAAAAGAACTATCAAGAATGTTTCTTACACTTCGTTGTTTGGCACTACATTGCTTTACTTCTTTTCCAAGTAGGTGGTTTTAACTGACTAAACCAAGAAGACAAAAAGATAATAAAATGTGTGCTTGAAAAACACTACAATTCTGGCTTCAAACCAGCAGTTGCAAAAATTATTGTCCTGGGATCAAGTTCAAATGTTTCTTTATGTCAGAATTTTATCACAGCACTCCAAAATGACAGAAATGTAATTGGTACCCGTAAAACAAAGCCAAGGCTGTCATAAATCTTTTTAGCTGCTGAGGGCCAAGTTGAAGTCCTGATTCCATTGACTGAGCAACTGTCCTTCCCGCTGGCTTTTTTTTTTTTCTCGCCTTTGTTTGTCATCTGCTTGTGGAGTGCTCCGTGACACCATTTGTCTCTATAACAAGTCGCAGTGAGCAATGTTTTCAGTGGGCCCACCTGCAGGAACCCCGGCACTGGTTGATGCTCACCATTGGCCCCCCAGGACTACCCACAGAGGAGGAGGCAATAAAGGCCTGGGGAAGGAGTCATAAATCTCCATAAACTTCAACTAGCTGCTCTCCCCCACTTTCGCTGGCCACTCAGATAGAGCCCCTCCTCCTATGCATCCCCCAGATGGACTAGAGAGGAAGCAAGGCAAGGTCTTGATTGTTTGTAACTGAACAGCCCCTTCTAAAAATCTGTCAGCAGTGATCATTTCTTATGGTGCAGCAATGTTAGAATTATCGATAAATAAAGGTTTCAGTATTCAGAAATACTTTTATATGAGGTTTTTTTTTTTTTTTTTTTTTTTATCTGAAGGGCACTTATGCTGCTTTGAAAATACTTTGCAGTGCATCCAAGTGTTATCCAATCATCAACCACATTTCAGAAAGAGAAAAAGTCGAAATGTAACTGCAGAAACTTGGCAGTCTCATGCTAATTTCATGATAATGTAAAAGCAAGTGTTATGAATTATTCACTTTCCTTCCTAATGCAGGAGAACATTTTCTCAGTGCGTTGTATAAAACCTGAATCTTTTTTTGTGGTTCTAAATGTGTAGTAAGACACCAACTGGTGATGGGGTTCAGGGGAAGAGGATCTGAGCTCACTAATCAGGACGTACAGCGGAAAGCATCCCTCTTAAGGAGGAAATGCCTGCTTCCTTTTTATCATACTCCTAAGGACAAACTCCTCTGCTGATGAATGACTTCATAGCTACCACCTACAGACATCCTCATGTGTGTAGGTTTTAATGTGCCCACCTGGTTTATGGCATATCCTTTGAATGTTGCACAGAACAAGATATTATAGGTTCCTAGTTAGTGAAGAAAACACAAAAGAGAAGGAGCAGGTAAGTGCATTGCATAACTTCTGATGATAATTTGATATTAATAGAAAAGTGAGATATTAAAAGAAAAAGTGAAAAGGCTTTGACATTCTACTGAGGTAAAGTGAAGGCATTAAGAAGAAATTAGTTGAGATCATACAGGCAAAGTTGGGAGCAATTGTGCTGTGCTCTGAACTGTGAATGCAATTATTCTTTGAGGGGCAAGTTCAAGTCACAAGAGCTGAAAGTCTAAACAGAAACGAAGATGCTCTAACTCAAAAAGCACATAAAAGCCAGAGTGCTTAGGAACAAAGACCTTCATGTCTTAGAAACAAGTTCTGTGTTCATCATAATTGCCATCAATATGTTTTGAGGGAAAAAAGGGAGAAACTCATAGGCCTTGGAACATCATTCTTACTGTGAAGTGCAGGAACGACAGCATCAGGATGTGTGGGTGTTTTGCTGAGGGAGAGACTCATGCACTTCACAAAAAAGATAATCATGAAATCATGAGGAAGGAACATTGTTTGGAAATACTGAGGCAACATTTCAAGACATCAATCAGTACCTTGTGGTGTGCATGAAGAAGGCAGCTTAGCCCCAAAAGTTCTGTCCAGAGGAATAGATCAAAATTTCAGAAAACTACTGTGAGAAGCTTGTGGAAAGATACCCAAAACATTAATGCCAAGTTGTGCAATTTAAAGGGCAATTCAACCAAAGACTAAGAAAGTGTTTGTAACTTTCAGATTTTAAAGAAAAACAGGTACAATTTAATCAGATTTTATATCAAACAGTGGAAAAAAAAAAAAAAGGTTACATATTTTTATGAAGGGTATGTGGCTCTTTTGTTACTAGTGTAGGAAACTGATCCAGTAGTGCTCGTTCATCCAGCTTTTAAAATAACAGGTCAACTTGTAAAACATGAACAAATACCAATAAAAACAAACAAAAAAAAAATAGGTTTGCCAACTTTGACATTTTTTTAAATACTTCTTAATGAAGTTTTAAAACACACACACACACACACACACACACACACACACACACACACACACACACACACACACACACACACACAAAACCACAATATAATATGCTTTAGAGATAATAACTACATAAGAAAGTGAGCTACCAGTAAGTACTACAGGTTTTATTCCAGCAAGAAAAGTTAAAGTTATAGGCTGTTTTATTGTTTTGTTTTTTTTAAAGATGACTTGTGCAGATGAGTTTTAGAAGAGATCCCTCAGTAGATGCTGTTGACAGAGATGTGAAAGGTGCTGACCTGATCTGTGAATTGTCTTTCACCTCCCTCCTCTACACAAACAACCTTCCTATCTGGCTCAACTCGCCCACCAAGTTCTGAAGGGGATATCAAAATGGTAGTTTGCTGGGGTGTCTACCCAAAACTTAAAAGTTCAACCTTTCATTGACCTGGATATACACAGTTTCTTTGCACCAGTAAAAAGCCCCATGTGGAGGTGGAAGCACAACTCATTCGATCCTTTACACCTCACTGTACCATTCTCCCTCCTGGCATCCCTTTTTCTCCTTTTTGCTGCCGTGATATCACCTTACCGTGTCACCAGATTTCCCAAAGTCAAAGTGAGGACATGCTGCTCACCTTTTGACTTCTTTACCTCTTGAACTGGGGAAAATTTCTTCTGAAACGCAACTAAGACTGCCAGCTGTCATTCTCACCTCCCACTTATTAAAGACTGAAACCACGTGCAGGGAGACGGTGTGCAGTTTGGTGAAAGTAAGAAAAAAAAAAAAAGCAACCACAGAGGAAAAACTGATAAGCATCAAGCTGTACTTGTAAAGCAGCTCATCTAACATTAATGGTGGAGTAATTGGTTTGTAACTGTAACACTTACTCGGCCATCAATAATGACCAGGGAGGGGAGTGTAGAGTTACTTGCTGGGGATAAGGGGCTATTGTGCCTGAGCCGAAGCCCCAGGATCAGCTGAATGGGCCTACAGTTATGTTGTACAAATATTTATATAGCGTCATGTTACAGGAACATTCTAACTAGGGGAGACAATAATAGGTAAGGTGATTGAAATGTCAGATACACATGTACCACAGTTTTACTTTATCTAAGGATCTACTTTAGCATCCTCTGCTGATCAAAGCTAAGGAAATGGACTTCAAACACCTGGAGAGTATTTATTTTTGAAGGGAATGATTGAAATTAGTTCTTTGAACTAATAGTTTGCTTGCATTTGATCCGACAGAGGTTGAAGAGCACATATTAAGTGTTGATTTCACAACAATAAGTACCTTACTCATCTTTGGGGCAAGCTTATTTACTGGGATGACAACTTTTTATCAAGTCAATTAAGTAAACAATTACGTTTTTTCTAGTTTGAACTAGCATAAACATAGAAGATAAGATTACTCAGTAGCTATGTTCCGGAACAAAATATATCAGCATGTCCAGATTGTGAGTTGCAATTTTCCTTTGAAGCGTAAACAAATAAACTTAGAAGCTAGATTGTTATCATACAGGGAGCAATTTCAGAGATTTGGAGCTAATTGCAAAATATGAATCTGCAACGTACCAGAGAAAACATCCAAAAAGTAGTCCAGCAATTATAAGATAGGTTTCTGTGATAAGCAATAAGGATTTTTTTCACTGATTTTTTAAAAAAGTTGATTAATAATAAAGAACAAAAAACATTTTTGACATGACCTTTTTGTTAAAAGGTAAATAAAAAAAACATAAAAAATACATTTTCAATGCTTATACTCATTTCATATTGTTTAATATAACCAGGTGGTTGTGATAAGATGAGACGAACGACATGAGGCTCAGAACAAAACGATAGGATTTTCGTCATGCAATGAGAACCAATTTTGCCACGTCAGCCCGACCATGCTGGCCCTTAAGTATTTTGCTGCTCTGCTTTATAAAGCATAGTAGCAGTATAATAAGCTGATATTAACTATTTAATTAGTTGAGCTATCTGCTCAGGTAGCCAGCCTGCAGTGATGAGCTACATGAACCTAGCCAACTGTACTTTTAAAACTGTGTTCTCTTAGCAAGATTGACAGGTGGGGCTCCTTTACCTTCCAACTCAATGACTAACCGTGTTTTTTGTGACCGGAAGATTTCTCAACAGGAAAATTTCTCTTTGATTTAGATGAGTCTTATTCAGCTAATTAACTGACAATCTTTCTCAACCCATTCATTTTAGGTTTGGATTTATAAAGGAAAGGGTTTAGCGGCATGCCATAAATTCTATCTCTGTAAGTGAGCTTCTAAGCACATAGTAACTGGACAGTAATGAAAATTCCACAATGAGTGCATCCAGGAATGTCTGTAATAAAGGTTATAATTGTGAAACTGTTCCCAAAGACTGAGCTGTTACATCTGCATCCATAATTTTTCCTGTCTTTGCCTCACCAGCTTTCAGTACCACCTGGTTGAGTCTTTGAGCTTGCCCACTAATTTTCACCTTCTTCCCCCAACTCCATTAACTTGACATTTGCCCAAAAAAGCATTTATAAATCAAGTGCTGACATTTAGATGAGTAAGCAGTAAGATAATTCTGAAGTTTATAATTCTGTAATCTGGGTTAAGTGCAGCTATCCCCAAAGAAAACACCACGGTTTTCTTTACCTCTTAGATTTGCTCCTGTTCATAACAATTTGTGCAAACAAACATACAGTGGCTTGCTATATTTGTTGAATTTTTTTTTCACATTTTTTTTCCCCCCCTTGCATCACAAAGGTCAATGCATTCAACCAGATTTTTTTGAGACGGAGGAGGCAGAGGGCAGAATAAATAAACATGCCACACTTAATATTTTCTATGTAAAGAGGTTTAAAAACCATGTGTCGTTGTCCCTCCACTTCACAGTTATGCTCTAAATTATGTTAATGTATCACCAAAAAGTCCCAGCAAAATTTAAAACTTAGTTTTCATTTGAGAACATATGAAAAAAAAGTGTTAATACTTTTGCAGGGCACTGTATGAATACGCTCCAAGTCCTCGCTAAACTACAACAGCTTTGCATCATAAATACATTAGAACATCGAAAAGCCTGAGAAAGTGTCCAACTTTCTTTCTTGCTTTGATGAAATCCAAGTAGTATATATTTCTCCTTAAAAGAATGTGGGAAGGCGAATACGGCACCTTGGTTTATTGAGGTTAGATTGAGTTGCCCAAACAGTTCTGTTAACTTCCCTTGAGAGCCACAGCTGTCAGAGACCTCTCTTTGAACTCACAGCAGGAGATCTACAGCACCCCCTGCCCCTAAGCTGTCCTTTCTCTAGCCCGACTTTGCATTTTGTAACTGTAGCTGGACGTAGACTTTTAAGAGGGCTCAAACCTCCCGGGGCAGCTGCTCGGCTGGTAAACGGATCCACGTAGGGCAGATCACCTGAGAACACCAGGGGTAGACCTCTGGAGAGCTGCTCATGTGTCCCACTGCCTGCTCCATTTGCAAAAGATTGCTATGAAAAATACAGTGAGGATCCATGAGACTGAGCAGAAGGAGAACCGTAACAAGACCTCCAGCTTTAAACCTGACTCATTCAGTTAACGATCTCAGACTGATTTATGCAATGGGAGTAATCTTATAGTGCATTCTTGAATACAAGAAACAAGGATGAAGGCCAACAAGATTTGCAAAGAAGGTTGCAACTTTTTTACTTAACAGTATTAATAAAATATTCACAAAGGCACTGTAATAAATAACAAGAAGCTAAAAGATTGCATCTAGCAGAACTGTGATAGTAAAATACAATGAATTCAAACAATATAGATTTTTTTTTCAGCCTCAGTTTTCAGTAGTTCTACTCCCTTCTCAGCTGCATTTTCTTCTTAGTCAAATTTACTCGTTTTTAATGGATTGTGCCATAAATGTGACTTCAGTAACTCTTTTAATGTAAGTCTCCTGAGAGAATTTTAATCCCTTCACATATCTTGGATGTTAAATCAAATAAGGGTTTGATCATTGATGCTATGTCCCACATGGCAGTTGGGGCATGCCACATGGGACAGCTAGTCATTATAGTGAGTTGTAACTCTGTTTCTTTGCGCATATATTGAGCCTCAATGGGACTTGGCTGGTGTAGTATTGTAGCATTCAAAGAATTTATCTTCAACTATTGCAAATTCGGGGCAAAACCCATCAGCAGTGTATGGCATCTATTGAAAACACACACCAGCCTTCAGTTTCAGCAACCCACACAGGTGTGATGTGTCTTCTGATAACTGTTTTATAATTTGCTAAACAGCAATCATTTTCTACACTGTTTTATTGTCAAGCATTGTTGCTTCTCAAATGATAAAATATATTATTAATATATCATATTATTCCATTTACAAAAAATACTCATGTTGCATGAAAGAAAATATATTTTAACCTGGTCATTGACCTTTTGGCCACTGTAAGATTTTGCCATTCTGAATGAGTAAAATCTTGAGTTTCTAATAATTTAATGTTTTGCTACACTGGAATCTCAGTGCTGTAGAAAGGTCTTGGTTCGCATTCAATTGTGTTAGGAAAGGGTAAAACAGATAATGTGTTTGTGTTCTTCAAATGAATCATAACAGTCTTAAGTGTGAGCTGTGCCAGAGCACAGACACAATACTAGTATAGACTGACATTCTTGTTTGGTAACAAATACCTTGAAAATTATTCTTTGTGAATCTTTACAAAAGAACAAATAAGTTAGCATCTGCAAATTCCACTGCTTCCATCTTTCAAAGTGTCTTTTTGTTGATTATGCAACTGGAATTTAAATAAATGATAGAAGCAAGATAGTGAAAAGCTAAAGCATTCAGCAAATGGTGTGCTTAAATCAAACTGTAGTCAGCCAGACTAATCTATAGTCTGACTATATACAATTCATCATGGCCAAATTTGTAAGCAGTGACCTTGTCTGTCAGTTGGTTAGAAATGACCATTGAACCAAGGACAGAATCTAATCTGTAACCCTTTTCCATAAAAATACCAAAAAGGCAAAAAAGATTAAGGCAATAAATATGCTATTAAGCACCCTATCTTATCAAGTGAATTCACAGGGTTTATTACCTGTCCTTCACTTCACTATACAGCCATTACCACTATTGATTTCTTTCAGTTTCAAGTGGTATTATTTTTCCTTTGCTCAGGTTGCTGTGACTGCTGATAATCATTTACAGCATAAATAGGACTCCTTTGCCTTAAGGTGATTGTTTCAGCAGAAAGTAATACAGCTTTGCCTCCGATGGCTCCTAAATACATAACAATGTCAAAGATATGCTTTATGCTCAAGCAACCCTCTTTGCAAACATAGCTCCAAGAAATATTTGCAGCACTAGTCAAACTGCCAGATGTGATCCAACATGGAATTATGTGGGAATTGGGGATTTTGAACATAAGTGAAACAGTACAGTAAAACATTAAAATACATATTGTCTGCTCACAAATGCATGAAGTAATATATGTATAACAATAAATCCACCCATTCTTCCATTTCCTACATCCACTTAAACATTGTAGGGTTGGGGGAGTGAAGATCACTGGCCACAGTTTTATGTAGAAAGCAGGGATCCATAGATCAGACCACTTCTTCTATTGCTTTGTGATTCTGTTCTGAGGCTCATGTGCCCACTGTTGCTGCTTGCAGCAGGGGACAGGAGTCAGCATAGGCATAATGACTGTTCTGTAGCCATGCAGCTCTATATGCAACACACTACAATGCACTGTGTTTTGACAAATTTCTACTAAACCAGCATTAACCTCTTCAGTAATTTGAGCTACAGTAGCTCATCTATTGGCTCTGACTCCAATTGTGCATCAGTTTTCCCATGCCATGGATGCAGCCATGGGGAGAACATGTCGACTCCAAACTGAAAGGCCTGACAAGTATTTGAACCCAGTACCTTTTTGTTGCAAACAGCTGTACCACCAAGAAACCATATTCTTTTCAGTTATCCTTAATTAAAACTAAAGCAAAACTCTTGCAAATAGATTCTGCATGTTTAAACTATTATATGGGACAGTCACTTGTCATTTCAAATGGTACAAATTTTTAGCATTTTGACAGTGTTAAGGTCTCTCCAGGGTTACCATATGGATTAGTTGTCTGTCATAGGAATTGTACTGTTCTCTCCACGTGCTTACTTCTGAAGTGTTGATATTGATAAATAGCCAGCCATTCACTGATTCACCTTACACCAGGAATGCTGTAGTTATATACCAAGTGGCTGACCATCGATAGAGACGTTCAACATATGGGTACATTGAAAAAAAAAAAAAAAAAAAAAAAAAAAAAAAAAAAAAAAAAAATGAAAGTGGGCCATGCAAGGATGTCTCTGACTACAGGAGAGTTAGAAAGAAAATGTGAAAATTTAGTACACAAGTTATAAAACTAGTTTTCCTTGTCCCAATACCATTAAACAAGGTTCACTGAAAACTCCTGATTTGCAGAGTGATACGATGTAATCCACCCATCTATCCATCACCCATCACTTAATCTGGGATTGGGTTGTGGAGAAAGCAGCCTAAGTACAGAGACCCAGACTTGCTTCTTCCTCTGCACTTGAGCCAGCTCCTCTGGGAGAATCCCAAGGCATTCCCAGACCATCTGAGAAACAGACCCTCTAGCATGTCCTGGGTCTTCCTCTGGGTCTCCTACTGGTAGGATGTGCCTGGAACACCTCACAAGGAGGTGTCCAGGAGGCATCCTAACCAGATGCCTGTGCCACCTCAACTGGCTCCTCTCGATGTGAAGGAGCAGCAGTTCTAATCTGAGCACTTCTCGGAAGATTGAATTTCACACCTCTTTAAGGGACAGCCCAAATACCATGTGGAGGAAACTCATTTTGGGTGCTTGTGTCCACAATGTCCTTCTTTAAGTCACTACCCAGAGCCTTTTGGCTCAGCTCTCGCTTCACCATGATGGATCTGAACAGTGCTTGCATCACTGCAGACGATGTACCAATCTTCCCGTCAATCTCCCACTTCATTTCCCCCCTCATTTGTGAACAAAACCCTAAGATACTTTAACTCCTCCACTTGGATCAGGACCTCATGCCATGACCTGGAGACAGCACTCTACCCTTTTCCGGCTCAAGACCACAAGATTATATACAATTCAATTTGAATTTGGAGGAGTTGATTTTCATCCTGGAACCTTCACAGCTGGTTGAGAACTGCTCCAGTGAAAGCTGGAAATCACAGTCTGATGAAGCCAACAGAACCACATCATCTCCAAAAACCAGCCCAACTCTGAGGCCACTGAAAAATAGTCCCCTCAACACCTTGACTGTGCTTAGAAGTTCTGTCTACAAAGATTATGAACAGAATCAGTGACAAAGGGCAACCTTGGCGGAGTCCAACTCTCACAGGAAATGAGTCCAACTTACTGCTTCCAATGTAGCCCAAGCTCTGACACCAGTCTAACAGGGACCTCACAGACTATATCAAAGGGCCTGGTACCCCATCCTCCTAAAGTAACCCCCCTCCCACTCCACCGAACTCCCTGAAGGCCATGATTATACACCTTCTCCAACTTCACAAAACACAAACTGGTTGGACAAACTCCCATGCGCCCTTCAGGACCAAAGTCAGGACAAAAACCACACTTTTCCTCACAAACCTTAGGCTATCTGATGGACCCTCCTCTCCAGAACCCCTGACTATACCTTACCTGGGAGACTTAGAAGTTTGAACCCCCTTTAGTTGGAACCAGGAGTGTTGGAAGTATTCGTAATGTAGGGGGCACACATTGGCTAGGGCAAAAGTGGGTTTTGCGATGATTTGACTAGTCTGTCAAGGTTCTCATCTTAATAGTAGTTTATAGAGTATTTTTTAAAAAATATCAACTTCCACCTCTGTTCGACTTCTTTCCAGCAAGGATGCTTTCATACACACAGTTCAATTATCTCTATCACAATTACTTCAACTGAACCACTAGAACAGCTAAACCAGAAAATTCTATCACCTCATGGCACAAGCTACATGTTGTGAGACGTTACCTTTTCCAGTTTTTAGCAGCCTGCACTAGCAATCCAGTTTGTTGTTTTAGCTTGGAACATGCGGTGAGTTGTTGTAGGTATCCAGGAAAACCCAAAGTGGAGTTTTAGTGGTATGAGTTGTCTATCAATGAAGTGGAAAGGATTTTTTTGTGAAGAAATAGAAACAGCATTTGGGGAAGTAATATTTTGATGTAAATGTGGAGGTTTCCAAGCGTATATTTTCAGATTTGAGGGGGACATGTCCCCTCCCCACATAATTATTGCAACACCCACAGTTGGAACACAACTTGCGGTTCCCCTTGTTAAATACAATGTAATAAGTCAGTTGATTCGTCTTTGCAGTCAGTTTTAGTGGCATTAATGGAAATATATACAGGTGAATGACTAGTTGCCTGATTTTATTTTACTAAACAGTAAGAAACTGATATGACACAAAGATTTAACCTCAATTTTAAAAGGTATAGAATGAAATGGTGAAGGGAGTGAAGCAGAGTGAAAATCCAAGGCAGCAATCGTAACCACAAAGACCACAAGTTTTCACTAAGTTCAACTCATTAGTTTAAACCTTGGATAGTACACATTCAGAATTTATTCAACCACATGACCTCAAACCAGTTTGGCTATACAAGAGGTTTGCTTTTTTGTTCTTTTCCTTTTGACATGAATCTAAAGCACAATACATCCAGAGAGCAGAGCATATGTCCTTAATGTCAACCTTGAGTTTAATATCCAAATATATCCATATTTTCATATCCAAAATTTATAGTGGAAAAAAAAAATCTAGATAAAAGGTTTTCAAATTAAGCCTTGTCTCTAAGTAAAAACTGGCTGATGTAAACTTAGCTGTTTTAAATTAACAGATTCTTTTTCTTCTTTTATTACACTAAACATAACATTTAAAATGCAGTATATCATTATATATTTATATTTAATACCAGCTCTGACTTTTAAAAAGAGACACAGGTTTGCTACACAGGAAAAGTCTGGAAATGTACAGAATTTAAGTATTTTCCAGCTCTGCATAAGTATGGAAAAGGAACATGGAGTAGGGGTAAATAAAATCCACGACTGGATGAATGGATACACAGATGGACTGAGATGTGTGGCAACCACAAAGAGAAATATGAAGAGATTCCCTGACTGCCCCAGTTGAAATTCTTCTGGAGAAATCCACGACAATGGGAGAAATCCCAGATAGAGCAATGAGGGGAGATTAGAACTGAACAAAAAACTGCATGGCAATGGCAGTCTAGGTTAAGCCTAATAATTACAAAAATTAAATATTAGAATAAAAACCTCCACTATCAAAGTAATATACATTTCTTTTAGTAAACACACTGACAGAAAATAATTACAAGTACCATTTTACTTTGCAGTTTATTTTAAGTAACCTTTTAGGCTTTTTAAAACTGATTATAATGATTATCCTTGGTCAGTAGGGAGTTGCTTTATAACCAAGAATTTCTCAGGTTAATTCTTGGTCTGGAGTCTCTCACAGAGCATCGATGTTTCTTTTTTCTCTTCTTGCTCCTCATTCTTCCCCCACCCCAAAGGTGCATGCATGTTAGGTTAAGTAGGAATTCTGAATTAATCATAGTTAAAAGTGTAAGCATGTTCTCTGTCTATCTGTGTTACCCTTGTGGTAGAGTATGGTGACACCAGGGAAGAGCTCCTGGAACAAGGAGACAAGGTTATGAAGCTTTATCTCTTCAAAGCTCCAAAGTTATATAGGGCAGAAAGATAGTTAGTTTCTGAATCATCTTCTGTGTCAACCATCGCAATGGTTAGAATTTCAATGTAAGAGTGGATAATGTGGATTAATAATGAATATGATATTTTTAATACTGATCAACTATATGGCTCACATTCAAACATGTAAGAAAGCCATGTTTGAATGTAATACACAGTTTTAAACTTTGAGCATTTGGACAACAGATCCAAGCAAAAGCATTTCTTTAACTTTTCAGACATTGCCCCATAACAAACACAAACTTTGATGTATTTTAACATGATTTTATTTCACAGTTCTACACAACGTAGCACACAATTGTCTAGTAGAGGGAAGGTGAAACATGGTTTTCAGCATTTCATGTATATAAAATACTGAACAGTGTGCTGCACCTTTGTATTTAGCTCCTTTACTCAGTTTGTAATACAGCCTTTCACTGCAAATACAGCTGCAAGTCTTTGGGGTTTGTCTACCAGTTTCCACATAGTCACAGAAAGATGATTCTGGAGTATTTATGTATGGGTTTGAAATGCAAGGCACTTATGCAGTCGTGCAATGGAATATAGTGGTGGGGGTGTTTCACAGTTTGCATTTTTACCCACAAAGCTTTAAATACATATCTGGGGTTGTTAACCCAATAGACAACCTGAAAACTCATTCAGGTTGTCTATTGGGCTTGCAAATATTTTCCCCTTTTCACAATGCAAGAGGGACTCTTTAGAGATGCCCCAGATTGGTATCATTTTAACAGCCCTTTGCAAACTTCTGCATTGGGAAACTATTATAGATATTGTTTGTTGAAATAAGCTGTTTGTTTATTTATTTTAAATAAACTGTTTTGCACCATGGAGGCTGCTTTGAAATGTCAGCACTATCACATTGTTAGCCTGCTGTTGGTTACAGGCAGGATAGTGTGCTAAAGTAATAAATGTTTTGGGGTTTTTTTTCTCTTCCCAGTCACAATTAATGCCCATCTTAAATCCAAATGCATTCACAAAAGTCAGACACAATCAGCATCCTGTCTGCAGTGTATTTGTCATAGTTTCCCAGAAACACAGGGCTCCTAGTGTTTCTGGAAATCCATTAAAGCTGTTTACAGAGGTAAAGACCTGGTGCACCTGGCTATTTTCAGTTGAGCTCTCTACAGAGAGCAAAAACAGGAACAACACAATTATCAGAGGTCCACGATAAATTTACTGAAGCTGCAGGTAAATATCTAAAGAAAAAAACTCCTTTTCTTTCCTGCTGCCTAGTTTATTTTAAGCTACATATTCTGTTATTCTGCTGATGCATAAAGCATCGGTTTGGCCTTTGGGATGTTGTGATCAACGTTTTTCAATGTATTTGACATTAAAAAAAAGCCCCCCAAAAAACTAAAAAGCAACAACACTATGTTTGACTGATTAAAGCAACATTTCAACACTTGAATAACCATTTTGCAAACCCATACCTTGGGCACTTCGAAGGTGAGTTTTCTCCATTCTAATTCATGATGTCGATATTTAGTATAAACACTTATTTTAATATTCATGTTTCTCCTGGGTGCTCATCTCCTTGTGGACTCACAGCCTGCATGCTGGAGCATTCATGCACTTTGAGTGATGCAGTCATTCACCAGTGTGACCCTAGGCCCTTACAGATGGAAGGCGAAGCAGGCTGTAGTCTGACTTCGCTCAAGTCCACTCAGTCAACTGTCAAAGCCTATCATCTTCATACACTTCAGCGATCAATACTTCACAGCATCCTGACAGAGTGAGTTAGTGCAAGACACTCCTCTCTTTCAAACTGTAACTGGAAAACCCTCACAAAACAACAGGGAAGAAGAAAAATACATAAATAAGCATATGTCTATTACCTACAATTTCCATCTCTTTTGTTTAGATCACGTTTGAAACAATATATATTAAAAAAAAGCTGACTCGGAGTAATGAAGATATTTTTTCAAACTTTAATGGTCTGGAACTCTGAATTCCCCAAATCCACACAAATGGAAAATGTATTTTCTCTCTCGTGTTAAAATTGCAAGTAGGAATATTTTGCAAATGGAGCAAGTTCTTGCAGCAACGCTTGCTCAAAGACTATGATTTATAATCTGGAACATAAATGCCTGAGGCATTCCAAGAAAGTTTAGAAATAAAGCTCAACTTGTGAAACATTACTAGAGTGTATACAATAATCCTGTCTTCTCCACACAATTTACCCCCCCAACACACACTGGCTAGAGACAGCAGCACAATAGTAAAAGTCAGACAGAATTTGCCTAGCTCAGAGTTCAGTGGCCTCTCCATTACCTGTGCTAATGTGTAACAACTGGGACATGTACAAGCAGCTACAATGAATAATTCACTCATTCTCGACCAATAAATGTGCCGTAGGAGGATTTTATACGCAGAAATCAGTATTGGCTAGGTCCCTAGCTAGAAAAAGGTTTCCTTCTTGTGACAGTCTCAATTGTGATATTTGATGGAAGACAGGAAAGGCCACTAGTACATAGCAGCACCATTTAACTCAGGTCAAGTCTACTCAACTCTACTCTATACAGTTTGGTTAGTTTTCCATTACAGGTAACTAACAGCTTTAGTGGTTGGGGTCGTCATGTAGTTGGGTGGTCTGAGAGTCCGAAAAGTAGCACAACCTAATCTGTGTACGCAACACAAAAAGAAGCTGGTACCACATGGCCGTTACTAGTGGAAAACCCTAATTACCACGCAGAGCCAAGTCGAGTCGTGTTGAGCAGGTGCAAGAGGAGAAAGGCCAAAAGTTCTTAGGTTTTATGCATTATAGGTTTTGGAAAAATCTGTCAAAGAGTAGCCCAGACATTCTATTTAGGAAAAAAGAGGAAGGGGTGGGGAATACAGTAATGCCTAGCCAACAATTCATACATTTTGTAACATAAACTGTATGAATTGCAACATTAGTTGCAGTGTGACCTTTAAAAGCTTTTCAGGCTTATAAACCTTAGTGCAACTGATTCATAAAGATCATTAAGAAATTCTGATGAAGATAAGAAAATGACCTCAAATTCTGAGGCCATAATTATCAAATGTAAAAAGGTGGAATGTTCCCTCCAGGTTGGGGGGGGGGTCAGCCCCTGCCTCAGCCTGGAGTTCCAGTATGTTTTTGCCTCTTTCACGGGAGATGGTAAAAGGGAGTAGGAGATGGGTGGACAGACTGGTTCCTTATTTGCAGCTTTGGGTCATGATAGAAAGACTGAGATTGTTGATTCAAACAACTGCAATGGTATTTCTCCATAGGTTGGCTGAATTTAGCCTAATAAATAGGGGAAGGAGCACCATCATCTGGAGAAAAGGCACTGGTCCATTGAAAAGGTCAGTCGAGTTGGTTCCTGCATGCGATCAGGTTGTGTCCTCAGAGCTTTCTTTTTGGATTTTTTCCAGGCATGTCCAACTGGGTGGAAACCTTGTGTATGGACCCAGAAGACACTTCGGCAACTATATTTTCCATCTGGCCTGCAATCATCATGGAACCCCCTTGAATGAGCTGGAGAGTATACCAGGGAAAGGATTGATAGACCTACTGCACCCCTTATCCCCACAACCCAATATTAGTGAAGTGAAAGACTATAGATGTGATTTTGCAGATTGTGACAAGTTCAGGTAAACATTCTAATACAGATGTTGTGCCACCACAGCTTTCCTTGTCATCCAACAACAGCATTGTGGTAATGTGTCATAACTGCCTTCACCCTGAAGGAGTTTTTTCTAAATTCTGTCACAGTCTAGTCATGTTAAAACATGTGGAGTTTGTACCATGGTTTTTAAACCAATGACAAGGGGCCATACATTCTCATCAGTTCATAGATGGGCATGTTCATCTCTTTTTTGCAGGAAGCATCTTTAAAAGAACCACAAAATGTCAAACAAAACGAAGGCAAGAATTTTATTTTTAAAGATTTATGAGCTGATGGAACATTTCTGCCTTGGATAAGCTCTCCAAATATCATCAAATCCATCATTTTAAAATGTGTAGCATCAACTTCTCAGCAGGGTCCATCAGGGCAGAGCTGAACCTATTCCACTCTGTTTGCTCTTTCACCAAAGTTTGAGTTTCATGTTGAGTAAATCAGTATTAGTTAAGTAGAACTTTGGCTGATCATTGGCTTTAGCTTTCTGATTAGATAATAGCTTGCAAATCGGGAAAATATACTTTTTAAAAAATGTGACATTATTAGCATTACTGCTTCTAGAGAGAGAGTAAGCTCTCAGAAGAGGTGATAATTTAAAAAGATTCAAATCTTTGGCTATTCTACTGGGATGTGTATGAACAATATGGAACAAAGTGGCCTCTGACCTACAGTACAAAATGTATCCAGGGACTCTATATATATTGAGCAATTTCAAGTAGTCATGTTATTTTTTGTTTGTGCAATTTATCCTGACATTAAAACTACTATAGCCATTGCAACATCAGCTGTTAGTAATTCAGTGGCTATTTGCCAGGCCTTTCCAAGACACACAAATACTATCATTCAGGCTGACAACTTACATGAATTGATGCAGACACCAAGATAATTTCAAAAGTCAATATTCTTCAGTCCCCGCTGACAAACCCCCCCTCACCCTCCCAAAAAAGCCTCTCTGTGAAAATAATAGTTCTTCATTCTGCCAAGTTTTAGGCCACAGTGTTGTGAAGTGCCTTCTTTCAGCTGTTTTGCTTTAGATGTTGAAATAAAACAGTTTAAAAGTTTCCATATGTGCCCAAAACTTAGATCCTGTGGAGATTTGAACATTATACAGTGTAATCCCATTGCAAAAGCTGTAAACTAAAAACTTATCTTCAGGTTTTTTTTTATTTATTTGTAAGTCATTCTGTTGTGATAACAGGACTTTGATGCAGAGCCCCACAGGTACAGTAATATGAATCCGAATAATAATTTGGTTTAATTATGTTACATCATGAACACTTCCCATTAGATGTTTCACTCTCTGTAACTGTTTTATGCAGGTCACTGAAATATTTCCTGACCATACTTTTCAGTCTAGCCAAAAATCCGTCTCATTGCATGAATGGTATTTGGTGAAACAAAACTCAAAAATATGAATGTTATTTTTAACCCAAAATGTTATTCTTAAAAAAAAAGTTTTACCTGAATGTCAGTGTCATGTTTTTCTTATGCAAATTATCTCATGTTGCCAGTTTACAAATGTAGAAAGATTTAAATAATCATAGTTAGTCATAATTTTAAAATCACATATTATTGTATATTTGGTAAACTTTAAATATGAATATTTGTTGTATTTGTAGAATTGTACCTCCCATGGTGGCAGCTTGTTGGAGTAATGTTGTTACATTAGGTCTGATGTGCTCTTTATGTAGACTTTTGTTCATAATTTTTTTGGTTGAGGCATTGCTTTTTTTGGATATTTATTCCCTCTGGTTTTAAATTATGTGCAGCTGAAAGGAGTTTTGCTCTTAGTTTAGATTTTTTTTTTTTTTTTTTTTTTTTTTTTTTTTTTTTTTTTAACTTTTGGACAGTTGTTTTGATGCGAACTGAGACAACAAAGTGTTTTATTTTCATACTGGGAGCTGATATTTTTGGCCTCTCCTAAGCTAAAGATGAGAGCTGAATCTTTGAATATTTAGTAGAACCAAACCTCAGAACCTATAAAGAAGACTTTTTAAATATATGCACTGTCCACTACAGTATGTTTTTGTAACTTTGGATTAAAGTTTCAAGATTTCAGTTTTCTTTTTTCTCTTAAAGCTGCAGTATGCAATTTTTATGAAAAATGTTTTTTTTCCACATATTGTTGAAAATATCATTATGTCGTGACAGTATAATATTTGAAAAGAATCTAAAAAAAAACCAAACAAAAAACAAGCTCCTCTGTCTTCTCCCAGTGCTCCTAGTACTAACTGCAGAAATACACTACTCAGTCAAAAACAACCGATCAGAGCAAGGTCTTAGCGCCGTCAATCACCCTCCGCTCACACACTCCCCCTTCCTCTCTACTACGCTACCACAACATAGCCTGCCACTAATGCTAAGACTAGTTAGCATGGCCACCAATGACGATGGATAAATGGTTTTCCTGGAACAGTAAACTGTTTTTTTTTTTCCACCATTAGCACATTTAGCTGCCGAACACAAAGGTGATTGACAGTGCTCAAACCTTCCTCCTGGCTCTGATTGGTCGTTTTAGTTTGGGAGTGGTAGAAAGTTATATACTGCAGCTTTAACATCCGGTTCCTATCCCTTTTCTTTAGAGGAGAAATGCGTGTTGGGTCTGTGTAAGCATAGTCACAAGTACAGTATCAACTAATCGTCTTCAGTTAGCCTATGTGGTAAACTGAATGCTAAAAACTGATGGATACTAAAATAGTTTTCAGACTTTAAAGTCATTCTCCTTTTTCTGTCCACTCTCAGAATAGCATATAGATTAGAATCCAATTTAGGCTGCAAACCCTTTCTTTAAACTTCTGAGAGACCAGTACCCCCATGATAAATTGTAATGTTCATCACTCTCCAGTCATAAATATTCCTCTTTTAGCATGTAGTACCAGTTGTAGAGTATAATTATAGGTGAGATTTCTACTTTTATGTATGTTTGCATTTTTCTTCTTAGTTAATTAAACTGTAAGTAGTGTAATAAATAAAATATATTCTTGGTTATATTAGTTACCAGTTTTGGCTGATTTTTTTTTTTCTACAGTCATCAATGGAAGTGTTTTATTTAGTGTTGATCCTATAAATCCTAACACCCAAAATGCACAGAAATCTTCTTCCTTCTTGTATATGTAATAGAGGTTGTTCAAATGATAGGAAGAGATCATCATACAGAGTGATGGAAGATAATTATGCTAACTGATTTTTGATGGATTATGAGGCTGACTTAAACTTAGTATGTCTTAACTTGGCTTGTTTCCCCAATTCAATTCATTTATATAAGACCAATTCACGTCATCTAAAGCCACTTAAAGTCAGTCCGGTCAATCCAATCATACATACAGAACCCCATGCAACAGCATTAAAAGCAAACACTGAACAGAATCCACAGCTGTCCAAGATAAAACAAACCCCCTTGTGAAATACCACCCATCATAATACAAAAAGTTGTTTGACTCACCCGCACTAACATCTAGACAGAAAGGGTCCATAGTGAGCTATTCTCTGGCAGATCGACAGATTCACAGATTTATCCCCTTTCTTGTCAGGTGCAAACTTCAAATCCAGCGAAGGCTATCTCAGACTGCTGCCTGACCCAACTTTACTTTCCTCCCTCTCTGTCGAACTCATTTCAAAAGAATAGACAGTCCCCTGCTGAATATCAATCTGTTGAGAGGTCTCCATTCTCCACATTAGGAAATCCTGGCTTTCTTCAGTTATAGGGCAGTTGAAAGAAAGCAGTTTAGGCTGAACTTTCTCATGCATGCTGGCAAGGAGGACAATACCACTACAACTACAGTTTGAGTTTGAGTTGTTTTGAGTATTTTGCAGGCTTCAACACCACTTTGTTTCAATTTTAGGTTTGGAAGGGTGTATCGCTTAAGAACACAATCATAAATATTATCAGAAAATCCAGATCCAACTGTTCAAATAACTGTTATCAGGGAATAAAAATGACATCTTATACAGCATTTTACATCTCACTAAAGATTGTAGTGCTACTGGAATATTAGGCGATTAGTTAAAATCATAAAATCCAGATTAAAAGATAGAAAGCAATATCTGATGCTTACATCAGATAGTGAGAATGTATTAAAAGAAAATTTCACAACATTCACCTCCAGTGACTATTCATACAACTCAAGTTACAATCATAAATATATATTTTTTGAATTTTATATGATAGATCAAGATAAAACAGTCAAAATTTATAAACTGGAAGGAAAGGACATGAGTCAATACTTTCGGGAACCACCTCGTCAATCAAATATTAAAATAGTCAAACATGAAAGAAAGAGGTGGCATCTTGCAAAGAAAAATGATACAAATCCATAACTTCCTTCAGCTTGAAGTTTTCTAAGCCCTTCTTAGTGGCAAAGCAGTGATATATTCTTTTCTGTGCTCATCTCTTTTTACCCTCTGCCTGGTCACACACTTTGAACCTGAGCTATTGGCTCTGAAGTTATCTTTCTTCACAAACTACCAGAACCCAAATTGGATAGAAATCAGCTCATGAATTTGAAAGTGAGTTGGCTTTTGTAAACCTTATAAAATTTACAAGCAACTTTTCATATTTTGTGCTTTAAAGCTGCAGTATGTAACTTTGTACAGCTCCTGACCTAAAACAACCAATTAGAGCCAGAAGGAAGGGATTAGCGCTGTCAATCAACCTCGTGTTTGGCAGCTAAATGTGCTAATGGTGCAAAAACAACTAAGCGTTTCAGGAAAACCGTTTATCCGCTGTCATCCGTGGTCATGCTAACTAGCTTTAGCATTAGTGGCAGGGAAGTGTAGTAGAGAGAAAGGGGGAGTGTGTGAGCAGAGGTTGATTGACAGTGCCAAGACCCTCCTCCTGGCTCTCATTGGTTGTTTCTGACTGAGTGGTGTATTTCCACATTTAGGACTGGGAGGACTGAGAGAAGGCAGAGGAGGTAATTTTTTTTCCTCACAAATTATCTGTCTGATATTATACTGTCATGACATATTGATAATTTAACAAATATGTAAAGAGCATTTTTCATAAAAGTTATGTACTGCAGATTTAAGATTGATCAATAATGCACCAAAGCAGTGGCTGCATTACAGTACCTTGAAAATGAAACACATATGAACCTTTCACATTACAATGACAAATGTTTAGTATGTGTTGGACCAACACAAATGCATTTTACAAATGCTAATCTAAAATGTGTTAAGTGCAACTGTATTTAGTCCCCTTTACTCTGATACTCACAGAAACCCCAGAGCAATCAACTGCTTAAACGTATTTTAGAACCACCTTTTGCTGTAAATACAGCTGCAGATGTCTTGGTGTATGTGTACAATTATAATCGTAAACATTACTGTTCTCTGATGTCAGAATTTAAAGTGTGTGTGATGAGGAGGCTATTTTATAATCACTGTACAATAGCGTATTTTTTTAAATGTATTGTTTTATTAGTAATATGTGTGTATTGCGGTTTTTTTTTCTATTTGAACGGTAAGTACAACGGTACAACGGTAGGATGCTGCATAAGATCTGCTTCCCCCTCCGAGTCAGAAGGGGGCACTAATGGGTCTAATAAACTTGTAAAAAAAGAATATCAAAGCTGGATTCATCCGGTTCTCGTCACTGCAGCAAGGAGACATTTGTAATTTTGGCAGCCGCCAGCTCTCTGAACACATGGTATGTATTTTGTAATATTTAATCACTGAATCTTATCTGAAACAGTTTTGGTTTGTCATTGAGAGTTCAGACCGCTGTAATGTACATCTAGCCCCAGAACAAAACCGGAATTTATCTTTGCACACCTGTGCTTAAATGAAGGCTAAAACCCACCTGTTTAGCGTTGCCTTTGATTAGTAGTCAGTAGAAAATTGAGCTACATTTGTTTGATCTTGATGCATTGATATTTGTGCGATAATTTTGATGTGTATTTGCTTGATGATTTTGATTTGCTGTATATTTGATTGTTTTTTTTTTATGATGTGAAGCACTTTGAACTGTCTTGCTGTTGAAATGTGCTATACAAATAAACTTGACCTGATCGTTTGGTTTTAACTGAAATTCACGTTCATTGGGGCTGAAAAAGACAGAAATGGCGGCCTTGTATTATTCACGGTCATAGGCTGTTTTTCTTGCAGATAGCATGCATTTTCCTATAGTCTGACTATTCTGGCGCCAAGTGCCTTGTCTTTCTATACTACTTAGTTTTTTTTCTCAGAGTTGAACTGTCAAATTGATGCTGCTGTATTGTTCGTAGGTTTTTTTTTTTTTTTTTTTTTTTTTTTTTTTTTTTTTTTTGTCAATGAAGGTGTCCACAGACTACTAGCGCATGAGGAACCAGAACCTGGGCAACTCTTTGCTGAGCTTGACCGCCATCTACCTTGTCTGATGAACGCATGAACGCATCCAAAACTGGGAACGTTGTAGATGCTTTGGCTGGCATTTAATTTTTTTTCTACAGTGAACAGGTAAATGAAGTATTTTACATTTTCATAGATTAAAAGTTTTGTTACATTGCGCAGATCCTGCGATGCAGATGTGATTCAGATGAGATTTTAAAGTCATTGCTGGTGTACTTAGTGTTTGCAGGTTGTCTTGTTACATTGCATATGGGGAATTTTATTTGTGGATATATTGTGACTTAATTGTTTTACAATCAGTTTTGTTCAGTAAACCTAACAGAAGATGCACCTTTATTTTGATTGCACCAGGACATCCACACCAGACGAACCACTGTTTCCCATCACCTTCCTGTATATCTGCTTGTGGACATCTGTGGATTTTTCACAACCTGGACAGTGAGTGTTATTAAATATTACATCTGTGTATTACATGAAGAGCTGATCAAAAATTCTAACATACTTAAGAGCTTCTCCTTGTTCAAACCTCTCAAATCATGCAAACTGGATGATTGGTCTGTTTTCCCTCACCTCAGTGCAAAAGATGTTCTTTCACTGTTTTGTTGAAAGTAACGTGTTCTTGAGGTTAGTCTGTCTGTGATCAGGAGAGATGATTGGTCGATGATACCTGAACAAACCTTTATTAGGAAAGGGCATAAAGAGTAAAATTAAACTATTATATAAACCATAGATTGGTTTGTGATTATATCTTTCATTCATTCTATGATAAACCAGAGCTTGGAGATGTTGCAGTGGCCTTTGATACCATTACTGGTGACCATGACACGAATCCAGTTCACTACCATCCTGTGAAAGCCTCTGTGGTCATTGAAAGTGCCATTATAGTCTGCTTCTACTTTCCTGGTGATGTTTGGGTAATTTGTTCACTACACGTTATCTATCCCAAAAAACTTAAAAACACTTATGAATTTAAGATTTTACTTGGTCTAGAACAAGGGTGTCAGTTTTTTCCACTTTATGTATTTGAGGCATTCAATTCCCCCAAACTTATTAGGTTTTGCATCATATGCTATGAGTAGTCCAAAGTGAATATTTTTGGCTTAAGGGCAATGAAAACAAAAACTAATAATTTATTTTAACTTGTCTTTTTTGTTTTGTCATTTGAATATGTACAACACCTTGTTGACCTTTGGTTATTTGAAAATACTTTATGAAGATGGTAATAAAGATTGAGTTTTGTTAACATAAAAATATTTGATCAAGTACTTATTTTACTGAGACTGATAGATTATGGCACGTCTGTATTGCATGGCTTTATTAAGGTGCACGCCTGGCTGACATCTGGTTCCAGTGCTGAGACTGTTCCGGGTCAGCACAGGGCTACCAGTGTTTCCACACCTGGCACCATGCTGGCTCGTGTGGGCCACCTCTGGCAAACCAGGTCTGGGTCACAAAGGGGCCGTCGTTCTTTGCGGTATTTGGGCCAAGTGCATTGTGTGGGCCAGAACAATTTTGCTATGTGGATTGGAAGGTTAAGGTCTACCTCAGTGTCAAATCTTTTACAAACACCTTCCCAACAGTGTGACCAGTTTTCCTGTCTTTGTGGAAGAAAAACATTCCCACTGCATGATGCTTCCAACACCTTGTTGCACTGAACAGAACAGAAATTTCACTTTCAAGCTTATCTGAACAGGGCGCCTTTTTCCACATTTGCTGTGTCTCTTGCATGGTTTGGAGTCTGAATAATGCTGTAATTTCCCAGCCTGTCAGTTTAGCTGTGCTTCATGTCTTGGTAAATTGGAAGTTATGCCATACTCTTTCCAAATTTCAATGGACTAAAAATAGTGCTCAATATGATGCTTAAATCCTGGGATGTTGATTTATGACCTAATCTGGCTTTCAATTTCTCAACAATACTATCACAGATCTGCTATGTTCCTTGATCATTATGATGCTGTTTACTAATGTTTTTAACAAACTTCTAAAGCCTTCAAAAAACAGATGCATTTATACCAAGATCAAATTACTTTGGACTCTAGATACTGTTTAGGAGACTGCTGCAAGCAGTTGCTTGCATTTAATTTTATGAGGATATTAGAGTAAAGTGGACATAATGCATAAGGCACTTTTCAGGTTTCTATAAGTGTGTTTAAAAAAAAAAAAAAAAAAAAAAGTTAGGTGTTCAATTCTGTACTACTTTCTGATGGTTTATTACTTCCAACAGAATACATTCATTTGTGGTGCTAAACTGACAAACTGAAAGATTTCAGGAGGTACAAATAGTTTTGCAAGGCACTGTAACCTTTATTAATTCATCCCCAGTTTAAAGATAAACAGTTTCCTAGTTTATTTATGAATAAAAACAGTCATGCCATTCCCTCAAGAAAATTATTTTCAGCATTGTTAGACCTCTTTGGCAGGCTTGTGAAGATCTACGGTATCATTCCATCACAAGAATTGTCACATAAGGCCATGGCGACATAGGAGCGTCATTTGACATCTGGACATGTCAGGGTTAGTAACACCATCACTGGACTATATTAAGACAGTTCACACTATCTTTTTCCATGTTCACTGTTGCATTATTCAGTGTCACAAACAAGCTTGTTCTTGAATGAAAATAAAATATATTCACCACTCTAACATTAGATGGGGCGTTTTTTTTTTTTTTTGGAGTTTGTGTAATATTTTGCACTTAACATGCCACAATACGTGTTTGTAGTGAAAGCTAAAGATTGTTCTACAAAGTACTGAATCAGAGGGCTGAAAACTAATACTCAGCATACTTTTTAAATTTTTATTTTAAAAACACATGGATGAATTTCCTTCCCCTTAACATGTATGCATTACTATGTGTTGACACTTAAAACATAACAATTGGCATGATAAAGTTGACTGTTTTGTATTATAAGTAAGATCAAATTGGAATGTAATTGAGTTCAAAACTGTCTATTCAATTGGACTGATTTTAATTATGCATTTCTCTTCTGTATGATTAAAATAAATTGAATTAAAATCCTCTAAAAGATATTGAGGTTTAGGGTTGCAATATAACAAGTTTAAAGGGTATGAATATTTTTGCAAGTCACTGCATAATCACCTAATGTTAGTGATCTCTTGACCAACACAGCACTTATTAATCGTCCTGCTTTATGAAGAGATTTTTTAACTATTTCAGTCTCAGTAATGGTTTCTCTGGCAACAAGCCATTATTGTATTATTTATATTTCATTATAATAAATGAATAGCCATGAAATAAAACAGAAAAAAATAGTTAATCAACCTTCTTTGAGTAATCTTCCTTTTTCACAGGAGAGAAGCAAGCATACCCTACTCGTATGGGGGGGGGAATAGTTTTTGAAATCTATTGTTGCCTCCAAGATGAAAACCAGGGTGTTATTTATTGATTTTATACATTTCAAAAATCTGAGAGCATGATCACTGTATATTTAAATGCCACATTTTAAGCCACATGCATTACTACATTGAATAAAAAAGGGACTTTATTTTGTAGGCTCCGTAACCCTCAGAGGAGAAATACAAATTTCGGTGTTTTTTTTTTTTTTTTTTTCCACTGAGATGAGAGCTAATAAACCTCAAATATCACAATCTACACCGTTTAATGACTAAATTCATGACCACAAAGAATAATAATGCACTCTCTAACCACTGATAGCTTGATGTTTAGCATAGGCATATGAAGTGTTGAAATCTTTCCATGCTCACCACATCCACAACCTGACCTGCCGTTTGACCTGCAGGTCACGGCCTCTTCACACTAGCTCCGGGTAAATCTTTCCTGTCTGGTTTTGCAAAATGAGCTCAGTTGGGTAGAATAGTCTGCCTGCGGTTTCAGCAGCTGAGTCAGAGTCTCAGGTGTGAAACAAGTTTAACAAGACGAAGATGGTGAGAAGTCAAAGTTAAGTTGGTGTTTTTATGTTCTCCATGTGGACAAGTGATTAGGGTAGACAAGGACTCTATATATGTCAGTCAGTACGAAAGTTAGGGTTAGCATAAGGGATCTGCTCTGCTTTTAATTAAAATGTCTGGCCTAAAGGGATTCCCAACCACCGCTCGGAGCTCCACGCCACATGTGCAGTCAAGGAGGGGGGTAGTTGGGTTGCTATAGGCAAAGCTGGGGGAGACATTTGAGACTGTTTAAACAAATCAGTGAAGAATATCAGTCACCAAGGACCCTGTGGGAGATTGTGTTGGTTTGTTCCCCTGCTGCCGAGGCATTTGTCTCTTGGGAGACTTTTTTTTAAATTTTCTGAAAGAAAAAAAAAAGTTTCAGAAAGAACACGCCTATCTTCTTTTAGCATAAAGGCATTTCAGCAGATCACTGCGATCACATCCGCTGGCATTTATGCTGAACTTAAAGGCAGTGTGCTATCGGCTATTTGGGAGACCTCTGACGTGTGAGAGTGGAGGGCTGCACAAAGTCGTTCAGCAGAGACGCACGTGTAAAACCCAGATGGTCAGATGTCATAAACACGGCTAACGTTTCTGGCTCACACAAAGGGCACAGTGCTGGTGTTTTATTTCATTAGAGCTTCGGGGCATGAATGCGTCGCCCCCTCAGACTCTTAGAAGGGCTTTATGAGAATAAATAGGAAAGCCTGCTTCCACCTTGTTTGAAATATTTATTTAAGACAGGGTGTGGCTATGAGGAGGTGCTGCAACAATGTGTGCCAAAGGGAGTGGGGTGAGGAAATCAGGTGGCAGTGAGCTCCTTCAAAAAAAAAAAAAAAAAAAAAAAAAAAAAAAAAAAAAACTTCAGCCAAGCGGGCTGCATTATGTAGCAACCACATCTGTTTTCACTCAAAACTATTGGGGGCCAGCACTGCAGGCAGCTTGAGCCTGTTATTAAAGGCTTTCAGGGGCCTGCTGAGGGGCGGTCCAGACGCAGTGATTCTTCCACACTCTGCCGAGCAGATGAGGATAGAGTGTGAAGAATATAGACGTTGAATTCCAATCAGGTAGTCCTGCTACAACACCTAGCCAGAAGGGATGATGAACTGAGCAGTTCTCCTGCAATGAGGTGAAATTGTACTTCATGCTCTGGATTAGAGACAATTTAATTACTAATCAGTACAGATTTTTTTTTCTGTTGTTGCTCATTTGGTCTTCCATAATCAAATTTTTTTTTAAAAAAGTATCCAATCTTTACACCAGTCAGTCCTGACAGTGTCAGCAAAGCATGTGGAAACATAACCTCAACAAGTTAGATTTGAAATGTACCAAGCAACAGTAACTGTGCATACAGTCTCTTCCAAAAATATTTACACTCCTGGAACTTTTGTATATTTTGTCACATCACAACCTACTTGTTTATGTGATATATACGGGATTTGTGGGATTTTATGTGACGGCAGTAGTCTGGTAACATCCGTAGTAAACTAAGGAAAATGGTGCAAAATCAAACTGATTATGCATGAAATAGCTCCCAAAATCCACAGTAGTCCGGATATTGCGAACAGCAACTTTGTTTCTTACAAATGTTAGACCTGTTATGACCTTCCTTCCGGATTGTTGACCCGGACTGCATGCATCATTTTCCTTCCAGTTCACAATTGTGCTTTGCTTTGATTAAGTCTGACAATCTTATTGTAACATTATTAGATTTGACAAAGTTTGAGATATGAATTCTTATACAAAGCACTTTAATTGTTTAAAAAAAAAAACAAAACAAAAAAAAAAAACCCTGGGTCATCTGGTCTTCTATTTTAATAACTGGAGTTTTCAATTGTGACTTCTTTTTTGTGACTTTCCTAAGTTGCTGTATCACATTACTGTGCTTCTTTGTCAACATTGGTACATATGTAAACAAAACAAGGGGAAATTCCGATATTTGTTTTCTCCCTTCCTCTACTCTAAATTCAGGTTTTTTTTTTTTTTGTTTGTTTTTTTTTTTGACAGCTTACATCTTAAGCTAGTGGGACACATTTTGCTGTAAAACTTCTACTTGTGAACACGTTTCTTCAATGTCCTTTAGTGTTTGAACACATAAAATGCTAAATAAATACATTGGAATTTAAAAAAAAAAAAATAAATAAATAAAAATATATATATATATATATATATATATATATATATATATATATATATATATATATATATATATATAAATAAAATTTAGTATACCCTGTATTGCACCGCTCAATTTAAGCTTTAGCTAGTTTTCACCACATGTAAATCTCTAAAATGATGGACTTCATGCAGTGTGAAGGACCAGTATTTTTTGCTACCAAATAATTGAGCAGTTGTACCCAACATAATGGTTGGTGGTGAGTCTGAGATAGTCCTGGTGTAGCCAGCAGTAAGTTCAAGTGTTTTTTTTTTTTTTTTTTTTTTTTTTTTCTTTTTTTTTTCTTTTTTTTTTTAAATTTATTTATTTTTTGGAGGGGAAAATTCTATCATGGTTCATCTATCATGATTTAGCAACTTGACAGAAATGGGTGAAAGTTGTGGAAACTCCCAACAATCAAATTCTGAGAATTTCACTGGTCCGCAGCATCCTTCTGCTGCTGCCACAGCCGACTTTTGAATAATTTGGGAGGAGCCCTCTGGAAGATGAATAATTCACCACAGCATGATGAGGTCTCTAGTCAGCTGGGTGTTCCATTAGTAGTCTCACTCCTAGACAGTCCTATTGCCTGACAGATCCAGCAGAGAGATGAAGAGATCAGTGTGTGTCTGTTTTGGTGGTGGTGGGGCAGGGGGATCATCTTGTCTTTGCTTTGCCCACTTCAGTTACATCAGCCACAAGACCTCTGAAGAGAAGATCAGGAACCCCTTCGCCTGCATTTACCACATCCAACTATTATTCAGCTGTTGGGGCTACTTTAAAAGGACCTTGCTTGTGGATATTTGACAAAAGACGACAAAGTTTGGGACACTTGACTCAGTCAGATTTCTCCTCTGTATTAATATATAAAGACACAGGTATGTCATGTGAAGAAACAAATTAAGTGAAAAACCTTGTATCTCCCCACATGGCTGCCATCACTGAGTAGTTTTTCTTTAGGATAGGCTGGTGAAGGATGCTGCCCAGTATCATCACCTGTTTAGCTCATTTCAGCTCCCCGGGCTGAAGAAGCAATGACATGAATGGAAATAGAAGATCAAAAGCTGCTTGACTGTGACTAAAATCTACTTTCCTGTGAGGCATCAAAGCAAAATAGGATGTTCTGCTCAGAGGCATCAGCCTGCTCAGTGTTTCTCCCACATTCCAATTACCTGAGAACTGATAGCCATGGCACAAAAGGTGAAACAAGCATAGACCTGTCAGAAAGTTGCCTTATGTGATTTTCTTTTAAAATGTACAGCACACCCATTACTGCATATTTTCACCACGGTCAGTCTTCTGTCAGTTCCATATTAACCTTGCCTGCATTCCCAAGGCCTGTCTCTTCTTCAGTGCGAAGATCAGTCAGTTCTTGGCTTGAGTGACAGAGTGCCCAGCCTTACCTTGAGCAGACAGTGGGCCTAATTCATAACATCATCACCTTCACTTGGCCATGCCATGCCTCTTACAGGAGATGAATTCCTCACAGTGAAGGACGCCACAGTAATGTACCTCATTTCAACCACAAGACGGGGCTCAATCACCTGTCCATTTCTGCCTATTCTGTATGATGCAGACTGTGACAGGGACAAAGCAAAGAAGAGGAAGGAAAAGAAGACTTCCAACACACAGGAGGGAAACAAAGAAGACTTCCAACACACAGGAGGGAAACAAAGAAGACTTCCAACACACAGGAGGGAAACAAAGAAGACTTCCAACACACAGGAGGGAAACAAAGAAGACTTCCAACACACAGGAGGGAAACAAAGAAGACTTCCAACACACAGGAGGGAAACAAGAGAGTTCCTTGCTTGCCATGTGTATTGGTGTACCAAAAAAACCCCCAACTATGTTGGTCATGTGAAAAAATGAGTGAAGTTTGTGGACTGGCATGTCCTGCTATGTCTTTGAATTTTGTGTGTAGTTTTTGATGCACTCTGGATTGTATCTTGTGCACATATTGAGATAAAGTTTTAAAATAAAACCTTTACAGGGTAGAGATACAAAGTATTCTTGCACTCCACCATCTGCATGTTGAATAGGCCAGGCACACAATCCACTGGAAATCCTGCCATCCAATGGCAATGTTTATCATCCATCCTTCTGAGGGAATTATCAGTTAAGATGCCATAGCAACATAGTGTTTCTCCATTACATTTTAAATGCATAGTAACCTATGATCCCCCCCAAAAAATCCTTTATCATCTTAAATACATTCAGTACATTATGGTTAGCCAAAAATATTTTGAACAAGGCAAAAAATTCCACCGCATCAGCACAGCAGCTCTCAAACACCATGTACACCTCATGCCATGCTTGCACTGAAATATTCACTCACCTCAGCACACCAGATGCTTGCAACTGAAAGTGAAACTGACACTACTTTCTCAAACTGCATCCTCAAGAAAGACAAGAAAAAAAAAAAGTGTATGTTTGCTATGGTTAGAGGATTAAAAAAAAAATCAACAAACTTCCAAAAAACAAACACGAAAAAAAAGGATAAAAAAAAATAAATTAAAAAAATAGTAAAGTTGGTGTGTATTGTTTGGTTTGTCATCTTGTTCTAGGCATATGACTATGGTCAAATATCCAAATAGTGACATTTGTGGGAGGTGTAAAGCAAACCCTCATATCTGCAGTTTCCAAGAAAGAGTTGAACAAAATGTGTCATCACCCCCTGACTCTCGGACATGTACTGTCTCTGCACAGCCCTTACGTTGGGATTCCCCACTGCCATCGGTGTTCCATTAGTCAGTCAACCTTTATTTACTGAGCACGTCAAAAATGTATTTGTTGCCACTAACAGGCCAGTGTCCATTTCTAGGGTTCCACCTTCAGTTGGTCCTCTCCTGTTGACACTTCTTATTCCTGCTACCAGACTGGTTGTATTTTTGTAGAGCATCATGTCAACAGCCTTTTATGCTGCATGCACCTTTCTGCTCAATCTGCTTAGCAGCACCAGGTGAATAAAGGACATTAACATCAAGTCTGAAACCATTTCTCCTCGCACTTTATTCGTAAAGGAAAAAAAAAAAAAAAAAAATGACGAAGTCTGAAACAAGCAAAACTCAGTTTTTCCTCTCCAAGTTGGGGACATTTGCATTATGAAAGGCATGACTGCTGATGAGAAGTTAACATCTGCATCATTTAACATCAAAGTTCTGTTAATCTTTCATTTACCTCCAGGGAACTTCATCAAGAGTACACCAAGCTCTAATGAACTTATAATGATGAACAAATAGCTCTCTAAAAAGGTCTCGCTCCTACAGTGCTTCCTGTGTCCGCATACTCATCTCAGCTGAAAAAAAAAAAAAAAAAGAAAAAAAGCCATTCAGTTAATTATTGGTTTAGCATAGTGACTGAGTGATTAGCCTAGCTGCTAAAATCTAACTGCTTAATTATATCTATCATAGAGGAACAAAATGGGACACATAAGGACTCACTGACATGTCCCTAGAAATACCTTCTCAGCTTAATTTTCAATATTAAAACTAATAACGTTTGTCACTATAGACATGATTAACTACACATTTTGTTGGGAAAGTTATTTCTAAAATCTCCCTATCATCAGCTGCTTTCCAAACACTGCAACATTGATTTAAGCATGTGGGGCAACAGACTTTCATCACATTTTGGACACCAACCAATTCTAGGCACAGGGTAAAAATGATAGGAGGATGGCAACATACAAACAAGGGGACAGCAGGATGTTGAACAATGAGGTGCAATTAATCAAAA